>JARQAC010000035.1:1200000-2400000 GCA_036172945.1 Meloidogyne incognita
GCTATAGAAGAACCCATTTCTCCGAAAACATTTGACATTCTTTGAGCAAATGTATCTTTTTAAAAATTATTTTGAAATTAATTAAATGCTTTGATTTTTAAGTATAGAATTAAGAAGCTAAAGGTAATGCTCAATGAATTATCTAACTCTAATTGAATGTCCGAGCATTCTATTTTCAATCATCCAACAGAGGGCAATTTATTATAAGTGAGGGCATTCTATTAGGTGGGGGCATTTAATTGAGGGGGAGCGCTTCTGAGTCAATTTTCGAGTCCGGTTTCGTGTTTCTGCTACCAAGCCCTTTTATATGTTGTACTATTAAATTTTTACCTATTCTTTGATTATTTTCTTTATTTTCATTTAATTCCCTTTGTTCAATCAAAGCCCATTTTCTCCAAGAATGTATTAATAAAAAGGCATTATCTACTCCAATACCAAAAACAAGAAATGGCATTATGGGCATGATTGAATTAAATTTAATTCCAATCCATCCAATAATTGAAAAAGCAACAAAAATTGATAAAAGAGGTGAAAGTAATGAAGAAGTAATTAAAATAAACTTAAATAAAAAATAACTTTTTTGATATCCTGATCCGTCTCAGGTCGGGGGGCAATTTATTATAAGTGAGGGCATTTTTTGGTATTGGAGTGGATCCAATTAAAATGCCCAAAAGCCACAACCAAAAATAAAATCATCGCAACCACCCCAATACCCAATAAGCTTGTGTGGTCCAGATCAGGCTCCTGTGCTAACTCTCAGCGCCAGCTTAGGAGCCTGACAGAATTATCACTTATGGTAAAGCTGAAATGGATTCTCCTACAGCTAATGCAAAATTTACACCCACTCCAAAATTTTGACTTTGTACATTTCGCTTTCAGGAATCCAAGAAATATTTTGATTAACCGCTATCAATTAATTTCTCCATTAATTACTCTTGAACAATAATTAATTGTTTTAATAAAAAATTGCCTGAGATTTCCAATTAAAATGCCAAAAAGCCACAACCAAAAATAAAATCATTGCAACCACCCCAATACCCAATAAGCTTGTTATTTTCTTAGCACCCCTCATCATTTCGTAATTAGCTAATTGATCAGTATAAATTAAAACTTTGAAAGTTAAATTATTCAAATCTCCATTATTTATATTATTAAGCAATTTTAATTCCAAATTATTTAAAATTTCCATTTGATTTTTATTTTTATTGTTTCCATCAAGTAAATAACTTTAAACTATTTAATTAAAAAATCTTGTAAATTTTTTTACTAAATTCCAATAGTTTCCACAGATTCAATTTTTGAAGGAAACTCCTCTGAATTATTTCCTTCTCTTAATTTAACACCAAAAAAATGAGAATCCAAAAGAACATCAAAACCATAAATTTGAGATATTGGAAAGTCCAAATTAATTTGTTTATTTAATTTTGAGGTTAATAAAAGTGATGTACTTTGTAATTGATATGCCCATTTGAATGCATGAAAAAGATAATTCATATCCCCTTTGCTTGTCTAGTAATTAAATAAAATTATTTAGTTACTTCTCGATGGAGGTAATATAGTGGAAGGGTATCCGAGGATATATAGAGCACCCACACTTTAGCAATCCGAAAGCACCCCCGCTATAACTATTTTAAATGGGTAATATTTTTCATCCTCTGTTTAGAGAGGGTATTTATTGGAGCATATACGTTATTCAAAAACCTGAAAATCCTTTAAACGAACAACTCTTTGACTATCATTTTTTCCTTCAGAAAGACCCTCAGAATTAATTTCCAAAGAAAGTTCTTTTATATATCTATCTAAAGTATCAACATCTGAAAGCAATTTATCATTCATAATTAAGCGTTTGTCTGAAGTTTTTGGTTCCAAAAAGATCAAAACAAGATCTACTCCGTCTATAGAGACATTATAAAATTCAGCAAATGCCTGTAAATTAAAAATTTATTTTTTAATTTTAATAAGCATATGGTTTTCAGAAAAATGTGGAAGAAGATCGCTCAATCTTGGAATACAAAAAGGGATGTTTTTAATTATCATTAATAGTCTCTGTTGTGTATGGGCGTCAGCCCTTAAAGTGTTTAGTATAAAAGCCAGTGAAAGCGTCAGTCTATTTGGATCATACTAGCGGGGCTAGTCACTGATCTCCTTCGTCTGTCCCATTCCCTTCGCCTACTTTGTTTATTTCTCTTCGTGATAAAGTGTTATTATTGTGCTCGTTGGCATTAGTGAAATCCCGGACACCTCGGGTCGTAACAATCTCTCAGGCCGAGTTTAGTCGGTCGAGAAGCTTCCTGTGGAATCTCCGTATGGTACTTTTGGATTCTCACCCTTAATCTGAGTGTCAGTTATTCATTCATTCGTCATTAATGTTCCGGACTTAATTTTCACTTGTAAATCATGATAGACATGAAGATGGAAAGATAACTGAGATTCAAATGAGGAGGTGGAGGTCTAAAAAGGTACCTCTGAATATCCGAACCAGAGTCACCATAATCAAGCCAGACTTTTCCGATTTCGCATACCCGGAACCGCCAACCCTAGAAGATGGTAAAGGTCTATTCCAAGTCTACTCTTAGTTAAGAAAAATATTTTAAATTATAATTTCTACCTTTGTCTCACTAGTTGCCCTTCCATTTTTAGGGGAAAACCCTCTCCTTACATCAGTTTCTACTTTAATATCACTAATTAAATAATAGGATAATGATGGAAGAAATAAAAATAAATTTGTTAGGAAAACAGTTTTGGGCCTTTTGCCAACTATAAAACCAATTTTTCGAAATAAAGATGATAAACTCATAAATAATCTTGAAAAATAATTTATTTATTTATTTACTTTTTATAAAATTTGATTAATTAATTTATTTAAATCTTGTTCAGAATTATGATTAATAATTTAGATAAAATAACATCTACATTGTGTAATAAAATATTTCTAATTAATTTTTAAAGGAAATTAAAAAATAATTTAAAAGGGAAGTTTAAGAAAAATAATATTGTTCTGGAAAAATTATCATAATTGGAAACAATCAGTAATTAACCCTTACCATGATTTTAGGTTAATCCAAATCTAAAAAACTGGGGTTTCCTTTTGAGTTTTAGTTTAATATCCGTTTTATTTTGGTGAAATTTTTTAAATTATAATTTCAAAAAATATTTTTACTTTAATGAAATCGGCATATTTTTGGCAAGAAATATCAAAATTTTCGCATCTTAAACAAGTCAGATCCACCCCCACCCTTACATAATAATTATTTACTATTTACTAAATTTTTCAAATATTAAAAAATCGGTTTCTATAACAACAAATTTTTCATAAAATATAATTTTAAAATTAAAAAAATATAAATATATTTTTAAATGTCAAGAAAGAGTCAAAATTCATTAATTAATCAAATATTATAAGTTTATTAAAAAGATTTATTAAAGTGTTTAAATTATGAATTGTGGGTGTACTCGAAAAATAAAATTGCAGTTTCTATTGAATTAAAGCCAATAAGAAAAATAAATGTTTTTATTCAAATAAATAATTTAAAAAAGCCTTTAGAACATTAACTTTTTTATAAAATTAAAAGTTAATTTATCAATTGGTAGGCGAATGAATTAGTCAGAAAGAAAATAAATTTTACTAAGAATAAGTTTATCTTCTTTGTTCTCTCTTGCAAAAAAAAAAGAAAACAAAAATTAAATTTTATCGCGAACAACCAGTTTTTAAAAATGTAATAGGAAGTTGAAATTTACAGAAACGGCGCGAAAAATTTTTAAAATAGTGAATATAATAAAGTATAGATAATAATAATAAATAATTATTTACTGAGGATTTTTTTGGTATTCAAGACTGAAGTTCGAATCAAAAATTTTCACATGATCGGGAAATATATTCGGCCTATGATTAGAATTTGACACCCTTTGGTCTAAAATAATTCATTAGAATATTTACAATATACCGTATTTATTCTGATATAACGACTTGTCGTTTTATTTCTCAACCCTTACTAGAGTGTTGTTATATTAGAAACTGTCGTTATAATAGAGATTGTCGTTATATTTTTCAACCCTTTTTTATAAAATATTTCAAAAAAATCCACAAAAGATTTGACTATTATTCAATGGAAATATTACTATCAATCACATTTTTCGAATCTTCTACAAGATTAGTTTTTTCTAAAATTCCTCCCCTCTACCCCAACATTAATTAATACTGGCTAGAGATCGGCTAGAGATCGAGATGGACCTGGACCAATGGCTGTAGCTGGACCTTGATCTAGTTGATCATTTTTAAATTAAATTTGGCATAACACTAACTGAGGAATGTTGTTTTAATTTAAAAATACTATCTAGTTTTGATGAAATATAAAAAAAATTTTCCTTCTTTTTCTTAACATTTAAAATGGCCAACAAGTAAAATAATTGTTTTGAGGGAAATTGCACTTTAATTGTAAACCCCCTCGTTCTTTTCTAAATTGCTCACTTAATCTTTTAATTTAAACAAGTTTTGATGTTTTTATTGTTTTTTTTATTAATTTTGGCGATAATTTTTGTTTTAATAAAAGTACGAAATTTTTATTAAAGAATGTTTTTAAATTTTAGTAATTTTACGTAAATATTATTATTTTTTATTATAAAATTTTTTTGAGAAGTTTAAACATTAACTAAAAAACTAAAACAAAAAAATAAGTTAAAAATACATTAGAAAATTTTGTTCGAGATTTTCGGTTTAAAGAAGATTAATTTTAACTTCTTAAATTCTGTCAAATATGTATTTTAATAAAAATTTCTACGAGCATTTCTATCCATATTGAGAAGAAATATAAAATGAACGAAGTCCGAAAATGATTTTTCATCAAGATCCAAAATCTCGAAAATCAACGTGAAATTGGAGTAAATTTGTTTCAGATCAATGAAAATCTTTAATATTCCATACCCAGTTCATATGAGATTCCAAATTTCCATTAAAATTCTATTCTATTTCTGATTATTCATGTTTCAATTGTAATATTATAGTAAAGCTTGTGATGGGCCAGGATGGTGTTGGGATGTTGGGCGGGTTGCGTGCGATGTTAAGGTCCCGAGAGGCGATGCCGGTGGGTATGAGCAGAGCGGAGGGTAGGCCTATCTATGCGCTTGTATAACGCTGGTCGGTTACGAGACCGACTTGCCCGGGAATAGTATGCGCTGAATAATAAGCTCTTAGCTTCTGCAGGATTAATGAATAAGCATTTAGCTTCTTCGGCCGGTTATTCACTTCTCTATTGATTACTTTCCAACTGACTGGTGAACAGTCGACTGATCCCATTTCTCCTATTTTCCACTAGCTTTTATCTTACGGCCTTATTTGTCAATCTCCACCCCTTATTCAATCCTTTCCCAAAGGAACTAAAGTTCCTTTTTCCAAGTTCCTTTTTCACATTATTAAGGATCTCAAAAGATCCGTAAAATTTACAATCTACGAATGTAAAGGAGTATTTAGGTATATAATAAGAATGTTTCTATGAAAAGCGGCAATGTTTCAAATTTTGTTTTTCCATATCTCGCTTCAAACTTTTTCTTAAACAACGACTAAAAACAAGCTTCAACAAATAACTGTCAGCGTTTAATAAATATTGAATTTTTTATAAAAATTTATATAAAAACATTTTTTAACACCGTAATATTAGCTTAAATAAATACAGTGCTGTTCAAAGGTATAGCTCGGTTGTTTGACTCGGTACTTGTTTACCCAAATGTTATCAAATTTTGTTAAAAAAATTTAGATTAGAAAGATATTATATTTTCGTTTTTCAACCCCCTATGGATATTTAAAATTTTATTTTAAGCTCATTAGTAGCCCCTGATGCTACTTGCTAGCAAAAAATTTTTTCCAGAAAAATTTTAAAGTAAGATTCAGGCAGCTAAACTACCAAGGCAAACTGTACTATTTTTTAGCAAGATTCTCCTTTTAGCCAGAATTTTTCCACGCGCCTTCGACTCACCTTCGACTCTGCGCGTGGAAAAAAATATAGTAAGATAAAGATGGGTACTTATAAAATTCTTGATTATTTTTGTTCATTATCTAATTCTTTAAAATATAATCTCTAGTTGGTCTCATTATCTTTAATAAGTAAAAAGTTATGATGGAATGAAGAGTGTGCAATAATATACTGGTTACCCTGTAATATTTGGACACCCAAATAACAGCGATTTACGTTACAAAAATATTTGTTTTACGAAAACAAACCCTTTTAAAGATACAACATTAAATTATGTATATGTATACAGACTTTACTTTTTCTCTTTACTCTCACATTCTTATAAATTTTACAAATTTCTTATGCACATACATAGCTGTAAACATTATTTCTTACAACATCAAATAATTTGGACCATTTCGAATTTCTGCTAATAAATTTTCTCTCGACACTTTAAACTTTGTCATCAGCGCATCTGATAAATTAATTTGATCGTCACTTTCATCGTATTCTCTGATCGTGTAAACGGCATTCTCAACTGCTAATCTAGCTAAAAAAGTGCATATTTATATGCTTAAGGAAGAAATAAAATAAAAGAACGGCAAATAAAAAACTTGCCTGTGCTCAAACCAATAGCTGCCATAAAATGAGCTTTTGGATTTAAATCACTTATATCTGCAATGATTGCCGAACTTTTTATTGCTTTAATCTCTTTTACTCGATTTTCTATTTGTTTAGTTTCTAACCAAGATGTACTGGAATAATCTAAGTAAAGAATTTGGTCTTGATTGTTTATATTTCTTGCTCCTTTTTTTACTTTTTTTTCTCTTGATTTAATTATTACTTTAACTTTATCATTATCATCATATATCTCATTATATACAAAATTAAAAAGTGCTTTAAACCATCGTTTTTGTAATTCAACAATAAAATCATCAAATTGTTTCATTGTTTTCTCATGATTTTCTTCAGCCTTATTTAAAGATATTTATCTCGTTTATGTCGATATTCTATATACATAGGTACGTTCACGAATAAATTATAGAGGAATAAGTCTCGAATTTGTACTAAATATCCTGCCGTCCTGATGCCCGAAAATCAAAAATTCCTGACTATTATGATCATGCTGTGGAATAATTGATTGGATGGAAGATGGGATTTAATCATCCGGAATGAGCTCAGACCAATTGGTTATTTATTTTAATTTATATTCTTTCTGCAAGTGCGAACACAACACTTAAGTTTTTTGGGGTCGGGAATACCGACTCAGGATACTGATTTCTTGGAATCTGGATTTAAAATTTACTCAGAAATTTCCACCGAGCATTAGATGTTATTTCTAAATCGGTAGGATCCCTGGTTTTTTACTATTTCATGGCATGAGTTGCTATCGACTCTTCGCTATTTGTTAGTGAAGAGTTTGTTTCAGGTCAAACTTAAAGATCAACTGGCAATTTGATCTGATTCTTTAAGATGACACGAGATAAATACCTTTCTTAATTTTTCATTTTGAATGGAAGGATTCGATTTTTCTTTAAATTCATCATCAAACATTTTTCTCTCATTTTTAATTTCTTCAATAAATTCCACGATTGCCATCGGCGTTCTTGATTCGATTTGTATTTTTGATTTTTCCTCAAATATTCGTACAAAGGTATATGATGCATAATTTGAACACAAAATACTCCCATCATTTGATGTTCTATAAGTTTTGCCTGTCCTAGTTAAAGGTTCACCACCAAAATATTCAGATGCCATTCCATACGAAATTAAAGAAGAAATACCTTCATAACGTTTTCTAAGTTTTTTAGAAAGAAAATCTGATTCTTCAACCAGTTTATCTATATTTTCCTTATCTAAATAACTCCAGCTATATTCAAGCATGTCTTTGTAGAAAAAGTAACCGTTTTTAAATATCTTTTTGTTATGAAATTTTTTGTCAAATATAGCAAAAGCATAGTTAACTGATGTTGTTTTTGATTCTAAAGTTTTTTAATTAATATACAATTTTGCATGAAAGATTATTTGAGGGGCTCCTTCAATAGCATTAGTAACAATGTTTATGCATAAAATTTTCGTATCTAAATAGTATGTACATACCGGGAATGAGCCAACAAGAAAAACAAAATTCCCGATTTCGGGAATCGGTTAATTTACTTTTTTCCTTTTTTCTTGTCAAATTAACAGTAGAAAAGGAAAATTAATCTGAGACTCAAATACGGTGTGGGACAGGAAATTAATAAAATAACGAAAGTAGGCCCAAAAATATTAAAAAATTGATATGGAAAATTTGCCAGTTTAAAATTTACCTAAAAATTTATTTCGAATATTGTCATTAACACTATCTGCACAAAAAAATAAATCAAATGTAATTCCTTGAACCTCAGATCCATAAAGTGTTTTAATTGATTTTCCTCTTAAATCATTGATTTCGTTTTCAATTATTTTATTGCCTTTAAAGGCCTTTTCATTTGTGAGGATAGCCTTTTTATTTTTATTCTTCTTGCTTTTAAAATTTAATTTTGATTTCAATTTTTTAAAAAAGGATGCTTTTTGTTTTTCCGGTAAAATATTGTCAAAATTATTTAATTCACCGGCTTTTCTCAAAATTGCCAAAGGGTTTTCCTGTGTCAAATTAATGTCAACAATCTCTGTGTTGCTAAGAATTCTCAAGAATGATTTTCCTTCATAATTTGCCTCTTGGTTTCCTTCATGATCATTTACATATTCAATTAATTTATTTAACCTATCCCTTAACGCAATCTCCAAATTTTTACTTTCAATAATTACCCCAATATCATTATTAACATCTTTTAACAATGATTTATCTTCAACAAAAAGTTGATCAAATCTGGTACCCAAAATGTATCGTAATTGTGACATCCATTTTCGATCAACAAATATAAAATGATTGCGAGTGTACTCTTCAGGACTATCATCTATTAGAGTTAAATTCATACCTTCTAAAAATTATTGAGAAATAAAATGAAGTATGTGAAAGGTTTGAATTTATTTACCGATAAAAAGCATGATAGTAGCATATAGTCCAATCGGACCACAACCTTCAACAACTACATTTTCATATTGTTTACTCGATTTTTTATTGGAAAGATGATCAGAGTAGATCTGCTCTATTATAATTTTATCCATTTCTTCGCTTTGGAATTTTGATAAAACAAAAATTGACTTTAATGCACCCAAAGCGGAAATAGTCAAAAGAAGCTCTTGTTTATTTGTTCCAAACCATTCTTTAATAAGCCTCCGAGACGAAGGCCCCTTTTCCATAAAAGAGTATATATCAATCAAAGACCCTTCTGAGCCTTTTGAACGTAAATCAATTATAAATAGCTTGCACATTATAATTGAATTTATCATGTTTTCATAGTATTCTTTGGATTGATTAGACATGGAACATGCTTTGAATTTTGGTATATTAACTAGAACTCTAAAACTATAGTATTCTATTATTAATTTGAATTCTATACACACTAAAACGTAATTATCTAACCTAAAACCTAATTAACTTCGTTCAAAATTAAATCGTTGAGCACTGGTATGGTTGGATTCGACAATTTTGAACGAAGCCTTTGCCTCACGGTACATTAGCCTGTTTCCGTTAAAAGCTTATTAATGCGACAAAATAAGATAAACTTCACTAACTGCCGTCAGTTTAGAACATGGTACACATATTAAGCCTCGTATAGATGATTCATACAGTCTACCTGATTCTGCTAATTCCTTTCCATTCTCAATTTTCTTTGCCTCTCTCGGACAATTTTTAATGCAGTTATCATAATAATTTAATTCCTGTGCAATATCTTTAGTCAATTTGATATTTTTCAAATAGACTTCACCGAATTCAGATACTTTACGTACAAGACTCTGAAAAGCATTTTGGTATATTTGAAAGGAAACTTCATCTTTAATTTTCTCATCTGACTCCAAAAGATATTCAAATTCTTCAAATAGAAGAACAACATTTGATCGTTTATTACTTTGTGATTGTTTATCAGCTTTCTTTTTTAACTTTTCTTTGCGCCAGTGATCTAAGCCTTTCTCTGAAAAATTTATGTCTTTTTATGGAATTATTATGTTTAAACCAAAATTGTATCTGAAACTCCGCTGATCCGAACATGAGAAACAACACTTTGATTTTTGATATTTAATCAAAAAATAACTGGAAAAGAATCAAACTTATTTGTTACAATAAATTTGAGTTCGAATCTATCATACTATAAGGCAGCGGAAAAGTCTGAAATTTTTAGAAAAATCTAGCATTTTAACCTTTATCAAATTTATATCTCGGCCATTCTTGATGCAGTGAGTCGTATATAAATTTGCTTTGTATTGCTTTAGGTACTTCTTTTTCATTTTCATTATTAGTTTCATTTCCTTTAAAATCGAAGTAAAACTGGGAAACTTTTGATAAACAAAAATAGTATTTTTGTTTTGCTTCTCATCTATTTTTTAAATGAAATCCATAAATATTCGAGTTTTTGTGAAAGAAATATTTAAATTGACCGATAAGGATTTTGGAATCCGTATTCGGATATATCTGTGAGGTTAATATACGTATATCTGTATATCTAAGAAATATTTACAATATAAATTAGAGACCGGAATATGATTGGCTTGCGAGAATCTAGATAGACAGATTCTTGATCTTCTCTTAAATGACCTTCATTAACATCTTCCCTTTCTTTTTGTTATAAAAGATTTGAATGTTCTTGCAAACCTATTTCAAAAATTTTTTAAAATTTATTTTACCATTAGCATCTTCATTATAATTCAACTCCAACAATATTTCTCGATTTTCATCTATTATTTGTTTTCCTTTAGATGAAGAAGAGCTTCCATACAAAATCTTTTTTTTATTTTTATTATTTTCATCCTTTGTATTATTTAATTTATTAGTTCCGTATAATAAATTAATTATACTTAAACAAGTTAATAAAATAATAATTTTCATTACAATTAAAATTTTTTCTAAATTTTCATAGGGTGCGGCGAATTAAGGGCACTTTTTCTTTTCGGTGATTGAAATATGTAGATATTTTATTCTTTTTATTTTATTCTCAACACTATAAGAAACTTGTTGATACCAAATAATGAAAATTTAGATAAATTATAGCAAAGAAAAATGAGCCTGAAAGCCTGGAATATCTAAAAACATTTTTCATGCCAAAGATCATAACTTAGTTAAACATCATTAAATGCGAGTAATTTTTTACTAAACGACTCTTATCGTTCAGCAGTATCGATTTAACTTATGATATCATTTCTGAAGTGTTACCCAAGAAATGATATTTGCCAAAATTAAACGTCATCGGATAGGAATAAAGAGCTGTGTCGAATGATTACATATTTCCGATATCAAATCTTAATCATGATCCCTGGCCAACTTTTATCAAAAATCTTGCTCAAAATTTATTGGAAAATTAGTCAACCTATATTATAAAATCCAGAAGTAATTTTAATATGAACATGTTTCATAAGGTGTTTGGAAAAATAATTACTGATTTTCATAAATTTTGAAGGTTATGACAAAAATAAAAAGTGCCCATAATTTGCCGCACCATGTATTTAATAAAATAAAAATTATTTGTTAATTATTAGAAATGATAAAACAATTAATTTTTATTAAAATAAAATTGCTTTACTAAAAGTTGTAACAAAAACATTTTAACTAATTTTTCACTAATTTTTGTTAGAATTTCTCTATCGGCAGTGACAGTAAATGTCGCTTCGTGGAATAGGCACATGGACGGAATCAAGTAAAATCGCGTATAATACCCCGTCATTAACTGATACAGATATACACCAGACTTGGTTCTGGATATGAATATGGCTACAGATATTTTCAAAATGCCTGCGAATATCGTCTTAAACAATCCGGATACATTTATAAAATTATTGTCAATTATCATTTACCAAGTCTGTTATACACTTCGTTTCATAACCCACTTTAAATTTTCTTCCATAATATATAGTATTTGATAGAATTATAATATGTATTAAAATTTAAGAAAATTTAACTATTAAGAAAATAATTAAAAGGTCAATTAAAGAAAACTGAGTAATAATTTAATCTTTAAATTATGTCTTTCATAATAAGAATTACGCAATTTTGTCTTACTTAGAAAAATAAAGAAAATATTGTCTGGAAAAATATTTGTTATTGTTTACATTTACGACATACCGTATTTTCTCTATTAGAATGCCACTCCCCAGTTGAATGCCAGTCTTTAATAGAATGCCACTTTGGAAGGCGATCGAAAAATAGAATGCCATGGCATTCTAATAGAGAAAATACGGTATTTTAATTTAAAAAATAGAAAATTATTTACTTAATATTATTTTTTAATAAAGATAGAGCAGAATTTTAGATTTAAAAAAATAAAATTTTAAATGAGAATACAAATTAAATTTTGAATATTTAATTAATAAAGCTAAACTAGTTGTTTATAGTTTTTTATTGAGAAGCTATAAGTAAAAAATTTTGCACTTTGTCATTAATAGAATTGATTTTGAGAATATTGACTGCGCTATTTCAATATTAAAATACAAAATGTATAATTTATTGAGTGAATTCACTTAAACTCTCCATGTTAATATTATTTTTATTTTTAAACCCCGCTAAGTAATATGTAGACAGGGACCATTTCAATTTCCGGTTGAACGGTATGAGGGAGTCGGGAGAGGAGGGGTCCGAGAGCGGTTAGGTTTTTTAGGAAATAATAAAGGAAAAATAGTCAACAAACTTCAAAAAATATAATATTTTAAAACATCAGTTTTATTAGAATGACAGATTTTAAAGAAAAATATGTTTAAAAAATAACAGGGTTGGACAACAAAGAGAACGTTTTTTATATTTCACAGTTGGGTGGGTGCGAATTCAACTACGGAGCAGGACGAGTTCTGGGTTCAGGGCCTACGGCCGGTTGGTTTGAATGAGTACTTGACCCTATTCCTTAGCAGTATACTGTGAATTGGTCCAAATTGTTTGGTCCGATTGAGTTAAATTTGATAAAGAAACCCTTCTCTTACCACTAACAGTTGGGCGACAATCAAAGGGAGATTGTGCAATTATTTCCTGGTTGCACTGTAATTTTAGGTATAAATATTAAATTAAAAATTATTTCTTATTCATTTAATTCTTCAATTTCATCATCTTTCTCTTCCTCAATAATTGTATCCAGTTTTTCTTGCAAAGGATAAAATTTGACTTTTTTCTCAATATCCTCTTCTTCTTCTAACCATTCCTCTATCTTATCTAATTTTTCTTTTTTATTAAGAAATGGAAATATTTTGTTAATTAATTTAATAAAATGCCCTCCTTGTCTATTCTTATCTATTTTTATTTTAAACCTTCCAAATTTGTATTCGGTCCCAGCATAATTTAATATTTCTCTAGCTTTGGGTAATATATCATTTTTACAATATTTATCTAATACTTGTTTATATTCTGCATAATTTCTCTTAATTGTGGCACAAAATTGAAGTAAATCCAAAAAATATTTAACAGTCAAGAAATCACCATATTCTTCAATGGTTTTTTGCTAAATTTATTATTTTTAAAATTTCAATCGCGGATTTGTTAATTTTTTGTGCAAAGTTTATTAACTTTTAAACTTTTTTTTAAATTTTTTATTAACAAATTTTTTGATTTATTCTACTTAAATGTCAGGGGTCCTGCCGACAAAAAATACAAAATTCCCGATTTCCGGAAATCGGGATCCCGCCCAAAAATACATCAGGATTTCTGATTTTCGGGAATCGGGACGGCAGGATCTATGATAAATTTTACAGTTAATTAACATATTAAAAAATTTTCTAAACTTTTCAGGAAAATTTCCCCCAAAAAAGTGACGCTAAAAACGTGACGATGCCTTTCCACTAGAGATCAAACCGAACCGAGATTTCGAAAAAAACTTAGTTTATGTAGATCGAGATTTTCGTAAATCTCATACGATTTTCGTACTATACTCTCAGCCTAAACAATACACTCCATTCTATTCTATTTATCTTAAACTTTGTATCATATCTTAATATGTACAACTTTGCCTATTAAATAATATTTTTATCTGATATCTTTTCTAATAATAATTTAAAGTTTACATGTTCATTAACTGACAGTCCTTTTCTAAAATTTTCACACATTTTTTCTATTTCCTCTTTTTCTTCCAAATAAAATTTTTTCAAAATTAATTTGCCCTTTTCATTTTTGTTTAATTTCTTAATTAATTTTGCTAAATTTTTCATTTCCTCCTTTTTAAATAAATGTTTTTCGATAGTCCCAATATATTTAATTTCTTTTGTTAAACGATTAAAATTTCTCGAATGTATTTTCTGCTTTTTAGGATCATCAGCAATTTCTATTTGATTTTTGACAATAATTAGTTTTAATATAATTTCTTCAATTTTAAGCTCTGAATTTTTAATTATGAAATAAATATTTTGCAATATTAAGAGATAAATTGCAAGGAGCAGGCATAGATTCTGCGACCCTTGGACAGTTCTTGCTAGGAGCTTTCGCTCACATCTTACAGGTCCACTACCGACAGAGCTATTGAGGCGTTGCCTTAATTTTCTCATTTAATACATCTTAACCCCTACCTATAAAGCGTTTTAAATCTTTTCTAATAATTTTTATCGCAGTTCGACACATGGCTGAGTGTCTCTTCTACCATGTAATTAATAGGATAAGCTTTAAACTAAGCTAAAAATTACAAATTAATCATATAACCTTCATTAACACCTTCCCTTCCTCCTTGTTCTGAATCCGATGAATTCGAATGTTCTTGTAAATTTATTTAAGAATTAAATTTTTTGAATAAATTAGAAAAATATTTACCATTAACTTCCTCATTATAATTCTTTGACTCTAACAATATTTCCTTATCTTCATCTATTATTTGTTTTCCTTTAGATGAAGAAGAGCTTCCATACAAAATCTTATTTTTATATGTATTATTTTCATCTTTTATATTATTTAATTTATTTGTTCCATATATTAAATTAATAAAATTTAAGTAAATTATTAAAATAATTATTTTCATTAAAATTAGAATTTGCTTTAGATTTGTAATTCAATAAAAATTATTTTTTAATTATTTTAATTTGTAAACAATTTAAGATTGATCCGAATAAGAGGAACAGACAAGAAGTTAATTCAAAATCTTTTAGTGATAAATAATGAGAAGAAAAATAATAATTTTCTGAAAGTCACTTGGATTGTTAGCATGGAGATAAGCAAAATCTCATTTACGGGAACCCATAACAAGATTTATTTTCAAAGATCAAAAGGAGCGATACCAAGCAATTAATCACTTAAGACTGGAAACTTTTTGATGCTTAAACCTGGCATTATAAGACGAGGTCAATAAAATCAAGTATGAAGTCTCTCAACACATGTTTATTACATTTCGTTTCAAAACTATGACCGACTTAAAATTTATTGTAATTTTTATCTAATATCAGAAATATTTAAAAAACAAGAATGGGTTATAATTATAAAATCATCTGTTTTGGGAAAAACTAGGTAAAGAAATTATTTAAAAATTTTGTATTGAACAAAAATTCATGAAAATTTTGGAAAGATTCGTCGATTATTTAAATATATCGATATAATAAATTTCAGAAAGATACAGTAGTCGACATAAAGATAGGGACAAGAGTAATTTAAATGAAAATTAACTATTTTTCGGTCAAAAAATACGTTCTATATAGCATTAGAAAGCTCTATTTATATCTCAGTTGACATGTTTCTGCATTTTTCATGAAAATGAAAATTGGCCGAGATAATCCGGATCTACCGGATATACCAAATCCCACAGCCTCGGAAAAAATTTTCGGAAAAAGAAAAAAATTAAATAATTTTTTGGAATTATTTAAAAAAATTAGTAGATTTATTATAACAATAATTATTATTTTAAATTATTTGAAGGTCGATTAAAGAAAATTAAAGTCTAATTTAATTTTTAAATTACTTATATACATGTCTGGACAAAATATATAATTCATAATTTTTTTTTATTTTCAACGAAAAATAAAGAAAAATATTGTCTGGAAAAATATTTGTTATTGTTTTCATATGTACATATGTACATACAAGAAAGATTTTTAACAAATAATTAGGAAATTGTCTATTCGATTTTATTTTTTAATAAATAAAGGAAGATAAAAATTTTAAATAAAAATTAAAGTTTGTGGAAATTCATGATTTATAGCAATGTCCAAGACTTTTTTCTTTTGTCTTTCAAATTTTTTTTTGCATTTTTTCTGTCTTGTTACTTCTGCTACTTGCAATAGGTTAACTTATTCACAGAAAATTTTTTGGTCATGTAGTAAGAATTAAGAAAATTTTGTTACCAAATTTGCATTGTAATAATCAGTCCAACAATTAAATGGCTGAAATAACTAAAAAGAATAATGTTGATTCAAATGTTATTTTTTAATAAAAGGAGGTGAGAAGAAAATTGGGGCTGGGCTTATGGGGTTAAACTACCCAAGTAAAAGGTCCTAAAAATCCGTTTGTTTATACAACAATCAACAATTAAGCAACAAAAAAGACTACATACTTCCTAATAAGCATGCCAGAAAACATGCCATAGAAACGTAGTGAACGATGACTCGACTCGAAACCGACAATCTTGTTAATAGGAGAGATAATTTTAATTGCATAATTATTATTTTTGTTTTTGCACTTTCTTTAATTTTTTTGCTACTTATTATTCGGCATTTATAAAAAGACAAAAATATTTATTTGCACTTTGTCATAACCTTTTAATATCATTTGATTTTGAGAGTCTTGCCTCCACTCATTCATTATTAAAACACAAAAAAATGTAGTCTAATGTCAATTCCTCTCTTTAACTCTTAATAAATAAATAGCTATCATTGCGCAATTATTTTTATTTATTAATTAAAGTGCCTGGGCATTTTTTTATTCATGGGCAAAATATTTAAAAAAAAATATTTAAATATTCAAATAATAATTGTCAATTATTCTATGTTTATGCCAAAATTTCAATTTATATTTGTTGTTTTTGAATGACTCCTATACAATCGAAAGCCCTCGATAAGATCTATCTTCTTTCCAACTAGATGGATCATGTCTGATCTCCCGTTAAAAAGTTACAAGTAAATAAGTGTGAAAACAATTTCTTTCATCTATCGAGTTGTAACTTTTACATAAATGGGAGATTTTTTATTAACTTTTAAATGCGAGATTAGATTAGATAAAAAGTTACAAAGTTAAAGTTGATCCTTCAATTTTGGATCCTTCCAGTTTATATTCAATTAAATATTCGATCAAATTTAAAAAAATTCTGTAAAAATTCCTGTGAAAATTTTCATCAATATTAAGTAGAAAAGCAAAAAGAACGAAGTCTGTAAAGGCTTTCTTCATTGAGATCTCAAAACCCAAAAATCAACGGAAAAGGGGGGTCTCTCCCCCTCAAGCTAGTGTTTAAATGGTTAATAATTACCCAAGATTATTAATTAAATATTCGATTAAATTTTATTAATTAAATATAAATATTTTTTTACTTTTCTGTTTTATTTCTTTTAGTTTTGAATATTGTAATAAATTCTGTTATTATCAAAGAAAATATTATCATTTAAATATTATAAATTATTTTTAAGCAGAATTTAAATGCACCTCTACTATTTCCTCCTTTTATTTTTTATTTGCTCTATTATTTTAAATAGTATTGAGGCTCCGAAAATAAAATCAAAAAAAGCAAAAACTTCTCAAGATGATAATGCTAATGTTCAGGGTAAACATTAAAGCAAAAACTTTAACTTTAATAAATATTTGCCGTATTACCTCTAATTGAATGCATTGGCATTCTACATATTTCTCAAGTCGTTCTATCGTTTCTGTATTAGTGAGTGCATTCTATTGGAGTAGGCTCATTCAAGTTTTCAATCACATACCAAAGGGGCAGGTGATTGAACGGGACATTCTAGTTCTCTATCATCCTCCCAAAAGGCATTCTATTCGGCATTTTATTAGAGGGGTTACTCAGATCCGGATTAGAGTAAATCCGGAAGTTAATATTAAATTTTATAGGCAAAGAATACGCCTTTAATCAACTCAATTGGTTTATTGACAAAAGTTATAGACTTATTTCTGTTGTATTGAACAACAAAATAGATAAGGAAATCGAATACTCGATCAAATTTTCTATTTTTGAGTTTCAAGAAAAATATGATTATTTTATTAAAATTATTGAATCAAAAAAAGGAAAGATTTTACCAATAAATATGAATAGAAATTTTTATACTCCAGAATATTTAAAGAATATTGCAGCAATTATGGCGAGATTTGAAACAAATAAACCTTTTAATTTAAAAAATTTTATTAAAACAATAGATTTTCATAAGGAGGGAATAAAGGAAAATGGAGTTATTTCAATGAAAAAATTATCCCCGTTTATGGTGCTGGATAAAGTAAGCGTTTGTTTGTAATTTAATTTTGTCCTACTCTTAAATAAAATTTTAAAACATACCGGGCAACATACCATCTGTGAAAAGGGTCTCTGTGGCAATTAGTAAAACAATTAATAAACTTTCTTTCACCAAATATTTATATTTTTTAAATTAATCCAAATAAAAATGTTAAGGCAAGTAAAAAATCAAAAGTCAGTTAAATCCAAGTCAAGTGAATAAAAGTGGTAAAACTGGTAGTTAAAAAACATAAAAAGTAGGGGAAAAGCATTTCATTTAAATATGCTTTCTACAACAACTAGGAAGCAAAATATGGGCGGAGGGATAAAATTTAGAGAAAAATAAAAAGTGTGCGTTAAGCACACCACCCCTATTCTCGAAAGTTAGGAATTCTCGAGCTTTTTGTGCCGGATATGCCAATACCCTAAAATAGCGTATTAAAAATTGGGAATTTGTTTTTAATTCGGCACATTCCTTGATACATAATAACTATAATAGCAATAATTAGTAAGGTGAACTATAGCTTTATGCCTAAGCATTTTAAAAACTTCAGGTTTTGGTATCAAGTTCTATTTTCATTATAACTAGTTTATTGAACTAGAACCTTTAAGCCTTCTTATCCCTAACATAATTTAATTAATAATTTAATTTTAAGAAAATGCAACATCTTACCCAGGCATTAAGAAACGCAATTTCCAACACTTGTGAAATTTACCTAGATGACCGAAATAAATATATTTTATGTATATTCTCTCACCTTTATATTTTTACCTCAATGATTCAAAAATATTTATTAAATCTTGAACCTTATACGGTTCATATAAATGTAAATTTGACAATAGATACTCTTGAGAAGTGGTTTGATATGGGCCCAGGTATGTTCAAGTAAAAGTTTTTAGTAATAATGGTAATATTCTTTAATTCCTGAAGTCCCCTCCTTTTGTCTTTGACATCTAGTTAATTAATAATTTGAGTTCCAGAAAAATAAGAACTATTTGAAACACTGACAAATTTTTTGATCATACGTAACCTTTGTATTTGGAAAAGATAGAATCTGGGCTTTCGTTCCGATTGCGATTCTAGGTTAAGATTCGAAAAATCTTAAGTCTCAAAATATAAAATACTTCAATTAGTTAAAAAATTGTTCCAATTAACTATTTTCTCCAAATTTTAGGTGGCCGAATATCAAATAATTTACAATTATCTGCAATTCAGCAACAATTTTATACTGAATGGATGTGTGATGCAGGGAGTAAAATGCTTGATTATTTAAAAGTTGAAACAAATAAGAGAGAATGCACAGAGAGAATTGAATCTGGCTTTAAAAAATTAGCTAAAATTTTTGTTGAATCAGTTCGTATGGACTATTCTGAAGATAAAATTTTTAAAGAATTATCAAAAGTTTCTTTTTCTAAAATAAGTAAAGAGGCAAATAAGGCTACTGAATTAAAAAAGGATAATACTGAATATAGGTATAAAATTTTAAAATTAAAGAGTTTCTAAATATGTATATGCTTAAATAAGTACCCTGGATAATTATTGTTGATAATTAATAAGAGAGAGCAATTATTTGAGAGGGCAATTATTAGAGCATGTACGGTATATTTATAATAATAGTTGTGTTCTTCCGCCTTCCGCGATATTCCGCTTTTTTGGCAAATACATTTCATAAAAGCTTCCTAAATTTAAAAAGCAATGTTAAAAAAGCTTTTAACGCCTAAATTTTTATTGCTTACACCTAAAATGACGGTCATTATTTTTGAAGAAATTTATTTTGGAGTTCCAAGAAATTTTTCCCCGTGACATCAAAAATGACCCTACAAGATTCTCAAAATTTCTGCCTGCGGCGCTGAAAATTAGAACAAATTTGACTATGCTTTCCTGAAATATAAACTCCTACCCCTTTCCGTTTTAGCTTTTTAAAATTCGAAATTATACATTTATTTTTTTAAATTCAAAAAATTATAATTATGTATAAAATCAAAATTGTGCATCCCTTTGTACATATGTAGGTATATTATTGCTTGGTGAGAGTATTAGGGTTTAAAAAATTAGAAGACAAAAATTTTTACAACTTATTTAGCTATGCAATGGAAGAGTATGATAAATTGATGGTGCACGGTGAAGACAAGAATTTGAATTTATTAGGGTCAGTAACTATGTACTATATTACCTATTAGGTTGAGCAATAAGTTCTGTCGGTCTAGTATTTCAATACAAAATCTTCATAACCCAAGATATGAATTTTTAAAAAAAGGCATTTTTTATCTTTTCTGAAAATTATTTGGTCACTAAGGCGAATTTTTCTCATTTTGACATATTAGTGACAAAAATGTTAAAATATAAGTGATTTTCAAAAAATCATATCTCTACTCAGTCACAAGATTTCCAAATTTTCTTTTTTTTACCCTAGCTGAGAAAACGCGGAATTATAATAATAATTATTGTTTACACTCTAACCATAATTTAAAAAATCTAATCTTTTTTTTAGAAATATTGTAGAAGATTTTGATAAATGGTATGATGCTGAGCATAAGAAGGAAACAAAATTAAATTTACCAGAAAAAAATATTATGGCTGTTAAACATGATAAAGGTATAATGAGTTTGGGTACACCCCAGTTTACCGCAGCCCAATTTACCGCCGCCCAGTTTACCGCGCCCAGTTTACCGCCGCCCAGTTTACCGCGAGCCCAATTTACCGCGGGCCCAATTTACCGCTGCCCAATTTACCGCAGCCCAGTTTACCGCGAGCCCAGTTTACCGCGGGCCCAATTTACCGCCGCGAAAATTTTTATTATTATTGCGGGGGAAGTTGTTCCAAAAATGTTGTATGTTGTTTCAATGACGGGTACTTCCCCCGTTGTCGGACCAACTTTCCCCGCTCTTTGAACAACTTTCCCCGTCCACGGAACAACTCCCCCCATTGAGGAACAACTTCTCCCGCTGACTGACCAACTCCCCCCGTTGAAGGGACAACTTCTCCCTGTGACTGACCAACTTTCCCCGTTGCGGGACAACCTCTCCCGCGGATTGACCAACTTCCCCCGTTGACGGGACAACTCCCCCGCACTTTGAACAACTCCTCCCGCACTTTAAACAACTCCCCCGCACTTTGAACAACTTTCCCCTTTGAAGGATCAGCTTCCCCTGCCATAATAATAAAAAGTTTCGCGGCGGTAAATTGGGCTCGCGGTAAACTGGGCTCGCGGTAAACTGGGCTGCGGTAAATTGGGCGGCGGTAAATTGGGCCCGCGGTAAATTGGGCTCGCGGTAAACTGGGCGGCGGTAAATTGGGCGGCGGTAAATTGGGCCCGCGGTAAATTGGGCTCGCGGTAAACTGGGCGGCGGTAAACTGGGCGCGGTAAACTGGGCGGCGGTAAATTGGGCTGCGGTAAACTGGCCTGCTCCCAATGAGTTTTTGTGTGATTGAAAATTAGAAGAAAATTTATAACAGCTTTTTGTTTTTATTTGTGTAACATTAAATTCATAAACTTTGTTCTTAGTTAAATAATTTCTGGATTTCCTAAATTCCTAACAATACAAAAATATGAAAGAAAAGTTTCATTAAAATAAGGAAATGGATCTGAAAACAGAAAAATGATTGAGTAAAAGGAAATTTTTTATCAAAAGTACAGAAGTTTTAAACAAATTTTAATAGAAACAGACTCTAATTAAAGCACACCTAGCACTTTTTTTCCTAAAGCGCTAGCCTTACTTCGAAGCAGGTGTCGATCGGAATTTCGATTTCCAATTTCCGGCAGCTTCGTCATTTCCGATCGATTCCTGCTTAGGAGCAACCTTACTTTGAAATCGGTAATTTAACAGAAATATAAGAACAACCTACGAGAGGTTTAAAAATAGAAGATATGTGGTCCTATTATAAGATTTAAGTCATATATTTAAGTCATATAATTTAAGTCATATTAAGTCATATTTAAGTCATAAATCTTTTACTTATTAAAATTAAGAATTTTATAAACTATTTAAAATATACCTAAATAAAAAATTTTTAGAGAAACAATATGAACAAAACCATTGTGAAAGTTCATCAAAAAATAAGCAAAAAACTAAAAGAATGTTGGATATAAATGAAGACAAATATAATGAAAACAATGAAATAATTAATGAACAAATAAACAATGAAAATGAAAATTTAAAAATGGATGAGGAGGAAGAAACAGAATGGCTGAAATATTTAAATTTTTGCTAGAAATATCCAAGAAATTTTTTATTTCTAAATTGTGTAGAAACCGGGACTGGAAGTGTCGCGTAGAAGATTTTGTGTATTTTAGAAGGACATGCAGCTAATTTCGTCCATATAAAAAATGAGAAATCAAATCCTTAGGGGTGCTCGAAGCAAAATTTTGCAAAAAATAATGAGTCTACCCATAGGAATTTAAATATTGTTCCGGTTCTTGGAGCAACCTTCTCTTAATTTCTACATATCCAATTTTATTCCCATAATCTGTTCAGACACACCCACTGATTATACTTGTAAAGAAATAGAAAAAATTGTGTTGATAAAACTGGTGTAGTTTTCAGGGTAATAGGCATTCAGGATATAATTCCTAAAGGTTGACTTCAAAAAATAAATGTAGATTAAAAACATTTACTGTGCTTTAACTACATGATTTCCACACCATTCCTTCACTTTTTTATATATATATTACAATTTAAATTTGCATATCAAAATTTTTTATAAAAATTCTTTTAGATATATAATATCCAGTCGTTTGTTCAAACATCTCAATGATTTATTCTATCCTTCATTTAATCAGAATATATCTAAACAGTTCTAAACACTTTTTACCATTGATAGATTTTTCCCGCTTCCGCCTTACATTTTTAAAATTCAAAATTAACCATCCTTGCTTTTTATCCAACTTTTAAGAGATAAAATTTTATTTTTATTTTATTTTTCACAATATTGTTTTTTTGAGAATATAGAAAGAAAATCAACTAAAGTTTAAAAAAGATGCTTTCACTGATCTAATCTTACTTCATATAAAAATATATAGAATGGAACATGCCTTCTCTCAGGCGAAACAGAAAATCGTCAATCTGGTAATATTTAGCATATACTTTATTTTATCTTAGAGAAGAGTTGTATCGAAATTTCCATTTGGACCGCTATCTCGATATATGTACATATCTCGATTTCTATGTGTTTAAAATAAAGTTGTATAGGTATTTATAATGTTCCGTTTTCATATTTTCATAAGCCTTTGACACTTTTGGATTTTTTTTAAAATTTTACAATAAAACATCCAAAACTTTAATATTTCTATAATGTAATTTAAATTTTTAAAATATATATTTACAAATTTTCATATAAAATTCAGAAAATAATTAAGAATCACTTCATTATTTATTTATCAAATTAAAATGCATAATAATCCTGATGACAGAGTGGAGAAAATCAAGCTTTAGTTGATATAATTACGAATATGATGCTAATATGTATATGAAAACCAAATAGCAAGTCTTAATGAGCGATTGGATGCTATACTGAAACAACAGCAAGAGAAGGATGCTGAGGCAAAAATTAAAGACCAACAAATAGTAAATCTCACTGCTGAATTAAAAGCTTTACGTAAAAAATTGGAAGAGATGAAAGCGAAAGAAGGTAATATCGAAAGAAGGTCTAACACAAGCACTGGGCCTTTTTATCATTTCCAGGGAGGGTCCTAATAGAGAGAGAGTTTGTTCTTTAGCATTCAAAACCATAGTGGATTATACTGATGAGACTAAACCTCCTGTAGAGAGGAGGCCTATTTTAGTGTAGAATAGGCCTATCTTGAATGGATTTGTTTTTTGTCAAATTCCTATGATAATCTTCTGCAAATAGCTATTAGAATGTGGGTCTATTTTAGAGAATTTACAGTATATAAGTTTTTAAAAGCTGAAATCAAGTTCATTGAACGTAAAAATGAATAGGACTCGTGATTATCCTTTTAAAATTTCTCAATATCAAACTAAAACTAACCCTTATATTAAGATAATATTAGAAAATAATAAACACTTCCGTTCAATTAATTAATAAATTAAAATTTTAATAAAGCTACCGGTGGTGCGTCAGATGGACCTGCTGATGGTAAAACAGGTGGTTTTGGTTTTGGTACTGCTGTAGGTGCAGGTGTTGGCGCTGGTGCTGGAGCTTATCTTGGTGCTAAGTATGGCGCTGGTCTTGGCTCCATGGCAGGTCCAGCCGGTGCTGTGTTTGGAATGGTAGCAGGTGGTGCAATTGGAACTATTGCTGCTAATTCTCTTTCTTAAATAAATTGAGAGATTATTGATATAACAATTCATGGCAACCCTAAACAAGGGTTGTTACTCGCGGGGATTCAGCAACTTTCGTCCTCTTTCAAATGATTGGTTGACAGTGTAGCGCAACAAAGGGAAGGGGGACATATGTACAGCGAGCTGGACATTTACCATCCAAATCATCGGAAAAATAAGGCTTTGAGTAATCCAGCTTTTTTGACTGATCTCTACGTGGTAACAACCCTACCTTAAGTAATTGCTAATTTTTGTAACGAATTATATTAATCTTCTATTAAAAGTTTTTTTATTTTTAAAACAATTTACAATTCTTATGTACAAATTCAGCAAAAAATATTTATTTCTATACTTATATTAATTACAATTTAATAAATAAATTTGTTTAATTTTCAGATATAAAATTTAAGTGATTTCAAAATCTTATTTATTGTCTCAGGAATGGTTAGAGAAGAAGGTAATATTAAATTAATATCCATAAATAATTCAAAAATTTATTTATAAAAATATTAAATCTTTAATGTAAATGTATATATTAGGTAACTTAGCTAGAAATTGCCAAGGTTTCCCTAATTAAGGTTTGCGAATATTGGATATCTAAATTTTTGGATCTAAGGCGGAACTATAATTTTACTAACATAGTCTCTAAGAAGTTTTTTTTATTTTTAAACCATATCGGAATTGAGTCAAAGCTCTGTTTTGACTCAATTCCGAAACCGGATCAGGCCTTTTTCAATGTCTAACTTTAGCAAATATTTTAAAATTTAAAATTATATAACAATATATACATATAAATATAAGAATTAGAATTATCAGCCTAATAATCAAAGTTTTATAAAATCCATTAATAAAACTATTTATAGAAGCTAATGATGAACAAAGTGAATTTACTAGAAAATTGAGAGAGATTGCTGATAGAATGACAAATAATGTGCAGGGTCTTGAACAACTTGAAGAAAAAACATCAGAAATAGAAAATAATTTTGAAATTCAAAAAGAAAATCGGCGAAAATTTATTAAACGCAATTCTGACAAGAAAAACATTCTTTTGCCTTTAGTAACTGGGGCAATTATTGGTGGTTGTTTATTTGATGGTGGCTTATTGTCAGGCTCTGTTTTGTTAGGAGATACTATAGGATCGGCTATTAATATAGGGTTAGGTGCTCTTCAAGGAGGAAATGGATTAGCTTATGGGAAAGAAATGAAGTGGCTTCTAATGGAGAAAATGGACGAGCTATTGAAGAAGTAATTGGAGCTATTGAAGGAGGGGGTGGAGAGACTGTAAAGGAAAATGATGGATATGTTAATAAAAAAATTTAATTAAAAAAGTATTTTTATTTAAAATTATTGGTAATTCTTCGGTTCGTATACCCCCTCTTTTTTCTGACCATTTTTTCATTTTCCCTCCCTTTTTTCTTCCCTTTCTCCCTTATTTTTCACGAGGCAAATATCAAAAAGGATTATGAGAAAAATTTATTTACTTTTCTTCGACAGGATAAAAGAGAGAAACATGATACCACAAATTATATTTTGTATAGTTGTTCTGCCACCACATGCTTCACATGTTCGTTTACCATGAAGAAGTCCAAGCTCTTCTAGCCAAGCATCAAAATCGCTGTCGCTTAGTCGCAGTTTGTCACCCAAATCAATCATATTAAAATTTTTTAGTTGTTCCATATTGGTGAATAAATGAAGTAAATTTTAAACTTTCCAGCCCTTTTCTCATGTACATATATACCTACATACATAATCCTTTTTGATATTTGCCTCGTGAAAAATAAGGGAGAAAGGGAAGAAAAAAGGGAGGGAAAATGAAAAAATGGTCAGAAAAAAGAGGGGGTATACGAACCGAAGAATTACCAAATTATTTTTTATTTTTTCAGTTTCTACTTAAATAAAATATTTTTGCTTAAAGAACTTTTTTCTTAATTAAGTATTAAAAGTTTGAGAAACTTTTAATTGTTATAATTGTATTAACTTTTGCTGTTTTGGATCTAACTGACCTTAATCTTTTTCGAAATTTGGGCGATTATTTATTTTGTTAGAGATCGATCAAATCAAAGCTTTGGTCAAGTTCAAAGACTTTGAGCAACTTTTCTTCAAATTACTTTTACTTGGTCGAATTTTCCAAGTTTAAGTGATTTTGAGTTGTATTTATATATCTGAAATTCTTTTAATTTTTTTTTTCAAGGAAATTTAATTACAAAAACATTTAATTTTATTATTTAAATTTTAGTCTAAACTTGAGAGATATTTTTGCTTAAGGAAACTATTTTTTAAATAGGGAGTTTTGTAAGGGGTTTATTCAATCTTTGTAATAAACTCAAAAATTTCGTTATTTAAAGAGTAAGGAAATACTTAAGAGTAAGTCTTATTTAAACTAGGTAGCAAGCCTAGCCTACATTTCAGAGTCGAGAGTGTAGAGCATATTGGGTTTCGGCGTCGACTTTTGGGTCAGGTTTCGAGAGATTGACTTATCAATAACAAAAAAATTGGGGAGCAGGCCAACCTACCGCGAGCCCAACCGACCGCCGAGCTATAACTTTGTTTAAAATTGTCGAATCCGGGACGCCCTGGTACGGTTCGATTCAGCTCATCGAGGCGCATCGAACCATACCAATAATTCCCGGATTCGATATCTTTGAACGAAGTTATACCTCGGCGGTAGGTTGGCCTCGCGGTAGGTTGGGGTGTACCCAAAAAATTGTTATTTAAATTATCAAATAACAATTTAAATTAACTAAACAATTACTTAGTAATTTAATTAGTTTTTTTAACTTTAGTTAACAATTTAAAAAAACATTAAAATTTGAATAAAAATTTTGATAATTTTAATAATTATTTTTTGCAACAATATTTTTAAATTAATAAAAAAAAATTTTTTTTTTGAATTTTTATTTTCGGTTAAGGATTACGTAAAGCATCAAACATTAAATGCAAAAATAAAATATAAAAATAAACTAAAAATGATTTTTTTCCATAAAATTTTTTTATTTTTTGCAAATTTCTCAATATTTTATTTATTTAAAAATAAATTGAGTAAAAATTACGAAATTAAATCTATTTTGGTAATATTTTGGAAAGGCTTACCTGCTTAGATAAAAAATTTAAATGGGCATAAATGTGAAATAAATCCTAAACAAAATTTGATGTGTTTTGGATATTCACGTGAATTTATTGATAAATAAAAAATTTGCTGATGGAAAATTTTTATATAAAAATAAATTTTTTCACTGTATTTTTTAGGCATCTTTTAATTTCAGATTATCTTAAAAATTTATTTTATATTTTTTAATTAAAATTTTTATTACCCCTTTTTATTTTCATACAAATACATCGCGATAAGTACGTATTGTGCAGATATACTACAATTTATAGCGCAGACCCGTTTGCCGAAATCGGGATTTATTTTTTATTAGGCGCGATCCCTTGATTAACTTTGATTTATTAATTTCTAAATAATAATCTTTAAATCACAGAATTATTTTAAATCAAAAAATATTATTTTGACAATTAACATTTATAATCAAAAAAAGGGAATTTTTTAAAGAAAAAACATTTTAAAACTCAAAATCAAGGTATCCTAGAGAAAAACGTAACCAACAAAAATTATGAAAATGGCTCGCAAAATTGTTTTCATTTAAAAATTACTTTTTTTAAGAAAAACGTTAAAAATAGTTTAAAATCAAAATATATATAATAAATTATTTAAAAATGACGATTATAATTTTGTTTATTATTTCTGCAATTTTTATTGCTGAGTCTAATCTTGCTGCTTTAAAGAATGGTGACGGTTGTGTAATTCTGAAAAATGGAGGTTGATTTACTGATTATAAAAAATATAATTTTTGAATTTTTGTATTCTATAAATTTTTAAAAACAAACAAAATTAGCGTTTCTAAAAAATTCTAAAGAAGGGCAATTATAAAATAAAATTAAATTTATTTTTGTTAGTATGTATGTCAATGAGTGGAGGAAAAGACTGCTGTTCGTTAGGTCATAAAAAATGTTGTAGTGGTAGCATAGGTATTCCTGCACATCCAAAACCTGAATGTATTGGTAAAGGAAGTAAGTTAAAATTAAACAACATTAATAAATTTTAAATATTTTAATTTGGACAATTAGAAAATTAACAAAATAATTTATGTTTAACTAAGGATAAATGAACTTTTGAGAATTAATTTAAATGATTTTTAATTTTCAGGAACACCAACTAAAGGACAAAAATGCTGCAAAGGAAAAACTGATAGTAAAGGGAAATGCATCTAAATTTGTCTTAAGAAATGTGGAAATATCTAAATAATTGGGAAAATATTTTTAACTAAAAGAAATTGGAATTTTAACATTTTATTTTAATAATCAAAAATTCAATATTTTTTGTGTTCCTGAAATTCTAACACAAAACCTAATTATTTCTTTTATAAAACAATTTTCTTTTTAATCGCATAAATAAAATGAAAGCAAATTTAAATGACGATTTATTTGTAAAATAGTAGTTTAAACAAGAGTATGTCGAGGCAGATATGTACCTCGCCGATTTTTCGACCTCGAATTCGATTTTGCTAAAATCGACCACTTTTTGCGCAGCAGGCGCAAATTAGGGGATGAGCTCTTTTTCAGCATTAACAATTTTGCGTTTCTTTTCCTCTCACATTTCCTTTCGCTTCGTTCGCTCACTTAATTATTTTGTTTCACTAATATTCTCACTAATTTATAAAATCCCGATTTGCATCGGGACCCGATAGGGACCTGGATTCCCTGTCGCTATCCCTGCTCGGGATTGGCCGACACCGGGATTTGTCTTTCGGCCTCGGGATCGGCAAAATCGGGATCGCAAAGAAATCGGGATCGCAAATCGGGATCCGTTCGACTTAGCACCTGTTATCACCCTATATATGACATTTTGAGCATTGATTTAGGGGCAGGTGGCTAACGGAAAAGTACCTGCTCCTTATCAATTAATTATACCCTCTAGCTAAAAGGTCAAGCAATAATTTCACAGGATAATTATTTGAGTAATATCTATAGTGGATACCTATGTACTAAAAATCCAAACACAAAACCAAATCCTGAATAAAGTTTATTGTATCTTTAATTTTATTGAGGGAAACAAAAATTATTTTTGTTTTCGAACCAAAAATTTTGAAAAAAAACTAATGCTTTTTTAGTAAAGTCATATGCAAATTCACGTGGAAATAGATTCAAAATATGTTGGAGAATTTGAAACTCTTCATTTTTTTAAATTAAAATATAAAAATCAAATGAAATGCACGTGGATTTACATGTAAATATATCCAAAATTAGTGAATTAATTATTATTTTTTATAAAAAAATAAAATATTATACCAAAAAACTTTTTTTTTAGCTGAATTAAATCTTTTTTGTAATAACCCAGCGTTGCTAAAAAATTTTTTTTGTTGGGTTTGCCAAAAATATTTTTTTGCTGTATCTGCCAAAAAATATATTTTGGCTTTTTATAATCATTTGAATAAATAATTTAAAATTAAATAAATTTATTTTTTTAAATTAATCTTTAATTCTTTAATCGTTTTATAAAAATGAGATAATTTTAAATAAATCAACAAAAAAATTTATTTTAAGAAAAATATTTTTAAAAATTTAAATAATTTTTAATGACTAAAATTATTTTAATAATTATTATCATTTTATTTTTTTCAATTGATTTCGCTAGAAGTTGCGGTAATAAAGTTGGAGCTGGTAACTTAAATTTTTTTTTAAAATTATCTAAATAAATACAATAATGTTAATTTGAGCTTGTAATATTGCAAAACAAGATTGTTGTGCTCCAAAGCTACAATGTTGTCAAAATGGGTTGCCTTGCGAACCTGGATTATGTTGTATCAAAAATGGCCGTAAGTATATTAAAAATATTCTACAAAGAATTCGCGAAATCTAACAATAGATCTAACAATAGAGCGAAAAAATATTTACCCCAAATCGCACTAACAAGCTTTAATTTCAACACCGAATAATCACCATCTCTTAATTAATTATTCCCTTCAGCGTGAGGTTGAAATAATAATTACTCATGGTAGTTATTCATAAAATAATCCATAAGGGTCGAAAATATTTTTTAAACAACCTTAACCCTGTTTTACGTTGATTTTTGAGGTCTCAGTATCTCGGCTTCGGTTAAAGATTTTTTTTATTTTTTTATAATATCAATATTAGAGTTTCATCGGAAATTCCTGTTCAGGTTAACTCTAATCAATATACATGTTTGCTTGAATTTTTGTAGATTTTTCCTAATGGTGAAAATAATTGTGGAATTTCTTACTTTTTCAGCACCGCATGCGAAAATTTTGAGAATTGTGGAAGGCCTGCAAGCTAGATTTCTTACTATTTTTTGAATTTATTGTGTCAGAAGTCAAAAATTCACGTTTTAAGCAAATAATTCTAAGAGAAAATTAGACGAATTTAACGCGTTTAGAGGACCGTATACCGTTTATGCCATTTATCTGAGACCCGTATAGTATGTAATAAATAAAAATGAATCAGAAATTCAAGAATAAACAATCAGATAGTCTGAAAGCAATTTAAACATTTCAATCAGTTTTTTGATATTAGACTGCATGTTAAATGTGTACGCATTCCACTCTCATTTAATTATAAATTTTTACGAGAGGTTGAAGCAATAATTACCGAATGTAATTATTTGATTATATACGAAAAAATATAAAATTTAAAAAATTAAATGACGTTTAAATCGAAATCTTAATATTTTTAGAACCATCAACAAATCCAACTCAATGTTGTTCAGGCTACGTCAAAAACAAAAAATGTACAATGCAGTCAGGAAAATAAAAAGATGAAGAAGAATTTGGGGTCTTTATATTTCGGGATATGACGATAAAATTATAAAATATAATGGGAAGTCAAATATATTCAAATTGTATGGGCAAAATAACTAAAAAAATTTCCGTTTCTAATAATTAAGTAAATCTAATTTCTGAAATATATAAATTTAATTATAAACATTGTTAACATGCATAAACATAAAATTAAAAATATTTTTGATTAAATTAAAATAATCTAGGAGATAATTTATTGATATGCCTTTATTTTAAAATTTTGACCATAATGTTTCTTAGAATAAAAGAATTTAAGAGAAAATTATCCCACCCATATACATATGTTCATACCTCTTAATTATTATGTGCCCTTTCTCAAATAAATATTACCACAGTCTGTGTTGAATTTTATTTAGATTTGTATTAGCTTGCTTTTTGTTGTAAATCGACTCATAACGTAACTCTATTAAACGTAAACTCTAATTTAACGTAACTCTAATTTGGTTTTAGGATAATCTAATATTTTGCAGAAATCGCATTACTAAAGTAGTTCGAAATTTAGACTTTATCATTGAAGAAACAAATAAATTTAGCAGTGTTATTTGAATTTTTATAACATAAGCTTAGCAAACTTAAATCGTTCAAATAAATAAATCGTTTCAAATCTTTTCTTGAATGGCCACCTCCATCTTATCAATCAACCTTTAGGGGGAATTAGAAAATAGAATGAATGACCAATCTAAATTACTTTAATAGTTCATGGTTATCACTGCCGTAGAGTATTAGTGTTGGTAACATCATAAAAGTTTTTTGGGCATTAACTTTCCTTCGCGCCTTTTAAAAAATACAATGGCCAAATTTTACGGGTGGACAATCGTTACTAGAATATAGGCCTTAATGCATACATAACATAAGCTTAGCTAACAAATACCCATTAATTTTTCAGCCAAATATTTATTAAATCCCTTAGTAGTAATAATGGAATGTGGCCACTCAATAAGATTGACTTAATTGCTCGTAAAGTTCTTCAGCTTCTGGACGTTCGTATGGATTTGGTTTCAAACATCGCTATAATTTATTAAATTTGTGAATAATAATTCGTATTATTTAATCAAATACCTCAATAATACCCATTAATTTTTCAGCCAAATATTTATTTGTTTCACGATATTGCTCTAGCTTTCCAACTACTTTTGTGTAATCAACAACCTCATCCGGATTTTTTCCCTCAAAATACACAACTTGTCGGAAGATATTATCCATAACACTATAAGGGTATTGATCAAAACCAAAAAGCATTTGATATATTATAACACCTATAGCCCATATATCAGGCTTAGTTGCTGCATATTCGATATCCTAAATTAATACAATAAAATGGTGTTCTATTTGAAAATTTTTTCAGTCTAAGCTATACGCATACAATGGTTCTAAGGGGAATTATCCGGAAACGAAAACCCCGATCTGAAAAATTTTCCAAAACCCGGCCCAACTTTTTTCTTAACCCGTCCCATCCCTGGTATTCATATAAATTATTCTACGGTTAGACTCACAAAATAATGGGAAATCGAAGTAAAATCATGTAAATCTTCTAATAGAACCACAATCTCTAAAAGAATCACACTCCCTAATTGTTGGGTATTGGCTAGACATAGAAGCCTTCCTTGTACATAACACTAATATAAGACACTAAGAGATGTTGAAAAATAAAATCAAATATACCTAGTTCGATTAGAGGATTTAGGGTAACTTAAGTGTGAATCATGTCAAGCTTAGATTAAATAAGGAAGCAATATTTTATTTCACTTTTTTCAAATAAAATAATAAAACCTTAAATTATAACCCTGTCTGTTGAATAAACTTACATGATCAAAATTAGCTAATTCTGGGCTCATATATTGAAATGTTCCATAATGTAAATTTTCGCCATGTTCTATCTGAAAATTTTAATAAATTTAAAATTAATTTTCAATTTTTTTATTACAAATTTCTTAATTTTTGAAAATCCAAAGTCCGCAATTTTAGGTATAGAATTGATCATCATTATATTTTGAGGCTTCAAATCCATGTGAACAGCAACTTTAAATTTAATTTTTTGAACTTTATTAAACTAACTATAAGGTCTAAACTAAGAGATATGAAATATCTCTTGACTAGAATAGTGCGAGGTTTGGGTGATAGATTTGTTAGCACAGCATTTTAGTCTGTGTGTTAGTTTTAGTCTGTGTGTCATTTTAGTCTGTGTGTTAATTCGAACTGGGGGCCGCCCGAGGTCGAGGGTTTTTCTTCTTGCCGCCCGAGGTCGAGGGTTTTTTTTTCTTGCCGCCCGAGGTCGAGGGTTTTTTCACTCTACGAAATTTTTCAGAAAATCTTAGGGTGTATATTAAGTAATAAGCAAAATCGATGTTGAAAATGAAAAATCAGTAACCGCCCTGCCATGACTTCGTCGAGGACCTCTTATTTTTTTCAATTTGCCCCAGAAAACTACGCTTATCCATATAATTAAATAGGAATTTATTAATATAGATTAATTAAACCTTTATGAAAGGTGCTTATATCGAAAAGTAGATAAGCAGTTTGATTGTAAACCTCGAACAAAAATTCAGATTCACTATACTAAAATTTATAAATGATTTATTTTAATTACTAATTTATTTTAATAATTTCATAGTAATTTTTTTATTTACATTTGATCGTTTCATTTCAATATATCCTTCTAAATCCATATCGGCAATTTCCATAGCAATTTCCAATTTATCATCGTTGCTAAAAATTTATTACGAAAAACTTATTTTAAATAAAAATAACTCTTAAATAACATTCATCCAGTCTGTCTTACTCCTATCTCTATACATACCAGGGCTGGGCGATTTCGCATTTTCGCATCTTTCGCATTTTTCACATTTTTCAGTGCGAAAATTTCGCATTCCGCATTTCGCTTTTTATTTTTTGATTTCGCCCAGCCCTGATACATACACAGAAATTAGTTAAAATTAATCCACTTGTCAATTTTCCTTCTATTTTTGTGACGGTAAAGACATAAGTACCCGGCTTTGAATCATAAAAACATTGTAAATTTTTGTATAGGACAGGGAGGAATTTTAAAATGTTTCAAAAATTCGATCTAGTTGCGCTAAGGAGGAATTCTAGCGCCTAGATAGAAAATTTAGACGAGAACCGGTATTGTTTAAAAAAACTGAGGTTTGAAACCGGTGAGAACCAAAACCTGGGTATTGGTTTTTAACTGGTCTTCTTAAAATCTAAATTAAATTACGATAATATTTATATCAATAATAATCGTCGGTTTCCGGTTCTATGGGCAACAAATCTTCCGATATAAAATAAAAATACCCCTCATGTCTGATCCGATTTTGTTTTATTAATTTAAATTATAATTATTAATTACTGATTAATCTCGTGAATAATATTTTGAACATTATTATCCTTCTGTTTTCCTGCGTTTTTTATAAAATTTCTATAAAAAACAACTTCTCTAGTATATGCATCTTTTGAATATGGAAAAAAATATTTCAAAGCAATACATTTGTTCATTTGAAAAGAAAATACATGATAAACCTTTTAAAATTCATAAATAATTTTATAAGTATTTTAAAATTTTATTTTTGAAAGATAATAAATTCTTAAGAGAATGTTAATAAAAAGAATTAAGAGGTTCAGGATGCTAAAGAAATTTACCTTTATGTCAAATAATCATCCTCCCTTAAATAAATGCCCCATCCTTAAATAAGTACCCCCTCCAGCAGACGGTGAATTAATCTTTGTCCAGATTAGTTATTTGAGCATATAAGGTATTTAATAGTGACGTCCGAGACTCTTGGTCTTGGTCTTGATTCCAAGACTTTTCTTGGGTTTTTTCGGTCTTGGTATTGGTCTTGGGGTGTAGTCTTGGTCTTGGTCTCGGTCTTGACTTTTTTGGGGTTTTCTAAATTTACACCCTTAAGAATTGAACTTTTTTGGATTGCTTATTTTATTTCCAAAATGGAAGAAATCTGGCCTCATACCCTTCCAAAATTCTCAAAATTTTCGCCTGCGGCGCTGGAAAAGGTAGAATTCTGGCTTCTTGGCCTTCCGAAATTTTCAAAATTTTCGCCTGCGGCGATGGGAAGAAAAGATTTTTGACGTAAGATTCGTCCAAATCGTAAAAATTTTCGCCTGCGGCGCAAGACGATAGTGATAAAAAGATGATGGATATCAGCAGCCACCATCATTCAATCACACAGATCCCCCAACTTCATAATATTCCTGTTGATCCCTCTTAATTCACCCGAATTCCACTTTAAACCTCTATATCCTCCTTAATCCCTCGATAATTCCGAATCCCCCGACATCCCTCATAATCCACTAAATCCCACTGTTATCTCTCCTAATCTTAATAACCAAAAATTTGACTTATGGAACCTAAAAATTAGAGCTCGACATTTTCACTTTGCCGGGCCCGGTGTCCGGGTTTTTTTCTCCCACGTTGACCCGGGCCGGGTTTTCCGGGCTAAAACCTCGAAAACCCGGAAGCCCGGAAAAACTGGATTTTCTACACCCGGGCCCGGACCCGGTTTTTTCAAAATTCAAAAAATGATCAAATTCTAGCCTTTTCGCTGAAATTTTTTTTATTTTGAATAAAAAATAATTAAAATTTGGTGTCATCTTTCATCTATAAGTGTTTATTCAAAAGATTTAGAGATATTAATGTGAATTTAATGGTTAATGGAAATATTGGTTGATTTATCAGGGTCTCGAGGGATTAATAGGATTTACAGGGATTAGATAGTCCCCGATATACCTCTAACTTAGATGGCATACAGATAAAATATGATATCAGATTCATGATCAGTATGGTCGAGTACCTACATAAAATTATTTCCAGGAAAAAATAATAGTTTTTAAGGTTCTTCCCAACTCCTAATCATTACCGAATAAGAGGCATATCTGTTATTTGCAAGGATGCTGGGATAGGTCTAGCGCTGCAGGCGAAAAATTTTAAATTTTGGATGCTTAAGGAGCCAAAATTGACCAAAAAGTCAGAATATTTTACAAAATTTACTCGAAATTGGACCCGGGCCGGGCCCGGGTTTTTCAGATGCGACCCGGGCTACCGGGCTAAAAACCTCGAAAACCCGGAAGCCCGGATATTATCAAAATACCCGGTTTCCGGGCTACCGGGCCCGGAAAACCCGGTCCCGGGCCCGGCCCGTGGTCGAGCTCTACTAAAAATTGTCTTGAGTCTTGATAATTTTTGGTCTTGAGTCTTGGGGTCAAGTCTTGGTCTTGGGTCTTGGTCTTGGGGTGTAGTCTTGGTCTTGGAAAATTCTCGTCTCGGACGTCTCTAGTATTTAACGTTAAATAGAGGTCCGACGACGACTATTATTTCTGAAATTTTCTTTGGGTCTAGAAAAAGATTTGGAGGCAAAATGTTTTTCAAAAATATTCAATAAAGTTGATACAAATAGATTAAATTTTAAAAATATTTAGGTTTCCAAACTTTAGCTGTTGCTCCCTCTCCAAGTAATCCTCTAATGTTCCCATAGATGTCAAATTCGAAGCTATATTCTGAATCGGAAATATTTCTAAATAAGTTCAATGGTATTTTTCGATGACAAGAACAGGTTGCCACTTCAGTTTCTTCTTGTTGATGAAGTAACTGTTGCTGTTGTTGATGTCGTTGATGTTGTTCTACTTCTTGCTCTTCTTCTCCTTGTTCCTCTACATATTTTTCTTGTGATTTTTGTTTCTTTAATATTCTTTCTCTTGCTTTCCTTCGTCGCCTTTTTAAGTTCTTGTTATAATCGTCATCATCATCATTTTCAAATGATAATTTAATAAAAACAAAAATAAATAAAAAAATTAAAAATAATTTTTTAATTTTCATAAATTAAATTTTAAAGGCAATAGAAATTTTTTTATAATTTTTAATTTAAATTTTTTAAAAGGCAATTGAAAATATTCAATAATTTAAATGCTTTATATTTATTTTAAAATGATTTTTAATTTATTATTTTTAGAGTCAATAGACATAAATACATATACATACATATGTCTATAAGCAATACACAAACAACAATACACAACTATAATAGCAATTTCCGGCAAATAAAAATTTTTAAAGGGAAGACAGTGGGGGCATTTCGCCGAAAATGACTACAAGACTAAAAGCAATTTACTTAGAAAAAATTATTTTTCATGTGTTTCAAGATTTAATTAAAAAATTTCCTGGCGTTTTTATTCTTGTTTATTTTTGTAGTCGTTTTATTACCTAATAAATGGTTCTAAACTTGTCAAGTGAAAACTTTTTAATTAGGAAAATTCATTATACTAACCATTCACAAACTGGGGCCTATATCAGTTGTCCGCTGATTCTGCATTCTGTGCACAAACCGCAGAATTTTGTATCAATTAAATTCTGTGTACTCAGATTCTGTGGTGACCGCAGAATCTGTGGAAACAGCCAAAAAAACATCCCGCAAAATCTGCGGACATTAATTTCTGTGGATCTGCGGATTTTTTTCCACTGAGCCACAGAATTTCTATATCAATTCTTTTTCTGTGTTTCCGTGTTATTTTTCGTGTTTAATTCAAATTTTTTTATTTCCGCGTTTTAAAGAATAATATATTTATTGAAACGAAAAGAGATTTAAAGTAATTCGGCACGGTTCGGTACTACTGGAACCTGAAATTTCAAAGAAAAACTAAAAAATGTTTTAGGATAAGCTGAAAAATTTGGAAAAATTTTTAAAATTTTCTCTCACAGTCAACGACATTCGGTAAATGTCCAGCTCAGCGTACACATGTCCGCAAAGGGAATTCTGCAAAAATGATTTTTTGCTGCATTCTTCTCCTCTCCTTCTCTCTACCATAATTCTCCGCAGCTTATTAAATGATAGGTGACAGTTTGGCGCAGACAATAAAGGAAGTAGATATAAATAATATATATTTGGGATATCATTGTATAGGGATAAGGAATGGAAGAAGAATCATCAAAGAGGGTTAGAATAGAACAATAATTTTTAACTTAACGTTTTTCTACCTAGCTCCGAAACCCGATTTTTTTTTGTAAAAAAGAGGGATAAGGCTACTTTGCAGCCTCTGATTGAGCGCCTTATTTTGCCACCTGATTTGCTTGAAATTTATTTGAGAAATTTATCACAGATTTATATTCTTTAAATTTTTATTTATTGTAAATAAATATTCTTTCAATTTTACTTCTTTTATTATTTTTACTTCTTATATTATTTATATGTATCTACTTCCTTTATTGTCTACGCCAAACTGTCACCTATCATTTAATAAGCTGCGGAGAATTATGGTAGAGAGAAGGAGAGGAGAAGAATGCAGCAAAAAATCATTTTTGCAGAATTCCCTTTGCGGACATGTGTACGCTGAGCTGGACATTTACCACGACATTCCACCAAATCTTTTAATATCTTTCTAAATCCAGAGATATTTCGAAGAATTCATCCTGGTGCAAATCAATGGAATATAGTATTTCAGAGAATTTAGGTGGATTAAGAGGTTAATATCGAGTGATATATACCGAAATCGAACCGAAAATTTCTGATATCCGGAACCGAACAGAAGAACCGAACCGAAAAATCTAGGTTCTTCGTTTCGGCCCAGAACCGACAACCTAGTCTCACGTGCTTTTATTTTTTTATTACTTGATTATAACGAAAAATGTTAGAAAAGATGTACCTTTTTCAAAGTCACTTTTCACCAGGGCTGGGCTTATTTCGCAATTTCGCGTTTCGCATCTTTCGCATTCTCGCATTTTTTAGCGCGAAAAGTTTCGCGTTTCGCATTTCGCTTTTTGGTCCGAATGCGAAATTTGTTTCGCCTTTTTCATGTAGTATTTTTTTTATTTTTTAGATATTTTGACATAGAAATTTTTAAAGGAAAAGAAATATTTATAATTTATCACTTTGTTTTCGTTGGTTGATGGTGGAGTGGTTAAGTCGACTGACTTCGTTCACATTGGTGTTTTTGGGGCTGGGTTCGAATCCAGACATAGGAAATAAACTTAAACAATTTTTCCTTCCAAAAATAAATGTTTTTAAACTTTAATTCTAAATTGTAAATTTGTTTTATAAATATTAATCATATCTGGCCCGACTCGAACAAGACTCGATAATATTTTACCAAATTTATTGACAAAAATGGCAGAAATCTGGCTTCTTGGCATTCCAAAATTTCCAAAATTTTTGCCTGCGGCGCTGAAAATGAATCTGGATTAATCCGATTGGGACCCGGACTCAGGCAAAGCCGGCCTGGAGCCCGGTCCGGTGCCGGGTACTAATAATAAGCAATCTTAGGAAGAGTCTTCTTCAAAAAATGCACTAATGCTTTTATTTTCGCATCACAATCTCGTAATTTATAATATTGAATATGAATAAAATATTTTCAGAATTTTGAAATAATTTCGCTTTCGCTTTCGCGTTTCGCATTCTCGCATTTTTTGGCGCGAAATGTTTCGCATTTCGCTTTTTATTTTTTTTTAAAAAGTTTCGCATTTCGCTTTTTATTTTTTAATTTCGCCCAGCCCTGCTTTTCACTATTAATTTTGGAAGATAAAATTATAAATTTTTATCAATGGATAGAGAAATGTTTGAATTTTCGTAATAATTTTAAATTTTGAAAATTTGATCATGTTAATCCGAGATATAAATGTTTTGCAGAAACTCGCAGAACTAAATAGCATGGTGGATTTTTTTAATGAATTCTGTGTACAATTGATATAGAAATGCACAGAATCGCCGAAAAAGGCCACAGATCTGCAGATTTTTTTCTGTGCACAGAAAAATAATTGATATATGTAGAATTCTGTGGTTTTTGCATGTTTTTTTTGTTGTTGTTTTTTTTTCATTTTTTTGCAATTTTTTTTTGTATCTTTTTTTTGCTTTTTATTTTTTTTTGCAGAAAAATTTTTCCGCAGAATCTGTGGTACAATTGATATAAAATTTCTGTGGTTCTGCCGTCTGTGCACAGACCGCAGAATGCAGAATCTGCGGACAATTGATATAGTCCCCTGGGCGGGAGATTACAGTTTAAGAGGTAAGAGCTCCAAAAATAGAAAGTTTCAAATAAAGTTTTCTGCGGATCAGTTTATAACCATTTAATACATATACTAGCGGAGGGGGTCGTCCTTCGAGCGTGCCCCTCCGCTAGCCAAAGTCTAAATCATTACAAAAACTTAAAAATAAAATCAATCATAATTAGAACCTCACTCGTCAATGTCAAACTATTCAGTAACAAGCAATTACTGATACATTACGAAAGACATCACACATCTTTCCCATCACCGGATTTCTTTCTTCAACCGCAATTATGTCTTAGCTTTGCGTTTTGCCATTTTTGTGTTGAGTTTTTGCGTGAAACGCGAAAATTTTTGTGTTCAACCCTTTTCTTATGTTATTAAACGGACCATTTCAACTGAGTCCCGTCACTATAACTCAAGAGAAAAATTCTTAATGTTATTGATATCATTACTAGGGTTGCCAATTATATGGATATAAAATCGCAAAATATGGACATAAAATATGGATATAAAATCCTGAAATATGGATATAAATATGGAAATAAACACTAAATATGGATATAAAATACCGAAATATGGATCAAAAAATAGTGAAAAGATATTTTAAAAATCAGTATTTTATGTAGAAAACAATAATTTTGCCTTTAACATTGCATTTCAAGAGTATTCTAAAAGATTTTATGGATTCAAAATTTCCGTTAAAAATTTTTTGAAAATAAATTTTTCCGAAAAATTTTCGAAAAAATTTTTTGACCAAAAATTTCCTAAATTTTGAAAATTTTCACAAATTTTTACCAAAATTTATCAAAAAATGACCAAATATGGGCCAAAATTTTCAAAAAAGGAGAAATATTAATATAAAATAGAAGTTTGGTTGTGTTGTTTGAATTGAAAGAATTGATCGGAGGGAGCCTGAATTTTTGTATATATAGTCGTTTTGTAGTTAAAATAAACCTGTTGTTGACATGGCTCACAGAATATGACGCGTCCATCAGTCGTATAAACGGAATTTCCATCGATTTTGGCAATCCATTCACGCAATACTGCTGCTCTATTTCTTTTAGGCGGCATTTTTTTAGTTTTTAAAAATTTTCTAAAAAAAGGGGGAAATATTGATATAAAATATGGACATAATGCCAAAATATGGAAAAATATGGAAAATATGGGCATAATGCCAAAATATGGAAAAATATGGAAAATATGGATGTTAAAGACCATTCTAAAAACCCTAAAACAAGCCAAAAACATGTTTTTCGTACATTTCACAGTCATAAATGTTCAGGAAAAAAATATGGATTTCCATATAATTGGCAACCCTAATCATTACTAAATGGAGCATTAAATGTTCTACAAGATAGGATCAAAATTATTTATTGATCGATAAAAAAGTTATTATCTAAAAACTAACTCTTTAAAAAACTAACTTTTTTCGACACTATCGATCATAACTTTTTTACCAATCTGTCAGGAATGTTGCTTTTTTGGTATTTTGTAGCCTATTTAATGCTCTATACAATAATACCAAGAACAAAGAAAGTAACAATCCGTTCATAGGTTATAGGTTCAGGGATTCAGTTGAGTTGTATCCGTTATTAAATCCTATTGTTCTCCAAATTAATTTATTAATATATTTTAACAATTATCTAAATAATTTCTTATTAAAAACTTTAAAATTCTATTTCCATTATTTTTCTAATTAGATTATTTTATTTAAAAATTTTCTGCTAATAATGTTCAGTAAAAAATGTTGGATTTTTTAAGAAAAATGAGAGAGAATCAGGAAGCGCCCAATTCATAATTGTACTCTCTACAATAGCCTTGAGGGCAGAACTGCGCGACAGCCACTCCCAAGCATAAAACTTAATTAGAAAACACCGCCAACTCAAAAATGACAGAAAGGTGGGAACAGGCTTTTTATTTATCCAAATTATTTTTGTTGAGAGTTTTCATTTGTTTTTGTTAGTTATTTCTTATGAGGATTATTTCTTATGTTTTTAATTAAATCTTTATTGTATACTTTAGTACATTAGTTCTGATCAGACCTGGGAAAAACTCCAGCTTTTTCTAAGACGAAGCAAAACCATTGGAAGTTAAAAACCGATATTATAATTCCATTGGAATACTTTCAGAAAATACTTTCTATAATAGAAGGAGAAATAAGGCAGGACAACTAATTATACAAGGAAACGAAACGTTTCGTCCAGGTCAGATTCTGATACCCTTTAATTATGTTCATCTCAATTTATAGTAGAAGATAAAAATTTACCTCAGTATTTTAAGCATTTTTATTTAAAATTCTCTCTCAACATTATCTCAAAATAATTTTTAAACAATGAGTAGTTTGCCAAAAGGAACTGTAAATATTGCAGCTGGACTTGCATTGGTGTCGTTTGGAACTTTAATGCTCGGTGTTCCGTTAATGTAATCTTTGTGAAAATTAGTAAAAATATAAATTAAGGAGATTAATTTTGGATATTATCGTTAGTGATCGGACCGAGCGATATCTCAAACAATAACTCGTGAAAAATCTCGGGTTCGATATTCACTCGTATGACATACCTAGTCCGAACTGTAGTTATTGTTACCTCACAGTGTAATTTACAAATTGTGAAAGTAACCATAGCTGGATATTTGGCATCATTTAACTCCTTAGATCTTGGTTCTGTTATTGAAACAGCTCCAGTTAAGATGAGAATTCTAATGTCTCTAGGTGCCATACCCAGCATGAACGTTACCTTTTTTTTAATTTTTCCGAAAAATTTAATTTAAAACATTATCCAAAGTTTTCACAATAATAACTAGTGTGATTCACGGTACCGTATTACCGCGGTATTTTTCGGTAATACCGCGGTATTTTTACCGAAATACCGATACCGATACGGCCTCAATCAAAAATACTGCGGTATTTTGCGGTAATACCGCGGTATTTTTACCGAAATACCGATACCGATACGGCCTCAATCAAAAATACTGCGGTATCGGTATTTTACCGATTACCGCGGTATTTTTACCGAAAATACCGATACCGCAAAATCGCGTTTGAATAACACTAATAATAACTATAATTTTAAAATACAAAACATTCAATACCTTTAGAATAATTTAGGCTGATGGATTTGGCCAATTTTGAGAAAGAAATGTCGCAAAAACGACAAATCGTTGAAGACATGGTCTTAAACTTATTTTCTTTTTGCCTACACAAATAATTTTTAAATAAATAGAGCTCACAAATGTGGAGTACTATAATGGAGCAGAATGTTTTAACTCGTAAAGCACGAGCTGCAGAAATTATAGCCCGTCAACGAAGGCAATGTAAAATTTTTTAGTCTTAAATTGGATAGTTAAAAATATTAAAATTGTTAAGATGAGAATTCTAATGTCAAATCTAGTCCCCCAAAGAATCAATGTCCTAGTGGACCTAAAGGAGTGCGAGGCGAGCCAGGAGAACCAGGTGAGATAGTAGCATATTAATTTTTAATTTAATAAATATGGATCGTATTTTTATGTTAGAAATTTCCTAAAGTCGGTAGGAAATATCATCAAACTAGGCAGGTAAGTTCAGAAAAATAGACAAAAACTAAATACCGATCCCAATAGTAAAATAAAAACTTAATATTCGAACTATTATTATATTCAAACCATTTTCTAAAATCTTAGAATATATTTAGATTTCTGGCATTAAATCGGAACCGTTCTTATTCTACATATGTTTCCAATTCCTATGCTATTCCAGTATATTTTTTGTTTCATAAAACGTTAGAACGTATCTTTATAGGATCAGTGTACCACTAATTTTTTGATATAAATTATGGATTTTAATGTTTTAAAAGGAATGGACGGAGAATCGGGTGCTGCAGGTGCTTCTGGAAGTAGTCAAGTAGCTTCTGATCCAGGAAATGCTTACGGAGAGACTGTAACACCTGGTTGTGGGAAATGTCCCGCTGGTCCCACTGGTTTGCCTGGATATAAGGGCAAAAGAGGGCCGAGAGGAGATAAAGGAGCAAAAGGATCTCCTGGTGCCCCCGGTAGAGATGGTCAACCTGGTGATGAGGGGCCGGAAGGGGAAATCGGTCTTCCTGGTGATATTGGCGATGCAGGTGTGAAAGGCACACCTGGAGAGGATGGTAATAGATTTATAAACATTTCTTTAATTTGCTGAATATTCAAGGCGTTGGATATGCAAAAGGCGATCCTGGAGCAAAGGGAGCTGCTGGCCCGCCTGGTGAGGCTGGAGATGAGGGCCCAACGGGTGATAGAGGTGATGATGCCGCTCCTGGTTTGTAACCTTCATAAAAATTTATAAATAAATTACAAATTAATTTAAGGTCCTCAAGGACCAATTGGTCCTCCAGGTGCACGCGGTGACAAAGGGAAAGATGGCATAAATGGAAGTCCTGGTACCCAAGGATTGCCTGGTATATAAAAATATTAACAGTCATGATTTTAAATAAAATAGGTGCCGATGCTGAATATTGTCCTTGTCCGGAACGTTCAAAAGGGGTCGATGTAGGGCCCGCTCCTCCAGCAGCTCCATCCCCATCACCACCGTATCAAACGCCTGAAACTCATCCAGCTAATAATTACGGTGCTGCTGTGCCAAATAAAAGTGCTCCTGAGGCACCAAAGAAGCCAGAAGTTGGGGCTTATGAAGCAAAATCTGAGGGAGGTAGTGGTTATGGAGGAGGAACAGTAAAAGGTGATAATAATACGGAATCTTTATAAAGATAATTTGAAATATTTAGCAGCGTCTGAAATCAATTCAGATAGTCTAGGAGAACAATCAACTTCAAGTCGACGTTTATCTGCATATAATAAACTTGTCCATGCAGCACTTAGAAGACGCCATCTTCGTTAATTATTAATACATATACCTATTAGATATCTTAAATAATTAAAAAACAAAATTATTCTTGTACATAAACCTAATAGAAAAACGGATTTTCAAAATTTGCCAAGTCGATCGGCAGAGTTTAAGGATTTCATATTTATGGTAAAAAGATAATGGTAGAAAGGATTAATAGTACAGTAAGAGCGAGGTAAAAGTTTAATCCCGGGCAGGCTTCGATCCTGCGACCTCCTGGCAGTTATTGCTAGGCGCTTTCGCTCACCACGTACAGGTGCTCTACCAACTGAGCTACCGGGACGCTGCTTTCACCTCCTCTTTTATTAGATCTTAAACCCCCGCAGTCAGCGTTTTAAATGGCTAGCCAGCTGGATCTTTTCTCTCTCTTTCTCTTCCTTACAGTACAAAGGTAATTGTAGAAAGGATTTTCAAAATTTGCATCTTTCAAATGTAGGGACTAGACCTTATCGTTTAGCGATAACTAGCCTCAGCAAAATTTTTATATAAAAGCCTGTTGAGAGTAATGGCAGCGGAGTTCCGGTCCGATATCTAAAGCTCGTCTAAAAATCACAACCATAATTATTACTGTAACAAAAATTGCTCAATGTTACTATTCTTCACGTGAAAAGTCTATTTATAATTTGTATATTTTTGTATTCAATATTGCACTTACATATATTAAAAAGGAACCGCCAAAGTGCTTTGGCTATTAATAAACATATAGACATGCCAGATATATATTTTTAAAATGCTTAGCGTCTACATAATAAATTAACCTTTAATAATAAGAGTTTATTTTTAAATACTTCCCTAATAATATGAGAGGTTATTAATTAACCCTTAATAAAACCGCACTTAAAGAAAAATAATCTTAAAGCGAGACACACTCGACGGATCTCGTCTGTATGTCAAACTTCCGCCCAGACAACATCCGCCAAACACCATTTAAAACCCAAAGTGGAGTTTAAATATTATAGGAAAAAGAGTAACATTAATTCGCGATAACGATTGTGTGGTCTTGATAAAAACTTCAAACACTTTACAAATCATAATTCCTCGAATTGCTTTATTAAAAATCGGATTAGATTATATTATTTTTAGTAAATTTTCTTGATGAATCCTTGTCGATTAATACCTATATTTTTAACATTAATTTTACTACCTCTAACACAAGCGTCTGATCCTTGTGAAGAACCATGTGTTGATAATCATCATCTCAAGGAGGAATGTAGGGGAGGTAAGTAAAATATTTTGAATTTGTTAGAGAATTTAAAAATTAATTTATAATTTAAACAAAGATAATAATGCCTAAAAAATAAAAATGTTCTATTCTGTCCTGTAGTGATTAAAAAAAGGATAAATAAAAATTGGACTTAAATAAAAGAGATATACCGTATATCCTTGAATAATTACCATGGGTATTATTTTTTCTACATCTATCTTGAGGATGTTAATTAATTGATAAGGATAATTAGGTAATAATTCGAACTTTTGAAATTTGGATGTGATTTAGAGCAGCTGGGGATGGTAATCATTGTTACAACCTTCTTTGATGGGGTATTTATTAGAGATGTTTGGAAGGTATTTATAGAGATGTACAAAATCTTGGTCTTGAGTCTTTACACTTAAGTCTTAACTCAAAATTTTTTTCGGCCTTGGTCTTGATTCTTTAGTCTTGAAAAAATTTCGGTCTTGCACATCTCTAGTAATTATTGGTTCAACTTTTTAATGGGAATAATTAATTATGAGTGCGAATAAGTTTTGTGCATATACGGTAGTTGTATCTCATTTGCAAGTATTTTTAGTTTATACTGATTATAAACAATCTGCGCAACACTTTTACAAAATTTTCTATGGATTAAACGAGGAAGAATCCAAACGGAATCAGCTAGCCATAGACGTAATTCTCTGGCAAGATTATATGGTGGACGCTATAAATTCAAATAAAGAATGGATTGCAAATAGTACTACAAGAAAGATGAGACTTTGGACTATAGAAATTTGGAAGCTGGCCCAAGATCAATTAGATATACCTTACTGTTATTCGCTTGATAAGAACAAAAGTTTAGCTGCATTAACGAGAGTTCATTCGAATTTTCCAGTCTTTTTTCTGCGCATGATTCAGACAATGGAATTGAAAAAACGATCAAAGAAATATAAATCTTTAGATAAAAGTTCATATGTGATGAACTTACAGGTATCTACCTTTCAAAGCCCCAGGTCTTTCAATCCCAGTTTTAGCGATATTTATTTTTTTAAATCGAAATGAAGCGAGGTGTTATCATATTAAGTCAAGAAAAATAGGGTGACGCTTTATGAGCTGTGTATTATGAGACTGGAGGAAGACTAGGTCTCGAACAAAAATCTCTGTTAACGAGCCAGATATTTTTCTAGATATCTCGTAATATTTCGAACGGCACTCTCATTCTGGTTTCTAATTATGATATAATTATTCAATTAATATTTTTAGTACGAGTGGAAAAACATAATGGATGATCTCGCATCGAAAACATTCAATTTAGATAACTATGACGAATTTATAAATGCATTTAAAAAAGATAGATATAATTGTTTTATAAAATTGTTTATGAGCGGTAAATTAGATGTTAATTTCCGTATAAGATTTATTAAAGGTATTTTTTAACAATCGTATTTATTCTAATATAATAACGATAGTATTAGAATGGTACAGTTTATCGACCCCTGAGACCTACACCCTCAAGACATTTCCCCTGAAGAACTACTCGCTTTAGTTTAATTTATAGGATCAGGCACAAGTTAAGAAATATATATAATAACAAGTCGAGTACAAACCACGTGTCGGGTCCGGGTTTTCCACGGTAGCCTGGGACCGATAATTTAGATAAAATCCGGTAGTAAAATCTTATTAATTATTCCGTCGCTCACTCCCAAAAGCCAAGATATCCCAATTTCTTTGAAATTCAACTAAGAGAACGATGAGAGCTTTTCTAATAAGGCAATAGTAAAGCTGTTTGAAAAAAAATTCGGAATATTTTTTAGTTTTATAATTATTTCTTAAGATCTTCAAACTCAAAACAATAATCTATTAAAAACCTTTATCGATGTTTTTGGAAAACATACATTAGATAAATTTAATGTTTACATTAATGTATCTAAACTACATAAGAATAAAGACGATGAAAATCTAAATATTTCTAAAGAGATAAAAAATGAGAGCACGAAAGGTGAAAATTTAAAAGTTAAATTCTTATTTAGATAAGGGTTACGCGAAATTTTATTGGTAACATGGAGTGTCTGAGAATAGTTTTTAAGCTATCATAAGAGTAAGAGTTTAACTAAAGTTTGACACCGGGCAAGATCCGAACCTGCAAAAACGAAGACACGTTCAATATTTTACACCTGAGCAGATGCTGTACCACTAAGCTACTAACGGGGCGACGACTAATGTGTTCGTTTAACCCGCGGCTAAGAAATTTTTATTAATCCTAGGTGAATTATAATTACACAAACTCACGAATATAAGCCAAAAATCCACGAGAATATGTCATATATCTATAGGTTCACAGAGATAACTTTCTGAAAAATTAATTGGATTCACTGTTTTATTTCAACTATATTCAAAAAATTTCATTTAATTTTTTAGATGTAATGATTGAAGTAGAAGATATCATGAAAGAAATAAACGCTACAGGAAATATAAATATTAATAAAACAAATAATAAAGCTAATGTTAGTAAAAATAATGGGCTTTCCAAGAAACAACGTAAAAAGCGAAATAAGAAAGCTAAGAAAATAAAGCAAAATAATATTGAGGAGGATAACCAAAATCAAGAAATCGTTGAAGAGATAAATGATGAGGATTTGGATTTAGATGGAAAATTAGTTCATAAGAATAGTAATGAATTGGACAAGGATAATTATATCAATGAAGATATTGAAGAAGATGATTGGAAAATAAATAAAAAGGATGAAAAGAAAATGAGAAAGGAAGAGAAGATGAAAATTAAACATGAAGAAAATTTGAGGAAATTAAAAATAAAAGAGGAAGACGATATTAAATCGTTATTAGCTTTGAATAATAGTAAGAAGATGGATTTAAAATATTATTTAAAAAATAAGGATATGGCATTAAAAAATATTCCGGAAAAGGAAAGAATTGAAGAATTGAATGAAGAAAACAATGAAGATTTTAAATTGAAAGTAGATAAAAATCAAGATTTGGGAAGAGAAAGGGTTGAAGATGTGAAAGAAGAAAGACATGAAAATTTGCGAGATGGGAAGATTGAAATATTGGAGAAAGAAAAAGTTGAATATTTGGAAGAAAAGAATAAAGATATGGAAGATAAAAGAGAATTAAATGAAGCTAACAAACATTTAATGAGACCGGAAGACCAAAATTTATTATCCAAAAATCAGAATAAAGAAAAAATTGAGTTAACTCAAACAAATGATAATGAAGTTAAAATAACCGAAAATGAAAATCATGAAGACGAACAAAAGAAATCTGATGTAATTGATAGAAAGGAAAAAAATATTTTTAAAAAAGGGGAAAGAGAAGATAATGAACTTTTACCAGTTAATGAAGATATTACAAAAGGAAATCCAAGAGACATCAAATCATTTCCAAAATTTACACCTTTTCATCCAAAAATGTTTTTAGAGGAAAAGGTATTACTCGAAGCTTATGAAAAATTTATTGGAGGTAAAGGTGATCCGAAGAAAATAATTCCAGCGTTGGAAATTGGAGTGATTATTGATGAAATTAAACAACGTTTTGATTACATCATGAAATATAAACAAAATACTGTTGAAAAAGAAGTAAATTGTGAGGAAAATAAAAATTCAACTGGAATTTTCTTCGGGAATTCCAGTAAGGAGGAAGGTAAGGAGGAAGGATTTTCGCTGGGAATAAAGATTTTTGGCTTATTGAAAATCCCAAATCTATTTACAACATATGGCTAGCCTAAATTTAAGATAACAGTCATGAATCGAACATGCTGCCATTCCGACAGTGTAGCAAAGCAACAGATCATAAAGAAAACTTGTCTAAACGTTTAATATGCTGTATGATTAAGCACCCTTTTCAAATCACATTTCATGGAAAACAAGTAAAAATGAATGCTTACCTATCGAAATTATCCAAAATTTCGGTGTTAGGTACCCCGATTCACAAGAATTGTAAAAATGGTTTTCTTAACCTAATAATCATCTCCACGAATAATTTGTTTAAATATATTTTAGCACAAATTTATGAACAAAATAGTCAAAAACGTCAAAATAAATATTCATTAGAAGATAATTTTAATAAAGTATTGGGGAATAATGATAACATTATCGATGATTTTGAAAAATTTAAAGTTTTAAAGAATAAACTGCATTTGTTATTAAAAGAATTAGTTTCAGTAACGGATAACTGGAGTTCGATAAATTTAAGAAATGAGATAAAAATTGATTATGATATTGAAATTGATGTAGTTAGAAGCAAATTACACTCGAAAAGGTATCTAATAATAAAAAAAAGTAAAAATAAAAAAAAATAATAAAAAAAATAAACCAGTCGGACTTTGATTTTCTATACGTATGGATAAGGGATTGTCCATGCTATATTTAATCGAAAGCAATCGGTTGAAGACGGAAATATTCAAAGATCCCATCCCTGATATGAATATTCCTATACATCCTCGGAGCTGATAGTACTATATAAATAGAGGTAAACTCTAGTAATTACCCTGGGTAATCTTGTTTTTTTTATTTTTAATTTAAAACTAAAGGCTTGCTTTAATTATAACAAAACGTCGATGGGATCAAATGAGACAAAAACAACAAAAAAGAATTTTATTTTCCTTGCTTTCAAAATATTTTGTCGAATCTAGATTTATCCAACTATATAAAATAAAAGAAAATCAGCTTAAAATGATAGGTGTGTAAATAAATAAATGAAGAAAAATATTATAATAATTATATTTTAGAATCAAATAAGCAAATGGGTAAAATAAAAGAATTGCCAATATTTGAAGAATTGCCATATTTTTATGTTCAAAAATTGCATGCAGCTAACGCTGTAAGTTATTAATTTCTCCAAAATTATTAATTCTTCCTAACATTTATTATATACATGATCCTACGACTTCTCAACACCCATGTACAAGCACACTTACTGTGTGGAATAAAATTGCGCAAATAAATGTAGTCCTAGCCTATTTCCTCCCTGCTAAGCAGGGAAAATACACCGGCCTTATTGAAATATTTAGGAAGAATGCTTGTTTTCACTAAATTTTTTCAATTTCTTTTAAGCTGATGAATCAAATAAATTCTTCAACTTCGGTTAATAATAATATTCATTATGATATTAATTATGTTGTTTCAACGATTAAAAGATGGGCTAGCTTCTCTAAATGTTATTATATTGAATTATTGTTGACCGGATCACAATTATTAAAAACAGATATTTCTGATTCTGATGTTGATGCAATTGTTGTTTTAAGCAGAAAAGAAAAGGATGGATGTGGAATTAATATATTAACTCAATTTTATGGAAATCGAAATAATGATTTGTGTAAATATTCTCATGGCAATTTAGAATGCAACGATTATTCCTTATATTGTTATTTATGCAAGGTAATATTCCTTTAACTGTTATTTCATTTTAAAATTATAATAGGTTTTACCTTCCATAATTCCCAGAAAAATTTTAGTTTTTCTTTTAGATTCCTTCAAAGGCATCTCCTTCTTAGGATCTTCAAAAAGCCACGAAAATCAGCAACTCCGCATTTTAAAAATAATCCCCATTGACATATCAAAAAACCACAATATGAGGAAAAATCCGCACATATCGAAACCCTGAATTGAAATAACCTCACAAATGAATCATTTAAAATAAACGTTCGAAAAAATTAAAAGCGTTAAAGATTATTCAAACGCTAAAGTAAAATGCTAGAGTAAAATGCTTGAGCTTTTACGGATTTTAGTTTATGATAGACTTTTATGCTTCGTATTTATATTAAAAAATCTATCGGATTTAGATTTTTAAAAACTAAGAAAGATAAGGCATTCCTTACAGATCTCTAAATAAGTTTTTATAGTTTTTTTCTATTTAAACTAGAGATAGTATGAGATGATATAGAGACGATATCTCGAACTAATAACTTTTCTAGACATTTATTTCGATACTCATAAAAGTCTCCCTCTCACTGTCAGTCTCATACGATTTCCCTTTGAAATCTTTTTTCTATAAATTCATAATGCAATTTAGAACTATAATATTCAAAATCTTCGCAAGAATATTCACACACGAAACAGAATAATTGAATTTTCCATAAATAAAACTCAATTTGACATTTCATTTGTAATAATTGAACAAAAACCAGATCAAAATTTATTTCCAATAATTAATTTAAATAAAGATCAAGTGGAATTAACAATTAAAAAGTTTGCCCAAAAATTAGAAATATTAAATGAAAACAGAGGTTTACCAGAAAATTCGGAGAAAATTAAAGAAATTAAAAGTCAAATTTATTCTTTGGCTTCATATAACTCAAATAAAATAATGTTACAAAATATTAATATAAATGATAATATGAATAGATTTCGATTAGTTACAAAGATAGTGAAGAGATGGGCGAAAAGTAAATTTCATTGTTTAATTATTTATTAATCAAAGTATCAAAATTTGGTTAGCAAATAAGTGGCTAAATGTAGGCGGGGGTATCCGTAACCAAAAAAGGGTCGAATATACGTATATTTTTGGTTCTGATATAGAATTACGGCTTCAGATACCTATCTGAAATTTCCCTTGCGTTTCACAAATTTCCTATAAATATACAAAAATGAAAAATAAATAAAGAATTCTGAAGAGAATATTTGTTATTATCCATAATAGTGGCGTTGCCTTCCCGAAAACTTTTGTGAGACTTCGTTACCTGAATATCCTTACTAATTTAATAAAAAATTTCGATTCAGTTTCCGGATATTCGAAATTTTCGATTCAAATATACGAAGATTTACCAAAAACCGACAACCTTAGGTGGGATCTAGATGTCCTAAAACCTAGGACTAAAAAAACCCCAGGATTTGGTAGTCAATTAAAAAGTTTTGGCTTTCAAACATAATTATGACAACTTGAATATTAACTATAAAAAGTAACATAATATTCAGATCATTTCATATATAATGGCCAATTTGGTTTCTTCAATGGAGCAACTTTGAACGTACTTGTTATTAAACTTGTGTTGCTTTATTTTGATTCATCCATAATTTATCTATTAGAAAAATTTTTTCAAACATATAGTGAATGGTTTTTAAATTAATTTTAACTCATTTTAAAATTAATTTTAGGGATTGGGATTATCAAGTTAAACTAGGCGAATTAACCCAAAATTCAATTAGTTGGTCAGTTGAAGACGAAATTAAGGCTAAAAATGATTTTTTGTTGAAATATGTTGCGAGATCAGAAGAGGAAAAGATTTATTTACAAAAACATTTCAATATTTTAATGGTAGTATTGATGCCTGGTTATCCAGAACAAAATTGTGCTTTTAATGTAAATTATTCGACCAAACAAATTATTCAAAAAGAGTTTAATGAAGGTATTAAATGATATGATTTTAGTATCTATTACATTGATACTTTGGATAACTTGATTATACCATTAATGTTACAATATGGATGGCGTCCCGCATTTTTAAAATTGGAGGAAAAAACGAAACTATAGGGGAATCTTTGGATATCTCCCTGGGATACCTTACTGGGAAATCTCTGAATACCTTAATCCGATATACGAAACGAGATTTTCGTATAATCGAATCCGAACGAAATTTTCGTCTAAGTGAAAAAAATTCACCGAATAAAGATACGAAGAGAAAGAAATTTTCGGGGACTTTAAGACAGAACTTATGACTTTAATGCTGTCGTATTTTGAAGATTTTATGACATTTATACAAACTATTATAACATGTATTGCATATACACCTTAGAATATTGCAGATTTTCTTAAAATTGTCTCAAAATTGTTTTGTTTTTTAGCAAATAATATGATAATGAATGCTAAAAATATGAATGGGGGATACGAGGAATTTAATAATTTTTGGAAAAATTGGTTAGATGGTACTAAATTCTTGAAAAAGGTAAAACATAAATTAAAAAAAGATTTTTAATCATTAATATAAAAGAATTAATAAATAAATTTCAGTATAATCATTTTTTGCTGATTTTGTGTTTTGTAAGCAAAGATGATCTTAAAGAAGCTGAAAATTATTGCCGATTTGTGGAGAGTCGTATACGTTTAGAATTAATTTTTTCACTAGAACTGAATCAAAGGGAAATTAAATATACTCATTCTACTGATAGAGAAAACTGTTTGCCAAATGAAATTAAGAGAAAATATGGGTAATTTTATATTTAGGAACAAACATTAGAATCCAGGAATTTTAAAGTAGCTAGTTTTGAGAAAACCGTCGTGAGACCCTTAGTCGCTTGGTATCTTGTTCGGTTCCGATGGTTTGATTGAGTGTTCTGATTAGTGTTCGGCAAATGCTTTTTCCGGTACCGGGAGTACCGAAAAATCCCGATACCAAAAAGTACCGAAAATTTTAAAATAAGTTCGTTACGTCAGACCTTCTCTTCCCTGACATAACCAACAAATTAAACACAAAATAATTATTAAAACTAATTTCAGTGGATATTATATCCAACATTGGTGGGTTGGAATTGAAACATAATCAAATGGAAAATTTGGAATTCGACAAAAACAATGAAGAATCTAATATTTTAACAAAATTCGTTGATAAAATTAAAGAAAGAACACCCGTAATTTTGGCAAGAACTGGTGGAAGTTTGAAGTTATTTTACTATAATTTAGACGATGTTAGCAAAATAATGAATGAATGCTAAAAAATAGATGATATTGAATTTTTAGATTAATAAAATAATTTTTCTACTATCACATTATTTCACCACATGTTCTTTATTCTGAAGAAATTCAATTGATAAGCAAATAAAATTTTAAATTTTTTTCTCAGCTTAACCTCTATTGATAAAATTAAATAAGTTTCCCGAAAATATTTATTTATTTTAAAACAATGATAAAAAATTAAGGGGAAAGCAATGAAGGGAATTAAGGGGAAAGCTCGAAGCAAGACAAGAAGAGAACTGAACTGAAAAAATAGGTGGCTGGCACAAAGTAAAATGAGTGAATATGTGTAAGGGATGTACCATAATATTTTTTTTATTCTTTCATCTTTATTACAACTAACTCCTCTCTTTTGTTGGGCCATCAACAAGTCAAAATACAAGTAAGTTATCTAAAACGTTGCCCTAGCGCGGTGTTGCACAAGCGTAGAGCCAATACCGATGGGTTTAGGATTTTTATGATTTGGCAATATATGTGTTTCAGCCTATTTGGCAAGTCTAGATAATTCGGCTATGGCCAGTTCTTGAACCAGACGGGATTAAATCAGAATGTACCCACCTCTTAAATAATTTATAAAATAACAGTAAAATTTATTATAATAGATTTTATGCTATAATTCAATTAAAAAAGAAAAATATTTATCAAAAATGTTTTTTTGTTTTAGCTTATATCGTCAATCCATTGAATTCTTCTCTAAATCCTTTCATGCTTCAGTAATAAAAGAATCTTCTGAGTGCTATTCAAAACTAAAGGAAAATTAAATTTAGTATCTATATTCAGTTAATTGTTCTAATAATTACCCCGTTTTCTCCTATACAAATTTTAAAAATATTTTTAAATCGCTATCATTTTGTAGTGGTATCGCTATAGTATAAAAGCCAGTGAAGGCGTCAGTAGGGGGGTCATACTAGCGGCGCTAGTCACTGATCTCCGCCTTCCTTTCCAGAACTTTCTACCTTCGCCTACATTGTTCATTTCAACACCGGATAAAAGTTATTCTTGTGCACGTCGACATTACATAAATCTTGGACACCTCCGGTTTAACATGATATATCTCGTTTGTATTTTAGGTTAGCAGTTTTAAGATCCGATATCAATGATCTCAATGGATCCTATTTATCGATATTGCGGATCTCTTTAATAAACATTTTAACTTTTATTTTAATAAACTTACTCTTCTTCAATGTTTCCATTTTCCCAATCATTTCTAATTTCATCGCTCTAGATGTTTTAGTTTCATTATCAGCCACAACATCAAAGTCATTAGAGAACAGGTGTTTTAAAAAGTTAATGCATTGATCCAAAACTGTAATATGCTTATTCATTATTCCAATCAAACTCTGTTCAGGTTCAAGAACATTCAAAACATTCAAAATTTCTTTCATCAATTTTTCTTCGGTTGTTCCTTCAAATGTAAAATTTTTCAAACTTTCCTCCTTTTCCACATCTGACAATTTGTTGCCAGCCATTTTGTATTTTTCTAGCCTAACTTCTTCATCATACAAATCAAGTGCTTTTTGAAAGAATTTAGTGTGATTTTCTTTAAGTTTATCATACTCGGCAAGCTCCAAGATAGTTTTGCTCCCGTTCTCAAGAATATATTTTTTGAATCCAGGATTCAGTTTGAATTTTGAGACTGTTGGCTGATCACTTTTGATCATATTCACAAATTCATGAAAGAATTTTGAATATATCTTCATTGGAGATTTAGTAGTGATTGCTTCACTCAATGCATTCATTATGTATTCTTCTTCTCCTACATTAGTGTAACGTTCATCTTTTGTCTCTACAAGCTTATAATGCTCGTTAGCATTAGCATGTTGCGCATTATGCTCCAGCACTTTTTTATCAAGCGTTGTTGGATTAACAAATTGTTTCTTGTTTTGTGAGACAATTACAGACTGGGGATTATTGTGATGTTCCATAGCCAAATGTACCGGTCCATTGTTAGAGCTTGCTGATGAATTCATTTTTAAAGCTGATCCATTTCGGGTTTGCCCAACTCTAGCAATGTTGTGATTAATTGGAAACTTTGCTAAATTAATAAATTAAAAATTTAGGGAAGAAGAGAGATTAAGATGGGTAAAATGATGAGCGAAATAGCCTGGCAAAAACTGCCAGGAGACGTGTCGACGCAGAAGACCCACAGACAGAAGACCCAAGGACAGATGACCCACAGACAAAAGCCCCACAGACAGAAGACCCACAAGGACAGAATACCCACAGACAAAAGACCCACAACTATTTTTCAGTTTTATTGTGCATAAATTTTGGCGCGAGGGATGTTGTTAATTTTATTAGTTTTCCATAATAAGAGAAAATTATTATGGAAACAACGGAAAAAGTTGTTTCGATATTAGCGAAGGTCGTTCCAATAATCGGGAAATCTTGTCCCAATGACCGGGGAGCTTGTTTAACGAAGTGGATCTTGATTTCCCGGATTTTCACGATTTTTAATCCGGTCCAGGTCTTGTCAAAAAACATAATCCGATCAGGTTCAGATATAAAAATGATATAAAATTAGCTAATTGGCCTTCCAAAATTCAAAAAATTTCCACCTATGTTGATAAAAATGTAGAAACCCTGCTTCTTGCCCTTTCAAAATTCCCAAAATTTTTGTCTGCGACGATGAAAAAGTAGATCAAAGGGACATTCAGTATCGAGTAGCATTTAAGATTAACTTAATACCCCTTGATTTAAGATTAATACCCCTTGATAAAAGATTAACTAATACCCCTTTTATCCTTCTATATCCCTCCACATGGAGTGATATAGGATTAGAAGTGGTCAAGCAAGGATGTCGTGGATCATTGGTATTAGCAGAGATTAGGTAATTATTTCTGAGTAAGATGGAGGGATATCGCTTGATAAAAGCAGATTAGTAGAATTCCGTTTACATCCCTTTAAATTTTCAGACACATCCGATTTTATGTTTAAGAGAGATATTGGAGTATCCTTCTCCCGGTTCCTGTTATAAACAATTTACGGATAAGAAAAAGCATCGGTGGATTTGAGGTTTTACCCCTATATCGTCTAAATCCCACGCTATTCCTACATATCCCAATTAATCACCCGGCTCTTCAATCAACTTTTTCATTAATCAAATTTTATTGATTAACTTTGGAATAAATTTTTTTTAATATTTTAAAAATATTTTTTGAAATCTTGTGCCTAGAAAAATAGGCAAGTCTTTTTCAAAAATTTCAGAAAATTTTTTCTTAAGTTTTGGCTAAAATTTTTTTCTTGTGGGTCTTTTGTCTGTGGGTATTCTGTCCTTGTGGGTCTTCTGTCTGTGGGTCTTTTGTCCGTGGGTCTTCTGTCCTTGGGTCTTCTGTCTGTGGGTCTTCTGTCACTACGCCGCCAGGAGATCGTAGGATTGATGCCTACCAACGGCTAAACTTTTACCTCTCCCATACTAGAATTTGTAAATTTGTTCAGAAAGGATCACCTTGTAAAGGAACAATATTAGGAATAACTCCAACGGGTATTCCTTGTGTAGCACGTATAATAATAATGGGGAAAACGAACAACACAAAATGACAGATGTTCAACATTTTCATCGAATTGAATTTCCTCATGATTTTTCTTTTAATTCAGTGAAATAATAAAATAATTTAAGTTGAAAATTATTAAATTTAAAGATGGATTTCCATGAAAAGAGGAATTAATTTATGATTTTTCTTTGAAATTAATCGTGTATTTATTCCTCTTTTTTGGACAGGAGTAGCTAGCGCCGCATCTAGGTGATTTTTTAATTTCAAAATTATATTCTGCCTATTACCTTTGTATTTTTTTTAAATTATTTCCCCTTCACGCTGCAGTCACACTACATTTGTTAAGAAATTACCGACTCAAGACTGTCAATAACGGAAGCTTTGAAGTTGATTAAAAGGGCATTTAAAGGTGAGTTTTGCCTATGTATTGCCTATGTATTGCATCATATATTGTATATATATTGCATCATATGTTGAAATATCAACTTTAAAATGCATGCATATTCATGTGAAAACATGAAAAGGTATTTAGGATTTCATGTGGTTTTTTTGTGAAATAAACAGAAAGTCCAACATTTCAAAATAGGAAATGAACACTAGCCGCTCTCTAAAATTAGAGAGTATTTTCATATGGCTGTTTATATTTAAAAGGGCAGTCTCGTTGAGAGGGCATTATTAAGGTTATAAATTCGGGATCGTTTTCATTGAAATCACTTATTATTTTTAAGAAAGGCAATTATTTTTAAGAAAGGCAAATCCCGTCTAAAAATCCGCCTAAATCCAGCTTCAACGAAAACAATAAGGTAACTCCTATGAATATGATACTCCTTCTCCCCCTTATCTCACTATTTATTTTCATTGAAATCAAGTTCATAAACAACGTTTTGACAAGTTATACTCCGCGAGCTGGTTGCTTTTAAAATTTACTTTGATTTTTTTATAATTCCATTTATTTAAGCAATACCAACTATTAGTATCGAAAATTTGTCTTTAAAGAAAAACTTAATCGGAAAGCAACTGTCACTTCCTACAAAAGTGGCACTTCCAGCAAGTTCTTCAAAATATATTTCAAAAAATATGTCTGTAAATAACTGTTTGGAGCCGTCGCCTGTGATTATTCGAAAGGATAAAGCGTTGGATAAAGAGTTGTTGAGTGACAAGACCTTGGATGAGATAAATGGAAAAAATAAAAATTTGCCTAAATTGGATATTTCGAAAAATGAAGAAGTGTTGAAGAAGGAAACTGTAGATTCAGAGAATTATAAAATTGATAGATTGCCGAATAATTATCACCCTCTTTTTCCATATGATCTTATTGAAATAAGAACCAAGAAGAATGAAAAAATTTAAATTGTAAACATAAATGTTTTAGAATTAGAACCCGGACTGGGAGTTTCGTACGAGGATTGAAATCGATTCTCGATATCTCCAAAGATCGACGATGTCTTGAACAAAAATTTTATTTCTCAAGATTTGAGATTTTCAAAGATTTTTAAAGATCATACAATTCTCGCACGACATTCCAATTCCAATCACGATAACCAAAATTTTTTGTCTCTAATTAGAAGATTTTTAAACATTTTTCAATGTTAAATGTTTTTAAATATATTTATTGCAAAAAATTATACATAATAATAGGAAAAATATAAGATTTATATTGTTTAATGACAAGTGAGATGAGAAAAAATTAAATAATAATTTGACAAAAATAATTATTAATTAAGGAAAAATTTTTCCGAAAAAAATTTTGAAGTTTAGATTGAGCACTATTTTCTACTTATATTTTCCTCAATTCTAGACATACCACTCTTTAAATTCTCTTTTTGGTTGTTGAGCTTCTCTTGAAATTGCAATTGTTTCTCGTGGACTACCTCCATTCCCTTGAGCTAATGTTGTTGTGAATCTTGCACCTGATCTATCAGTAAATCCAACAGCCGAAGCGCTGTTTCCATTCCCTATTGTACCATTTCCATTACGTAATAAACTTTGGGTCGAACCCTTTAAAAATTATTTTTTTTTGTAAATAATTAAAATATTTAAGTTATAATATGATGGTCGGGATTCTATGTCAGGACTTAATATATAAAAAACATATAAAATTATTTCTGGGTTTTTTGGTTGAGGGAGGAGTGAACCCCAACTCTACCGAGTTGGTTTCAACTTTGTTGCGAATTAGTTTCAACTTTTAATTGGTTCCGAGCTGATTTTTAAGCTGGGTTTTAGGCGTTTAGATAGACAAAAAAAACATGGGTCCCGTCATAAAAATTATTAGAATTATTACCACAAGAGTTCCAACACGAGCACCAACTCCATTATTATTACTTTCGAACTCTCTCATTTGATGGTGTTGAACTTGGGGAGAGAATTCATTAGGAGGAATTGGTGTATATCCAGATTTTGGGCCATTAGTCGAAGATTGTCCAATTGCCCCTCCTTGACCTCCTCCAGCTGCCGCTGATGCCATTTGAGCACAAATCTGATGAGGGCGTTTAAAAAAGACACAAAGTAATATGGCACCAAGCATCACAACAATACTAAGTGATCCGACTAAAAATACAGATAATAAAGAGTTAAATATGCACAAATACCTCCAATCAAAAATTTTTTATCATCGCCTAATTGATTGTTTGAGGTAGAAGGAACCATTGTCTGAAAATATTTTATTATCTTTTAATGGGTAAATGAATGCAGTTAATGTGTACTAGTAGGTATGGTCAAGAAGTCGGATATAGATATCCGCAGAAATACGGATTTCAGAGGAACCAGTCGAGATATAGATATAAATCTTGAAAAAGGAGAAAGGTACCACGGATATAAACGGATAATGATATAGCCAAAAATTTATAAAAAAAAACACAGTAAATGTAATTTATTGAGAGATATCTAGACCTCAATGACAGTCTCAGTTTCAAAATGTGTTATAATCTTGACAATATATTTAAGAGAGAAAAACCAGTCGAGATATCCAAAGATTATCTCTTATAACACAATCCCATTCATAATTCCATCAAAACTTTACAACTCTAATTTAAAAATGTATTATTTTAATACATACAGTAGGTGTATTTCCGTATTGAGAAACTCCGTTCATTGGTGTCGTTGGTCTAACAGCATACAAAGTTGGATCATTAGGGTCAACAGGAAAGCGGGGAGCTAAAGTTTTTCTAGTTGTAGTACTAGTTGAAGGCTTTGGAGTTGGTGCTAAAAATTTTAAAACTTGAAAAGGATAATTTAAAAAATTAAATTAAAAAAAAAATTTTACTGCAAAATTAAAAAACTTTTAAAAGTAGAAAGAATTTTAGTTGGGAAGAGAGATAAATAATTTGGCAAATCCGTTTAAAGAAGTGACTTTCTTTCCTAGAAATTTTAACTAATTAGTGCTGACAATATTTAAGGAAGAAAGTAATAGAAAAGAACAAAGTTATAGTGAGTTTTTTTTTAATTTTATTTCCTTTAATTGATGGTTGATTTGATAAGTAATTCATAAGAAAATACCGTATTATCTCTATTAGAATGCCCCTCTCCATTTGAATGCCCCCTTCTAATAGAATGCCCCTCTAGCGGAAGATCGAGAAATACAGTGCCCCCCTCCATTTGAATGCCCCCCTCTAATAGAATGCCCCCCCTTTTTTTTACTGAAATTTTTCTAAATATAAAAAAAAAGATTCAAACCAACGCTATTTCTATTCTCTTTTACTTATTTTTCTTGTTATTTCAGTATTATTGTAACATGTATTCGCAAATCCGAGATATCGAACAGATTTATCCAAAATACCGACTGGAAGGGGCGAGGTATAATCTCGTAAATCCCGTTAATACAGTTGGCAAATTTACCGGTATCCAGCATTGATTTGGTAGTTGCACAAAAAAATTTTACGCAATAGATATTGGGGATATTAGGGGATTTGCAGGGATGTTGGATATTAAGGTGGCTTTGAATTCTATGTATTAGAAGAAACAGTATAAAGAGGGATTATGAGGATTTGGAATGATAGTGTAGTTAACGGGATAACCGGTGATTTAGAGGGGATAAAGGGAATTTGGCGAGTTAATTGGATATAGTTCAAACTTATTCTGAACACTCTTGACCCTATATAGTTTTTATCCACTAATAATCCCTCAATTTCTCCTAAATAACCTCTTATCCCCCCATATCACTTCAATCATAATATCCACCATAATCATTCTTAATCCGATGATGATTGATTCCTCATTAATCCCTACACTCTCTTAATACTAGAGTAAGTCGAGTACCGAGTAATTGGGAAAAAACCGAGCTCGAGTAATCCGAGTTTGAAAAACCCGAGTTCGAGCTCGAGCTCAACTTTTTAAGCCGAGTTCGAGTTCGAGTAATCGAGTAATTTTTATAAAACAGAATTTTAAAAAAATTTTTAACAAAAACAATACTTCTACTCATTATCAGTACTGGGTATTGGGCATTTGTTGGCAGTAATGCGGTAGATCATCATCCAAATCTCAGTTATTTTCGTTAATCCGTCTATATCCCTTTTAATCCGCCGAAATTCCATGATATGCACCAGAGATGGGTCGGAATTCCGATTTCCGACTTCGGATTTCCGACGTTTTTTCCTTCCGATTTACGATTTCCGAAATTTTGGAAAAATTTTCGTGGATTTGTGCAGATTAAGGGGATATCGAGTGATAAGAGGAATGAGATGGATATCAAGGGATTAAGCTGGATTTGGGCCGATTATAGTGATAGGGTGTATTAGGAGCAAAATCTGGGAAATTCTGAAGATTAATGGGGTATCGTCGGATTAGGTATATTGTCGAAAGGTTGGCTTAAATTTTGAGGATTTCTGAAGGCCAAGTGAGGTGGGAACACCCAACAGAAGGCCAGATCCCTCGCTATTCCCTTAGATCCCTTGAAATATCCGGATATCACTAAAATCCAACTAACTTGATTCAATCCTCCGATATAAACAAATCTTCTTTTTTTAGCGCCGCAGGCGAAAATATTAAGAAATCTGGATGACCAACTCACTAGTTTTTTCCGTTTTCAGCGCCGCAGGCGAAAATTTTGAGAATTTTGGAAGATCCTTAAGCTAAAAATCTTCCTTTTTGCGCCGCAGATAGGGGCATAAAAATACTCGGTTTTAACCGAGTACGTCGAGTAGGAAATTTCCGAGCTCGAGTAATCCGAGTATCATGATCCCGAGTTCCGAGTCGAGTAAGTACGCAAAAAACCCGAGCGGTCGAGTCGAGTAACTCGAACTCGCTCGAACTCGACTTACTCTACTTAATACTACTAAATCAACGAATTTGTTGAAATTCATAAATTATACTCGAAATTTGATTGAATACTCGATATCTTTTGTCGAAATATTCGAAGAAAATACTTTCTAAATTATTCGATTTGAATTTTGATCGACATTTGTTGTAAAAAATGCTGGTCGCTTTTCACATTTTAGTTGTTTCGATATACTTAGCAAGTAAATTTTTTTCTAATTTTTAAATTTAGTCATCGAAAAATACAATGCCCCCCTCCATTTGAATGCCCCCTTCCAATAGAATGCCCCTTTGGAAGGTGATTGAAAAATAGAATGCCCGGGCATTCTATTAGAGATAATACGGTATGTTAAGTACCTATCAATTAGAGACTGGGCTGGGGTTGTCATACAAGATATCTGGAAAAATTTGGATCTCGTTATCAAAATAAGTATGTACAATAGGAACCGAACGTATACATCTGTTCTATATAAAAGCTAAAAAATTAATAGGGTTTCTGTTCTTGGAACTGGATTTTTCTTCCGATATCCGTGATCGACATAACCGAAAAATTCATTTCTTCAGTACGTTAACCAAATTTAGAAATTAGTTATGAGGCTAATCCCAGTAGAAGATTCAATGATCTAATATTAGCGATCCTAGGTCTTTAAAGGAATATTATAGGATAAAAAATAAAATTCTAAGGTAAGGAAAAAGAAAAATCAGTAGTTAAAAACAAAAAAAAACAAATAATATTATTACTATTAATAAAGCACACAGCAATCAAATAATAATTAAATTTTATTGTTAGAATTAAGTTACAGCAAATTAACTCAAATGGTTGATATTTTCAACGCTGAATGCGTGAAAATTTTATATTATTAGATATATGGGCTGAAAGAATGAAAAAGTCCATTTAACAGTTCAAACCAGGTGTTTAGACGAGCTAATTCCCGAAATCAGGAATTTATTTTCGTGAGGCTAGAACCTAGGTTCAAATAAGTGTTGTAGGTGAGCAGGAGTAGGAGGAGGGAAGGGGTGGGGGCGATATAAAGATGGAGATGTAGTGGAGGGAACATCGTTATTAGAGTTTAAAAGTGATTTGGGGATAAAAGGGAATCGTTCTAGTGTGTCTTTATTTTATCCTTATATTCTATTTTAAGGATTCCAGCAGCACTATTCGCACATTAAATAATTTACTAATAGAAACAAAATTTTAAATATAGAAAGTTAAATAAAAAACCGAAGGAAAAAGAACATTTAATACATATAAAATTTAGATTTTATTTTTGTAAATAAAAATTTAATAAAAAATTTGAGATAAATTTGAACATTTTTGTGCAACAAAACGGAAATTTTGTTTAGGAAAGAAAGTCAATTCTTTTAGGTGAATTTGTGTAAGTGAGGATTTATTTTGAGGGTAAATTGTGCTAATTTTTAAAATTTTTCCAAATTAATTTTATATTTTTCAAAAATTCAAGAGGGAAATATCGAAAATTAATCATAGATACCTATTTCCATTTCAATTCAATCTCCATTTACTAAATATCTATTTTCTAATATTGAAGCTAACATTTTTTCAAGCTTTATCGTTGGAAAGAAGCAACTTATATGGCCAATTCTACCGTATTTTCTCGAATAATTATCCATACTAACCCCTTAAGTACCTCACTAATGTTCCGTCATTAGAGGATTTATCAGGATTCTCCCCGTTCAAATGTCACAACTCGAATGATTTCCCTCCCTTGATTAATTATCCCTCCCTGGAGATAAGTTGAAAAAAATAATTTCCCATGGTAATTATTCAAGAAAATATGCTAAGTTAATTTAGTTAAAACGGAATTCTAATGGGCTTTTAACCTCGTTTTATAAAATTTTTTTATCAATTTTGCAGTAATATTAATTTATATTTGATTACCAAAAGTAAAATGCAATCCAGGCTTAATACCCGGATCGATCGTAAAACGTTGTAAAGGCATTTCTGTTGTTTTTTGAGTAATTTTAGTAGAGGCAGTTGAAGGCATGGAAGGGGAAATTTTTAAAGCTTTTGTTTGTTTTGTTTTTTCTTTAATCTTATCTTCTTGTTGGATAATTTTAGGCCTTAATTTTTGCCATTTTTTCAGTCCATCAGAACCAAGTCTTCTACCATCTGGCCAAGTTCTGGTTCTCATAGGCCAACCACCTTTAGGGATATAATTCTGTCTAGAGGTTGATTCATCATCTTCTTTCTCCTCTTCAATTTTTTGATTTTCTTCTTCCTCTTCAATTTCTCTTCCCTTTTCTTCTTGATTTTTCAACTTAATTCTGTGTCTGTTATGATACCCCAATGTTTTTAATAATTTTTCTTCTCGATCATTTAATATTTCGGAGGATGAGGGGCCATAATACTCATTAGATTTTGATGTACTTTGAACGTTATAATTGTCAGAATTCATTAAATTTAATTCGGAAGAAAGCAATTTTGAATACTTTGGTTGAATTGGAGAAGCAGGTGGAATTGAAGCTAATATTGGGAAATATTTTTAAAAAATTAAATTTGATTTTTATTGATATTCTTTAGTTTAATTTGTTTAGATTTTAATATATATTTTTTAAATTTAAGTTTTTGTCAAAATGAAGCACTATATCTTATCAAGAATATGAATCTGATAGTCTAATTCTTGTTGGGTTTCCGGTTTAGGCAGGTTTACGACCCCGGTACTCGGTTGGTTAACCATTCGTTCCCTACCCTATAAATCTTTGACACTATCAGTCGGAAAATATGGACAAAAATTATTGGAGCATTTAAAGTTATATTTATTTCCGGTTGATAATACAAAAACAACATTATTTTATCAAAATGCTATAAAATATATTAATTCTTTGTACGTTTTAGTACCTAAGAGGCTAAACGTTGGGTTTTGAATATGGTAATCCTTTTAGATCCGATCCTTAATAATACATGAACCTCTAACGGAAATTTTATTTAAATAACTTTTAAAAATTAATTCTTAAAAAGGAAATTTCAAAAAGAAATATGTATTTAATTAAAATTTTTTAACCGTGTAAGTACATTTATAGCTTAAAATATCCATTTATTTATTTTTAAAATCCTTTTTAGAAATAAATAATTACTGGAGCATTTAAAGTATTTTCCAGTCAACATAAATAATTAAACGGAAAAATATTGTTTTTGCGAATATCCTTTATAAATTTAATTGGAAGTTTTTTTAATTCTTAAAAATATTTTTTTATTATTCAAAATGTTAAAAAAAATTTTTAAAATAATTTTATTAATTTTCTATTAACTTTATTTTAATTTTTAGGAGTTTTTCATTTAATTAATTTAACTTGAACGTTAATAAAAGTGCATCTTGACTTTTAATTATTGTGGGTAAGAGAAATGTAACAACAATAAAAATTGGGAATAAGAAGTGAATAAATCAAATTAAAAAATGTAAAATATGGAAAAATATTCTTTCCCGTTCCGAGAAATTTTCAAAAATCAGATCCTCCTACTCTAATTTCTCTACAATGGAAATCCCCTAACGGACCCTGACAACAAAAAATAAATGCCGCATTTCGGAACTCGGGATTCCCGGCCTAAAAACGTCGGGAATTCCACGTTCGGGAATTCCACGTTCGGGAATTCCACGTTCGGGAATCTTGACGGCAAGACTACTGAAATGATTTTCTATCTATACCCCGAATATAAATATAGATCTATATAGAATATAAATATAGATATAGTATATAGATATATGAGGTCAAAATCAGGACCAATCGAACTAAAAATAAATTAGGTCAAATAGAAACGAAATAAACAAGGCAAGAAAGAGCGAAACGAAACGAAATTTCGATGGTGTACGGACATATCGAGACGGCAATATCGGGATTGGGGTTGTTCTAAAACATAAAAACACAATATACTATCCAAGACCCAGTGGCCGTAGGTCCCGAAATCACTCGGGTAACTGTTCGTACATTGAACAGTTAACCCGATATGTCCGTGAGTCATTTCGATCAGCCCTGGTCAGACAGTAAAAGATGAATAAAAATATTTAATTATAATTTTTATTAAAAATAAGCAAATTAATATGTTAAAAAGAGGAAAAAAAGTTTAGAAAAGTAAGAATTATTATTATTATTTGTGTGCTCAAGTGCGTGCTGGAGTGCATTTTTTTATATTTATTTTCCCCTGAGTCAACATTAAAATTTTTGTTTATTTTTTATTTGTTAAGGCCAATGGCCGTGCCAGATTTGTGCAACTGACCAAAATGTGCATAAAAATATATTTAAAGACATTTCTAGGAAAGAAAAGTTTTTAGGGGTAAAAAAGCAGAAAAGCGGTAAAATTGCGTGAGTTTAAAAAAACAAAGCAAAAAAGCTTTTTAATTAGAAAACTAAAAAAGGTAATACTTAACTTGAGGTTTTTAATTACTTGATGAATGTAATGGAACTATGGATTAGAATAATAATTTAACCCAAATTTTTTGAGTTTTCCGAGTTATTGAGTTCCGATTGGATTGAAATTTTTATTAAAAACTCCTTTTTTAGCTTTAGAAATAATACCCGATTTGAGGTTAACTAAAAGTTTCGGTCCATGTTGCCGGTTTGGGTTCGGCTAGCCGAAAAATTGGTAAAACCGGCACGTGTATTTAAAAACTAAATATTCTGTCCCTATTGAGGAACTGACATTTAATTCATCGTTTATAGGGGGTGGGTTTTTATTTGTTTTCATTCGAAAAAGTCCAAGTCTGTGGCAAAAATTAAAAGTTATTCAATATAAAAACAAGTCAAGTATTAACAGAAAAAAGTTTAAAAATGTTAAGTAAAAGCAAAATTATATTTTTTTTAATTTTAGTAAAAAAAGCAAAAATTCTAAAAAATAAAAAATGGAACGGAAAGAATTTTAATGACAAAAAGGAAGTAAGAACTATTAAAGTAAAAAGCAATTAAAAAGCATAGAAAAATTATTTTTTTCAATTAAAAAAATTTAATTTTATAAGATTTATTTATTTGAAAAAACAAAAAAAAATTTAAATAAAATATTATAACTTACCAAAAGTAAAATGTTCCAACTTAGTTTTGGGTCGAGTCCATGAATGAGGCCGTTTTCTAGTTGTTGTAGTTGAACTTATTGTTGAGGTAGCGGGACTTGAAGACGATTTAGTTGAGTATACAGATGTTGGTTTAGTAGGTGGAGATGTTTGGAATATTGGTGGAGATGGTGGAGATGTAGCTGTAATGGTACTAGTACTCTTTTGTGCTTCCCAATTGAGCGATTTTGAGATGATTGGAGTGAAGAAGCCTTTTTATAAATAAAAATGCTTTAATTTATCGAAAAATATTTTAATTAAATTATTAAAAAATTATTTTATTTTTATATTTTAAATAGAGTTTGACATTTTCCAATTGCCGGGACTGGATTTTATCTTTTATTTTCTGTCTTAACGGTTTCAGGTCTCTCCGTCCTCAACCATTAAGCAAACAAATATCAAACTTTTGTAATTCGTCCACTTAACGAAAAGTCAGTTTTGATTTCGAGGCATCAGGCCCAGCAATATGGTATGGACCAGGGATCGCACCGACATAAAAATAAAATTCCCAATTTCGGGAATCGGGAATTCACGAGAAAAATAAAATTCCCGATTTCGGGAATCGGGAATTCACGAGAAAAATAAAATTCACGATTTCGGGAATCGGGAATTCACGAGAAAAATAAAATTCCCGATTTCGGGAATCGGGAATTCCCGACAAAAATAAAATTCCCGATTTCGGGAATCGGGAATTCCCGACCCAAAAAACGTCGGGAATTCCCGATTTTCGGGAATCGGGAATTTTTTCGGTGCGATCCCTGGTATGGACCCAGCCTGGTGTCAAAAACTAGTTAAACTCTGATTTCTAATTTTAAATTAATTTCTAAAAAATGTTTTTAGAAAAAAATAAATTTATTAGAAAAACAGAAGATTATATTTTATTAAATAAAAAAATTTTTTTTAATTTAAAAATTATAATATTTTATTTATAAGTTCATATTTGACGTTGTTTTTAGCCTATTTTTCGAACATGTATATCCAGCTTAACAAAGTTTTGCCGGATAAATACGGCAAAATGTGATATCTAGGGGTGTTTAAATGTTAAATTGGAGGAGTGTATTTTATCATAAATCTTTTACCAGTTTGTTCAAAAATGATTTATGTAATTCCAAAAAAATAAAAAATAAGAAATAACAAAAGATCACTAAAAATATCCCCAAAAATTTATTTTTTACTTTACCAGTTTCCTTATTTAAATAATCATTATTGTCTTCATTTGATTCACTTAAAGGCAAAAATTGTGCCGAGGCAAAGTTAGGAGCAGGAATTTGATAATGCTGTTCTCGGCACTTTGGTGAGTGCCAATCGATGAGGCATAGGATTGGCAAGGATGTGCTAGTAAAAAATGTTGGGGGAGGGGAGGGAGAAGAAGAAAATTGTTGCGCGGACATTTAATATTTTTAGTTTTTTAAATATGCATACTAAACATGTAGAAATTCCATTTTTTGTTGAAAAAAGAGAAAGAAATTCGTTTTTTATTTATAAATTTAGGATTAAAAAACATTGTCAAAAAATAATAAGCGTCCCATAAATAAAGTAACAAAAAGGCGGGGAAGCGTAGGTATCAGGGATGGAATGGATTAAGCGAAATCCGGACTTTTATCCACCCGAAACCCGATCCGAAAAAATTTGAAAACCCGACTTGGCTATTTCTCACCCATCCCATTTATAATAATCAAAAAAATTTTTTAATTTAAAATATATGAGATAATAAATTTAAAAAATTTTAGTCATTAAGAATGCTAATTTACGTAAGGGACATAAAAAACCTAGTTAATCCTTTGCATGTGTTCATTATTTAATGAGGACAGATTAAATATTTGTTTGGTTTTATAAAAAATGGCTATAAATTTTAGATTTTTTATAAAAATCTAATAACGTGAGATGATAAGATTTAGAGACAACTAGAGCTGTTTTAAATCAAATAATCTTTGACGATATGAAATAAAAAAATTCCAAAAATATCGGGATCAAAAATCGAAAATATTTTTCAAAATCTTAGACAAAGCCGAAAATCGAAATTTCGTCACAGATTTGGACCAGACAAGATTTCTCGAAAAATCTTATTCTCTATAACCTAGATTGTTTGTTTGAAATCTCATCCCGATCTGTCTATAGGCATGTCTCTAGTGGTTAGATCTCATGCGGGCTCTAGTCTCTACTCTCTCCTCTCGATCCGCTCTCTAGCCATCGCTATTCTGTCTAGATTTTTTTCGATTTTTAAGGAGTCTGCCAAGTATTAGAGGAATAGTTGAGAAGGATATGAAAATTAAAAGAAAATTATCTTTTGACCTAAATATGGGATAAATTCAAAAGTTAAATTTGGCCGCCTCATTCCTGCATAAAACTAAACTAAAAATAAAAAACTGTTTGACATGCTTTAATTCCCCTTAGCTCAGAATATTGCGGCGTAGATTTTTCGGCATTTTTTGTCTACTAGATTGTATATACCTATTTATTGATAGAATGTATACTCTCTTTTTTCATTTCTTTGGCAAACTTCCTCCTTGGCAATTTTTGTTGTTATTGAAAAAAATTGGTTTACATGAGAGCGCAAAAATGCGAGAAAGTGAGAAATACATAATTCTCACCTATATTATAGTAGGGTTTGAGTGTGTGGATTGAATAAAGAAAAAATAAAAAACCCCTAAAGAATGTGGTGAAAAAGGGGTATATCTCAAAAAAGAGAATTTAATAAAGTCTTGTTTGAAGCAAAAAATAAAGTTATTCAAATTTATTTGGTTTAGTTTTTCAAGCCAATTTGATGAGATTTTATAATAAAAATTTAAAAAAAACAGACAGACCTCAATAAAGGATACTTTTAATACGAGATACATTATATTCTTAAATAAATGCCCTGCGTAATTTTTTCAACTTATCGCTGGAGTGGGGGGGGGGGGATAATTATTTGAGAGATTCGAGAATATATAGAGCACCTTGATTTAAAACTAATTTTTAAATGTTTATTGGTCGTTGGGTTGGGCCGCCGTGAAAGCGATTCCTTTATCTAAGATACATTATAAGATAACTATTATTATGAGAGATGATTATGAGATAACTATTCAATGCCTAAAGCTGAGAAAGTCAAGAAATAGCAAGGCTCACTATATTAAAAATAAGTACTAATACGTAAAAAACTTTTTTTATCTTGAAAATATTTTTTGAAATTACCAGTATCAGAGATTAAAAACACTTTGTTTAAATAAAAAAATTCTGGCCAAAAATTTTTCTTTTGAAAATAGAAGTTGAAAAAAAAGTGAAAATGTTAAGGCAGAAATACAGCCAAAAACAACCTTTTTTCTTTAAAAGTTAATATTTTTTGTTTTATTTTTAGTACCCGAAATGGTCATTTAAAAACAATGGGGAAAGATTGAAAGGCGATTTTGGCCAACCTTCCAACACCATTTATATTTTTACTCTTTTTAGGCTTCCCATGGGATAAAATGTCTGACCGTAGAATTGAGATATCCTATTGAAAAAAAAATTTTTATGAAAAAAATTATTGTTGGGTAAGTAATGTGTTGTTTTAAGTAGAGCCCGGAATTTCGTACCGTACCGTATTCCGTACCGTACTACCGTATAATACCGATACCGATAAATACCGATGAATCTCAAAATTTTACCGTACCGTATTACCGATACGGAATACCGAAAAATACCGATACCGATAAATACCGGTAAAAATTTATCGGTATTCCGTACCGTATTTTCAAAAAATTAATATATTAAACAAGAATTATTTTTATAAATAAATATGTATGGATAAAAGAGGCAAATCAGGGATTTAAAGGGATTAAGCTAGATTTGGTGTGATATCGGTGGATATGGAGGGATTAAGTGGATTTAAATGGATTTTGGGGATTTGTTGACATGATTATTATGTGAATAAGTTGTTAGATGCTTATGTCAGGAAGGATATCGGGGATTAATAATGATTTGGAAGGATAAGATTGATTTGGAAGACACCGGAGGAATAAAATGGATTTAGAGATTTGAGAATTTTGTTAGACCATCCTACAACTTTCATTGTTTTCCAGCGCAGTAGGCGAAAATTTTGGGAATTTTAGTATACCAGTCACCAGGTTTCTTTTTTTCTTGCGCCGCAGGCAAAAATTTTAAGAATTTTGGTAAACCAAGTCACAGATTCCTTGATTTTTTTATCGGTCGGTAGTATCGGTATTTTAGTTTTTCCGTACCGTATTACCGATACGGAATACCGAAAAATACCGATACCGATAAATACCGATCAACTTCAAAATTCTATCGGTCGGTATTCCGTATCGTACTACCGATACGGAATACCGATAAATACCGAAAAATACGGCCGTAGTACGGTACGGTCCGGGCTCTAGTTTTAAGTGCCGAAAAGGATTTAAAAATATAAAAACAAAAGTTAAGGTGAATAAATAATAACAGGAATCAAAATAAAAAATCTCTAATATCGAAAACTTAAAGTATAGCTCTGATTTTAGCTCTGGGGTAAGCAAATATTAAATGAAATAGAGTCACTTGGTACTTTTCCACTTATCTTGGTATTTTTAAAAATTGGCAGGCCAATAAAGAGTCTTTAAATTGAAATAAAAAATTTATTTTCTGAGCTTTGACCAAAAGATTTCAAAATTTAAACTTTTAAAGGAAGTGAAGAAATTTAAAAGAAAATTCTTTTAAATTATGTAAATTAAAAACGGAAATTATTTTTTTAAAATAATTTTTAAAAAATAAATTCTAAGTGGAATATTCAAAATAAAAAAATTTTTTTGTCGCGCAATGGAAGAAAAGTGGTCTAAAAATCTCCAAAATTTGAAGGAAACCAATTACCAATTTTAAGTGGAATAAAGAAAAAAGAGGAAAAGGCCTGAGAGAAAAAATAGAAAAAAAATTAAAGGAGAGGCAAACAAAATTAGGGCTGCCATTCAAAGGCTAGATATAATGGTTGTTTGATAATTAAAGCTAAAAAGGGATTATTATGACATGAGGGAATTGAGGGGAATAATTAAAAAGAGATTTAATTAAAAAATTTTTGGTGTTTCTTATATAGATTAGAGTTGAACCCCGGACCGGATCCCGACCGGAGTTTAGGGATCCGGTGGTCCGTATCCGGGTATTTTGATATAAATCTGGATTTTCGGGATTTGATCCCGAAAATCCGGTCCGGGTCGTGTCAGAAAACCCCGGATCCGGTCCGGGTCGACTTTTAAAAAATAGAAACCTGTTGCTTCCGAGATGAGGAAAAATGAATAAAATTTGGAAGGAAAATGAACAAAATGCAAAGTCCCCACAAATCACTAATGTCCTTCTTAATTTTTACAATCTGGCGATATGCACCTTAATCAACCGATATCCACATTAATCCTTTAAAATCCCATTATATCCCTCGATATCCCACAAATACACCGATCCCCCTTGATGTCACTTAACAACCAAACTTTCAACTCTAATATAGATAATAAAATATTTTAATTTTTAAATTGTAGATATTAAGATGGGCCGGATTATTTAAAACCCAAACCAAAACCAATTTTTACACTCTTAATCCCTAACTGACTCGGACCGCGACAAAAATCAGGCCATTTTTCGACCCTAAATTCAAATAAAAATTGAAAACCCGATCAGAAACCCGACTCTCATTATTCTCAAACTGGCTAATTCCTGGAAGGAGCAAACAATTTATACGAAAAAAGATTGAGAAGAAAGAAGCGGGTATATTATTAAATTCAATATAGAAAATCCTGTCGTTTCTTTAAGATTAAAAAAAATAAAATGGATGAAAAAAATTGAATATACTACATAAAATATAAATTAATTTTTTATGTACTCCTTTGAACGCCCATTAGCGATAATTAAAATATAAAAAATAAAAAAGCAAAATAAGGCTATTAATAAGAAAAAAATAAAAAAAGTCAAGAATATACAAAAATATAAATTATTTAGAGCCAGGAATTTTAGGGGGAGCCATCGTTCGGGTCGGGATAATTGTTAAAAAATTGGTCGGGAGCTCTAAATAAAACTCTAAAAATATTAATCCTAATTTTCCAGAATATTCATTTAATTATACACTTTTAAAAAATAATAAAAATAATCCTTCCAAATATTAAAAGAACAAAAAGAATTTTAAAAAATTTCAGAAAAATTTAATTTAAACAAGATATTGCAGGGCAAATAAAATAAAAAATAAAATTTATAAGGTAGCTGAGTTTGACGTCAAATATCCAAATATTCAAACAGTTAATTCATAAAAGATTTTAAAAAAGTTTGGGTAATTTATCTAAATATCTGGGAAAGAAAAAATAAAGATGGGGTATGTTATAGTATAACATACCCAAAGATGGGGTATGTTATAGTCGGAGCGGGCCAGTTGAGCCCCGCCAGTTGAGCGCCAGACGAATTTGATCGGCTATAACTTTTTTGTGCTTGAATCAATCCTAATGATTATTATATCATTCGAAAGCCCTCGATAAGCGCTATCTTTTTTCTAACTTGATGGATCAAATCTGATCACCGGTTAAAAAGTTACAAGTCGATAAGTGTAGGAAATCGTTGTTTTTCACACTTATCGACTTGTAACGTTTTAACCGGTGATCAGACTTGATCCATCAAGTTGGAAAAAAGATAGCGCTTATCGAGGGCTTTCGAATGATATAAAACTTATTTGTATTGGATCAAGGCTTAAAAAGTTATAGCCGATCAAATTTCTCTGGCGCTCAACTGGCGGGGCTCAACTGACCCCAACCGTGTTATAGTAGCAGTTCTTCATGTTCAGTACCTACGCCCACTGCGTCTGGGGCCGTTCCTTACCCTATTTCTGAAAGTTATACCCAATTTTTAAAAATTTCAGAAAAATGATTATAACCTTCAGAAATTTTTAGGAGTATGGTAAGGAACGGCCCAGACACAGTGGGCGTAGGTACTGAACATGAAGAACTGCTACGACTCGATACCCAAATTTTGAAATACAAAGAAAAATAAAAAAATTTTTGATTGGCCTCAAAGTGTGATTGGACACATATGTAAGCTGCAGTAGAGGCATTATTTTTCCAACCTCTCGATGGACTGGGTAATTATTTAAGAGGGAGGGGATAATTATTTGAGTAACTACGTTAAACTTAAAACATTAAAAAAACTTACTATCTTCAGCAGCAGGTTCTGGTATACAATTTCGAGCGTTTTGTTTGAGACAGCCAAGTGGTGATTTTGTGAAGAAAAATGAGGCAGAAACGGAAGAAATGGAGTCGTTTTGGAATTTTGATGAAAGATTATTTAATTGTTGAGACGACTAAAAAATTTTATTTTGTAGTTAAACTATTTTTATATTAATTTAACAAAATCCCATATTTATTTTGTGTTATTTTATGCTCTTAATTTATTAATAATGAAGGGGTCTTTTATTTTGGGGGGGGGGGGGGGGTCTTTTTTGACTTTATCCGGATCCGTAAATTCGGATTCACCAACTATAAATGAGTTGGATTGTGATGGGTATATAAAACGGAGGTAAAACAATTGCGGATATGAAATATCAAAAAATAAAAGATTTATTAAAATTTCATCCCAAATATATTTTAAAAAATTATGATCTGCTTTTGAATAAAAAATAATTAGAAAATAGGTAATTACTTAGGTTGAAACTAGGTTAACCGGTACCCCCGGTTTTCGGTTAATCCAAATTTTAAAAACCAAGTTTTCGGTTTTGGGTTTTTTTATTTTGGGAGAATTATTAATAATATCACTCATTTTCAGAAATTTTCGGTTTTCGATTTGTAACATTCTTGTTAATAAAATAAAAGAAAGAATTAGCTAATCGGTTTAGTATTAAAAAAGTTATGAATTTTTAACTGAAGGTGGGGCCCATTAATTGTGTTTCAATCAAAGTAAATAAACTTACTCTTAAACTTTATTTTTAAGAAAGTGAAGACAAAAAGAAAATTATTTGTTAAATAAAAATCTTTAATATTTTTTTATTTTTTAGGCTAAAAATAAATCCAAAATAAAATAAGTAAATGGAATTGTCATATTCCTAATTTGGTTAAAAAACGTAATTAAATAGTCAAAAATTTAAAGCCAAGCAGCTAGTTAATAAATATAGACATTTTTTTAAAATACTTTCCTCTAAAAAATTTTTTCCTATTGAATGGAAAGGATAATTTAGATGTACTTTTTTGCTGTTTTTTATATAAAAATGGAAGCAATTTTATCCAAATTGGTGTTTGTTGATGTCATAAAATAAAAGTAAAATGTGTGACTTTATATACCGTATTTACTCAAATAATTACCCTCTCTCAAATAATTACCCCCTCCCTAATAATTACCCCCTCCAGCGAGAGATCGAAACAATAATTACCCTCTCTCAAATAATTACCCCCTATTTTTTCCTGAACTAATTTAAAAAATATTTATTAAAAATCATTATCGAATTTAAAAAAACATTTACCGATCAATATCAATGAATGAATCGAGACATTAAAAAGGATTTAGGGAAAAAGCGAGGATTTGTGTGGATTAGGATGGAAATCGACGGGATTAAGAGATTTTGGGAGAGATAATGGGAGATTAGGAAGTTTTAAATGTATAGGCCTTATTCCTTCTATATCTCATAAATCCTCTAAATACCTTAAATCCCTCGCTTGACCTGTGTCTTTATATATCCCGAGACGGAGGTATTGCTGGTATAAATAGTACTATTTTGAGGATATTATATAGGATATATTAAAAGAATAAATAATATATCCCCTAACCAGGAATTATACGTAATTTATATATCCCAGGACAGAGTATTGATGTTATAATACCATTTTGTTGAAAATATTAAGGGAATAATACAGCTAAAACGCAACTATTTATCTCCGTATTTGGTAAAATATTTTATACTTATTCCTGTTCGTATGCCTGTGATAAAATAAAAACTAAAGGTCGAAATAATAATTGCCCTCTCTCAAATAATTACCCCCTCCCTATTAATTACCCCCTCCAGCGAGAGATCGAAACAATAATTACCCAGGGTAATTATTTGAGTAAATACGGTATCTATTTTATGGTTTTAGTTTGTTTAAGTTCTTTAAAAGGTAAACAGAAAAATAAAAAATTTTTTAAATGGTTGGATGAACAATTAAACAAATTATACTTAGATTTTAGTTTTAAAAATAAAATAATTAAAATAAAACAGCTTTATTAGTAGAATAATTGAGATTAGAATCAGGTAAGGAAATTTTATGGGAATTTATTTTCCTAATTTTTTTTTGTAATTTTAATATATTTAATATAACTGTAGTATTCAAAAGTGAAAAAATATACAAATCGGAATTCCTTTGTAAATAGAGTCATACAATTTTACTCAGTTTTAGAAGGATATGTTTACCTATAACTTTAGAATCTATAAAGAAATATTTTTGGCTAAGGCCTCGCTTTATTCAGTAAAATAGAATATTTGTCTATAATTAACGTCAGATTAGTTTAGCGGTATCGGGAACCCGACCAAAAATCGGTATCGGTATTTTGTAAAGATGATACCGATCCCGATATTGATATTGAACAGAACAAAAAAGAACAAAGTCAATAAATTATTTTTTCGTCGAGATCCAAAATCTCAAAAATCGGAAGGGGGGGGGGATAACTTAATTCATTATTTCTTTTTTAATTAATTTACCGTAGTGGTTTGTCTAAGTCTTCCTCCATTTTTGAAAGCAAAATCTGCTGATAAATTTCTATGTTTATTTTCCATTTTAATATTTGTTGTTTCCACTTGTTCGGAAGAATTTAAATTTAATTCTTGATTTTGTGAGGATGTTGAAGAACCTTGAAAATTTTTTTTCCAAAAATTTTAATTAGAAAATAAAATTTTAAAATTTATTAGAATTTTAATAAAACTAAGAAAAATTCAATAAAAGTCCATGGGAACATGAAGGAGCTAAGATATAAATTATTAATAGTTAAATACTACGTGCTACATATTAGCTTAGAAATAAAACATGCATTTTAAATTAAATACCCAACAAAAAGGAATTTAATAATAATTTTTAAATATACTAAAATTATTTTTTCAGATCAAAATATTAATATTTGTTAAATAATTTTGTGAGAACGATAGAAAAATTACCGAAAATTGCCGATATTTAGATAAAAATTTTATAATCGGAAATTGAGTTTCATGTGTAATTTTCAATTCCCGTGTTCGTAAACAGGGTCGAATAGACCTCGGATAATTTGATAAATAGAATGGCTGTTATACTAATGGAGAAAATAGGGTATTAGGGTGGTTGATTCGGAACAAACCGCAGAACAAATGGTTTTTCGGATCCGGTTCTTGGTTTCAATTTTGAATATTCAAAGTTCTCTATGAATCAACCCCCCCCCCCCCCCCCCGATTAAATTTCTGCCGATTCGTAACACCATAACCAAACCCAAAAAATCCAAATTTTCTCGAGTTAGTAAGTAAATTGAATAAAAAATATTAAAATTATCCAATAAATTATGCAGCCATTTTTAAATTTATGCATAAAAACGTAAAAATAAACTTAGGTTTTACGACGTAAATCACCCTTAGAATATTGCTTAAATTCAAAAAACTTTGTTAAATTTCAGAATAAAATTCAAAAAAATATTTTCATGTAAATAAAATTTCCCGGTGCCATAATGTGCCATAATATTTAAAGAAAGAATGTTGGAAGATGAGTAAGCACAGATATTAGCTTGGGAGAAACTCAAAGAAAAGTAGAAAAAAAATATTTTTTTTGAGGAAGAGCAGAAAAAGTATTTTCCATCCCCTTTTTCTGCCCCTTGACATTGCCATTTCAATAACTCGGTAACAGATATAAGAAATATATATTTTGGCATTTTTACGTTTTTGACAAATGATGGGAGCTATAAGATGAGAAATGAAGGGGAAAGGATTTTAAACAATAAAAGTAAAATAGAAAATAGCTATTTCTGGCAAAAATTATGCCAAAAATAATTTTGAGAGAATTAAATGGTTTAAAAATTGAAAGTAAATGCTAAAGAGGCATTTAAAATGTCTAGGCAAAAAATTAAAAATCTGTCAAAAATGAAAGAAATTAGTAAATTAAAAAATATTCTTTTGACTTTAAAAATTGTTATGGATGTGAAAGATAAAAATCTTAAATTTAAGGATCTTAAGAGACCGTTGAGATATTAAATATGGGTGGATGGAAAAATAGGGGTTATGTTTCGGGTAGAGTTTTAAAAATCTTTGGCTATAGTTTCGAATTAGAAAAAGCTCAGATAGGAGTTTGGGCCGGGTTCTAAACATTTTTTCGGCTCGGTTACAGAATTGCTTCGAAATTTTGAGTTAAGATATGCATAGATATTTTGTATCGAAACAGCTCTGTTCGAGTATTGCTTTTAAGGTAATATTGTATGACACATCCTAGTTGGGCAAATTATAATCATTTTCTGAATATTTTATCCTAAAATATCCCTCACAGAATTTTGCAATTTTCTTTGCAAACACAAAATTTATTTAAAGCACAAAGTTTAACAAAAAATTTTGTGCAAAGCTACATATTTAATCGTCATTCAAAGAGAATACTTGAAAGAAAATATTTTCCAAATTTAAAGGAAAAAGTAATTGAGGTGCCAAAACAAAAATTTTAAAGTGTCTAGAAGTGTTTAGAAGGCAAAGCTTTAAAATAGAAAATGACGAAATTTGAAGAGAAAGAAAATATTGGTAAAGGGAATGTGTCAATTGCTGACTCAAAAATAATAATAAAAAATAAAAATATTGTTGGAAGGGACCTAAGAATATTTTTTTTTGAAAAATGAAAAATAAAAAAATTGTGTTTTGAAAAAATGCCAATGAGTTGATACCCTTATATTTGGATCCGAGCAGAGGTGGGTCGGAACATTCAGAGTTGTCAGAAATAGGAAAAGCCGGAAATCGGAGGCTCAAAAATCGGAACTCGGAAATCGGAACTCAAATTTTTTTCGGAAATCGGAAGGAAAAAAACAGAGGTGGGTCGGATCGGAATTCCGACCCACCTCTGTATCCGGAACCGAAGCTTTCGGAACCGCCTACAATACAGATTATTGGTATTCCTTTTGTAAGTTTAAAAATCTTGAAAGTTTTAATAGGCATAGAAGCCTGATTTTTATTTTTATTTCCATAATTCCCAAAAAAATTTTCTTCAAAATTTTGCTTCGCCAATTTCCTCATTTTATAAAAATATTTAAAAGTATGCATAAAATTTTCTTCCAACATTTTTCCAAGAATTTAGTTTAGTAGCTTATGTATTTAATAATAAATAAGAGTTGCTAGGAAAGGAAAAATGGTGGTTATTGGAATATATAAAGTAATTTCCTCTTTCCTCTTAAAAATAAAAAAAGGAAAAAAAATGTGCGCAGTGTAAAAAAAAATTTTTTTTGTAAAAAAATAAAAATAAAAAAAAGTGCCAAAAGAATTTTCTTTTTTTTACTAATCCAATTTGTGTCAAGAGGAAAATGTTAAAATTGGAATAGTTTCAAGTTAAATAAGGCATGGAAAACGAGAAAATGTTGCAGAAATGTGAAGTTTTTTAATTTAAATGGAACAATTAATTTTTTTGAAAAATTAAAAGAAAATTAATAAAAATTTGAATTTAATTGATAAAAGTAAAAATAAAATTAATTAAGTACAAATGGACTGGGCACGAATTGCATGAAATTTTATTAAAAAAGAATATAGGGAAAAATGTTCAATAATCGAGTTTTATAAATATTTATTCTTCAAATATATTTTAAAATTTTTTTAAAAAGAATTTTTTTAGATTTAAAAAAAATGGTCTGGATTTTGGGGAGATTAATTCTGTACCAAATATCATAAGTAGAACTTAAAATGTGAGATCTCCAAATGTTAGGTGACTTGCCACTAATTTTAAAAACAAGCGATTGTCATGTTTATTTCAGAAGACAAATTTCTGTTCTGATTTTAATAATTTACCCAATCACTGGAAATTTTACGTTATTGACCGTTGGTAAAAAAATGAAATCATAAAAAGAATACTGACAATGAGGGAGGGATAATTCAATAGTACGAAAATAATTTAGAAAAAAATCAAAAGAATTTTCGCTTAAAATTATGAATTTTGTAAAAATATTTTTCAAAAATAATTCTAATTAATATTATTATTTTCAAAATTCACCTTTTTGTCTTTTCATAACACGTATAGGCCTTAATAAATCATGCCCATTCAATGAAAGAATCCTTAAATCGCCGTGGAAACGAAACAAATGCTCTAAATTATCTAAATTTGAAAGAAATAATTTTGATAAAAAAAATTTTCTACAAAATGTTGTAAGGTATAATAGAGTCCCGAAGGAAATACTGAGCAAAGTCCATGTTCAATGTCCAATAATATTTTCTATGTGACAAGCATTTATCCCTCCCGCTTTACAACTACTATTTAATGATTTTGTTCTCAATTACAAACGGTTCAGTTGTTAGCTTTTACTTTTATTCCATTATTATGTATTAGCTAACATTATATTATTGTTCGTATTTTCCTAGTTATTGAATAAAAGCGCTTTTATCACTTAGGTGTGTTTCGGTGTTAGGGAATTATCCAAGGGAAAAAATATTTTTCTACAAAATGTTTAAAAATTTACTTGCTACTTTAGCTGTTCCAATAGGTTGGGCAATAGCTATTTCATTAATAGAGAGAATTAAAGGTTTATTTCCCATATTATTTAGTGATTCTGTCAAAAATTAATTAAAATTATTAATTTATTTTTAATAAAAACACTTACGATTATGCCATTTTCCATCCAATTTTAAACCCATTCGTTGTCCTCTTCTTATTAGCCTAAGCGAATGCCAATGTATATTATTTGTAATGTTTGCAGAGCTCAGATTAAAAGTCTATAATTTAATTATTTTGATAAATACATTCAAAAATTGTGAATTGATAGATCCATGAACCCCCCCACCCCATGTGTTAACATCATCTGTCTGGTATGTCTCCAGGAGCTATATACGGAGTCCCAGCCAAATCCGGAATATGGAAAGGGTCGGAGCCTTTCAACAACCCAGCAGTGATCCTCATCAAATGCTCAAACTTGAGCAGCGTTTGAGATAAGATATCTTTCTTGATCTGATCTCTTAGTATACCTAGTTTTACTATTAAATGAAATCAACTAACACTTTGCTCGTTTCCTTGAAATACCCAATGTACAATTAATCCTCCACTCCCAGTAATTGCTACCAATAAACGTTGTTTATCTTCATCCTTTTCGTTAATAATATCAGATTTTGTATCAATTAAAACAAAATGTTTTTTCTGTTTATTTAATTCATTTAAAGTTATTCCCAGCTTTGGACGAAATTTAATTTCCAAATTTTCTGCTTCCAACTGCCAAGAATCAGAAAAATGAAATTTGGCTGAGAGAGATTCTGGTAGAGGGAAAGGCAAAGGACGAGGCTCTAGAAAATTATTTTAAAATATTTTTGAATAATCCCTTTAAAACTTTGTTGGCAGCTAATTCCATCAAAAGGCGTGTCAGAACAATCACAGTGAAATGAATTGTGATATGAAGAACAAATACCCCCGTTTTTACATGGATTCTTGCTGCCAGGCTTTTTACAAAAATTAACAGAAAAAGAGAAGGGGCAACCAAAGATTGCTTAAAAATAATTTTAAAACAAAATTTTATATAATGGAGTCAGGCATATAAATCCATGTTTTCTTAAAATCCCATAATCCTTTAGACTTATCATAATTTTCGTTTAAATTGAAGATTTATGAGATGTTCGGGCTCTTCCTATCAGGAATTAATGAAAATTCCCATACAGGATTCCAAGGGATCCAATCCACGGATTGAGGGATTTACGAAATTAATCCTGAAGATTAACTCACGTCCAATCAGAACTCACGTCTAAGCGTGTATCTCGCTCAATTAATTACCTATCCTATCTTTAGGATAGAAGAATAATTACTAAGTGTAAGTATTCAAGGAAATCCGGTATTTTGTTTGTGGTGGATAAATATTTAATAATTACATTTAGTATTTAGTTTTGATGAAATACTTCCTTCAGTTGGTCTTTCCGTTGGTAATAATTTTGTTGAATGGAACATATGTGCAATCTCGATATTTATGCCATTTAAGCGAATATTTTTCATACACCCAAGAAAGCCTTGACGAAGATTTATTGTCCAAACCTTTAAAAATTTTTGAAAATAAATTCACTACTGTTGAGAAAGTGCTGGGTTTCTGCAATAAATTCGGGTCTGTGTTAAAATCCCAGTATGATACACTAACTAATAGGGCCGACCATTGATGAGTTTGAGCTGCTTGTGACACTCCAACATTTCCAATCCTGGATCTGGCTCCGGACATTTCAAAGACTTAGCTATGGCTGATTCCGAATCGGGGCTAGCTCCCGGAACCATACCCAGAGTCGGCGTCACCTTAGAAGCGAATGAAAAATTGAGTGAAATGCCGCTCAATTAGGGATTAATATAAAATTAATTACAGATGAAGGAAAATTTCTTTTCATTTCAGTAGGTTCTCCCATTTCAATAACTGTTACAGCTTCAACTTGATGATTATTTGCATTTTCTTGGTCAAAAGAAAACAAGTCAGGCCAAGGGACAGCTCCCAGGAATATTGGTTCATCTATATAAATTTAAATAAATTATGCCAATATTTATATTTACCAATATCTAAATTTGCTGAAATTCCGGGGCAGGAGAATTCAGTTCGGAGTGAATCAACTGAGATGAAACCTTATATAATTCAAAAAATTTCAAAATTAATTTAAAAAATCCCAGCCACCTTTACGCCCACCCCTTTCCATAACAACGCTATGCCATAGGCCATCGTTCAGGGATTTTGCAGAGGCCTTAAAAATATTATTCAAATTCTAATAGAATAATTACCTGAAGTCGAATATCACCAGATCCAAGATTTACTATCATCTTAAAACTGTATTGAATTATTTATTTTAAATTTTTCTCACAAATAAATGTCCATCAATTAATTCAAAAGCCAAATAATCACAAATTGTAAAATTTTTGCATTGTGCCATTCCATGATATAAAAGTAATCCATCAGGGGTTAGTGTTCGAAATTGGAAGGCTTAAAGAATTATTATTTAAAGCAAGAGATACTGTATAGGCTGTGAAATTAGTTTTGAACCTCCCTTCAAATCTAGTTATCTCTCTCTATTTTTCACTCTTATCCCTCTCTCCCACTTTGAAATATGGTTATCTCACTCACTATGATCTCTCTTTTTCTTCTCACTTTCTGAGCTCGGTTATCGGGATAAATTTTTCGCGAACCGTGACCGACCGACACTAATCGCTATTTATATAATAATAAAAGGGTAATTAAAAAAGCAATTAAAGAAATTTTTTTCTTTATCAGATACGTTTAACTTTGTATTTTAAATTTATCAGACAAAATTTCTCCAAAAACAACCTAAAGTTCCACGAGACGGAGAGCGCCAGGGAGGTAATTTAGTATAATTATCTCCATTATTAAATGAGAAAACCAAAGGAGCATTTTGAGCACTTGGCATACAAGAGAATGTAAGATCACCAAAAGTTTGGACTTAAAAATTATTTTTTATGATTAAATTTTAATGGAAATATTATTTGGTATTTATCACATTTTATTACATTCTTTGATATACATAATCTTTACTAAATTAATAATATAATTTTTATTCAAAAACACACCATTAGATTGACCAAATCCTTGATCTGCCAATTGAATTAAATTTAGTTCAACAGGACCCGATTGGAAAAATATCTGAAAGCTTAGTTAGATATCAAGCTACTATTTATTATTAATCTTAAATTTAAAAATAATTATTCACGTGGACCGTGATCCTTTGTGTTGTTGTCGTAAACTCGAGTCGGGTCCAATATTCCAGGTATCGGAACCGATAAGCTTCCTCATATTCGGGAATTTTCGGTTTGGTTACGATTCTGGATATTCTGATACACTGGATCCGCCAACATTAATTCAGATTTTTATTTATTTAATGATAGTTTAGAAAATTAAAAATATGTAATATGAATAATTATACAAGAGGAACTCGATTTTTATAAAACTTAGGGTTTAAAAATTGTCGTAAAAACGAGTTTATGAGACCCGAGTATCTATACTAAGTTCTTGTTACCTTTTTTAGGCATCCACGAAAGGGTAATAAATGTTCTTTTGGCATTAAATGTCTCAAAGATTGAGGCACACCTCCAACAAAAAAGAAAGAATTTCCAAGCCATTTTAATCTTGGAGTGAATTGTAAAACTTTTTGATCAAAAATGTCATCAACAATCAGACGAATCTTTAAAAAATAAAATTTTAAAATTAAATAATTATCAAAGAAAATGAAAGAAAAAATTTATTCGAAAAAATAAATGCCTAGAATGGCCACAGCAAATAAAAGTTTTAAAAAAGTTAAAAAAGATTTTAAAAAATAGATGTGCTCCTTAACAGAATTTTTTGATTTAATACTGCAATACAAAAATGGAAACAGAAAAATATTTTTTCGTGAATTGTCGGCAGACCTACCGAAATGACAGCACCTTTAAATCCAGGCTAGAATTTAAGATTTAGAAATTTATATTATTTGTGGAAAGGTCCCTTAGGATAAGATATATAGGGTAACGGATAATTCTCAATTAAGTTCTCAAAAACATTCTCAATTAAGTGTCTTGGTTGGCCTGAGAGGAAATAAATATCTTCAAAATAAAATAATGTAAATATATTCACTCCATTTATGAAGAGTATGGATCGGACTTTCTGTTATGCCATGAACCATACCCTTTGTTATATCATGATCACCGAGATTTTTCACCAAGATCTCGTTTCTATCCAAATCCCGAAATTAAAACCTACAGAATTTAGTTCTCTCACAACACAAACACTATGCCATAAATTATTATCAAAATGTAAAGGCAGTCGTTGGTTACGATCTTGTACACGTATAAGGCGTTTGTCAGTTTCTGCTAATTGATGTGTTGCTAGAAGTTCTCCATTTTCAATTGTTAATTTAAAATTACTCTTAATTTATTAATAACAATAATTAACTCGTTTTTATTATTTTTTAATATTTTCACTTTCTACAACCCTTACAAATAATAAATAAATCAAGAATCTCCATATAGCCATCTCTACGAAAATTGAGCATTTCGGCCCTTAAGGGTAGGGATTTCGGTGATCGTGGTTTGTCGCGGAGGGCATTCGGGGTTTCGAGCTTTTTGCCAGAAAATCGACGTGTGGAGTTTTACTACATATAGACTTAAATTTTTCACAATAAATGTTTTATCAAAATAATGTATTTTCAGTAACGATCCCCATAAACTACCTTCTATCCAAAAAGGTGCTTTATAAAAGAGGTGGTTCCAATTCAGATCCTATTTTTTATTCCCATTTAATCCTCAACATAAATTTTTAAAAATATACCTTAGAATCCCCAGCAACAAAAAGAAGAGAATTTTTAGAAAAATTGGTTCTAAAAGAGATATTAAAAACTTCTCGATGACTCAAAACAGCCAAAAGGTCTTCGTTATTAATTCCATTATTATTTCCTTCATTATGTAAATTATCATAGCCTATCCATTCGTTACCAAAAAATGACACTTCTGTGCTTGGCTTTTCTATAAAAAATCTCGAATTATTACCCCCCTTTCCCCATCTCACTGATGGAAAGGTTAAATAATGAGCCAGGCTTAAAGGATTAAAGATGAATTATGTTTATTAAATTCTCTCACTATTTTCACATCTTCTCCCTTCATAATCTGAAAAATAACAATCACAACGAGGACCATTATTTGCACTATAACACAATCCAGAATTTAAACAAAAGTTATTTTCATCTTTTGATTTGATATGTTTTGAATTGTGTTGTCTAAAGGAAAAAAATTTCAAAAAATAAATTATTTATTAATATAATTTTTATTAGTAAATGAATATTTTAATAATTTTTTGGGATTGGGGCTGAAATAAAATATGTATATAAATAATATATCGGCATAAAAATTTTCGATACCAGTAGTATCAAAAAACTACTGGTACCGAACGTCCAAAATCTAACTAGACGTTTCCGATGGTACAGGCGATTACCGATCCGGATTTCGTTAGCTCCACGTTACTAATTCCGAACACTAATTATGAGTTTCTATCGGAGCATGTGGCTATATTAATTCGTATCAAAAATTTGTCGGTAAATTTTTGATTCACAACACAAATTAATAATATTTAATAATTCCCTTTGTTTTCACAATCAGAAATTAAATTAAATAATTTAATTACACAATTACTTCAAACAATAATTATCCTCAGTTTTTCGAGTACCAAAAGAGTCAATCATTAAAGGTGCAGCCATTCCTTGTGGATATATTCTATACATTAAATTACGAATTAAACCAGCAAATCTTTTAGAATATCTTCTTAATGGAGCGCTGAGTTTTTCAACATCCTTTTTAATTTTTGAAAATTTTTTAATTATACTTTTTTAAACTTTTTTTTTGAAATTTTCCCTCTAATACTCAAAAATTAATAAAATGCTCTAATTAACACCATGAACTTGTTTTTACAATAGACTTTTGTAGGAATGTTTTACACCGAGTTTCTAATAGAGCTATTCCATATCTAGATGTAATGGCTCTGTTTATTTTAAATTTATTTTTATAAAAAATAGTAATTTTGTCCCTTGCCAAAAAATATTCGAAAGATCATCTAGTGTTGTCCTTTTCACAGCTAATTCCAAAAAAGAAATCCCTAGTGAAATCCCTATATATGTAAATACATACATATAGTCCCAAAAAGTGCAGAATTTGTATTTTAAGTGGAAAAATAACAAAACTAAAATTCTTTTTTTGCAATAAAAATATTGTTTTGGGTATTTTTGGAATAGTTCGTAATTCTTTTTTAATTAAAAGTATAAATTTATTTTTAATTTTTATAATCCCCCGCAAAATTCAAAATCATACGATATCCCTAAATCGGGAATATCAGGAGATTGGAGGGATTAAGCGGGATATCAAGGAAATATCCTTCTTAAGGAAATATCCTTGATATTTAAAATATTTAATTTACTTTGGGTATTCCACCAACAAAAATATCAGAATTTGTTCGAATATTTCCAAGCATAAAACTTTTTTGTTTGTCTAACAAACAAAATATAATTTCGTTGTCCAGCTGGATTTTAATATTTTCCCAAGCCTGGCATAAAAATATATTTAATTATAAAGATTAGAAAGGTATTCTAGTATCCAGTACCCTTCTTAATCTCCTTCCTCAATATTCCAAGATATCCTTCATAACTAAGGTTGGCGTTTCCGGCTATCCGGAACCGAAAAAAGACCGGATAACCGGAATTTTCGGTTCGGTTATCGGTTCCGGTTCCGGATACCCGAAGATTTCCCAGGAACATACAACCTTATTCATAACTTCTAAGCGTGGATATATTTAATTAAAAACTAAGGAGGAAATCAAGGGTACTGATCCAACCCAAAACCGACTTTTTTCTCAGCCCTACCCAGCTCTGATATAATTATTTATTTATTTACTTGAAATAAAGTAAAATAATGCCACTTTCCATCATCTACCTTAGTTTCCATCAAATAAATATTATGCCTTTTAGGTGGAATAATTTCAATTTCTCCAATTCTGAATTCGACAAGAATATAACTTTCGAGTATACTAATTATAAGAAAATTGTGATTTATTGCTCCTAGAATAATTAAAATTAAAAGAAAATTTTTTTGAGTAGTGATTGAGTGTGGAAATCCTAAGGAATTTAAATTACTAGCCAATTCTGTAGAGTTCGGGCATAATTTCTATTTTTCTTAATTAGGTATATTAGTTGTTTGTGTTTGTATCTTTTTTGGTTGCTCGTTAAGTATATATAAATACTTATAAATTAAATTTATAATTAGAAAATCCATATAGTATGTAGTATATATAAAAATATTAATGAGTTTTATTCGTCTTCAAAGGCTAGGCGAGAGGGGGGGGGGATATTTTAAAAAACTATAATAAAGTTAAATGGGTATTTTTAAAATTATTATTTTTAGTTTTTCACCATCGTCAGTATAAAGAATTATTGCGTTTGATTGATGAGTTTTAAATTCAAATTTAATTTCATTTTCGAATGTCTGAGCCCATTTTGGATATCTAAATTATACTTAATTTTTCTCATTTTTATTCAAAAAAACCTAGCAAAAGATTCACGTCCACCAGACAAAATTAGAGATTTAATTGATGAAATAGACATCATAATTATTAAAATAAAAAATGCTACTAAATAATTATTCTGAGCAACAATAAAATTTTTTAACATGTGAATATTCCCCTTAAAAATTAAAAAAATATTTCTAAATTAGTTTTAAAAATTAATAAAAATAATAGGAACACTCAAAAATTATTTAAAACAACACTAAAAGCATACTAATATTTATGCTTAGCTAGAAAAAAAATAAAAAGCTTCTGGGTAGTAATTGTTGTTTTTCTAGCAGACTAGTCGTAAATAGAATATTATTTAGTGGGTTATATATTTAGGGGGCAGGTGAGGAATTATTTATTTGAAAGGGTATAAAGTTGGAATATTTTTGAGGTAAATATGTGTTAGATATAGGTCATGCGTTAAAAATTATTTTAAAAATTAAATAAAAATATTCTAAGTAAAAAATAAGAAAAAGATAAAAAATTAGAAATAAAAGATAAAGAATAAGAAGCTTAAAATTAAAAAATCAAAAAAATTATCAAACTTAACAAAAGGGTTGTACCGCCACGTCTTCGGGATTTGAGTGTTTTTTGAAAAAATTTTCCCCCTGTCACATCAACAGTATATGCTCAGACATCCTGTTCATTGAGAAAATGGGAAAAATTGTAAAAATTATTGGGTCGCTTAATAAAAAGTTGAACAATAAAGATAGGATTTCAATAAAAATAGTTAATTTAAATTTAATTTTGCAAGAAAACGAAGCTAAATATCGTCCAAAGCTAAATAACATTTATTATAAAAATTTTAAAATTATTAAAAAAAATATTTTTTAATAAAAAAAATTCAAAACCAACATAAATATTAACCAAAATAGATAAATAAATATCAATTACAAGGTCAATATGTCCAACCATTTTAGGTAAACATTGACTACATTCTGGGCGCGTGAGATTTTTTGAAAGGCAAAAATGGTTGAGCCGTTGGATAAAAAAGAGACAACTACTAGAATTGGAGAAAAAGTATATAGCTGAGGAAAATTATTTTTAGAAAAAAAAATTTTAAATAAAAATAAATTTTAATATAGGTATATATGAGATGGAAAGGTTAAAGTCGAGTTGTTGAAAAAATAATTTGATAAAAATTATAATAATGGAAATTATTTTTATAAAGTTAGATATAAGTTAGTTAAGGTATCGAGAATATGCAAAACATAAGAATTAAATTAATTTAATTTTATTTGTGTAGAGATATAAATAATGAACCTGTCGAGTTAAAAAATAAACTCCGATCCGAAATCGAAAATAAGGGCAAAAAACTAAATTTAATTTCCATAAAACTTCGTTTTTTGAGGATAGGTTAGCTTGCTATAAAAAAGTTTCCTGTTCACAAATGGAAGTTTTCCCCCAATTTTAAACACTTTAATAGCTAATATAGATAGGGCTAAAAATACACAAAAATAAAGAAGGCCAAAGAAAATTTTTTGAGTAAATATTAAAAAGATATGGAAAGAAAATTTCCTCAAAGTTAACTTTCAAAAATAAAGAAATAAAACTTTTTTTTTAAATAAAAAAAATTTTTTTATCATGTATTTAATAAATAAAGTTTGATTTTTAAAATCAAACTTTATAAATTAAGAAATAAATAAAAAAATAAATTTATAAATTAATATTTGACAAAATTATTTAGAAAATTAAGCCAAAAAATAATTTTTGGCTTAATTTGCGAATTTTGACTACTTAAATTTTTAGCTCATTTTTGCCTTATTCTTTTCAAATCTTCATCTCTTTATGTTTTGGATTTTTAGTTTTTTCCTTCTAAAAGGACACTTTCCATCAAATGCAGTTTTGTCAGCCGAGGGAGTGCGTGGGAGAGGGAAGGGGAAAGAAGGAGGGAGGGAATTCTGGGCGGCATGGGAACCGGAATGAGCTTTTTCTTATTTTTTACTCCACTTCCTTTAAGTTTCTTCCGTCTTTTCGTTTCCCTTTGGGAAAACAAATTTTTGGAAGAAATCAAGTTTGGACAAAGCTTTTTGGTGTTTATGATTAGTTCTTATGCTAGTTTATAATGTTGTTTATTTATTTTAAAAAATAAAAAGATGAAGTGAATTTTCTGTATTTTTGGTTTTTAATTTAGATAATTATTAATATTGAAATAATATGGATGGGAGTAAACACAAAATTTTAAATGGAAGAAAATTAAATTTTGAATTTAACATATTTTTCTGTCTTTATAAAGTTGGTCAAGATTTGTTTTAAAACCAAAAATTTTGAAAACCGAGAATTTTGAACAATTTCTATGAAATTAAAAAACAGAAACTTTTTGAAAATTAATTATTAAAAAACCCCAAAATAAAAGTGATATTAGACCAAAACACAAACCGAGAACCAGGTTTATTAAGTTGGATTTGCTAAAAGACTTTAGGTACTTAGTTATAGTAAGTGCTGTCCAGCCCTTTTATTTTAATCTCTGGTTTTCAGTTTAAAATAGGGTGGAAAACCCTTACCTTTTTTGGCAAAACCACAGCTAGAACATCGAGGCTTTACCCTGATAACCCCGATCTCTGACACCCGTTGATCAGAACATGTTTTGGTAGAGCCCAATTGTTTTGATGAGAACGTGAGCGAGAACTCTGAGAGCGGGAAGAACTTAGTGAACGAGAACGAGATTACGAATGTGATTCCAAAAAAATTTGAAAATTGTATTTTAATAATTTATGAAGAATTTTTAAAGTTACTCGTGTTTAGTAGCCAGGTTTTGTTGATAGCTCTAAATTTCATAGGAATTGTTTAAAAAAGTAGAATTAAAACTGAAAACTTTTTGCGGCATTAGACGCCGTTTATTTTTATCTATAATTTGAAAAGAATAAATTGAAGTTAGATTAATTACCCCATATCGGTATCATCAGCCGTGATAATCCTTTTTGGTCTAGAAAGTTTTGGTGATGAGGTTGGTGTGTTTGTGTCAGGAGTTATTATTACAAAATCTAGACCGTAGCCTTTAAAATTTCAAAATTTTTGCCTGCGACGAATTCCAAAATTCTCAAAATCTAGCCAGTAGCTTTTACAGTTTTCAAAATTTTCACCCGCGGTGCTGAAATGAAACGTTTTTAGGCACATATTTGGCTTCCATCTAGAACTCAAGAGCTTTAGTTACCTGATAAACTGGATTACTGGGATTTATGGATCCAAGAGTCGTTAATTTCCGCAATCAGCAATTTTAACTAGAGTAAGTCGAGTTCGAGCGAGTTCGAGTATACTCGACTCGATCGCTCGGGTTTTTTTCGCCTTTACTCGGGCTCGGAACTCGGAATCCTAATACTCGGATTACTCGTACTCGGACACTTCATACTCGACAGACTCGGTTAAAACCGAGTATTTTTATGCCCCTATCTGCGGCCCAAAAAAGTAGATTCTTGGTTTAAGGATCTTCCAAATTTCTCAAAATTTTCGCCTGCGGCACTGAAAAAGAAGAAATTTTGCTCCTAGCCTTCCAAATTTCTCAAAATTTTCGCCTGCGGCGCTGAAAAGCGGGCACCAAAATCCCAAAAGTTTTGCTTGCGGCGTTGTAAAGGGAAGTTGAATGGTATATCAGAGGATCTGGACAGATTAAGGAGGATTTTGAGTTACATCGTTGAATGAAGTTACTGGATTTTAGTGATATTTTTTTTCGGATATTTCAAGGGATCTAAGGATATAGCAAGAGATTTGGCCTTCCGAAGCTTGGGTGTTCCTACTTGGCCTTCAGAAATTCTCAAAATTAAGAGCAACGGATCTCTACTGTTTTATAAAAATTACTCGATTACTCGATTTACTCGTACTCGAACTCGGCCTAAAAAGTTGAACTCGTACTCGAACTCGGGTTTTTCAAACTCGGACTACTCGAGCTTGGTTTTTTCCGAATTACTCGGTACTCGACTTACTCTAATTTTAACCTTAAAATCCGCCGCCGAAACTGCATTTTCAAGTCAAATAAAACACTCAATTTTACTCAATCTGCAATCTGGGACATAAGGTGATTTGGGGGTTTAAGAGTAGAGTTCAGCGGTATCGGGATTTAGAGAAAAACCCGGGATCGGGATTTAGGAATGGTGATCCCGATCCCGGATCCCGACACGGGATCGGGATTGGCCGAAATCGGGATCGAGATTTGGACTGGAGATCCCGATCCCGATCCCGAATCGGGACCGGGATTGAAAAATCGGGATCGGGACACATACAACTCAGTTTTTAAACATACAACTCAGTCTAAAATTGCCATTGCGTGCTGAAATATTGAGTTTAAGTTTACTTTCCGGTTCAGGGGATTAAGGGGGCATAAGGTAATGAGAGGAATAAATGGGATTGGGCTTCTTCCATTTTAAGCGCCGCAGGCAAAAATTTTGAAAAATTTGGAAGGCCAAGGTGCCATATTTCCTCCCTTGTAAGCGCCGCAGGCGCAATATTTTTTAATTTTGGAAGGCCAAGGGCATTCAAGTCTATACAATTAAGTGCGTTACGTCAAATGTGGACGATTAAGAACTGAAATTGAGGGATTTATTGATATAATCATGTAGTAATATCTCTTAAGCCCTAGAATTCTCTTCAAATCTAACTTAATCCCTGTAAATCCGTCGATATCCTTCTATACTCCAAATCCACCGATACTCCTCTCAACCCCACTTGATCCCTCGATATAACACCAAATCACTCAATATTTCGTTAAAGTTGTAAAAACAATTTGTTCATTTTTGTGGCGCCGCAGGCGAAAATTTTGAGAATTTTGGATGTCTAGATGCCAAATTTCTTCCATTTTCTGCGCCGCAGGCAAAATTTTTTCATACTTTCATGCCTCCCCTCTTTTATTAACTCCATTTCACAGGCTTCTAGTCAATTTATAAAGTCGGGATTTGCACCGGGATCTGCTGCACATCCCGATCCCGATCCCGGATCCCGGCTCGGGATTGAGAATGACCGGGATCGGGATATTTATTTCGGGACCGGGATCAGAAAAATCGGGATCGGGATTCGAAAAACCCGGGATAATACCGCCCGATCCCGACCGGGATCCCGATCCCGCTGAACTCTAGCAAATATAGTAAGATTTTAGTAATTAAGGAATGTTTTTTATTTCTAATCAGTCAATTTTTAATATATGGCTCCACTAAAGGACATAGTAAAAATGTTCAAACAAAAATTTTACTTGGTCCAAGAAAAAGTCTCTCAACAAAAAGTGAGAAAGTCCTAAAACTTAACTTTTGAGCTTATTTCTTTATTAATTTTTTAACAGTTTTTTACTAAATCTAATTTTTATACTAAAACTAAAAATAACAAAATAAAATGAATATTCGATAAAAAGAATTTTATCTTTGTTTTTGTTTGCATTTTACCCATATTTTTTTGAATTTTGAAGTTTTTGTATTTTTTTTTGAGTTTTTAATTTTTTATATTTTTTGAATTTTGATTTTTTTTAATTTTTATGTCATTTTCTGAAATTTTTTTGTTTTTAGACCTAATTTTTACATTTTTTGGTCCATAAAGTTTTTTGTCTTGTTTCTTAAATTCACCAATAGGTAACTTAAATAATCTTCGCTTTAGTCACGATCAGATTCTGTAGCTTCATTATCTCCTCCTTAAACGTTTGACGCTTCACCTTCTGAAAATTATCCAATAAAATTTTAATTTTTTAATTTCATTTCTATTAAAAAAATTTTGGAAAATGTTTAATTATATGAATACAGCTAATAATTACCTATAATAATAATAATTACCCCTCTATACAAACGGATATAGTCAGGACGCATAACTATACTCATTTTGGAAATACAAGATTAAATTATTTACTTATAAAAGTTCAAATATCAAAGTTAGATTTATTTTTTGTCACATACCTTTTTTGCAACGATTAAGATGTCTTGTTAAATTCTGCAGATATTTAGATGACATTTCTTTAAGGCATTTCTTACATGTAGCCATACCATTCTCAGTCTCTGTAAAATGATTCCAGGTTGAAGAAGTTCTCTTCTCTTTTGCTGCCTTTTTTATCTCTTGAATGTCTGACGCTTCACCTACTAAAATTTAAAAAATATAATTTTATCTTTTTAATTTTATCTTTAGTTGAAAATATTTTGGATAATGTTTTCAATAATTTTTGGATAATATTGGATAATATTTCTGATACCGTATGCAAATAATTACCCCCTATATATTCTGTAATTTTAAATATTCGGTCGTATATGAAATGAATGCGGCAATCAAATTTTTTCCTTATTCTTAAAAATGGTTAATTTTCTTATATTTTTCTCTCTATTTTTGATTTGTGCCTTAAGACTATAAACGCAAAAGTATCATTTTTCTTTAATTTTGAGAGCATTTACTTTTTTTTCTGCCCGTATTTTGACTGACCGATGTGTCTACGTGTTCTGTCTGTCCGAGTTCGTCCGTGTTTTGTCTGTCTGTGACCGTTCGCATTTTTGTCTGTCTGTGACCGTCCGTGTTTTGTATGTTCGATTTCGTCCGTGTCTTGTCTGTATGAGTTCGTCAGACAAAACACGGACGAACTCGGAAAGACAACACAGACGAACTCGAACAGACAAAACACGGACGAACTCGGACAGACAAAACACGTACACACATCGGTCAGTCAAAATACGGGCAGAAAAAGTTTTGCTTAGAGTATTGGGAATAAAACAAAAAAAGAATTAGCAATTTTCGTTGACTTTGAAGAAAGTTATGGCATGAACAAAAGGGGAGGAAAATTTGCCGCACCCTGTATAATTCGGCATTCTTGTCTTTTAAGCAGCCTATTTGGTATTTTATACAACCTATTCAGGTACATATTTTTAGGTTTTTAAAACCTAAAAATACGTTTCCAAGTTATTACATATTAGAATATTTACTTTTGCAAGAAGTTTCTATATGGTCTAGTAAATTCTTCAAATATTTGCTCGACATAACATGTTTGCATTTATTACATTCAACTTCATCATTACCAACTGATGTAAAATTATCCGTTGCTGTTTTGTTAACTATAATATTAAATTTAAATTAACTTTAAAATATTAAGTAATTTTATTGAATAAATTCGAAAAATATTAATCAAAGTTATCTATAAATTAGAAGTGAGATATTTTTTTTCCATCTGATTTTAGTAATTTTTTTGGTTACGGTTCTTATTTTCTTATAAAAATACGATCCAGATCAAGGGTCTATTTAAATTGTACGCAGATTCTGCATTCTGTGCACAGAACACAGATTCCGTGTAAATTCTGTTTTAATTAAATTCTGTGTGCACAGAATCTGCGGACTCCTTTTTCCGCAGAATCTGTGGAATAATTAAAACAGATTTCTGTGGTTCTGTGTCTGTGCACAGAATTAAATCCGCAGAATCTGTAGACAATTAAAATAGGCCCCAGACATAAATCAGAGAGTTATGTGTATACATAAGAAAAAAATGTAGCTATGCATTTAAGTAATTTTCAAAAATTTATATGTATATTTAATTACGTTTCCAACAATTTTCAAGATGAGTTTTTAAATTTCCTAAATATTTAGACATTTCTCGACCGCACTCGTTACAAGCAACTTTATCATTTCCAATTTTAGTAAAATGATTCCATGTTGAAGAAGTTTTGCCCCCTGTAATATCAAATATTCTTTAATTTTTTAATTAAAAAAATTGAAAACTAAATTTGTCATTTTATAAGAAATTTAAGAATAATATGAACAGGCATGAGATTATAATGTTCTTTCTGTTACCAAACTTTTGTGAGATTTCAGATCAGATATCTGGGGATTTCGGTCGGTAACGGATCCGAATATACTTGGGTTAGGATATTGGATCCTTGTGTCCTACGATTTCCTTTATTCACAGTTAAATGTGATTATGACTTAGTCAGAGTTTAACTCCCTTAGAGCTAACATAATGTTTATATTAACTTAAAGAAATAATCCTCACATGCAGGGATGACACGGATTAGGGAAAATTTCTTACATATTAGGAATTCTTATTATGAAAGTGCCATATTTGAAATTATTCCTATTTTATATTCCTATGCTATATTATTATATTTTAAATCATATGTTATATTACGTTTGGATTGTAGTATATATGAGTTGAGAGGATCAATAGCCTGAATCTTATGATATTCCGGATTTTCATTGAATGTTACAGTATATCCAGCTAAAAAATTCTTTTGATTAATTCAATAAAAAATTTGATCCTTAAAACCCTTGTCGTTACCATTTAATGGAATATTCCGTTCGGAGCCTATCAGAAAGAGACTAATTCTGAACAACAAGTTTTTCAATCGATATTTTACGACTTACGACTATCTTGGACAATAGCCGATTGTCTACGTTTGGCACCCTCTTTTAAATATTCAAATCTTTAAATTTTCAGCTTAATTATTCCCAGGTCCGACCCTACTTAAGTATTGTTCACTACAATTTAATTGGATATTTTTTATTGGAACGGCCAGAGGGTCTTTCAATATATTAGCAAATAAATCTCATGTTAATCAATTTATATAACTATGATTCAACTTACCGTGTTGCTCATGTCCTTGTCCACCCCCGCTGGTCTGCTACCGTTTCCACCTCTACGACCTCTACCACTAGCCGCATCATTGTCGGTGTTACTTTAAAAGGATGAATGTTTTTAAACAAATTTTTGATATTTGCAAGGATCCGTCATTAGAGAGTATGTAGTCAAGATATAGATAGCGATGGTTGACGAGTATTTAAAAACCTCAAAGTCGTAAATGTATGAACCAATTTTGAACCAATTTTTGAACTAATTTTAATGAATAAATGAACCGATTTTTGGAAATGCCAAATTTTACATTAGAGATTATGTAATTATATTCGCATGATAGGCGTGTAATAATTTTTTGCAGCCCAAATCCTCTCCATAAAAGTCGCTCTCATAATGCAATAAACATTCAGAAAAATTTTTTTAATTAACGTATTATCTCTAATCGAATGCCCCGCTCCATTCGAATGCCTTCCTCTAATAGAATGCATCTTTGGAAGGTGTTTGAAAACTAGAATGCCGGGTATTCAATACGTATTCTTGTTTTATTTAAACAAAACATTAGACACCTCCAAATTCATAGACAATTTCAATTTTATATAGAGTATTTTATTTGGTAGTCTATTAAAGTAAGATGTCTGAGCAATACCCCCAAAATTATATAACTTCTAAATAAATTCCTAAAATATATTTTTTAAAGAAAATCCATAAAATATTAATATAGCTTAATAAATTATTTTTAGATGAATTTAACTAATTTTGTTATTTGTTTCTTAATTGTTCTAAATATCGCTGTTTTGTTGGAGGGCGGTGGTAGTAAGGATAAAGGAAAGGCGTAATGGGGATCGACCAGCGGGGGTGGACAAGGACATGAGGACCTTATTATTTTTTTGTTTAGATTTGAAATTTAAAAATTCCTTTATTTTACAAACAAAAATGTGTTTAATTAAAAACAAAATTATTATTGCGTCCATTCTTTTGGTGATTATCTGTAAACTCAATGATGCGGCTAGTGGTAGAGGTCGTAGAGGTGGAAACGGTAGCAGACAAGAACATAGAGTTAATGTTAGTTTCGTTACGTTAAACTTGCGGGCAGAATTTTGCGGAACTTTAATAAAAACAGACATGAAAACCTACTTGTCAAAATTAATTTATAAAATTTTCGGATTTTTTTGATTTTTGGATATATTTTTAATTTATTCTTTTCTAATTATTAGACAAAAATATAAACAGACTCGCACACTTGTTGGTTTCTCTGTTTTTGTCTGCTTTTTTACTCAAGTATCACTCCGCAAGGTTCCGTAAAGTTCGGGACACGAATGTTCGCTTCGCATAATTTATTAAAAATGATGAAAACCTTGAATTTTCTGAATTAACCAAGGGCCTTTTAATTTATACTTTAGGAAATGATTGTGGATCGAGCTATAGGCCCGAAAATTGGAAAATTTGCGCCTACCTGGCCGCGCGCCTACTTGGGCGTGTCCCGGGATTTTAGGGTCAAAACTTTTACCGCCTGTACATTACACTATTACACTACAGCCGAATCAAGCACTTAAAGAAGGAATACAAGCTTTACAAGGACGATTTATAGCTACGCTTCGTTCAGAGGGAGATAAAGTAAATGAGTTGCAGGCTCAGGTTAGATTTATTTTGATAAAATAAATAAATAAATAAATTGGATTAGGAAATTCTCTCGATAGTACTCAAAAAATTTTCTTGGCTTACTTGACTTATTTCGATTACATTCCTTGATTAAATCAACTATGTAAATCCCTCTATTTTGTTAGTACTCAAAAATAGATTTCATTAATGAATTTATAGGTACAAGATGCTCGAAATCTTTATCGATCATCTGAATCTGCTCGAGGAATAAATCAAGAAGCGGTAAATTTCTTGACATAATAATAAATGTCTTAAAAATCTAAATTAAAAGCATGGGATTACCCTCTATTAGGATAACTTAGAGCCGAATAGGGTCACTAAATAGAGGCCTATTTTTCCACTTTTCCAAACTTGGAATTATAAAAAAGTTATTGCAAGTACTTCAAGCAGTGCTTGGAAGCTCTACTAAAAAATGTATGAGCAAAGGCAAAATCAAAATTTGTCTAATTTCCACCCTCGCAAATTTTATGATCTTAAATTAATTTATATAAAATTCACTTAAAAGTTGCAACAGCTTGATCAAACTATTACACACCTCGATCAATTGATTGCTTCACTTGGTTCGCAGGTTATAGTTGATAATTTATTTTTATTTAGTGTTAGGTAAGCTACTTGATCTTTGACAATTTGTTCTTGGGGAAAGGAACAATGAATTTAAGAAATCAAAATAATCAAATAATAATGATGTCCTCCAAGTCTCCAAGTAACCGAAAAACTAGATTTTAACCGAAAAATCCGATATTCAAATATATTAAAATATATTCAAATATGTATATTCAATTGTATTCAAATATATTATATTCAATATATAAAATTTTTATTTTTCAAATTTCAGCAGCCACCAAGCCTCTGAAAATTTTTGATGATTAAAGATGAAAAGAATTCAAGGTTGACTGATTTGGATTGGGATTTTATTTAAAGTACCTTTGATTTGGATACCTTTTATTTTGATTTTTATTTAAAGTAACTTTTGATGGTACCCTTTGATATGGATTGGTTTTTTGGGTTAATTTTTGGATTGGGATTTTATTTAAAGTATTTACTACCCCTCCCTTTTCGGATTGGTTTTTATTTGCTTTTTGTGATATAGTTTAGTCGGGGCCCGCTCCAAACCGGTTCGAAACATAAGTAATTCGAGTTGTCTCGGCGAGCTGAGTCAATTTGGAGCGGGCAATCGACTAAACTGCAGCCAGCCTTTGTAAACCATTACCCATTACTTCTGCTCTCTAAGAGAGTTTTTCTCAAAGCCTCCAACCCGGGAACAACATATTTGACACTTGCTCTAATACTTGATGATAGCTTAGAAAAGCAATCATCAAATATTATCATATAGGTTTATGCCAAAAATTTTCGTACATTATCAAAGTCAACAATTTCGTAAACATCAAAACGAGCCTATATTTTTAAGTTTACTATTTGAACCTTGGCATAAGCTTGTGTGTGCGTCTTTTTAACAATTACTATTTTTCATAGTTAAAAAATTCAACCTTTTTTTTGATAAAATTTTTATCCTTTTTGTATACTTTATTACTAATTAACATTATGCATTAGACAATCCGTTTAGTACAGGGTGCGGCAATTTGGGCGCACTTTTTCTTTGCGCCATAACTTTCTTCAATCTTATCGAAAATTGATAATTCTTTTTTTATTCTATTCACAACTCTCTGAGAAATTTTTTGACACCAAATCAACTCACAATTCTTTAATTTAGTTATATAAATCTTGTCTCGAAGTTTTAGCAAAATTTTTTGGATAAAAATTGGCCTAGATTAAAGAGTAAGTTTTTAATATGGGAAATCTTTATATCATTCGAATCAGCCCTACAATCCGATTCGAATGATGCAAAAATCAGGCAGCTACGACGTAAATGAACCGAGATATGGAGCTCTGAATGATAGATTAAAATAATTTTGGCAAATTAAAATTTTTTGTGTAAAAATTTCAAAAATGGAATTATAAGCTATTTCGATGCTACTGAATAGACGAGTCGATTGGTACCAAAATCATCTGGATTGGATAATTTTGAATAAAGTTATGATCAATTTAACTTTGGGATTAAAAATGTTTTTTAGACGCGTTTAGATGTTTCGAAGCGTTTATCTTTACTAACCTTAAACTGAATTTCGATTGTTTCGTATCAAACATTTTCTCAGAGAGTTGTGAATAAAATAAAAAAAGAATTATCAATTTTCGATAAGATTGAAGAAAGTTATGGCGCAAAGAAAAAGTGCGCCCAAATTGCCGCACCCTGTATATATTTTACAGAAACATTTTGCACTAAAAGCTATTTTAAACTAAAATATTCTGTTGATGGTGATTATAATTGTCCGTCCAAGCATCACTAAATTCAATTCAACGGATATTAAAAAGTTGGATGAAAACATTTAAAAATGGTTAAGGGGTAATTCCCATTTTTTATGAAAAATCACATATTTTTCATCGAGTTTATTTATTGGCCATATATAATACTTTTAAAACCCTAATACACAAAGGTTTAAATAAATACAGGAAGATAATAAATACCGTATTTATTCTAATAGAATGGCCGGCCATTCTATTTTTCAATCACCTTCCAAAGGGCCATTCTATTAGAGACGGCCATTCAAATAGAGACGGCCATTCTATTTTTCGATAGTAATTAAAAAAATTTTTATCACTAGAAAAGCTTATAATTTTATAAAATTTGCAGCAACAAAATTAAAATTTTTTAAATTTCCAAAGAATCTTCATCCTGCAATAATCAGAGTCGCCACATTTTCGAGCCGGCCGACGGTCAGGCATTTTTTCGGGCTTGTTCTTATCAAGTCAGGCCTTTTTAAGTTACTTTCGGGCCTGACTTTTCCGAGTCAGGCCATACGAGTTTTTTTTGCCCTGACCCCTTTTTCAAAAGTTATAAGGGTTAGAAATTTTTGGTTAGAGTTCGATATATTTCCTTGTTAGAAAGGAAAAAAGCTTTTATGTTAGAAAAAAGCTTTTGTTTAAAAAAATATGAGTTTGATATAAATCTATTAAGCGATGAAGATGATTATGTAAGGATGATTCACCTAGAGATTTAAAACGCTTAGGCGAAGGTTAAACGATCTAAGAAGGAAAAAGAGGAAGCATTAGTCGATGCCCTGGTAGCTCAGTGGTAGATGGTGAGTTCTGTATATCGTGAGCGAAAGCGCCCAGCAATAACTATCATAAGGTCGCAGGTTCGAATCCTGCCCGGTGGCTAAAGTGTTGCTAAACTCTATTATTAACCACAATCCTAATAAAATTGCAAGTAAGAAAAAGTTATAAGAAGCGCTTAAAATTAATTATCCTTTCATATTTGAAAAAATTCAATCATAAAAAGGGGGGCCATTCTATTAGAGAGGGCCATTCAAATAGAGACGGCCATTCTATTTTTCAATCATCCTCCAAGGGGCCATTCTATTAGAGACGGCCATTCAAATAGAGACGGCCATTCTAATAGAGAATTTACGTAGTTATAAATATACCATAGATAATTGGAATGGAAGATGTGGAGGTCTCTTAATTTTGATAGGGGTTATTTATAAATAATATTTTCAAATAATAAAAAAATTTACAGCTTAAAAAACCTTAATATAAATTTAATTTCAACTAAATTGATAAATACATACAGTAACACTAAATTTAAAATATGAATGAAAATATAAAATTTAAATTTTTAAATTCAATCCCCTTTGGAGTCATCTGATATATTTTAATCATCTTCAATTTCTGGTATTTCATCTTTAATTGATAATGGTACCCCTAATGGAATGTTGTCATCATCATCGTTTAAGTGTTTATCTCGATTACTTTCAGATTCATCAGTAATTTCTTTATCTTCACTTACTTTTATTTTATCTTTATTAGTTAAAGTTATTCCTAATGGAATGTTGTCTTCATCAATTATGTTTTCAACTTAATTTAATTATTATAAATAAAATTATTTTTGGGTTAAGTTCTAATTTTTATAAAATTTTGGTTTTATCAGTAGTCTTTGATACCACATACACAACGCCAACAGAAACTCAAGACCAATTGAACTCAATCATCTTATCTTAAACTAGGTTATTTTGAGCAGGTATTTTTGTAGTTAAAAAGAAATCCCAAAAAAACTAAAGACTAAACGTCACGACGTCCTTACATAATGTTCAATCTTCTTATCTTAAGCTTAGTTTCTCTATCTATTTTTATATCATTGATTTTAAATATTCCAATTTATGTAATTAAACATATTTTTATGTAAATTTTGGTTAGACAGCTGCTTCTCCCAGCCATGATTAACGGATAAGGTTATTCAAATCAGAAAAACGACGATTTCTTATAAAAATTTCTTATTGGATTTCGGGGAAGTTCTCAGGAACAGCCAATCCTATTAACGACAGGTTTACCATAATGTCCTTTACCCTCATTTTGATCAGAACCGAAAAATATTCGATTCACTTCTGAACCAACAATCCTAGATAAGAGGCATCTAATAAGATAACCTTGTCCATCATCAACATTAATTTCTGCATTATTTACTATATTTTTACTTCCATCATTTTCAAAATTTATACTACTAGAACCAAAGTATTCATTTAAAATTTCTTTAATTAACTCATATTTTATATTTGCTAGATTCACAATACGTATACAATCTCGAAATACAAGTTTAAATTTCTCTGTCATCTTTTCAATATCTTTTTGAATTTTATTTAGATTTTTTTGCTTTGATATAAATTTGTTTATTGCACCCTTTTTGGGTTTTAAATTAGCCAGAATTTTTCCATTTTCTGCTAGTTCGTTATAAAATGGTAACGTCAAAACTTTATTTAGTTTTAGTATATTGTGTTCTTTTATGTTCATACTAGAATCAAATATTGCATGTTCGCTTTCTAGTAAAATATTCAAACTAAATTTAAAAATAAAATTAAACCAGGGCTTCGATTTTAAACGTTAATTTAATTTAAAAGTACATTTTGGAAAAAGTTTACAAGTATAAATCGCTACAAAAATATAATCTAAAAATTTTTGTTATCCTATAGGGAGCATGCCATGGTACCGCAACCTATAACTTGTTCAAAATTACCGAATCTAGGACGCCCCGGTATGGTTTGATTCAGAGCGTCGAGTCTCATCAAAACAAACGAACGAAGACAATTCTGAACGAAGTTGTGCGATACCTAGGACTTACGTTATATTATCATAGTTGAATCTTCTAATTAAGAATTTCTTGGAGCCCCAGGGTAAAATGTGAGATTTATGGAAAGCATATTGTAATGGAAAATTGATCAATAAATTTTTAAATTATTTTATCATAATCGCTATTGAAAAAAAACCTAAGCAATTCCAGCACAATAGCCAGAAAAAAGCAAAAGTTAGTATGAGTTGCACTAAAATTTATATATTCAACACCCCTTAGCGCTTTTCATTTTTGTCTTATCAATAAATCTGCGAGAGAAATAACTTTCCAAAATTGCTAATTTAACTAGATATCTGATTTAATTTTGTAAAATAATTTAAATTAAAACTAGATTAACAAACTGATATTTTAAACAGATAATTTCAACAATATAATAAATTAATAATCCTTTGCCATGTTTTAAATACATTTCATTTATTTCTTTCAGTAAAGGTAAATAATATAATATTTTTGCGTTTATACTTATTAAATTTTTTGTATCATTATCTTCAATATTTTTTTCTCGAATAAATAATTCCTTGAGTAGAATGTGTCTATCAGAATTGTTATTATTATTTAATTTATCTAAAAATATATTTATTAAATAAATTTATAAGCATGAATAATATCCTTATCAATAATACCATTCTCGATTAATTACCCCGATAGCAAGAGGCCAAACAATAGTTTTAAGATTAGTTATTTAAGACATAAAATATATGGGAGCAGGCCAATGTCCTCGAACTCAAGGTATCACAGAGCTATAAATTCTTCCAAAATTATCGAATCCGGAAAAATGGTATGGGTCAATGGGCCTCGAGAGAACATTGAGACCAGGGTGGCCCCTTCCAAAACACTAAAATAGGGCGCAAACACTCGAAAATAGGGCGAAATCGGCCAAAAATGGGGCAAAAATTAGGGCATAGCTTTAAAAGTCTAAGATTAATTAAAATTTCAAATAAGGCGAAATTTTTGAGAATTTTGGAAAGCCAAGAAGCCAAATTTCTTCCATTTTTAGCGCCGCGGGCGAAAATTTTGAGGATTTTGGAAGGCCAGGAAGTCAGAAATCCTTCATTTTACCATTTTTCTTACAAAATCCAAAGAATTTTTAAGATTTTACAAGATGGTAAAGATAGAACAAAAATATGGCAAATGAAAAAATAGGAAAAAAATAGGGCGAAAAGGTCAAAAATAGGGAAAATCCTCTATAAATAGGGTAACCCTGATTGAGACCAAAAATGCGGAACATTGAGACCCAAAAATGACTTGAATATATTTACAATTAAAATTCAACAACTTTAATCATTTGAGTTAATCAACTACCGTATCTACTCAAATAATAACACCCTATTAATTATCCCCCTCAACGTAGGGGATATTTAAGAAGAAATTTGGAATCTTTTTGGAAGAACGATGGAACCAAAGTATGAAACACACCCTTAAAGTGTAATTTTTAAAACAAACCTAATATTTCATCAACAGAAATAATTTTTTCTGGGACATGATGTTTGCCTAAAACAATTGCCAAAGCTTTTTCCAAATTATTTTTAACAAGCTCTATCAAAAGTTTAAATGTAGCCTTGTAAAAAAATAAAACTTCATTAACAAATCCATCAAATATTTTATCAAATTTTTGTTTTATTGCCCATTTTGCTGTGATTATTGAATTAAAAGGTAGTCTAACTTCGTTAAATTTATTTTTATCAAAACGCCATTTAAGAGTTAATTTAAATTGTTCTCCATGTCCATAGAAATATTTATATTTGTATTCATTATCAAGAAATTCTATTATACTTTTATCTACATCAACATAATTTTCTAGAGAAGGCTCATCATAAAAATCTTTTATTTCACCCAAAATCATCTTTATATATTCACAGAAAATTTCCTTATCTGTTTGTTGAACAAAATATTCTGAATTAAATTCTTCTAGTTGAGCCTCTTCAGAATATGTTTCACTATAATTTTCAGATTCCTTTCTTAGTTCTTTTAATTTTCTCATTTGCTCCTTCTTTAGTTTTTGCTCATTTTCTTCCTTTTTTCTTAATTCCATATCCAAAAGTTTTTTAGCCTCTTTATCCGCCTTTTTCTTTTTTTCAGCTTCTATGTTAATTTGTTTATTTTTCATTTTTATTTCGTTATTTAAAAATTCTAGATCGGTGTCTTTTACTTTAGCCTTTTGTTTGTCTTTATTTTTATTTTTTTGTTTAGTTTTGTTCTTATTTAGTTTTGGTATTGTCTCTTTTTCCTATTGTATAAAATTCGGATTAAAATATTAAATATTTGTATATATGTATTTGGGTGGCGACTAAGTCTATCATAAATTGCGAGTTATGGTCAAATTTGCATTTTAGTCTAATTTTTATTTTACATACTGGTCTGATAAATATTGTCTTGACATTAGTAAAGAGCTAATTAAGGCTCTGCAAGTCAAGGAAATACAGAAAGCAAAACAAATTCTGCCGGTACTAACCATACAGGAAAAGCCGGAAATGATTACTTGAGACTAGGAACTTGGAGTGTTTCTATTTTCCAAATCGTAAATTATACATATGTTTATATAATTAAAATGAAATGAGTTGAACACTATAGTATAATTAAAAAATATCGAAACCTTTTCATCCTCTGATGCTGATTTTGTTTTTTCAATTTCTGGATTAATTATATTTTTCATTTTATTATCATCTACTAAAGTAGGATAATTTGTAGCGACGGAATCTTTCGTACTTTCTATTAACTCCTCTATTTTTTCCTCAAAAATTATTTCTTTATTTTGTTTTTTTCCTTTTTTATTCTTTTTACTTTTAATTTCCTGCCATTCCTCTTCCTTAGGTAAACTTAGAATATTCGATTCATTAATTCTATTTAATTGAGCTGTCTCAGAATTTTTGCCAATTTCTAATTTCTTTTGAACCAACTCTATATTAGGATCTTTTTTGGGCTCACGAAATAATTGTTGATCATCTTCAATCTAAAATAATTAATAAAATAGCAAAATAAAATTTAAAAAATTAACTTTTTCCTTTCCCTTTCCTTTTGCTTTTCTCTTTCCTCCTTTATTTTGACTTAACTCAACAATATTTTTGGGTAAACTTTCAATCTTCGATTCTGTAAAATCGCTAGTTCTATCTATACTTATCTCTTCCTTAACATTTCCCCTATTTATCTCCTCTTCGCCATCTCCCTTATCCTCAACTCTTTCAATTTCGATATCAAAAAGAACACCATCCTTTATTCCTTTTATTTTCTCACTTAACAAAGTTAACAATCGAAAGTCACTATTTTCTTCAATAAATTTATATGGTTTTCTATAATATTTTAGTAAATCGACTATATATCTTGGAAAATTATTCCCTGTGTATTTTTCTTTGTCATCCACATATTCAAGGAAATGTTCTTTCTTTCGACAATTATGAACAATTTCTGGTGAACCGTCAGGTTTAAATGGATTTGTTTTTTCTGGAAATTAATATTTGATAGTTTTTAATTCATCAGCTCTGCTTTATGTACATGTGACCCAAAAATATTAGGTGCAATATTTATGACATAACCTTGTTTAAATTGAAGATAATGAGATCAAATAAGGCTTAAATGAGATAGAACTAAATATGGAACAAATATAATTAAGAATTTCCGAAGTGCCCACATTTTGACAAAGTTAAAACGAAGTTTGTTTGTTTAAGCGACTCCAAACTTTTGGTATATCAAGCGCAGGCCCTGACTCGAAATAGAACAAAAAGTCTGTCTAAAAACATACCATTATTCTCGTCAAATAACTCATTTAAATCTGTGTTTGTCATTACATAAGATTCCAACCAATACTTCCATTCAGAATTATCAAAAATTTTAAGGATGACAATTTTGAATAAATGTGTAGGTACAAAAATCTCCTTCGATCCAATAACCTAATATTTAAAAAATAATTGAAAAACTTATATTAAATTTCTATAAATTACTTGAAATTCCATTAAATTTTTATTCTGATTTGGCAAAAATAATGGTCCTGAATAAATATATGTTTCTTCTGCTTCTTTTGCCATACAACTTAAAATTCAAAAAATATCTAATATTCGATTTAAATTCGAATATTGATTTAAAAATTTCATTATATTTGGCTGATTAAGTAAGATTAGAAGAGATTAAATGGATATAGGTTGTTTTCGAATTATTGAGAATGGAAGGATTACTGTTGATACTGTTGATCAAAGAAAATGAAGATTTATAAATAATGTCAGGATTAAAGTAGATATTGAGTGATCAATAAGAAATATACCTATTTAAGGATTTGGGATTTGTAATATCTGGGATAGTTAAGGATTTGTGAGAATTATCAAAAAACGGTTAACTTTAAACCACGCTGTCACCACAACTCCTCTTAACTCCTGTATACTATTTTATTCAAATACGTAGAATTCGAATTATTCGTAATATATTCTCATTGAAAAAATAATGATCCTGAATAAATAAATGCCTCCAAATCTACGGATATTGCCCTTAAACCTTCGATATCCTTCTAAACCTTCGATATCCTCGATATCAATTATATAAGTTTTTATGTGAAACACACAAATCTATTTTTAAATCATTCTCTAGAGAGGCACTCTAATAGTTGGGTCATAAAATGTAGGGGGCATTCAATTATAGGAAATACGATAATTAATGTTATTCATTTACCTAATGTATTCTTCAATAACCCTCCAATGTGCACTGTTAACTTCATTGTATTGTGGCACAGAATTTGTAAGGTAAAAGCCTTGCTCGTGTGGATGTAAATTTCCCGTTGCTAGATGGCCATGATTATGTATAGAATTCTTAATTTACAAAATTTAGGGGAAAAACGATTTGATTAAACCGGATGACAATCATAATCAGCATATTTTGGCTGAAATATTTCCAAAAAATCTGGATCTGGTGACCATATACCATGCCTTCCAGCTGTTAAATTATTCATATGTTCCTTCGTTAAATATTCCAAAACCCAATTTGGTATTCTTTTCCTTCTATTAAAATTTATGATAAAATCCTTGAAAATAAACTATAAATTTTGAATTTTAAATTTAAAAAAACTTGATATATTCGAATATTTGATTTTTTATATTTTTCTTTATTTTCCTCACTTATATCACTCAAATTTATATTTTTGAATTTTTTAGAAAATGTTGGAAGAAATTCATTTTTATATTTGTTAAATTTATTTTTGAAGGTTGACTTCATGGATTTTTGCAGATCTGGAGTCGTTGCTTCATATAATTTTTTATTATCACAATTATCTGTAATTTAATTTTTGTTTAGAGACCGGTAAGTTAGGATGCGTAGTCTTTTCACTCGAACCCCGATCCAAAAATCTTCGTTTTTTCACACGAAGCCGAAACCCATCTTTTCCCTTAACATTTAAGATCCATTTACCTAATTTCTTTATTTTATCAAATCCAGCATTTTGGAGCAAATCTATCAACTCAAATCCAATATACCATTCTAAAAATTCCAATCTATTTTTAAATAATTCTCCCATAATTTTATAATCTTTAATATAATTTTTGTATTTCCAATTATCTAAATGCTTTTTTCCACAATTTTCTTTAGAAATATCAGCATAATTTATATCAGCATTCCAATTATCAGAATTCCAATCGGTAAAAATTATGTCAGCACAATAATTTCTACTTTCATATTCAATAATAACAACTTTGAAGACTTGTGTTATTGGGGGATGCTTAACTTCGTTGTTGAACTTAAACAATAAAATAAAAAATATAGAATAAGCAAATACATTCGGAACTAAGATGTACGACACCCCAATTGAATGTTATTCACACTAACGGCAATTTTATTTGGCCGAAAGTGACTCAATATAAATTCGGAAACGTAAGAAAACGTATACAAAAAAACGAAAAAAAGAAACGTATACATATGTATGTGAGTTAGTATACGCACACATATTACCAGACCTAGTTTTAACACCTAGAACTTGGTACTTAAAAATGTGATTGGACGCATAAAATTCATTGGATTTAAAGGTTGATTGTACTATAAAGGCGTGATTGGACGCTTAACCTTGACAATAGCATATTTTCTACATTCATTATATTAAAAATTTAATCGAATCCATACCAAATAACTTTTAACACTTTTCTTCCTTTGAGTTTTTTCTGAATAAGCATCAGATAATACTGATATTGGCCCTGTTATTGTTATAATATTCCTTTTATTCCATTTAGCTACACAACTTAAAATAAAATTTGAAAATAATTCAAGAAATAAATCTTATTGAGGAATCAGTTACTGATATTGCAAAGTTCTTTAATTCAAGGGTTTAATATATTAAGGTTCTTTTATTTCTTTTAAATAAACCTCGCATATCTATCAAGCAGTTCAAGTGTCTTTAACATTTTTTTATCATCATAATATCCAAACTTTCGATATTTTTTTGTTACTATGTCTTCTGTTATTTCATCTCTACTATGTGATACAATTTCTAAAATCCAATTTGCTTTTTCTGATAAGAAACTAATGCCAATCAAATGCTTAAACATAATTATTTTTATATTTATTTATTATTCTATAGTACTAACTTTATCTTCAATTAATACTCTCTCCTCTTCAGGCCATCCAAATTCATCAAAATGTTGTGATATTTTGCTAATAATCCCTTCAGGATTGAACTCCGTAATAAATCGTTTTTCAGGTTGATTCCAAGGAAATTCATTATAATTGGGAAAATTCCATAGATTTGTAGTTTGTATAACTGTTGGATTAAGCCATCCGATAGATAAGAATTGTTTGAAAGCTAACTCATCAAATGAAGAATCTGCAATAATATTTATGTATTAATATTTTAAAAATATTAATGTTAATTATATTACTAATACAAATAACTTGTTTATACTATGGTAGCGAACTATATCTTCTCTTGGGTTGAATTCATTTGCTATAAAATAAATAATATAATGATTCTTGTAAAAGCCAAAAAATTAGAAAAGAAGGACAGAAGCTTGAAAAGGTATTATACTTCAAAATTTCTTTCAATAAGTCCTAGATTTTACAAAGTTATCTAGGGTTTGACTGAGTTAAGAATTTGTGGACCGTTATTGGTAAAATATTAGCTAATCTAATTACTCTAACACACTTTATTAAAATTTTCCAAACGCAACTTTACTATTCTTTAATATCATACCATGAGATCAGAAAAAAAATCTTAAAAAAAGAATACCGGTTGGATTTAAATATCTACGCTGTGTAAATGAGTTTGAGGAAGCGCCAGGTTCTGAAATTTTGTTAACTTCATCTGGCTTGTCATTTTTCTGTGATGCGCATTTGATAGAAATAATTACAAGAATAATTAGTAATAAATTAACAAATAGTAAATAAATATATGTTTTCATGTATAAAATCAAATGGAATGGGTATCTAAGAAAATGCAAAACAATGTTTGTTCAGCTAATAAATTATTTACATCGTCATTATTATTAAATATGTAATTAGAAAATTAGAAGAAATCACTTTCCAAAGATTTAAATTTACAATGTAAACTTCAAACATGTATTCTTGTTCAAGACATTTAAAAACATCACCTTTGTAAATTGTATAAAAACATATCCATTATCAATGGATGACAGAACATTATCTGTTATTATTAGGGTGGAGTTAGCTAGTGTAAAATGCGCAGCGTTTAAGCAATTAGCTCATTCTGTCAGTCGTTCTACTCCAGCCATAATCCCGCTTATTTTATTGTATTATTGTCTGGATAAAGCACTGTTTGTAATTCAAATATATTTTACTAAATATTATCGAATACAACGCAAACCGATACTTAACAATCATCAAAACTTTAATTAATCAGACCCATCTACACATTATGTTTGGAAATCCACGGATTACTCCCTGCTAGCAAAAAAAAACAATTACAACTGTTATAAAAAGCAAGTCAACAAAAATTTCAACTAGAGAATAACTTAACAACTTGTATTAACGTTAATTAAAAGCTATAAATAATAGATTGCGCAAGCCAGTCATATACATAAATAAATTTTTAAAATAAATTTTAACTAAGGGCAATCATTTATTTACCCTTCCCTCCTCACAAGATAAAAAAAATTAATCAATGTTTTGAGAGGAAAATAAAATTCACGTGTTTTTGCGAATTTCAAAATTATTATTTAAATTAAATATAAAAGTTAAATAAATATCCAACAAAAGTTTTAAAACATAAGATTTATATATCCGAATTAATAGAGCAAATTAAATCTTTTGTAAGTTATTTAAACTTACAAAACTTAAACCCTCAAATTACACTTGATAATTTTTGTTCCACCTTCTCGCTAGAGGGATAATTAATTACGAGAGGCAATTATTTATATTTGAGAGAGGGTAATTATTCGAGAAAATACGGTAACATATGTTAAGCCGTATAAGAGCACCTGCAATTTCACACTGTTTTGTGTGAAATTCATTTAATTTATGAGAGAATAAAGGATTTCCTGTAAATTGTGTTAATTTGTTTTATCTAGGTTAGGAAGCAATTCTGTAACATTTTCTAACCCCGACCAGGGGTGAGCGCAAGAGACAATCTCAAAAAACGCAAGAGCAAAACGCAACGCAAGGCCAAAATTTAACGCAAATAACGCAAGACGCAAACCGCAAAACGCAACAACGCAAAATTGGGAAAAAATTTTTTAAATTAAGTATCAAACATTTTTCAATTAAAAATTGGTGTATTACTATAAATCAGCGAGTCCTAATTGATTTAGTGATACATGTAAGTTGGATGGGTAATGTTTTGGAGAGAGATAAAGGATTTAGAGGGATTATGAAGGATAGGTAAATGTCCAGTTGGCGGTCCACATGTCCGCAAAGAGAATCTGCTCTTTTCTTTACTTTTCTTGCATTTTTTGCGTGGGGAGGAGTGCTCCGCTCGTTTTTCCTTCTCTGCCATTTTTCCTTCTCAATACAATATGTTCTCCTGTTCATACTTGCAAAATAAAAATAATATCTCTAATCTAAAAAAATTATTTATTTAACAAATGATAGATTTTGGATTATAAAAATTACAATATAAATTCTGAAATGTAGGATTATTGCTATCATATAGCAGCTTTCTATGGCTTTCTAATAAGCCCAAAATAATAATCTAAAAAATTTCAAAACAATATTTAAGGAGTCATAACTTGTTCTACGTTGATTTTCGTGTTATCAGGATATAGATATTGAGTAAAGATATTGGCTCAGTTTTTATAGCCATCCTCCCCCTCATAGTTTTTATTATCAACCCTATATTTTAAATAAATCTATTAAAGAATGTTATCCAAAATTATCATTTATAAAATAAATTTTTTTTCTAATTAGAGGTATTTTTATTTTGCAAGTATGAACAGGAGAACATATTGTATTGAGAAGGAAAAATGGCAGAAAAGGAAAAATGAGCGGAGCACTCCTCCCCACGCAAAAAATGCAAGAAAAGTAAAGAAAAGAGCAGATTCTCTTTGCGGACATGTGGACCGCCAACTGGACATTTACCTGAAGGATATAAGAGAATTTAGAAGGATCAAGGGGTTTAACGAAGTGGTGGGGGATTACGGAGATTATCATGTAATTTGGAGCGATCATGGAAATTTAGAAAATACCATGGAATTACTGAAGGAGATCGGGGGAGTTAGGGAGATAACGGAGGATAAAGGACTAACAGTATTTGTAAATTGATTCCGGGGATATTAGGTGATTTGGAGGATAACTTGAGATCTGAGCTCCAGATACTGAACCGATATTTTCTGAGCCGTTCCATGATGAAAAACTGGTATTTAAATACCCTACTTTTAGTGCCTCAGACAAAAATTTTGAGAATTTTGGAAAGCAAAGCTAGATTTCTTCCAATTTTTGCCCTCAGATTAGAAGGATAACAGGGATTTGAGCATATAGTAGTTATCAGGGGTTGAAGAGATATAGCAGGATATTCCTACAAACCCCCGATATCTTTTTAAATCAACCTTAATCACAGTAAATCGACAAATAGTCTTCTATACTCTCAGTTCCGCCGATATTTCCCACTTAGCCACTTTATCCCTCTTCCATTTTCAGCGCCGCAGGCGAAAATTTTAAGAATTTTGGCAGGCTAAGTAGCCAGATTTCTTCCTTTTTCTGCGCCGCAGGCGAAAATTTTGAGAAATTTGGAAAGATAAGAAGCCAGATTTCTCCAATTTTGTCCTCAGATTGGGTATATTTTTTGCGTTAATTTCATCGAAAATAACGCAAAACGCAAAAAATGGCCAAAATTTAACGCAAATAACGCAAAACGCAATGCGCTCACCCCTGACCCCGACTCTGAACCACGAACTTTTAAAGGCAATACCAATATCCCAAAATTCTTTTCGAAAACTTCTACCTCTGTTTTCTATGTAATTAAAATATTAAAATAAATTTTAAATAATTTCTATCTGTTCGTTTTTATCTGGTTAAAAATATAGTAATATTTGAGAAGATACATAAAAATAATAATCACAGTATATGATGAAAAATTTGTGCAATTTTCGATAATGATATGATATAAATATGTATGTTTCTAAAAAACATGAATGAAATGATAAAAAATTCGAGTGTTTTATAATGTAAAAAATTTTTGATTAGATTTTGATAATAATTTTACTAATCAACGATGTCACTAGACTTCCATAGTTGGAATTTATAATTTATGAGTTTAAAATAATTTTTGGAGTTTTTTTTTTTTAATTTTTTTCCTTAAACACTAAAATAAGGGACACGCCCAAGTAGGCGCGCGGCCAAGTAGGCGCAAAGCCATAATCAGCTTGAAAATTTCCTTACCTTGACAATTTTGGTATCAATCTGTTAAGCTCGATGAGAGGAATCGTTTAATACTAAATTTCGAAAAATTCGGAAATATTGAAGCAGGTTATGACTTTGCGCCTACTTGGCCGCGCGCCTACTTGGGCCGTACCCCTAAAATAATCATCGTTAAATTATTGTTTGTCTGCTTCTTCAATTAAAATAGATTTTCCTTTATCTGCTTTTGGCTTATCTATATCTTTAATTTTATATATTTTAATTAAAGTTAGTAATCAAAATTTAATTAGAATCATATGTATAGGTAAATCTTGTTTGGAAATGTGCTCTACCTACTAATTATCATGACCTCTTTTCACCTTAGCTGTTGAGAAATCTTAACTCAACATGTTTTAAAAGGATGAGACCCTGTCTAACCCCAACGACGACCCCGAACTTTTTAGGCTAAAACCATTATCACAAAATTCTCAACTCAAAACATCAGTAATTTTTAGTTGACCCCAATATCAAATAGGGATTCTAGTCCTTTAGTCTTATTATTCAATCAGACAAATTCCACACAACACGTTACAGAATTTACTAGACTTAGATCCACATTAGATTTAATATTCTCTTCCCCATCCAATTTATTGAGCAATGTAAAAATTACTGAAACCTTTTCAAATTCTGACCATAATATGATAACTTTTAATATAAATTCCTCAATACCGTTTAATAGGCATAAGAAAAAGGTTTATAAAAGGCAATTAACTGAAAATAATTTCTCAATTTTAAATAAGAAATATGCAAATTACAAATGGACAGATGAACTCTCTTTTTACTTTTCCGTTAATTCTAAATACAATGCTTTCACTGATACTATGCTATACTTTTTCGATTCTGCAATGCCTTTAAAACCCTTAAATAATATCATAAAAGAAAATTATCCAAAAAGAATAACTGAGTTATCAAGAAACAAGCTTAAATTATTCAAGGAATCAAAAAAGGACCCGGATAACAATGAAATCCAACTTAAATATAAAATAATATCGAGACAGTTAAGAAAAATAACTAGAGATTATTACACAGAAAAGGATAAGAAAATTGTGTCTAAAGGCAGATCTTCAGTCTATAAGTATTTTAAGAATAAACTAAAACCTGTAATACAAGTACCAACACTTTTCGACAAAAATGGAGAAATATGTCTATCAGATAAAGCTAAAAGTAATGCTATGGGTATAACCTTTCAAAAAGCCTTTAATAAGAAAAATTCAGAACTAGTTATAGGATCGAATTTTTCCAAATCTGATGATAAAATTGAAGATATTCAATTTAATATATTAGATATTTTCAAACTTCTTAGAAAACTCCCCAATAAAAATTCTACCTCACCAGACTCCGTACCTTATATACTATTAAAAAAATGTGCTTTTCCACTATCTCATATCATAACTGAATTATTTAGATTAATTCTTGATGAAGGTGAAATACCTGAAATCTGGAAACATTCTATAGTTATTCCAATCTTTAAAAAAGGTGATAAAACTATAACTGACAATTATAGACCCATCGCACTTACATGCACTCTCTGTAGAACTTTCGAAAGATTACTAGCAAATAAACTTATAGAGTTTCTTAGAAACAAAGACTTTTTCAGTATTGAACAATTTGGTTTCCTTAAACAGCGTTCAACTGTAACGCAACTCCTTACCATGTTAAACCAAATTTATTCTTGTGTAGATAGAGGCAATAAAGTTGATATAGTATATATTGACTTTAAAAAGGCCTTTGACACTGTCCCGATTGAACTATTGATACAAAAAGTTAAATATATTGGAATTGATGGAAAAATACTCAAATTTTTAATTAATTTTTTGAACAATAGAAAGTTCAAAGTCCGAATTGAGCAAGACTTTTCTGAAGAATATCCCATTCATTCTGGTGTTCCTCAAGGTAGTGTACTTGGCCCTTTGTTATTTGTAATATTTATTAACGATTTACCTGAACATCTGCCTAAGGGTGTTAATATTAAAATATATGCTGATGATATTAAACTGTATGTAGAACATAACAATGATAACAATAGAAATAAGCTTAAGGAATCTCTTCTAATAATTGAAAAATGGGCTAAGAATAATGGATTAAGGATTTCTATAGATAAATGCGTCTGCCTCTACATAGGTAAGAATAATGATAAGCAACAATATTTTATAGATGGACTACCAATCAAGAAAGAGAATTGTGTTCGCGATCTTGGAATATTAATAGACACAGATCTATCCTTTTCTGCACATATAACTAAAATTACAAAACAAGCCTATTCAATGATGTATCAAATATTTAGAATATTTAAATCCAAGGATCTTGATAATTTAGTTTTCATATTTAAAACATATTTGCGTCCTCTCTTAGAGTATGCGACTGAAATTTGGAGTCCCTCAAGAAAAGATCACTTAATCTCTCTTGAAAAAATTCAAAAAATCTTTACCAAAAGAGCCTTTAAACAATGTGGGTTAGTTGATAAACCTTATGAAATTAGACTACAAATTTGTAAATTAAAAAAATTAGAGGAAAGAAGAGTTCTTGCCGATCTTTGCATGACTTATAAAATACTTAATAATTTCACACATTTGGAACAAGAAAAATACTTTACTCTAACTAAAAGGGCCAAAAGAAGAATTCATCTTTTACAAAATAAAAGATTCACTAGCAAGTCAAAAAATAACTTCTTTGCTCGCATAGTCTCTTTATGGAATAAATTACCTAGGGAAATTGTTGAGATTAGAAATTTAAAAAAATTCAGGGAATATACCAAAAAAATTGATTTACTTAGTCTGTCTGGTACCTAGTTTTTTAAATTTTTTTTTTATATACAAAATATTCATTTTGATCATTTAAGACTTAATTTTTTCATTTATTGTATTCGTAATTTACACACATTTTATTTTATCTTAATTTAAAATCATTGTCAGTGTACTTCATTTGTACCTGTGATTGCTGAATAAATATTAAAGAAAAAAAAAACCTTAATCACAGTAAATCGACCGATAGTCTTCTATACTCTCAGTTCCGCCGATATTTCCCACTTAGCCACTTTATCCCTCTTCCATTTTCAGCGCCGCAGGCGAAAATTTTAAGAATTTTGGCAGGCTAAGTAGCCAGATTTCTTCCTTTTTCTGCGCCGCAGGCGAAAATTTTGAGAAATTTGGAAAGATAAGAAGCCAGATTTCTCCAATTTTGTCCTCAGATTGGGTATATTTTTTGCGTTAATTTCATCGAAAATAACGCAAAACGCAAAAAATGGCCAAAATTTAATCAAATAACGCAAAACGCAATGCGCTCACCCCTGACCCCGACTCTGAACCACGAACTTTTAAAGGCAATACTAATATCCCAAAATTCTTTTCGAAAACTTCTACCTCTGTTTTTTATGTAATTAAAATATTAAAATAAATTTTAAATAATTTCTATCTGTTCGTTTTTATCTGGTTAAAAATATAGTAATATTTGAGAAGATACATAAAAATAATAATCACAGTATATGATGAAAAATTTGTGCAATTTTCGATAATGATATGATATAAATATGTATGTTTCTAAAAAACATGAATGAAATGATAAAAAATTCGAGTGTTTTATAATGTAAAAAATTTTTGATTAGATTTTGATAATAATTTTACTAATCAACGATGTCACTAGACTTCCATAGTTGGAATTTATAATTTATGAGTTTAAAATAATTTTTGGAGTTTTTTTTTTTTTTAATTTTTTTTTCCTTAAACACTAAAATAAGGGACACGCCCAAGTAGGCGCGCGGCCAAGTAGGCGCAAAGCCATAATCAGCTTGAAAATTTCCTTACCTTGACAATTTTGGTATCAATCTGTTAAGCTCGATGAGAGGAATCGTTTAATACTAAATTTCGAAAAATTCGGAAATATTGAAGCAGGTTATGACTTTGCGCCTACTTGGCCGCGCGCCTACTTGGGCCGTACCCCTAAAATAATCATCGTTAAATTATTGTTTGTCTGCTTCTTCAATTAAAATAGATTTTCCTTTATCTGCTTTTGGCTTATCTATATCTTTAATTTTATATATTTTAATTAAAGTTAGTAATCAAAATTTAATTAGAATTATATGTATAGGTAAATCTTGTTTGGAAATGTGCTCTACCTACTAATTATCATGACCTCTTTTCACCTTAGCTGTTGAGAAATCTTAACTCAACATGTTTTAAAAGGATGAGACCCTGTCTAACCCCAACGACGACCCCGAACTTTTTAGGCTAAAACCCTTATCACAAAATTCTCAACTCAAAAGATCAGCAATTTTTAGTTGACCCCAATATCAAATAGGGATTCTAGTCCTTTAGTCTTATTATTCAATCTTAAAATTTTACCCATAATTATTTTTTCATTAAATTAAACTATGTTCAAATTTGAAATTTTCTTTTAAAATAATGAACTTACCCTCAGTTTTGTTTTTATTTAATTCGTTATTAACTTGAACATTTCTAGATGACTTATGAACATATGTAAAAGTACGAAAACAGTTTTTAATTAAATAACCAAAATTTGTTCTAAAACATTCTACTACATCTTTTACATATTTTTTCCTTTTTTCTTTAACCTCTAAATCTTTTTCTGTTTCATTTTCCTTATCAGATATTTCAATTAAAATATTTGAAATTACATCTTGTAATAGTTTTATTGTATTATCAATAATTTCGGGAAATTCAGAACGCCCTTCACTCGTAATTAATGTAATATGTGCATCAACAATATCATATAAACTTTCATTTTCTATTTCTATTGATGGCATGCTTAAATAAATAAAATTATAAAAAATATTATTTTACAGTATGAGTCTGTGTTGACACTAGCCCCACAAAATATGAGACAAGAGATTCTCAAGATACGAGATTCTCAAAAAAATACGAGAACGAGACTAACGCACCCCTGGTGTGGTTTCAGGCGGCTCTTCCATATTTAATAATGGACTGGATTATAAATTTAAATTATTTTTTGTAGTAAACTCAAGTTTATTTATGTAATCTAATTAAACCAAATTAGTTTTAAATTTCACAAACATTTTTTCATAAAGGATAACTAAAATTGATGGGCCAACTATTGTTAAACGATTATCAACAAGCTTTTGTTTCTGTATAATTTCATTAAATAAAATTGAATATTGCAAAAAATTATAAATATTGACAGCAAGTTCGTGTAAAGTGGCATCTTCTATTTTGTCCATATTAAAATAAAGTATATTCATTGTATATAATGTGGTTTTATTTTTAAATATTGATTCATCTAAAAATAATTTTGAAATTTATTTAAATATTTTAACAAAGCTTAGACACCACAGATATTTCCTATAAATGTACCTTTTTCCCAATTATTGCCTATTTCTACTATCATGTCCTAATATTTGGCCTTTTAACTATGAATAAAAATATCCTTAAATTAATGAATTAAGTAGATCGGAGATTTTCTGTTCCTATATTGCACCCGGATCATGATATCCTTTGACTTAAATTAATTTTAATTAATTTATAATACTTATTGCATATTCAACAGATAATTTTTCTCCTTCCTTTGGTTTCAAATCTAAAACAAAATATAAAGATTTTTCCAAATCTTCTTCTATAATATCAAAGACATTGTATTCATTACTACGATAAAATTCCAAAAATTTATGACCGAGCAAAATTAATTCTTTGTTATTTTCAGCTAGTGGTTGATATTTCATAGAAATTGAATAAAGATTATCCTCAAATTTTTTAACAAAATTATTATCATAACGCCAATTTGTGATCATTTCGAATGATATGTTGAATAACAAAAAATAATCTTTAATCTCTTCAAAAAAGGATATAATAGACTGCTCAATCCAATAGTAATCCTTTAAATTAATTTTTTTATTTAACGAAATTTTGTCCAAAACATTTAATGCTAATTCAAATGCTGTATTTATATGAATAATTGCTGGGCTTCCAGGGACTATTTTTTCAGAGCTTGGTTGAAATAGTAATTCATCATTTTTTGTAATTATTTCTCTTATTTTTTGGATTTCTTGTGAATTATCCCCTAATACGCTTTTATTAGCTTTTTTAGCTTCTTTTACAGCTTTTTTATTTTGTTGATCTATTTCTCGAAGATGACGATTTTTTTGTTTTATAACGTCATCTAAAAACTTTATATCTTCCAAATCTTTCTGAGCATTTTTCTTTTTATTATTATCTTGTTCTTTTATTTTTGACTTTCCTTTATTCTTCTTTTTCTTCCCTTTATCAGCTTTTTTACTATCAACAGATATTGTTTCATTTGAAGTTTCAGCTTCATGTAATAACTAAAGATTTTGAATAATGATATTTCTTGTTTTAGATTGCATAAATAAAAATTTTTATATAGAAAACTCAAGCTCTTAGCACACAAAGATGGGCAAGAAAAATGCTTCTAAAACTGAATAATTAGTTCGTCAGAGCGATAGAGACATAAATGGACACAAAATAAGAAAAACTCATATGATCAATTGAAATTGATCTTCAGGCTAGACTAGAGGTCAACGCAGGAAAGGCCCGCGCTGGAAATTAGTCTTTTACATTTTGATATCAAAAAGTATTTTATTATTATGTAAGTATTTTTTTATTAGACTTTTGACACCATTTATATTATGTTTATCTCTTTCGGCAACGAAATAATTAGAACGTTAAATAGTTACTTGGCGAATCTAAGTGCGCTGAACACGCAAGCCGCATTCAGGTGCCTCAACAAATTTATCATTATGTATTTGATTATTATTACAAATGTTCATACTTGCAAATCCGCTGATTGTTTTAATTGAAAATTATCATCAGTAATTTTTAGTTTATTTAAATATTGTTCTTCCAAACTATCATCACCTTCAATAATCGTAGATTCATTATTTTTATCTTCTATATCTTCCTCTATATCAGAAATTATTTTTTTATTTTTATTTTGTTTTTTGCCCTTTTTCTTCTTTTTAATTGAAGCTTCCTGCCATTCTTCGTTTTTATGATCAAGAACTAATTTTTGTTTATCATCTTCAATCTAAAATAATTACTATATTACAAACTAATATTAACGGAAACCTTTGGATTTTCTTTTAAAATTTTTTCTACCAACTCCAATTTTAAATTTGCAGTTTCTTTATCAATATTCTCTGCAGGTTCTTCAATTTTTAAATCATTATTTTTCTTTTGCTTACTTTTTTTCTTTTTGGATTTTTTATTTTCTGTCTGGGACTCGCCTATATCAATATTATCAACTTTATCCTTTATGGTTTCACTATTATTTAATGATAAATTTTCTGAAGCATCATCAGGCTTGTTATACTCAATTTCCATATCAAAAAGAACACCATCCTTTACTCCTTTTATTTTCTCACTTAACAAAGTTAACAGTCGAAAGTCACTATTTTCTTCAATAAATTTATATGGTTTTCTATAATATTTCAGTAAATCGACTATATATCTTGGAAAATTATTCCCTGTGTATTTTTTTGTCTCCTCCAAATGTTCTAGGAAATGTTGTTTCTCTCGACAATTATGAACAATATCTGGCGATCCATCAGGATTAAATGGATTTGTTTTTTCTGGAAATTAATACAAATGAATTTTAGGTCAACGGACCCAAATTAGTCGAATGGCGAATTTTATTATGTTTAAAATTAAAAAATTTTTGAAGTGACTCAGTGAGTCACTTTCCATTTTTGTCAAGTTCCTTTTGAAGATCACTCATTTGTTTATTTTTAAATCATTATGAGTGATATTTTGTGAGATAAAGGTTATGTGTATTAGGATTGATTTTTCTACTAATTATCTAAAATCATACCATTATTCTCGTCAAATAACTCATTTAAATCTGTGTTTGTCATTACATAAGATTCCAACCAATACTTCCACGCAGAGTTATCAAATATTTTAAGGATAACAATTTTAAATAAATGTGTAGGTACATAAATTTCTTTAGACCCAACAACCTGATATTTAAATAAATTAAATAGTATTTTATAATACAATAAATTACTTGAAATTCCATTAAATTTTTCTTTTGATTTGGCAAAAATAATGGTCCAGTATAAATAAATGTTTCTTCTGCTTCTTTTGCCATACAACTAAAAAATATTTATACACCATTTTTAAAATTAAAACGATATACCGTATTTATTCTAATATAACGACAGTCTCTATTATAACGACAGTCTCTAATAAAACGACACCCTAGTATGTTGAATAAAGTTATTCCAAAAATAATTTTCCGAGTTACTCTTTTGTTATCCTGTAGAATGTAATTTACCAGCATCCATTCTCTAGGGAATACGCTACAGTGAGGTCCCACTGTAGTTATTCTTATATATTTTAAAATTAATGGAGCTCATAATCGTTAAACTAACCTAAAATTATAATTATTTACCTAATGTATTCTTCAATAACCCTCCAATGTCCACTGTTAACTAAATTGTATTGAGGCACAGAATTTGTAAGGTAAAAGCCTTGCTCGTGTGGATGTAAATTTCCCGTTGCTAGATGGCCATGATTATGTATACAATTCTTAATTTACAAAATTTAGGGGAAAAAGATTTGATTAAACCGGATGACACTCATAATCAGCATATTTTGGCTGAAATATTTCCGAAAAATCTGGATCTGGTGACCATACACCATGCCTTCCAGCTGTTAAATTATTCATACTTTCCTTTGTTAAATATTCCAAGACCCAATTTGGTATTCTCTTCCTTCTATTAAAGTTTATGATAAAATCCTTAAAAATATTTTTATTAATTATGAAAGTTGTTATTATTTCGGCAATCTTCTCCTTTTTTTCTGGAGGGTGCCGGAATTTTCGTCTCTGGAACTAGAGCTCGGACGGGGGGGGACGAAAATTCCGTACACCTTTCTGAAAATTTCTCTTTAGGACATTTAATAGTCTTGATTTTTAAAGAATTTAGTATCTCATCATGGGATCCTTTATTAATGGAAAATTCCTCGTAAGAAATTACTATTTTTAGGAAGATTCCTCTCCAACACAAGAAACTAGGAGCGAGTTAAAAATTATCAAGAATCCGCAATTAATAAATTATTAAACGATTAAATTTAACAAACTTGATATATTCGAATATTTGATTTTTTATATTTTTCTCTATTTTCCTGCGTTATATCGCTTAATTTTATATTTTTAAATTTTTTTGAAAATGTTGGAGGGTATAATTCATTTTTATATTTTTTAAACTTATTTTTTGAGGTTGGCTCCGCTTCTTTAAATAATTTGCTATTATCACAAATATCTATAATTTAGTATTTGAATTTTATAAAAACTTGGAAACTTTATGTATATTAGAACTGTTCAGGACAAAAATTTTCCTTAACTAAAAACCAATACAAGACCCATGACATGATACATGAAACATGAAAGATCAAAATAAGATGTTGATCTTAAGTTAGGCAATCGAGGGGTCATTACCAAACTTATATCTTAAGACTTTTAAATTTATCTTAAATTCATGCAAAAGGGAATTTTCCAAGAATACTAGAAATTCGAAACAAGCTCGGCAATAGTGAATGGGTCAAGCCTATTAATGCGTAGTATAAAAGCAAGTCGGTAATCTTCAGCTAGCTCTTCTTATTATAACAATTTTCTTACATATTCCAGGTATTTTATAATCGAGAATAAATACTAAATGTACATATTAGACAGCCTTATAATGTATGAAAGATAAAGTTTCCTTAGCATCCACGGATATTAAATCAGAAACATATCTTATCATATTTTCTCTAATTAAACGGAATTCTACAATAGAGCACAATTTGAAAGGAGATCGAAAATTGGAGAATATGAAATTTTGTTTAATCATTATAATTTATTGAATATACCTAATTTCTTTATTTTATCAAATCCAGAATTATGCAGCAAATCAATCAACTCAAATCCAATATACCATTCTAAGAATACCAATTTATTTTTCAATAATTCTCCCATAATTTTATAATCTTTAATATAATTTTTGTAGTCCCAATTACTATTTAAATGATCTTTTCCACAATTTTCTTTAGAAATTTCTTCAAATTTTGTATCTTCATTCCAAATAGCTTCCGTAAAAATTATGTCAACACAATAATTTCTACGTTCATATTCAATAATAACAACTTTGAAAACTTGGTTTATTGGGGGATGCTTTACTTCTTTGTTGAACTTAAATAATAAATTATAAAAACAAAGAAAATATCTTTTATTTAATTTTTATGATCTAATGTGATTGTAATAATCAGATAACTAAGATTCTGTCCGTTGAGAAAATACAGGAATTCTTAATGAAATACATAAGAACTTAAGAGGAAATACAAAAGGAAGAAAAATGGGTATATGGTATTGAAAGACTCTCAGACCATGGAAAGCTAAATACAATGTTAAAATAAATTAAATACAAACCTGATAACTCTTGACACTTCCTTTCTTTCCAGTTTTAAACAACATCTGAAATTACTGATATTGGACCTATGATTGTTAGGATATTCTTCTTATTCCATTTAGCAACACAACTAAAAATATATTTAAACATAAATTATGATCAATCGAGAGTTATTTTATGCGTAAATCATAGTCAGGAAACAGAAGATTTTAATTAAGATATTTAATTAATCCGAGGTGCCACTTTAACAAGCATTTCTGTTTAGTAATTAAATAGATAAACCTCGCATATCTATCAAGCAGTTCAAGTGTCTTTAACATCTTTTTATCATCATAATGTCCAAACTTTCGATATTTTTTTGTTAATTTGTCTTTTGTTATTTCATCCTTATGTGATAAAAGTTCTAGAATCCAATTTGCTTTTTCTGACAAGAAATTAATGCCCATCAAATACTTAAAATTTATAATTTTTATAAATTTAATTTATTTCATTTAATACACTCAATTCCTAAACGAGGCACTTAAAAACGGGAAAACCCGCTTTGTTTATTAAATAAAAGTTCAAATAATTTAAAGTCTCAAGGATTCTATTAATCTATTTAACTAACTTTATCATCAGTTAAAAATTTCTCCTCTTCAGGCCAGCCAAACTCATCAAAATGATTTGATATATTATAAATAATCCATTCAGGATTGAACTCCGTAATAAATTGTTTTTCAGGTTGATTCAAAGGATCTTCACTCTGATTTGAAAAATTCCAAAGATGGCTTTCATCATAAACTGGGAAGCCTATTTCCTCAGGATTTTGTGTAAATGTTGGAAAATATTTATCAAAATCACAGCTTCCAGTTGGCGTGATGTTTTGAGATAAAAATTGTTGAAAGTATAATTCATCAGATGGCAAATGTGCTAAAATTTATCAATACTAAAAAATTTTTTTTGAATTAAAATTTAATGGACAGTTTAACTAATTCGATCAGAACTTCATTTCTTCATATTTTTTGATATACTCCAAAGGGTTTGAATTAAGAATTACAGCCAAAAAAAGGATTCGAAAGCACCTATGTCAGAAATGCCTTATCCTTCAAATGCAGACGGTTTGGAATACTAATTTTTATAAGAGGAAATATAAAGATTTGTACATTATTCCTAATTTTATAAAACTTAATAATACGTACACTGATAGTGAGATAAATGATCTTTATACGGCTTGAATTCTTCCGCTATAAAATAAAAAAATTTAATTAATACCGAATAAATTTAACAAATTGGAAATTCTAAAATGAATGTCCGTATGAGAATAAAAACCATTGTGGCATTCCCTTCAGATATAGCAACAATAATTAGATAGATTTTAAAATACCGGAAGGATTTAAAGAGCTTGTAGAAGGTCCAGGATCTGGCTTGTTCCTAGATTCGGGTACCGAATCATCTTTTCGTGATGCGCATTTAATAGGAATAATTACAAATGTAAAAAATAATAGCAGAATAAATAATAAATAAATATTTGGTTTCATTTAAACATAAATGGATTTATGAATGAAAAGCTGAAATAATACTAATATTTATTAATTACTTAAAGAGTTGCAATATGTGCGGTATCCCTCTCTCTCTCAAGAGAGAGAGAGACACAGTCATAGAAGGCTATCTGTACCTGCTTAAAGATCTGTACCTGCTTAAAGAGTGATAACAAAATACCGGTGACATTAGACTCCCGATACTCGATTAATTACTATCTCCACACTCTTGTTTCAGACAAAGTTTTCCGTAATCACTCCCCGCAAGCTTCTAGTTAATTTTCCCAAAAAGGAATATAAAAGTAGTCAAGGTTTTCCTGAACCCCATAAGGAGTATCCGCAGGACCCAAAACTATGAATTTTATATACATATCAGGGATCGACCCCGGCTCATCTTAAAAAGCAGCGTAAGTGTGAGCAGGGTTGCGTAGTAATCGAAGATCTCTTTCGTAATTTTATAAAAAGTTCCACATAAAAAATATATATAAAAAACCTTATAAAAAAGTTTATATTTAAAAAATAAAAATATATAAAAAATGCCGCAACTCTGAGCGGAAGTGATAAAAGAAATAAAAGTTGGCCAACAAAAAGTGGAAATGTCAAAAAAGGCGGAATTCAATGGAAGCGGAAGCCGACTAGGCACCCCTGATACATAAATAGTAAGTGATCTTTTTTTTTACTATCAATAAATAGTGCACTTTTTATATCAGTTGTTATTAAATAGTGAATAAATTGTTTGATCAGCTGGATTAAGCTAATAAAGAAGAAGCTTCTATTTCTCTCTCTTTTCAAGAGAGAGAAAATGAAAGAAAAGGACAAGAAAAAATATGGAAATCCATATAAATCCCATCCCTAATGATAATAACCACTGAAAATAAAAATTTTTTGAAAATAAAACTTCCAAAAAGTCAAAGGATTTTTTAATATAAATGTATTTTTAAAATTAATTTCAAATACATAAAAACTCATAACTTAAATAAATATAATATAAACACTACCAAAAGCTTATTAATAATGGAATATGTACAAAAGTTTTGATTGTAAAGATAAAATGTTAAGAGTCCTTCATAAAAATTATTTTTTTTATAATTAAAAATTGTAAAAAAATTTAAATTTCTAAAATAAATTTTGAATTGTGGTGGGGAAATGAAGGGAGAGAGAGGGAGTGCGCGTAGTGGAGGGGAATTTTACTTACATTCTTATTAGTCGAGAAAATCAATTAAATAAAGTCGCACAATGGCATGTCGAAGGAAATACAAATATGTATGTCCAATCAATTTAAATTTAATTTTAAAATTTAATTTAAAAAAATTAAATAAAAGTTTCTCAAGTTGGGCGATTAGGAGACTTCTTTTTCAACAAGGCTGAGAAGAACGGTTTGATCTAATAATGATTCAGTGGAAGAAGAAAGTATAAGACTATTTCAGGGTAATTTCTTTTGACTTACACCATCATTATGAGGACCTGGATTTGGATTTTATGTTTTTTTTCTATTTTTCCTGAACATCCGAGGTCTCTAAATACGTATCCGATGTTATTTACAAATTACCTTATATGATGAATTACCGTCTCCACCGAGGGGTAAAAACAATTTCCGATTAATTTTCTTTAATAATTATTTCACTCTATTAATTACCTAAACTAGTGCGAGGCTAAAATAATACCTACTTCACTCCATCAAATGCAAAATCAGCATAAAATTTTTAAAACTTTACTCTCCCCACCCTATAGCAATTACGTTCTCTAACAAAAGATTGGGAAATAATTACACAGGGTAATTACTCAAGAAAATTTGTACCTCAACTGATTACTTTCTATCTAATAGATCTTAATCCTTATACACGTTTTAAACTGGATCTTCTTTTCCTAACAACATTATTTCCAATTTTGGTCATACGACACTTGCAGATATGACATTTGCAGACCCGACATTTGCAGACGACTTTTGCAGATCGACATTTGCAGATACCGACACATGCAGATATGACACTTGCAGATAAGACATTTACAGATCCGACTTTTGCAGATATTAATTTTTGAAAAAAATTCTAAATTTAAAAAAAATTTAAAAATCTTAGAAAATCAAAGGATATAGTAGAGTATAAAGGTGGGAAGGTTTTGATTAAGACCTATACCAATTCGTCTAGACGAGCTGAGTCGAACGCCACCACTCATTTTTCCGGAGATTCTCTTTTTCCCGGAGGTTCAACATGTTCAACGTAGACCTATGGAGCATCGGCGAGGCGCTTGTGCTTTTTTTTTGCTTTTTTTTCTTTTTTTTTGTGCGCCTCGCGGGGAGTCAACGGTCGCTGGGCTCGTAACATGATCCTATTCCTATAATCGATGAGATGGGCATCGCAGGATTCCTCCGCAGCAGCAAACACTCCACGGTGTATAGGTAAAGTATAGTAAGGCAAATGGGTCTAATCTGCAAAAGTCGGATCTGCAAATGTCTGATCTGCAAGTGTCATATCTGCAAGTGTCGGTATCTGCAAATGTCGGGTCTGCAAAAGTCGGGTCTGCAAGTGTCGGGTCTGCAAATGTCATATCTGCAAGTGTCGTGACACGCCAATTTTATTTAATAATAAATTCTAATCAGTTTTGCAGTTTAGTTTTCAAAAATGTATATTTTTAATTAATTAATTATTTTTTTATGATAAATCTACTTGTTTACTAATATTTATTTTTCTGTTTAAAAACAAAAAATAAATTATTAATTCAATCAAAACTGTCAATATTTAAAGTTTATTTGAAAAATCTCGGAGTTTTTCAAGCTACGTCTCGCCCTCTTGAACATTTTTTGTAAATTATAAATTTTAAAATAACTATTAAAAGCAAATTGAAGATAGATAAATTAAGAATTTTTTATCTCTTAAAAAGTATAAACTTGAATAAATGGAAGGGTTAGAAGAAATGACATAAATATTGCACAATTTCATTACTTAAGTTTGTTATTTCTCTTTATACAAATAAAACTTCCCTTTTTAACCTTGCCTAGCCATTGTTATAATTTTATAGGTATAACGGTGTCAAGGGTATACCACTTGGTGGGGGTGGCACGGAGTTAAACAAGCAAACCCTATACAACAGGGGTGGGCCGAGTCCCAAAAAATACGAGACACGAGATACGAGACTCAGCCCACCCCTGCTATACAACGTTTTCTCGGGTGGAATGTGGATGGAAAAGGGTGCCTCATATTTAAAATAAAATATAAATAATTTGTAATGAATTTATTTATTTTTTAGAACCTTCAAGTATACTGGTTTAATTACATAATTATTTTAACAAGAATTAAATAAGAAAATGCGTATTTTAACAAAAATTTTACTCATTCAATTTTCTATCGGATTTGCTCTTCTAATATCTCCTAAGGAAGAAACAGGGTCGAAAATTGATGGATTGGTTAAGGAAAAGACTGAAGAAAAGCCTGAAGTAACAAGAGAAGAAAAAAGGGAATCTGAAGAGAAAGATGAATTAATACCTCAAGAGAAACCTGAAGGTAAAGATGATGAATCTGAAACAAAAAATAAAGAAAATCCTCAAGATAAGGCTAAAAGAGGGGAAGATACAATAGCATCAATTCGTGAAAAAGGGGAGAGAGTTATGATGAGGAAGACTAGATTAATATTTACAGCGGTACCTGAATCGAAAAATGGCAGTAAAGATGAAGATAAGAAAGAAGATAAGAAGGAAGGAAAGAAAGAGGAAGAAAAAAAGGAAGAGAACGAAGAAAAGATTTCTCAAACAAAGGAGGGCTTGACAAAGAAGGAAGAAAAAATTGAAGTAAAACCTAAAGAGAAGAAAGAAACTAAGGAAGAGAAGAAAATTGAAACTCCTAAAAATAAAGCTCAATAAAAAGTTGAAATAGAATAGATAAATTTTAAAATAAAATTATTGCTAAAACTTTTGTAAAATTCAATATATATAAATAATAATATAAATAAATAAAATATCTAAATTCTCTTTCTTACGCTGTTGCAAAAATAATTTGCAAAAATACACCCCTTAAAATGCCATTTAATATTAAAGATATAAAATGAAAGTTATCTTGTTTTGGTGTGAAATAATAATAGTCTAATCATTATTTTGCTTAGAATATTGAGAATTCCTCGTCAAAAATAAAAAAAAATAAATAAAATATCCGAACCTCCAGATACACTTAATAAACAGTTAGTTACTATATCCAACAAACCACAAGCAAAAACTCGAAAATAATTTGCAAAAATAAATAATGAATCATCACAAATTAATGACCTTTTAAATTGAAAACCACAAAATATTTTATAGTTTAATATTTCTAAAAAATTTATATTTTATTTATTTTTATTTAAAGGCAGCATCTTCCATTCTAGTATTCAAATAAACAATCATGTAAATTAAATATACCGAGATCAAATTATTCTTTTGACTAATATCCCTTGACAGCAACAGAAATCACTCCAGATCACCTTGCACCCCTAGATATACTATTTAATCCCTAAAACTCCCACTTAATCCCTCCAGATTCACTCATATCCAAAGTTATACACTTTAATCCCTTCAAATCCTCTTTAATCTCACCAAATCCTACTTAATTTTTGAATAAATTAACGAAAATATACCGAGATAAAATTATTCTTTGACATTTTTTTCTAAAAGTTTTTCCCTTAAGCCCGAAAACCCCGACCCGAACCCCGACCATATTTTGCTGCCGACATACCCGCCCCCGAGCGTTCGGGGCCCAACCCTAGTCCGAAGGCGAAAAAATTGCATGACTATAAAATTACACCTATTTATCAATGCCTCTTGTTTGAATTAGAGGTCGGCAAAATCGCACTTCCTAGATCCCGAGTCGGGATTTTTTCCTTTAACCGATGCCGGAACGGGATCCCTAGGGATAAATCTCGAAAAAATCCCTGATGATCCAGAAAATCAAAAAAATCCGGGATTTCGGGATCGGGATCCCGAAAAATCCCGTCCCGCACCGACCTCTAGTTTGAATATGCCAAGTGTTCTGTGACATATGCGGATAAAATCAGCAAATTACGAAACATAAAAAATAACTAAATGAATTTTTACGAACGGAAAATCTCATTTCACTAAACAATAGAGACCGGCGCGTGACGGGATCCCGACGGAATCCGACGTATGAATTTTTGGCTGATTCCGGATCCCGAAATCCCGGATTTTTTTAGTTTTGGGATCTTTCGGGATCCGGCATTTCTTCGGGACATTTTTTATGATTTTTGGGATTTTTAAATTAACATAATGCCAAAATTTCTTACTCTAGCGGCCAACTATTTTTAGATAAAAAGGTCCTCAAAATCTCTTTTCTTGTCCTTAAGATCCTGACTCGGGATTCCGAAAGTTCGATTTTGCCGGTCTCTACTTAACAACTCAAAAATCACGAAAAATCATGAAAGAAAAAAATTTTTTTGATGAAATAATATTAGTAGTCATAAAAAATGAAAAATAATAAATCTAAAAATATCATTTTTATTCGTTGTTAATTCATTTAGATTGACTCCTATGTTATTTTGACAATGCTTTTTATCTTCGTCCCCATCCCCAGCCACCATAACCATATCCGCCACCCCATCCTCCACCAAAGCCTCCACAACATCCCCATCCACCTCCATAACCACCCCAACCTCCATAGCCGCCCCATCCACCATATCCATAGCCCCAACGCTTTTGCCGTTCACTTAATTGTTAAGTTTTTACATAATAATTAGATCGAGTTACTCTTTTCCATCTCCTGATTTGACAATAAACGGAGGAGCAACATCAGATTTTTCTTTGTTTTTAGATTGGAATACTAAATTAGGTTTTGCTTCAGGTTTTACAGTGCCTTCTATTGTTTTTGAATGTGGCGGTATCTCTGCTTTTTCGTCCTTTTTTATTTCATTATCTGGTACTTTTTCAGCAGCATAAGCAAATGACAATATTAAAGCTATTAGGAAAATATTTAAGAAATACATTTTTAAACGAGGGAGTTTTTTTAATCTATAAAATAATTTATATTACAATTTTGCATTATTTAAATAGATATATCTCTTAATGATAAATGAAAATAATTGTGCAAGATACCGTATTTACTCTGGTAATTCCCCAGGGGGATTATTGTTTCAACCCATCTCTAGGGTGGGGAATTAATAGAGTGGGGTACAAAGAGGGGGATTATTGTTTCAACCCATCCCCAGGGTGGGGAATTAATAGAGACTGGGGAATTAATAAAGACTGGGGGATTACTAGAGTAAATACGGTATCCATTTTTGGGTGAAATTTTCAGAACTGAAATTAGAAGCTAATCTTATGCTCCTGAACGTGGGTATAATTGGCCTTGAACAATTTTAAAATAAGTTATGATCAAATAAACTTTGAATGTATTTATAATTATCAAGATGCCCTTTGCCATCAAGAACCAAATTTTTATCATTCGGAAACTATTTTCTTAAAGTTACATGAATAAAATAAGTGAGGAATTATCACTTTTCAATTACTTTGAAAGATGCAAAGGTGCTCTTAATTTGCCTTACCCTGTACACTGCTCCACGAATTATAGCCCCACCTATATTTTTCTCCGTTTCAATACTGTAACCGTTGTTTTTATTTTTAGACCTTTTTGTAATAATAAATAGTGGTCTAAAATTAGGTTTGTAGAAAAAAAAACTTATTGCTATTTAATTCCTAAAGCCTAACAGGAGGCCGCGTGTTACGAAGGGTATCAGCGTAAGTCCGGGATACTCCATATGCTGTTTCACTCCAAACCCAATTGAATTAAATGATGGAAAATATATATGTATTAGTGTTTCGCCGGAACCGGAATTTCGACCGGAACCGGAACCGGAACCGGATCCAATTTGAGTTCCGGTTTCCGGAACCGGAACATACATATTATGTATGTGCCGAGTATTTTAATAAAGTTAAGTTAAAGTTGTTTGTCAGTGAGCGATAGAATATTATTTTAATGATAATGAATCTCTATAAATTTATTTTTATACTACTAGAATTATGGGCACATTTTTATAATTTATTTACAGCATTTGAGGAATTCCAATTAATTTTTTACATCATAAGACTATATCCAACAAACTACAAATACTAACAAAAACTAGAAACAATAATTTGCAAAAATAAATAATGAATCATCACAACTTAATGACCTCTTAAATTAGAAACCTTAAGATATTTTATAGTTTAATATTTATAAAAAATTTTTTATTATTTATTTTTATTTAAAGGCGTCATCTTCCGTTTAATATTCAAAATAAACAATTAAATATATTATAATTTAATAAGTTGAAGAAATTTTTGAAGTTTTTCATTGAAAATGTTCATAAATAAAATATAAAAATATTTTTGTTATTATATGTATGTGTAAAGGAAATTAATTTAAAAATAGCCTATATACTATAAATTTGTTTGGCGAATTTAAAGAAAAGTTTTTTTGTGAATAATCTTTGCAAAAAAAATTAACTTTTAAACTAAACTAATATGTACTATTTACCAAACATGAAATACCTATTAAAAATTGATAATCAGTATTATGGAGGGATTAAGTTGATAATGATTGATTTTAAAATCTCTAACCTATTTGTCATATAGATTGCTGGGTTCTGTGTCAGTAACATAAATCTATTACTATCTTCTTTGCTCCGGACGTACCAGGGGCCTCCGTAGAGTTCGGTACCTATAACTTGTTCAGAATCACTTCCTAAGTAGGGAGTAGTACCGTTCGACTCAGTCAGCGGCGAGACTAATCAAATGACATATGTCACGCCCGAACTTTTACCACTGATACACTACACTATATCAAAAAATTTTTGTGATTTAAACTTTGCCATTGAGGTCCGACTTGATATAAATTTATATTACAAACTATTTTAGCTTTAAAAACAAATATAAACCATTTATTAATTTGTCTTTTACCTACTTTTTGTTTAATATCATTAAATAATCTTTCACTTCTATGTATTATCTCCTAGAACCAAACAATTTAACAATAATATAAACAAATCCAAACATTAAAGCTAATACTGAAATAATTCCAAATCCAGCAAGAATTGCCGTGCCTGTTGAAGCCAAAAATTGTGCCTTTGCTGCCTGTTGCTAAAATTATTAAAAGAATGTTTTTATTTATTTTAAATATTAATTTAATTAGATCAGCAATATTATTACATTAAAGCAAGATGAAATTAGTTTCTCATAGTGGGTTGTCCACACGAGAGTACGATCGGAATTCCGATTTCCGAAATTTGAGCTGATTTTCGATTTCCGAGCTCCACTTTTGAGCCATTTCTGATAGACATCTGGTCCGCGCTTAAAAAATTTTCATATACCTATCTAAAACCGAATTGTAAAACCGACAGAAAAAATCTTCTGTACTTCAGTTCGGTTAGATTCTGAATGATCTTAATTTATTTTTATGTCATGAATAGGGTCCTGAGTTTTAGGAAATCTTGGATATTGGAAATTCTGTTTCGAATTAAATTATATTTAAACCTCTCCTTCAAATTCGTTAAAATTTGAAGAATTTATTCTTGTTCCATTAACGTAAAGTAAAATGTTTGAAAATAAAATATTGCTAATTAATAAATAAAATAAACATTTTTGAAAGTAATTTTGAAATTTTCGTATTTGGAAAAACATTATGGGGTCACTTTAGTACGTGGGTGCAGGCTTTAAATTACAAATGTTATACCATTTGAAAGAGCTAGTCGAGCTGAGTCGAATGCCACCAAAATTAGCTCTAGGAAAAATTTTTGAACCGAGATACAGGCGATTGAAAATCGAAAAACCATAGGGGGGACCAAGCACTTTTTTGGGGTGAAAAATTCAAATATGCAAATTATTCCTCATTCGAAAGAGCTCGTCGAGCTGAGTCGAATGACACCAAAATCACCGTGATTGAACAAGATTAGACAAAGTTATGACACAAAAAACAAAAAACCTAAACCTATGGGGCGTCGGCGAGGCGCTTGTGCAAAACCCCGCGCTTCGCGCGGGGTTTTGCGGCACGCGCCTCGCGGGGAGTCTACGGGCGCTGGGTCTGGGCTCGTAACATAAACCTATTCATATCTCCCTTGCTCTGGACGTATTTGGGGCCTCCGTAGCAGCAAAAATCTCCACAGATGCCATAGGTAAGGAACTAAAATAAAAGACCATAACTTTGTCCAATCAAATCGGATTTCGTCGATTTTGGTGTTATTCGACTCAGCTCGACGAGCTCTTTCGAATGAGGTATAATTTGCATATTCGAATTTTTCACCCCAAAAAAGTGCTTGGTCCCCCCTATGGTTTTTCGATTTTCAATCGCCTGTATCTCGGTTCAAAAATTTTTCCTAGAGCTAATTTTGGTGGCATTCGACTCAGCTCGACTAGCTCTTTCAAATGGTATAACATTTGTAATTTAAAGCCTGCACCCACGTACTAAAGTACAGCCAACATTATTTATTTATTTGATTGTTTATCAAACAAATTAGTAATATTATATAGGTAATATAATGGAGATAGAAATTATTTTTAAAATAAATAATAGATAAATATATTAATGACTAATCAATTCTATCCATTATTTATTTTTTGCTAAAAAGAAAATTCTCGAAAATGCGCAAGAATAAGAGAAAAAGCTAAAAACGAGATTTTAATTTTCTTCTTTTTCTAAAAATTTTGCTATAAAATGTATTATTAATTTTAATTAAAAATATAAATTAAGATTATACCGAGTAATAATAAGTGACCAAAATTCGTATTCTTACCTCGTACTTGGTACGAAAACGAGCAATAATAGGAGTTTTTTTAAAAAAGGTCAAAAATAAGGGTAGCACCAGCGCCTGTACAATAAATTCAAGTTTTGAGCTATTTACTTACCCGAGGGTTAAACATCCCGCAACCCTAGCAATAAATGGAAACCAAGAGATAACTTAAAACAGCTTACTTATTTGTGTCCACTAATTTTTTCAAAATGACTACTATTCTTGTTAATCCCAAATCTGCATCTAATTCTAATAAAACTCCAATTAAACGTCCATTAACTTCTTATTCGCCCGAACTTCCATCTAAAAGACAACAATTTTTGGATCAAATTGCTAATTTAAACTTAGACCCTATTCAGGAAGACCCCACAATATCAGATTCTGCCAAAACCATTATTTCACAACTCAATAATCTCTTAAAAACTGCTGGGTGTATAATATCTGATATGACCCAGCACCAGCAAATCTCCCAACATCATATTGACAATTCTATTGCTGAAAAAGAAAGGAAGCGGTCTGTTGTAATTTCGGGGCTCCCATCTTCTAAACAAGCATTACCCTCTGCAAGAGCAAATGAAGATCGACAAAATGTAAATTGTATTCTCGATAAGTTGGGTATCGAGATTTGTCCTCAATCTGTATATAGATTAGGCAAGGATCTCCCAACTAGGAAAGGTGTCCCACCTCTTCTAAAAGTCGTCTTTCCCTCTTCATATTTTCAGACAGCTACTCTGCGAAATTGGTCCAAACAACACAACAACATTAAACAATCACCAATATTCAAAAATCTGGGCATCAGAGAATCTATGACATTGGAAGAACGCACTAATCGCAAAAAATTGCAGGCTCAATGTACTCAAAAAAGGTCCGAAGATAAAGGTGACTGGATTATTTATGCGAATACAATTACATTGCGTGAAAATATTCCCAACCTTCGTAAAACACTTATATAGGATAATCCAGGGATTCAAAAATATTTAGGTGAACGATATTTATGCCATAGCCACATCCAAAAACCTTTAAATCTTAGAAATACTACAGGTCTTAATATACCCAATAAAAGCATTAACACTTACAATAAAGATAAACAAACATCTAGCCTCAAATCTGTTCTAATAAATAGCAGATCGCTTATTAACAAAATTAAGGAATTTAAAAATTTTATATTGCAAAATCAATACGACATAATTTGCGTTACTGAAACCTGGATGCAGGATAATATCATGCTCTCCAATGAATTAAATGCTAAGGGAAAATACTCAGTATTTACCTGTAATCGCTCCTCTAAAAAGAAAAAAAAGGGAGGAGGGGTAGCTATATTAACATTAAATCCAATAAAAGCAGCCGAAGTTTACACCCAGACCCAATTTGGATACGAATTAATCATTATTGACATAATTAAAAAAGGTTCTCCAAACCTACGACTGATATTAATATACTTTCCACCAAATCTAACGAAAAATGCAAACGAACAATTAATTAAAACACTCAGAAAATTTTATACTCTTAACACTCTCATATGTGGCGATCTGAATAAACCCAAAATTAACTGGAATACTCTCTCCTCCTCGTTAACTATGGACGAAATATTTCTAGATTTTATTGCTAACTATCAATTTAAACAGCTAATAAAAGATCCGACACATATCTCGGGGTCAATTCTCGACCTAATTATCACAAACAAAATCAATTTAATAGATAATATTCAAGTCAAGGATGGGTTTTCAACTTCTGACCATTTCCGGGTAGATTTCAACATCAAATTTACAAAAGAACTGACACAAAATATCCTGTACCGTGCTTTCACTAAAACTAACATAAACAGAATAAAGCCAATTGTAGCGTATAACTTATCATTAATGGAAGCATTCCCAACCACATCAAAATCAGTTAACGAAAAATTCGATAACTTTCTTCTACTTTTTCAAAATATAATTGAGCAAAATATTCCTTTTGCACCTAACAAAAACCAATCACGGCAACACTACCCATCCCATATACAAAAAGCAATTAAAGATAAATATACCCTTTTCAAACAAATGAAACAAAACCCCTCATTGAGAATTGAATACAATAAAATTTCCAATAAAATTAAATACTTAGTCAGAAACTACGAAAATAACTCTATTTCCAAGATCTCTAACAACAAAGATTTAATACATAAACATATAAAAACAAATATAAAATCTAGGCATCCTATTCCAGTACTAATTAATAACAACGAATACCTAATAGAAGATTCCAAAAAATGTCAAGCTTTTGCAACCCATTTTTCCGCACTATTTAACAATATACCAAAAAATCAAAATTTAACAAACACATTTCCTATAATAAGTCAAAATCATATAGAAGATATAGACTTCGACATAATAACCGTCGCAAATACCCTTAAAGCACTCCCTAACAAAAACTCCTCCACACAGGATGACATACCCTACAAAATACTAAAAAATTTCCATGACATAATTGCTCCCAGCCTATGTGAAACTTTTCGTATCTCTTTAGACACAGGGGAAATACCAGACAAATGGAAACACTCAACAATCATACCTATATTTAAGAATGGAAATAAATCAGATATTAAAAATTATAGACCCATATCACTCACCTCTACTACTTGCAGAATCTTTGAAAAAATAATTCACTCAGAAGTGATGAAATTCCTTATTGAAAATGATTTACTATCGAAAAATCAATTCGGTTTCCTACCCAAACGGTCTACAACAACCCAACTGATATTTACTTTAAATAAATGGTATGAGGGCCTTCTCCACAAAAAAAATATCGATGTAATATACATAGATTTACAAAAGGCTTTTGATCAGGTCCCCACACAATACCTTCTAAATAAACTATATTCTTACGGAATAAGAGGCAAAATACACACATGGATAGGGAACTTTCTTAAAAATCGTACTTTTTCTGTAAGAATCAATAAAGAAGAATCAACCACATTACCAATATTCTCCGGGGTTCCACAAGGCTCAATCTTGGCCCCCCTGTTGTTTACCATTTACATAAAGATTGGGGCCTTAATATATCCCTAAATAAATCTTATGTATTCAATATAGGTAGTAAAAATTCAAAAAAGCCGTATAACTTCCTAGACCATGAACTACAACACGTGGAAACAGTAAAAGACCTAGGCATTCTTATTGATCATAAACTTACCTTCAAAAAACATATAAAAAACATATGCAAACTTGGATATTTAAGATCCCACCAGGTACTACGTCACATTCATACGTCCAATCCCAAAACCTGGGGTAACATCTTTAAAACATATATTCTGCCTACTCTAGAATATGGATCCCCAATATGGAACCCAATCTCAAAGGAATTAACTAAGGATTTAGAAAGGGTACAAAAATTTTTTACTAAGATCGCTCTTTTAAAGTGTAAGAGGAAAAATCTCAACTATACCGAAAGACTAAAATTATTCCAACTCGAACCTCTACAAGTCAGAAGGTATTTTATAGATGTTATAACAATGTACAAAATCCTATTCAACCATACAAGTTTAATCCATAACGAGCTTTTCACACTAAACACACGCCCAAGCAGAAAGCATGATTATATCATCCAGGTTTCAGATAAAAACGCCAAAACAATAAATTCCTTCATAAACAGAACAGTAAATATTTGGAACCTAATTCCTAAAAATATCCTTACAGGCCACACGTTAAACAATTTCAAAAACAATTTAAGACCCACACTACCTTATATTCTTCAGAAACTAAAAATAATAACCTAAATCCAATACAATCGAAATCCTAAATATTAAAGAATCCCTGAGTACACATCATAATATTGAAAAAAAATTTTTTACATAACTGCCTTTTAACTTTAAATTCAAAAAATTCTCAAGCAGATTAGCATTTTTAACCTGAGTTATAACCCCTCTTATTTAATTTTTCTTTATGACAATCTCCCCACCCCCAAACCTGACATATTTAAAGATTTAAACAACTCATTTATTTTCTCATTTCCAAATAATTTATTTATTTTTGACGTCTCATAATTTATTTGTTTTTGACATTCCCAACATAATTTATTTGTTTTTGACATTCCCACATAATTTATTTGTTTTCTCACCCCCAATATATATTTTTCTTTTTAAGCAAATTCAAAAATAACTTAAAACAGCTTACTTATTTGTGTCCACTAATTTTTTCAAAATGACTACTATTCTTGTTAATCCCAATTTGTAACATTCTTTTTCATATAATCATCCATTTCAGTGGTATATTGTATACCCTTTGGTATGAATAAATTTGAAATTAGATCAGCAATATTATTACATTAAAGCAAGATGAAATTAGATTCTCATAGTGGGTTGTCCACACGAGAGTACGATAGGAATTCCGATTTCCGAAATTTGAGCTGATTTTCGATTTCCGAGCTCCACTTTTGAGCCATTTCTGATAGACATCTGGTCCGCGCTTAAAAAATTTTCATATACCTATCTAAAACCGAATTGTAAAACCGACAGAAAAAATCTTCTGTACTTCAGTTCGGTTAGATTCTGAATGATCTTAATTTATTTTTATGTCATGAATAGGGTCCTGAGTTTTAGGAAATCTTGGATATTGGAAATTCTGTTTCGAATTAAATAATTATATTTAAACCTCTCCTTCAAATTCGTTAAAATTTGAAGAATTTATTCTTGTTCCATTAACGTAAAGTAAAATGTTTGAAAATAAAATATTGCTTATTAATAAATAAAATAAACATTTTTGAAAGTAATTTTGAAATTTTCGTATTTGGAAAAACATTATTTATTTATTTGATTGTTTATCAAACAAATTAGTAATATTATATAGGTAATATAATGGAGATAGAAATTATTTTTAAAATAAATAATAGATAAATATATTAATGACTAATCAATTCTATCCATTATTTATTTTTTGCTAAAAAGAAAATTCTCGAAAATGCGCAAGAATAAGAGAAAAAGCTAAAAACGAGATTTTAATTTTCTTCTTTTTCTAAAAATTTTGCTATAAAATGTATTATTAATTTTAATTAAAAATATAAATTAAGATTATACCGAGTAATAATAAGTGACCAAAATTCGTATTCTTACCTCGTACTTGGTACGAAAACGAGCAATAATAGGAGTTTTTTTAAAAAAGGTCAAAAATAAGGGTAGCACCAGCGCCTGTACAATAAATTCAAGTTTTGAGCTATTTACTTACCCGAGGGTTAAACATCCCGCAACCCTAGCAATAAATGGAAACCAAGAGTTAAGGTTAAATGAACTTAAAATTTAAATTTAAAAATTAAGGTTTTTAAATTAAATTTTTTTTTAATTTTTTTTTAAATTTAACCTTAAAAAAATTAAGGTTAAATTTTTGGAACATATTCATCTTAACAAATGGTAATTGCCTGATAAACACGCTAAAATGTGATATCTATGGTTGTACATTTGTGACGGAGATAAACTTTTATAAAAAAAATAAACATTTATAAAAATTTATTTTCTTTAAACCTCAATTAATAATCTTAATAAATTACCCATTACACACTTTAATTTCAATATGAAGCCCAAATAAATAATTTAATTTATCAATTCCTCCCAGATTAATTCCCATTAGTATTTTACTCATTCTTTTCCTTAGTTTATTCTTTTATTTTTTAATTGTTGCCATCAATGGCGCAATCTCTCGCATCATCGCTCCAATTGCCGAAGTTATTTGAGCATCATTTGTGGGTACTCCAACACTGCTAATGTTTGATTTTGCCTAGGAAAATTATTATTTAAACAAAATTTAAAAATTCAGAACCTCCTGATAAGCATCGACATAAAGTTTAATACAATGAATTATATCTTTATTTTCTGGTTGAGTATCTTTATCATACGAATTTTTTAGAATCTTGACACTCTTTTCGAGATCAGTCGCTATTTGTAATAAATGTTGAGTCTAAAAATAGATTTTTAGTTGATTTAAATTCCTTAATTTAATGTTAAATCTTTTTTTAAATTTATTTTTATTATTCTAAGGAATTTAAAAGGCAGGCTTGGGTTTAACGATTTTATAGGGAAACAGAACGAAAAATTGCAAATTGTCACCCTAGTAGCTCAATTGGTGAGAAATTGAGTGAGAGATTGCCCCCTCTAGGAGTGCCCTTCGTTAGAAGAAAGCTAGCAAAAACTTAGACGCTTCAGAAGGCTCATACCTGTCATGCATATAGTTCTTAGCTACAATTTAAATTTATCAAATTAATAATGCTCTATAAGGCTCAAAGTCTAGCATTTTTTGTTTTTGTGGTCTTGAAGCCCAGCCATGGTCTTGAATTATGGAAAATTTTAGGCCTTGAACATTTTTATAAATTATCATTTTTTGAAATAGGAGTTGCAATTGATATTTCCCCCATTCCAATATATAATAAAACACCAACTCCATGATGACAAGTTGTAAGTCTTGCTCTTGCTTGCAATTTAAATATGGCTTGGCTATCATGACCATTTTCTTTTTCATTTTTACAATTAATAAGATTAGCAAATGGAATTAAAAATAAAATTAAACAAAAATATGAGATGGGCATTCTTAATAATTTTATTATTTCTAAATTTAAATTTTCTTATTAGAAAATAAAGTTAAGTAACTATGCCATTCAAATTAAAATTTCGGGTACACCCCGATATATCGCGAGCCCAGTATACCGCCGAGCTATAACTTAGTCCAAAATTGTCGAATCCGGGAGTTACTGTTCTAGTCTGTTTGAGCTGCTTGAGACGCATCGAACAATACCAGGGCGTCCTGGATTTGACGATTTTGAACGAAGTTATAGCTCGGCGGTATACTGGGCTCGCGTATATCGGCTCGCTCCCATATTTTCAAGAATTATTCAAGATTAAGGTTGGCGGGCTCACCCCGAATATCTACATCGATATTATAGACAGATATTCTTGATTATTTCGAATACATGTTTGATCCGTCAAGCCTATATTCGATAGAAATTTTTCACATATACACAAGAAAAATTTTTTACCCTTCTACAGGTTCCTAATTTTTTGTTGAATTACTTCATTGCTTCTTTTCTAGAAGTTATTGGATGAATTAGGGAACTGACCATTCTTATGATTATAATAAAGAGTGGTTTAAACAAATATTAGAATAAATATGATATCTTAAATTCAGTATTATTGGTAAATTTAATTATAATTTTATAAGAAAAATATTTCAAGTAAAATTTCGAATGATGTCCTGATGTAAATTAATAAAGAATTTAAAAATAAATACAAAAATATAAATTTTTCAGAATTTTATTAGGCATTCTTAAAAAATTTTTTATTTCTATTTTTGGGTTTAAAAAAATTTAGAAAATTTTATTTTAAATTTTAAATAAAATATTTTATTAATTTAAAAATTTTATTTAAAGTCAATGAATTTAAATCTTTCTTTCTCTAATTTTTATTTGAACAGCATAAAACCCATGCTTTATTCGGAGGTAAAGTTTTATAGCTAAGTACGGAGTTTGTTGTTTATGAAACAATTTTTAAATAGTAATAAAAAAGTGTTGGCAATTTATTTTTTAAAATTATTCCCAAATAATATTCCAAATAATTCTCACAACTTTTTTTAAATTTTTATTTAAAAAATTATTTTATTGATTAACGTTAATATGTATCGAGAAGTGTGATAAAATTTTAGAGAAATTATTTGGGAATAATTTTAAAAAATAAATTGATAAATTTTACAGAAAAATTGTCCATCCTTAAATTTTAAAAAATGGTTTATTATTAAGCCTCCTACAAAGCCTTCATTAAGAAATCATATTTAAGCGCCTTAACAGAATTTTGTAATTAAATAATTTGAGAAACCTGATTAAGGTTCTGAAATTATTTGACCAAAACTATTATTTAATCGAGCTCAATTATAACTTTTAAATAAATAAGATCATAAAAATTATTAATAATTTTGAATTTAATAATAAAATTTTAAATGATTTTAAGATTACTCTAAAGCTAAACATTCATAATTATTTAATATATATTTTGATAACATAATAGAATAACTTTAAACATATAGAATTATTCGTTACTGGGTCGGTTTCAGTTTCGCCAAATTTTTTGCCTATTTTGAATTCCTCATAAAAGGCATAAAAGATTCATCAAACTCCCGTTTTTGGTCCAGAACAAAAATATTAAATAATAAATATAAATCAAAACGAAATTTTCGGTTCCGTTTGAACCGGCAACCCTAATTTAGTAATAAAATGCATTGTGTTATATTTATGTACAGATTTATATAAATTATTTTCACTACAAAAACAAATTTAGAATTATAAATTTATTTGTATAATACAATTGAATTATCTACAGCATTATTTTTAAATAATTTTGTTTTGATTATCCCATATTCCTTCTTGTAAGCAGTATTGTAGTCAGAACTAAAATATTCATTTATATATCAAAAATTATGAAATTTCAACGAAAGGGAGTCCATGAAACATTGGTTGAAGTTATTATAGTCAATTATCTACAGCGAAAACCCCCTCTAAGTTTAAAATTCAAAAATTTCTGTACCTATTAAAGTAAAGAATGGGAGCATTAACAGCTGCAGATATGTTCAGAATAACTGCCAGATAACCACTTAAATACCATATCATTTCTGGAGATATAGGTAAAAATGCCAGAATTAAAAAATATATGACATTAAAGATAAAATATCCTCCGATATTTACAAAAACTATTAAAGAAAGTGAACGAAATAGTTTACGTAGCTTTTCGTTTGCCAAATCTAAAAATTAAAATATAAAGATATAAAAAGTAGATATTTTTCGATATTTATCGAAAAAAAATTTAGATATCGCAACAATTGACCTACCAAATAATAAAATATCGAAAATATATCTAACTTCATTTTTGTCAAAAATTTTAATTTTTGGCGCCAAAAAGGACAAAAATAGAAGAAATCTAACTTATTGGTCTTCCAATATTCTTAAATCATGTAGCCTGGAGTGCCAATTCTCAAAATTTTCGCCTGCGGCGCTGAAAAAGGAAGATTTCTGGCTTCTTGATCTTCGGCTCATTAATTCAAAAAAAAATGGAAGAATAAAATGGAAGAATATTGCCAACACAATTACAGGGGATTTCGATGGCTAACTAGAGATGCCTATGCCAATTCAACTAATCTTAACTTTCGCCTAAACACTTTTTAGCTTTAAAAACATTATTACATAAAGAAATTTCAACACAGAATATCGGAAAAATATTTACATTTTCTGAAAATTTTTTTCAAATTTTTATTTTTTTCTAAATTTTTTGATTATATAGATTCACTAAATCTTCATTAATAAAATCAAACCTCCTTTATATTTTACTAAAAATCCGACAATTATATGAAGCAAAATTGAAGTTAGTAAAAGAGGTATATAAATTAATCTAGCATCAATAATTGATGTTATTCCAAAAATATCGGCAAGATTGCCGGTTACAGGAAAGTCTGGATGTGCTCCAATTTTCGACAAAATTTGATAAAAAATAAATACGGAAAGAGTAAAAATTGGCAATATATGCAGGAATATGTAAGAACGAAAATTGATATTGGCATAACTAAAAATTTAAAAATGGTTTAGATTATGTTTTGGTATACCGTATTTTTCTTACAAAAATTGTGGCATGCCGCTCTATTATTCGACTTCCTACCAACAGGCGCTCTATTGTATAGAGACTCTCTCAAATAGAAAAATACGGTAGAATACATTTTTGTCTAGATTTAAAGGCTTAAAACTAACAAAAATTCTAATGAGATTATTATATTAATTACGGATTGTAGATTAATCCCTGCATAGGAACTACCGTATATGTTTAAGTATTATCGTCTCACTTATCCAATATTTCTCCTATTTAGAAATATTTTAAAAATCATTATCAATTTAATTACCCCAAATTAAGCATCCCTCTCAGATCCTTAAGCTAGAATCTGAAACAATTATTACTCGGAGTAATTATATTATTCCTTTTTAAAAACACATACAAAATGGGAGATGCAACTGCAATAACTCTATCAACGCTCATAGTTAAAAACATTATGTTAACAATATTAGCACAAACAACAGAATGACCCTGCATTTTAATCGCCAAAGAGACTGGTATGAAATTTATTCCAGTCAAACTAATAAAAAAGAAGACAAAATGTCCACTTTGGTGACCAATTTCCAAAAATGAGTTAATTGCTAATAAAATACTTGTTTTGGACTTGAATGTTGTATATTTGCCCCTAAATTTATTTGATAATTGTTCTGTTCGTATACCCCCTCCTTTTTCCATCCTAAAAATGTTAAAAAATGGTCAGTCAGTCATAGGGTATAGAACTCGTCGAGCTCGTGTCCGGTAGTCTCGTCAGAGGTTAGTTTCGTCAGAGAACATTTCGTCAGAATCAGTTTCGTCAGAGGCCTTTTTCGTCAGAGAGCAGTTTCGTCAGAGGTCCTTTTCGTCAGTAAGGCTCCCTTTTTAAAATCTAATTACACGGCGGTATTATGACATATACTAGGTTAATTGTTTCCGGATCGATTTGGGCAATTGAGGTGTCATTTGAAAGAGCTCTAAAAACTGAGTCGAATTAGTTGTGGAAGAAGTTTATCCGATATTCCGGGGCCGAGGTTCAGACTGCTGAATATTGAAAAATGGTGTAGTGAAGCTCAGTTCGTCGAACCGATAAAACTCGTCGAGCTTAGTCGGTTGAGCTATCATTTATAAAATAGAATTTTTAATCCTAAAAATCAGCTTTTCTAGCTCTTTCGAATGACACCTCATTTGTTCAAATCGACCCAGAAACAAATAACCAAGTATAAGTCATAATACTTACGTTTAATTAGATTTTAAAAAAGGGAGCCTTACTGACGAAAAGTGCCTCTGACGAAACTGCTCTCTGACGAAAAAGGCCTCTGACGAACTGATTCTGACGAAAATGTCCTCTGACGAAACTAACCTCTGACGAGACTACAGAGCACCAACTAGCAGGGTGGACCAAGCTCATTTTATGATTACTATATGTCATAATTGATGTCATTCGAATCAGCTCGACAAGCTCTTTCAAATGAGCTATTATATGTTTAATCGAAATTTTAGCCCGGAAAATGAGCTTGGTCAACCCTTTTAGTTTTCAATTTCCGGCGGTCTGTATCTCGGCCCAAAGTTAAGACCGTTGGTTGATTTTGGTGTCATTCGAAACAGCTCGACGAGTTCTATACCCTATAACTGACTGACCATTTTTTAATACTTCTAGGATGGAAGAAGAGTGGGTATACGAACCGAACAATTACCATTTATTTATTTAAAAATTAAAAATTTATCCAACGCTAATAAAAACCACACGATATGTATGATTTTGGGCCTATAGGTAGGTACTTGTACTAGGTGAAAACACCCCAACATGAAATTAGTTAGACTAAATTGTTTAATTTTCCCATATTTTGAAAATGTCGGGAAAAAGACTGAATCCCAGCTAAAGTCTAAATTTAAAGAAAATTTTGGGTCTTAAATTTCAAATTTCACAAATAATACCAATATTTCCATGTAATATAACAAACACTTGAATTTAAAATAATTCCAATTGTTGCCGGTATGGTCAAAGAAAGCGCTGGAAGGAATAAAGGAAGATAAAAGCCAGGAGTTTGATATGCCAGGAAAATGGCCTTAAATTTGAATCCATTAGGAATGGCTTTGGGCGATTATTATTTTATAATATTGTTAATAAACATACCGGAAGAGTTGTTGAATTGTTCATTATACGAGTTTAATTTATAACTAAATTTAATTAAGAGACAAAAAACGTGATATGGATGAATAACAAAGTTTAGGTCATTTAAAAAAGAATTTTTCTGATTTTATGTACACTGTCAGAAATGATAAGCACCCCCTAGTTTTTGTGTAAAAAACATATTTAAATTTAAAGTAAAATAATTTTAAATTTTTTATGAATTTCTAGTTCATACATATTTGAAAGAAAAAATTTAATTTTTTTAATCTAAAGTACATAATAAAGAATAATTTTATTACAGTGTGATATACATAGTATATAATTTAAAGAAACATTTAGTTATTACCATTTACGCAACAACTTAAATATTAATTAGATTTTTTTCAATTTTAATTCTATATAATTTAATTTTTAAATCCAAATTAATTCCCTTTGTTTCAATTTTTTAAACAAAGATAAATAATAATTTTCGGAGGTAATATTCAATTTCGTACCCCCCCCCCTTTTTTTTAATTTTTCAAGGTGTTAAAAATGGTCAGTCTTGGGAAGAATGTAGAGCCCAACGAGCTGAGTCGAATGACACCAAAATGAAAAAAATCCGACTTGATTTGACCGAGATACAGACCCCTGAAAATTGGAAAACCATAGGGGCGAAAAACCATAGGCTTGAGAGTTGCTACAAATGATAGCTCATTTGAAAGAGCTCGTCGAGCTGAGTCGAATGACACCAAAATCAACGTGATTGGACCAGATTTGACAAAATTATGACATAAAGTTGCCGACTCCGGTAGGTCTAGATAATGTCATAATTTTGTCAAATCTGGTCCAATCACGTTGATTTTGGTGTCATTCGATACAGCTCATTGTGCTCTACATTCTTCCCAAGACTGACCATTTTTAACACCTTGAGAAATTAAAAAAAAGGAGGGGGTACGAAATTGAATATTACCTTTTCGGAGGAAAAAATATTAAATATGGCAATTTTGAGTTAGAATTGAAAATAATACTTTTAAATGTAAACAGGTAATTAAGGAACAATTTTTTAAATAATGTAAATAAAATGCAATAATTATCACTTGTTTGCCGCTTTCTAACGTCAAGAAGCGTCGTCTGAAGTAGACCTAATTTACTTAGTGTTCGGTATAAAATTTGATTTTATACTCAAAATCAACACATTTATAATCTATGACATAAATCAGAATTATAGGAATTTAGAGTTTAATTAATCTCACTTTCTAGGGAAATAATAAATGAGAAATAATGTTTAAATTTACGTAAAAAGTCATAAATTTCAAAAATCTAACAAAATTTATTCTTTATTTTCTTCAATTTTTAAGTTTTTCATTTCTTCGTTTTCTATAAATTCGTATTGTTTATTATCTTCATGCAAATGTACAGAATCCAAATTAATTCCCTTTGTTTCAATTAAAAATAACCAAGAAATTAGCAAATTTATTGAACCAATTAATACAATAATTAAATAAACACTTGCAGGCCACCGAGTGTTTAAAAATACTAACTAAAAATAATAAAATTGGAAAAAATTTTGAAAATTTTAAAGACCACTGGAGCAATTAGTGTGCCAATACGAGCTATTAATGAACATGAACCAACTGATGAGGCTCTAAGTATTAAGGGATTATTCAATTTGAGGAATAAAATTATTAAAAACCTCAATGATGTTGGCACCGATTCTACGGCGCTAAAAATTATTTAAATTGTCTTAACTAATTTCTTTGTTAAAAATCGAACCACAGATAGCAGGCATCCCTAAAAAATAAAAAAATACATTTTTGAATCATTATCACTAGGAGTAGTTATCGGTTAATGGAAGATCCTCGGATATCTGCACGAATCAGTGGTTTGGAGATAGTATTTTTTGACCCAGAGCCTCGGTTCCCCCAGAGCCTCTTGACCCAGGGCCTCGGTTCCTTATCCACAGAGATGGTTGAAGAACGTTATTTAAAGCATTAAATAACAACCAAGTTAATTCAATAAAAGTTATTCCAATTAAATTAGCCAAAAGAATTCCAATTCCATCATGATCATATAAAACAAAAAGTACTAAAAGTGATGCAGAAATAATCACTACAAATTGTGCTCCTTGATGGAGATTACGGCGTGAGAACCTTGGAAATATTGTATCTACTATAACAAGACATATTTTAGAAATTGCACAAATTGACGAAAGAAGGCTCTTAAGAATTGAAAAATATTATTATAAACCTAGCCTTAAATATAATAAATTAAAAAAATATAACCAGGCCCTAGTGTGTGATCAAACCCCAACTAGTCTGAAAACTAAGCAATACATAAATAGTTGTTTATGTGCACGACTAGGATTGATGGCTGACCGGAACCGAAAAACCAGGGTTTAACCGAAACCCTGGTCATAATTTCCTAATTTCCATAACCAAAAATCGTGGACTTTTAAAAATTAAAATTAAACTCTTTAAAAATTACTTATATCCTGAATCGAATCGAAAAACCGAGAATTTTTCTGTTCGGTTTGTGTTCGAACCTATAACCAGCCACCCAAATGAGAATTAAGCATTCCAAAATAAGTTACTTACGAAATTGAATTTTCAAAAGAAAACATTACTTGATTAAGAAAAAGATCACCACTAATATTTGAACTATTCAAATCTATAGAATATCCGGAAATTGCTGCTGTGAACCTGTGAAAAAATTTAAAACTAGTCAGATAATCTATTTCACTTGCCACATAACCCAAAGAACAGAAACACGTCTCAAAAGAGTTTTATCTTTGATTAAATTCCAAAAAGAATTTTCTTTTGGAGATAATTTTTCATGCTCAGGTAATTTAATTGTCGGTGGGAGACCTGCTAACCGAGCAATTTTTCTTTCATTTTTTCGCATTTGTTCAAGACGACCCTTACTATGCTTTAAAATATTTTACAAAATTTTCCAAATATTTTAAAAATACAAGCCATGTTGGACTTTCAGGCATTAAAAATATTATAATAATTAATGCAGGCATTGAAAATATAGCACAAGCAATACTTGAAGAACGCCAACCAGGGAAGAACATACAGATCAACGTAAATATTAGACGAGCAACTCCCTTGAAAAACAAGATATTTTAACTCAAATAGGGACGAAGTGAGATCGAGTTGGCTAGCATTTAAGAAGCTTACTGGGTTGGGGGTTAAGATAAAGTAAAGAAAAAGCTAAGCCGAACCCAACCTATTTTTCCATCTTTATCCCCTATTTTGTCCGTTCCTAACTCAGCCAATGGTCCGAAAGCCGGACATAATTTTGACATAAACCCTGTACTGGGACAGGTTTTTCTCAACACGCAAAAGCACAATAATGCCATAAGCCTCCCGGTTCCAAGCTTTTACATTATAATCCCTCTCATATATTATACCCACCCCCCCCCCTCTTCCCCCCTCAAGAATTAAAAGTACCCAATTAAAAAAGCCCCTAATAGCCATCCTTTGAGATGGTAACAATTGCTCCATCACAAAAGTATATACAACAACCAAATCTCCTCCAATACAGAGACCAAGAATAAAACGGCAAGCAAATAAAAAATGCCAATTGGGTGCAAATGCTTAACAAAAAATTTTAAAGAGTTACAAAAAAGTTAATTATCACCAGTAGCAAACATTGAAGCAATTCCAACAGTTAATGCAAAAATAGAAACTGGTTTACGACCAAATGCATCAGATATTGCTCCAAAAGTTAGAGTGCCGATAAGCACGCCAGCGAATTGAATCTGGCTTTAATTTTAAAATTTTTAATTTAAAATGTTTATTAAAGGGTTTAGAAATAATTATGTTAATTCCATTTGAACTCCTCACTATAGGCTAGAAAGACCCGGACAAAAATTTATAAATGATCAGAATCAGTTTGATTCTGATCAGTCTCAAAATCATTCTTTTGATTTAAAGAATGGGCAGGCCCTTTAGTTCCAGTAGTTTTTATTTATCAATAAATATATTTGTTAAACAAATTATTCTTCTTAATGCGTTGATTCGGCTCTCACCAAGAGTGTATTGTCAAGAGTGATTTGTTACTCTTGTAAAAACTCCGGCAATCTCCTGAAACGGTGTCTAGAATATTAAATACTTTTTTTCTAATTGAGGGATTCGCGCCCCGCTCCTGATAAGTGAGTAATTTCTCTCCACAAATAACATTTCATTTAACTTCCAATCAAAAAAATTACCTAAACAAAGCTCGATTATAAGCATTAGATCCACAAATCCAACCAAATTCCATTGCCGCTGAATGAAAGGGTATATTCTCTTCAAATTGTATCAAATTCTCTGGACATTGTTGATATACTGTACAATTTCTAGCAAAATTTGAAGTATTATTTAATAAACATTTCCATTTTGGTATATAATTTGAAAATACGGAAAAAATCATTTGGGTTGCAAAGAAAATTCCAAACAGCCAACACAACAAAACACAATAATGGAACCGATTGAAATTGAAGGAACAAAGCAAATTTATGTTTGTTCTCCTAAACTTGTTGGTGTTGTTTTTGTTTTCCTTGTTGTCCATCGTTAATCTTGGCAAAAATGGAGATTTTCCGTTTTGTTGATCAGACGTCATTTTTATATGAATTTTTAGGTGATAAAATGATTTAAATTTAACGTAGGTATTTCTCGTATTTTCAAATCATGTGCAGCTCAAGGGTTCTTTTTCAACTCAAGGCAGCTCAAGGTTTCTTATTGCCAATTGAATGATACTTGAGTTAGAGAAATAAAATGACAGATTTTTCCTTTCATTTTACATGAATAAAATGATAAAAAAAATAATTCAATTTTTCATTTTAAACCTCTAAAAAATATGCAGATAAGAGAAATTTGGTAAAAAATCAATGTTTTGGGGAGAAATTTTTTTTAATATTACCCTTTGTTATAAAGAACATCTTAATTTTATTATCATTTACATTCAATTTCATGTTTCCTCTTTAAAATTTAAAAAAATTAAAATCGTAAATCACTACAAATCGTTAATGCAACCTAAAAAGTTTTCATAGATAGAAGCATAAACTTTCAAACAGCTGCTGAGGACAGCGACTAGTGATTAATAAATATAAGTAGTTTAAAGTTTAATCCTGTTAATCATAATATTATTTTCTCGTTATTTTCTATAATATTTTCTAGCTAAAACTTGTCAGTAAACTTGTAAATATTTATTTATAAATGTAGTTATGTAAAAGTATCAACTTTTAAAAATTTTTAAATAACTCCTTTTTGTTTTAAATTGCGTCATTCCTAAGCTGAACACCTTGCACTGGTTAAAAGATAAAAAACTGACTGTAAAATGTCTGTTGAATTGAAACTTTTACAACCGAAATTTCAATTCAAAATTAGTTGATAAATACCTCTTAAAAATTTAATTCTAAAGTGACTCGCTTCTAAATAAATTAACTGTTACATCCTCCTGATCAAGGATGGGTCAGGTTACTTTAAAACACGACTCGATACTGAAATCCATACTTTTTACGACTCGAAATCTGAAATGATCAGAAGAAAACATGAAGCCACTCCAATACACGACCCGAATTCTTTCTCAATCCTTCTCGTATCTGTCTTAACTGTGAGAAAATTTTTAAATTTTTTATGTAAAAACTTAATTTTTAAATTTAATTTTATTCACATTTATTAACGAAAATTTATATACTTTTTTGAATAATAAAATGATTTTTTTGCAAACTAAAATTGTTATAAAACGAAGAGAATTCTTTAAATATATTCTTTGTAGGCAACATTAGGAAATTTTTGTCATTTGTAAATACTATGATATTTAGAAATAATCACGGATAACAATCTGGTATTTTTAATATTTATAGTATCCAAGGTTTTTTCCTTTCAAGCTGTCTGGGCCAAAATACCCGATTAAAATACGATTTCTTGGATACCGAGACCCTAAATTCCGATTTTCAGAGCCCTACTCGGGTCCGAATTCTACTTTAGAGTTTTATAGGTATAATTTGTTTATTAAAAAATTATATTTTTCTCTTATAATATTTACATAAATTTATTTTCACGTGAATTTCTCATATTTTCAGCTGAAAATATTATTTTTCCCCATTTTATGCGCGTTTATTCAGCTTATTACTATTTTATCTTTCTAAATTTTTGAGTGTTTTGCAGCATTTCCCAAACTAAAATAAACAAAAAAAAAAATAAATTTAAAAGGGCAAGTATTGGGAAAAACAAAATAAATCCTTTTATTTCTTCGTAAATATTTTTATTTGTAAATTTAATATTTTTATTTTTTAATTTTTTAAAATTATTTCCATTTTACTTTATCCCAGATTACTTATCCCAGATTATCCCAGATCTCTAACTTCTAAAAAATCAAGCGATTCCAATTTTTAATTTTTATTCAGAAAAGAATTGCAACAAGTTTTGGGTCGTGATTAAAGGTTAAGGCCCTTAATCCTCCCAAATACCTCGATATCCTTGTTAATTCCTAAATAACATCTTAATAACTTCTAATCCTTCGTAAATTTATTCTTTAATTTTCATTAACTGTACCTGATTTTTTATAAAATATCAACTGTCCTAGCCTCGATGTCCATCATCGTCTCCTTCCAAACCCCAACAAAATTCTTGAACATACATAGTGAAAATTGGAATTTATTTTTATGTCCGAACAGGATATCTGATGTATATGTACCCCTGAGGTGTCTATATCCCTGATGATGTGTAGTATCCCTGATGTGTCGCTAAACTTTAAATTATTTCTAAACAGCCCACCCCTACTTTCTTAATTTTTTCCTCATTTCCGTCAAAATCCATTTTTATATAACTTTCACTTCCGTTTAATTATTTGCTTTGAGAAATAGACTTGACAGAAGGGATATAAAATCAACATGTATATAGTAAATATTTTTCCCGGTTTTCCTATTCATTTATTTAATTTGTAAATAATTATTATTTTTGTTTAATTAAAAGGACATGTTTCTAAAAGAAAATTTCTAAATGATTATTTCCTCTTATTTTCTAAATGCAATCTATTACAGCCTCATCTTTTAAGCATTAAGGAGCACACCGTGATGGTTCATGATTCCAGAAAAAATTTCTACCAATTTATTCTGAAAATTACAATATGTAAATTTATTTATTTATTTATTTGAGCAAACCACTAGCGCATTTGCGCAATTATAGTGGTGAAAAAAAATACAAATGAAAGTAATACAAAAAAAAAGAGGTCATACAAAATAAATTTTGGGAATTCCCTCCGTTTTTGAGCGAACTCTGATTCCCAAATTTAGCAATTTTCTATTGTGTTTTATAACGCCTACTTTTAGGCGTTACCCCTAGTATTATTAACCCTAGTATTATGTCCAACATTTATGTGCATAAAATTACATTATTGAACAATTACCTTGTGTAATTATTTTTTCAACCTCTCCCTAGATGGAGTAATTAATCGAGAAAATACTGATTTGTGTTCAATTTTCTTCACTAATTTAGTTAATTCTCAGTAAATTATCCATCAGTTTTTATACAGTAAGCATTTAACTTTTATGAAGAAAAATTTTTTATTCACGTTTCAAAAAATTGTATCTTTTTCTGTTTATATTTAAATTATTTAATCACAATCTGTTTACAAAAAGAATTTTAAAACAAAACCGTAAACAATTTTCTATAGACTAATTCCCCCTTATATTTTTGAAAAAGCTGCACTTTACGTACAGGTACGCATTAAATACTCCTCTAAACTTCTCAAAGCTCAAGGTCTTTTTCTTCCATCTTTTTTGTTTGTCCGCGTTTCTATAACCAACAAAATGAAATTCACGTGAATTTTTTGTGAACCTCACAGAAAAAATTTTGTTCTCTTTTTGCTACCAGCCGCTTAGGGTAGAGAAGGAGTAAAAAGACGGGCTATGCGACATTTGCAGACCGACATTTGAGGACATTACATATGCATAGGTATATTTTTCTCAAATAAATGTTAGATGCCATTTTAATCCATAAAATTAAGCTTTAAAATCATTTTTGAAAATGTTGGTAGGCTACGAAGCTAGAATACTTTCTCTTTCAACTTTTGAAAATTTTCACAAAATCCTCAATTGGAACAATGTTTTTCCAAATTTTTCCAAAAATTTCGGAAATCAGATGGATTAAAGGCGGAAAGCAGAATTTAACACCACTATGGTTTTTAGAACATAACTTAACTTCAATGCCATAATTTCGTTCAAACGCTATATCACTTTATGAATAATTTCAAGCAGACTTGGTAATGGATACGGATACAGATGATTTCAAAATGCCTGCGGACATCCGCCTGTATCCGCCGTAAATATCCAGATACGTATACCAAAATCCATGTCCATTACCAGTCTTATTTCAAGTTTGTTTTTATAAAATTAACCTCTCTGTTTATCATTTTTAACATCGATTTTGTACTTGATTTATCCTCAAATGTCTCGTCCTCAAATGTCGCTCCACGAAAGTTGGAAATGAGAGAAAAAAGGGATTTCAGCACATTTGGTCCTTTATAGTGTGTTAATATTTATGTTAGAGTTTATTTTAGACAGTCTGGCTGTCATTTTGTCTATTTATTCCTTAGCGACAGCTGCTTAATTCTCTACTATTTTTTAAAATTTATTTCTTTTTCTTCTCCTTTTTTGTTCTAATATTTATTTCTCTATAGACCCCATAATGTCAATAATATTTGGAGCTTTTATTTGACGTTCGTTTTAGCATTTCGTCGAAAAAAATTTTTATTTAAAAGGGCGTTGTGAAAGCTAGTCTGGGTGACTTGCTAGACCGGATATGCTGTTTGTGTGTGAAGCTATTAATAAGTCTATTTAAATATAATGTTGGTTTGTCTGGAGAAATGACAGACTGAAACAAATATTAGAGAGACTAAATTCTCTCGACGATAGAAACCTGAGTAGAAGTTTTATAAGAGATTTCTCGAAAAATTTTGAAAATACATAAGAGCTTAACTGCGCGGACTTAAATGGAATGTGTTATTTAGCGCCTCAGGCAAGGAATTTTAAAGGATGTGGGATTAACCGAGAGTTTTGTTTCCTACTTTTTTTTTCCTACTTTTTTTTCAATTGACCTCTAAAAAATTCATTAAAATTCCTTCAACGCCGCTTAAAATCACTATTGTTATAAACCATTCAATTCCCAATTCACGTTAATTTCTAAATTCTTTTTAAATTTTTTAAAATTCGACTTCATTTCCTCTTAAAAAACAAAACTATCCATCATTTTCATCAAATAATCTCAGATTTCTTCATTTTACATCTATTATTTCCTTAGCAACCCCTCAATCTTTCAATTCCGCTTTTCTTCGTACAATAACATTCAATTTCCCCATATATCCCTCTCTCTCCTCCATTTATTTTTAGTTTTCGACATCGTTAAACATTTTTTTTGCTTTAATTCCCCTCCCACCACAATCCATTATTTGTCCGCTTCATATGAATTTCACGTGAATACGACAGCCTCTATTTATTCACTTTATTCTCAGCGCCTATTCATCCGACAAGAAATTTTTTTTCATTTTTATGCTTTTCATGTGGATAGATTTTGTTTGCTATATAATTCCGTTCCTTTCTGTGTTAGTATTTTATTTTATTTTTAAGACGACACAAGTCCATAGTATACAGAATGACTTTACAATTTGTAATATGGAACAAGTTTTTTTTGGTTAAAAATGCTTTAAAAGCATTTTTATTCACACATTTAAAATATTTTTAGAATGAAGGCCAAAAAAACTGTTATAAAATATTTTTTATATTATCACATCACTATTTATTTTATAAATTTTATTATTTAAATAAACACTTATTCCTCATTTTATTTTTATTTTATATTTTATTTGTGATCATCTTTTAGTATTTGCATAATTATTACTGTGTTAAGAATGAATATTCTGTTTATTTTCTTCAATATTACCTTAAATCTTTTAATCTAAGCAAAGCTTCCTAGGAAGCTGTCCTATGCTTTAACTAATACATAGTATAAGCATGACTGGCTTGAGGAACCTCGACCTCGCGCAACCCTAGTTTATTTAGCCCGTAATTACTCAATTTCTCAATTTTTAAGGATTGGCTATACCTATATTGATACTGTATTTAAAACAAAGTTTTCCCTTTTACCTCTTTCTAATTAGTAAATATTTAGCAAAATTCATTGTTGCACTTTTTATTATCTTTTTTCCTTTTTTTCTTGTATGGAAATTTAATATTAATTTCGGAATTTAAATCATGTTCCGGATTCTCAGCCGGTATCGCGATCAAGTTATTTTTCAAATACTATAATTCTTTTTCTCAATTTAATTTAAAATTTTTGTATTTTATTAAGCAATTATTTATTAAAACAGTAACTCCATACTAGAAAATATTAAAAAATTGGATTAATTTTTGCTCTACGAGGTAGTGCTTTTCGGAACGAACAATAATTTCTCGGAATTTATTTTAAAATCTGCAGTTACTCTCAACAGCCTCACAATATTTTTAATTATTCCGCATGGTTACAATTTTAATGTTAAATAAAAAAATTTTTTTTTGGTGAGTGAGGTTTACGGAAATTGTCCTTAGTCAGCTGTCCCTTTTTTCCATTTTTTATTCCATTGATTTTCGCTCTTACAACAACTACTATATAAATTATTTGTATATATTTGTCTCCCATTCCTGCCCAAATTTGTTAAAATTACTCTTTAAATAAGTAAAAAAGTATTATATTCTCTGTTTATTACTACCTATTTTTATTTAAAAAATTTTTGTTAAAAAAGTTTTTTTAGAATTTTCTTTTGTTCATTTCCAAACTCCTCTCCTCTCTTTAACAGTACTGGGGTTTTGGCAGCTCCAGCTCCGACCTATTTTAAATCTTATCCCTGACTCCAGAAGCCTTCCCGAAATCTTCAAAAAACTGCAAAATCTGCAGCAAAGCCCCAATTCAAGCTATCAAATAAATTATTTACCGTTTTTTAAAAAATAAGAGAAATAATGAAACGCTGTCGAAACGGAAGCATCAACATCCCTTTTTATTTGACAAATGATTTTTTGTTTGTTTCCGGTACAGTATCTAGACATTTAGGGAAACTAAAGCTTTATTAAATATATAAAAATTTGTTTGTTTAAAACACAAAATTTTTTTCATGGGATGGGATGAGTAATAAATAAGGCTGTGATAGTTAGGCAAGTAAAATTAGTGAAATAGGCGCCTAAAATAGGCACCAAAAAGCCAAAAAAGGCACAAAAATAGGCAGATAAAAAAGGTTATCAGCCTATAAAATTATGATAAAAACAATAAAATAACCGCTTATTCGTCGTTTTTTGACAATTTTGCCATTTATTCGTCATTTTAAATCATTTTTTGAGCAAAAATGGTGCAATTTTTTAAATATGTCGATAATTGACAAAAAGAAAATCTTGCCCAACCCACAAAACGTCCCACCCCAAAATGTCCCGCCAACAAAACGTCTAATCTCAAAATGTCCAACAGAGTAAAAATACTTAATTTGTCGAAATATAAATTAAAAATGGGAGTTGACACTGATTTTTTTTAGATTTTTCACTGATTTTTAGGCAAAATTTAGAAAAAATCGCTAAAAAGGCAAAAATAGTACCGAAAATTCCAAAATAGGCAAAAAGGCTCAAAAAGTCCGAAATAGGCAAAAATAGGCAAGTTAAAAGTCATGCTAGACTCTTCGGACCAAGCTAAAAACACGTTTTTTGAACGTATTACAACATCCCAAGCTTGCAGAAAAAATAGGCATTTGCCTATAAATCACAGCCTTACTAATAAATGAGTAAAAAGTAATAATTATATAAATGAGTTTTCTGATATTTACTCTTTTTTAAATAATTTTTCTTCCACTTCATTTTTCAAACGCGAAGTTTTTCGACTCAAAACTCTTTCCGAAGAAATTTTTGAAAACTGTACTCGAAAATGATTTTTTCTCGACATTTACCAGGGATAATAGACATAAGGATTTTATTGGACAAAACAGGGATGTCAATGGTTTGTTTGAAAAACAAACTTTTAAATGTTTGTTTTTCAATCTTAATATTTTTTATTTTATTTTGACTAAATAATTTTTTCCATTTAATTAATTAATTTTTTTAACAAAAGCTCAATAACCAATTTTTTCATTTATTCTTTAATCAATTTTCTTCTCAAATTTTTTAAACAAATTTTTGCGTCCAACTAAATACATAATCACGTTTTGTTGTATATTTATTCTTTGCCTCATTTTTAGTTTTCCTTTCTTAGAATCACACACAGTTTTTATATTTTTTAAGTCACAAGATTGTTTGGCGTTTGGCCTATTATAAAAGGAATTTTTGTATAAAATAGCTTTTTATTATTCAAAATTTACTAAAAGTTTTTTTGATAAATAAAAAAAATTATGTACAACTCTTTTAAGAAAGAAAAAATTTAAATATATAAATTAAAAAATTAAAAATTATATCCTTGTAATTATTTTTTTGGGATTAGAGGAAATTTTTTAAAAATTTACTAGACATTCATTAGAGTTGGGGTAGCTTCCCGTCCCTTATACTTTGACCCTGATAATTTTTTGGCAAAACCCTGACCCGAACCTTGAAGGTTCTTTCCCGGCAACCCACGATTCCCGACATATCCGACCCTGAAGACCCGGGGAGCTACTCTAATTAGAAATGTTCCCGTCCACGAATTTCGGGGAAAGAATACTAGTTCCTGTTGTTGTTATTTTTGATTCTCTTTTCTTAATTTTTTATTTTTTAAATTTAAACTCAACAACTGTCAATAATTTAATTTCAATTTCTTTCTAATTTTGTTTTTCTTTTCTTTTTGAATTTTTCTGTCAATCAAATAATCTAGAAAATTTATCATTTGTTATTTCTTTAACTAATTTTTGGACCTTGAAATGAATGTCTTTTTTCAATTTTATTTTTTGCTTTACGGACTTTGTACCTGCCACGGACTTGAACAAACTGATTGAGGGCATTTCAAGTCCAAAATGATATCTTTTTTTTTAAATTTTTGAACATTTTTTTATTAAAATCGAATCCTCATTTATTTAAAAGATATTATGAATCTTTAGTTTTATCATTTAACCCTACTATTAATTTAATAATATTACTAGGTCGCTAAATGTGTTTGGCTTAATACAATTCAAAACTCAGTTTGTATCTTTTCTAAAATTATATTTACCGTATTTGCTAAAATAATTACCCAGGGTAATTATTGTTTAATAGGGAGGGGGTAATTATTTGAAAGAGGGACATTATTTCAGCAAATACGGTAGCTGGTTCCGGATTCTAATATCCGACAATAGCCTATTTATCCGCGTATGTCTCAAAGAAGCAGAAAAAGGTCAAAAGAGATACGAATTAAATTACCTATTTTTTCCTTTTTTGGCCTGTTTATTTGAAATATTTTTTTTTTATTTTTTAAAACTTTTTTTGATTTTTTTTAAATTAAAAAAGTAAAAACAAAAAATTTTTTTAAAGATTAAAGTACCCTTATAAAATTTTAAAAGCATCCATCAAAAGCTAAGAAGCTAACTGATACATGTTTAGAAAAAAAAGAATAAGATTTTCAACAGATGAACAAAAAAATAATTTAAAATTTTTTTCAAAAAATTTATTTAAAAAATAATTAATGATTTGAGGAGGTTCCAGGCTTTTTTGTTATTCTCTTAAATTTTTTTATAATCCTTCAATTTTTGATTTTTATTTGTTTAAAAATTATTTTTTTCAAATCACATTTCTCAAATTAAAATTTTTCTGTAAAAATTATTTTTGTTGATTTTCCTACCACGTTTTTCGATTTTTTTCTTTTTATTTTCTATTTTTATTCTAAAGTTATTTTTATTTTAATTACATCCCTTGTCATAAGAAACACAAAGAATTATTTTTTATTCTTTTTTAATTTATTAGTTTCTTTTTGAATATATTTAAATCATCAGCTGTTTAATTTCTTTCACGTTTCTTTATATTTTTAATTCTATAAAATAATTTTTTTAATTTTCATTATTATTAATAAAATTTATTTTAAGCAAAATTTATCCAAAAATTTTTAATTTAAATTTTGATCGACTTTTGATTTTTAAAATATTTTTGAAAAAAGCATAAATCACTCCTGGGAAAATTAAAAATTTTATCAAAACTGCCAGTGTTAAAGCAAATTGTCACAAATACCCTTCCTCCTTGTCCTTATCTATCAGTTCCGTTGAATATTATATTTTTCCGATATCTTCCGGGACACGCTTCCGGGACACGGTCGGAAATCCTGGTAAGCTCTATTAGCGATCACTCAGGAATTCTTGTCTATAATAATGATATTCACAAGTTTTTTGGAATTTTCTTATAAATTTTTTTCAAAAATGATAAAAAACAATTTAATTTTCCCCTTATCTGCCCATGCGAAATCAGTTTTTCTATCTGTCTTTTTTTACTTTTCGATACATTTTTTGTCTAATAAAATTTTTTCAAATATTTTACTTTATTCCTCGGCCTTTTTAATAATTTTCATTTTATTTTAATTCCTCCGTTATCATTTAATCATAAAATAAGGGGCTTTTAAATATTAAAAATGGTCGTGAAACCTCTATAAAAATAAAAAAATTCGAAGGAAAATTTGTAAAATTTTTTTATGAATTTTGAGGGGTTTTTTTCAAAAAGATTATCATTATTTTAATAATGATTAAATTTACTAAATGATAATGTGATCGTTAACTATAAATTTCAATTCACTATGAAGTTGGTGAATTGACACTGTAAAGTTCACTGTAAAGTTGTTGAATGCGTTTCGTTTTTTTGTTGTTTCGGGCGGTTTTTCTGATTCATTTCGTAACGTAAAATTTTTCGCATTTTAGTTTCATTTTAACGTAAAAATATCTCGAATTTTGCACAGTCCGACCCCTCTTTCACATACATCTTAGGTTAATGATTTCATTTCAACAGATTGAGATCTTTAACCTAAGATCTTAAAGTGACTTGTACTTTAGTAAGTGGCTTTGGTTCTAGTTTATGCGGCATCTTTCGGCCATAAATCTGTTGAATTGTTAGAGGGTTGGACAGCGTTTTGAAACTGTTATTCTGCTAGAGCATTTTTACGGCCAATTTTTAGCAGGGCTTTTATTAAAAGCTTTGTTGTAATTAGTAATGTTTTTTTTTTGCTATTTAGGAAAATATTTATTTCTTTATTTCTTAAATTAGAAATATTATTCTAAATTATTAAATATTTTTTATTATTTATATCTTTCCTTAGCAATCTCATAATTAATTATTTAACTAATATTATAAGTAGCTTTTAATTTATTTTTTAAATTAAATTTTCAATATTTCTATTCATTTTTTTAATTTAAATACTTTGCGTGGTACTATAAATTTAATTTAAACAAATTACTCATCCAAATTTATATTTGGAATTTAAAATTTTTTAATCTTTTTTATATCTTCCACAGAACACTCAAAATTCACGTGTATTTTGACTAAATAAATAATTAGGTATTTATTTTTGGAATATTATTTAAATAATATTTGTCTGAAATTTTTATTTAAAAAATTTTATTTTAAAATTTTATTAAGATTTTTAATAAAAATAAACCTTTTTTTAATTTTAAATTGTCTATAGCTGCCTGTTTTCATATTTTAGATTTACTATAATTTTTAGAAAAGTGTTTGGTTTATAAATTTTTTTAGCCAAAAAACAGAAAGACACAATTTTCTTTAATACATTAGCTGGACCCTCATTTTTTGATTTGAAATTTTAATTAACTGGTGGTCCAGTTCGTTGGTTTTTATATTGTCTTAGATAATCGTTTATACATATCTTACGTTGGACTTGATAAAATTTAAATTTCTTGAATTCATCGTATAAGGCAATAAGTAGAGAACGGACCGAGACGAGATCTCGATCCGAACTCTCGGTTATCGTGATCGAGAATTCTCCCAGTTCGGTCTCTAATTATAAGTAATATTTTTAAGAATAATTTTTATTCGTTTAATATTTTTATTTTATTTTAATTTTTATATAAATTTAATAATTTTAATTCTAAAAAATATTTTTTTTTATAAAACATATTCAAAAAAATTTTTTAGTATTATTTTCCTTAATCTGAAAAAATAATTTCCTCAATACCTGGAAAGATTATGCATAATTAAAAAAATTATTTTTAGAACTAAAAATAAATTTGACTTAATTTTAAATAAAATTCTAACAAAAATGTTATTTTACAAATTTTATTTTTTTCTTTAATTATTCATTTATATTTAATCATTATTTTGTTTAAATTTGCAATTATTATCATTCTAATTTTTTGTTGGTCTAACCATTTAATTATTTTAATTTATAAAAAATATTTTTAGTATTTTTATTGATATAATTTGATTAATTAAATATACTTTTATTATTTCTATTTTTATTTTTTTTATTACCTAAAGATTAATTTAAATATTTAACTTCCTCTTTTGAATAAATATTTATTTAATGACCTTTTTAAAATTATTCTCATTAATTAATTCTAAAAAATATTTTTCCTTTATTCTGATAATTATTTATTATTAGGGTTGGCGGATCTTTTAAATTCTCTGAAACTATTTCGATATCCGAACTAGAACATTCTCGATTACCCTCACTTCTATATTAATAGAAATTCTTTCATTGATTTAAATACCTCTATTTTGTATTAATACCGTATTTCCTGAAATAGTACTGCCTGCTAAATTAGTACTGCCCCCTGAAATAGTACTGCCCTTTAGGGGAGGGTTGAAAAATAGTACTGCCCCCTGAATTAGTACTGCCCCCTGAAATAGTACGGCCCCCATTTAAAAAATTAAAAAATAGGCAAAATTTGATTTTTTAATCATAGTAATTATTCCTCGCAATATTTAACTAATTTATTGAATCTTGATATCTATTGGTATAGAAATTGGAGGGCTTAAGAGGATATCGGTGGATTAATGGGGATTTTGTTGGATTTGGAAGGATATCTGTCTAAAAAATTAAGGGCAACTAAAACATATTTCACTCCATCTCCGCGCCTATTTTTTAAGATGACCCGAACCTTGGCTAAGATAAGATAAACTGGTAATGTAAAGATAGAATATAAGTATTTAAGAGAGATATGAGGATATGAGAGGTTTATATGAGGAAATGAGAGGCTTTTAATTCCCGACATCTTCCTAAATTCTTGATATCCCTCATAATCCCCATCGTCCTTGATTATGGACATCCCCATAATTTTTATACTCTCTTAATACCTTGAAATTAAAAGACTTTCACTCAATCCCTCCAACTCATTGATCTCAATCAATCCCTCCAACACGCGCAGAAGTCTGATTTTAGGGTTCGGTGGTACAGGTATTCCGAGAGAAAACGGTATCGGTATTTCGGATTGATGATACCGATCCCGATACCGACCTCGGGATTAGCCTAAATCGGTATTGGGAATTGAGTTAATGATACCGATACCGATACCGGCTCGGGATTTAAAAATCGGTATCGGTATTTTCTTAAAAAAATTTAATATGAGCAAAAATTAAATAAATTTATTTTCCAATTCAAAGATCTTAATAATAATAAACCGCTGAACCCTAACTGATTTAACGCTTGCCTCTCCACAAAACACGAATTAGAAAGATACGCATGGCGCTCTACAAAACGCTCTACAAAATGCTTGCTAAGATGTCATTATAGACGGGGTCTTAAATAATTTTTAAGGTCTGCTAATTTCACGTTTGGAACAAGTTTTTGATTTGGGATAATTCCGAGCATACTATTGTGGATATTATAAAAATTTAAACACAAAAAAGGATTCAGATAATTTTGAAAAAGGGTTGAAATATAGTACTGCCCCCTGAAATAGTACTGCCCCCTGAAATAGTACTGCCCTTTAGAGGAGGGTTGAAAAATAGTACTGCCGGCAGTACTATTTCAGGAAATACGGTATCTATCCATCTAGAGGGCGATTGGGGGGGGGGGGTCATACACGAATCGAAATCATTATCTCGAAAAATAGAATTTTTCTTCCAGCAATTGTCTCGATCCAATTTATAGTTCCAACCATATCCATCATTTATAATTTTTAATTATTTCTCCATTCCTAAGAAATTTTTAATTATTTTTTTCGACAAACTAATTAAATTCTTTTTTATTTTTAGACACGGAAAATTTGCTTTCATTTAATAATTAAAAAAATATTTTTTTTAAATCCTTCCATAAAAAACAACATTAAATTATTAAAAAATATGCCACCTTTATCATTCCGTGTAAATGAAGAGTATGCCCAATTATCTGAAATAATTCCTGGTTTATTCATTTGTGGTGTTAATGGGCTTACAGCAGCGAATATTTGTGCTTTTCGAATCCAATTAGTTGTTAACTGTACACGAGAGGTTCCGAACCTTAAATGTTTGGGGCAAGTACCAAGAATGAAATTATGGGTAGAGGATACTCCTGAAGAAGATTTATTTGCTCATTTTGATTTGGTTGCTGATCAGGTAGATAATCGACTGTTTAACTAGTAAAAAGGAAATAGGACAGCTTTAGCCGTTTGAATTCCAAAAAAATTATTCGAGCGTCGTTTGAGCGCGAACACTGCATCTTGATTTCGAGACATACGGGCTGGAACATGCTTTCTTATTTTTAATATAAAATTGGTTTAGGGAGTAAGGTTGTCGGATAGTTGGAAATCTTCGGATATTCGGTCTTTTTTGGATCCGGATCCGAAAACCCTATTTGAGGATGTTAAAAACATTTGTGTACATTGGAAGTTAAATTATAAGATATGGGGGAAATAGGCCGGTGGAGCTAAATCACCGAATAAACTCGCGGGAGTCTTCCGTATCCATTCTTTGATCGTATTTGCCTCGACCCTGTCACCAATAAAATCGAACCCCGCCCGGTAATATGTAACATATGATAAATCTTTAAACCTATACATTAGATTAGATAATACCAGTCTTCTTGCCAGTTTTAAAAATTTAACTTTAAATATTTTCCAGATGCATGCCATTATTCGGGATGGTGGCGCCGTTCTTGTCCATTGTGTTGCGGGTGTTAGCCGTTCAGCAAGTATTTGTCTTGCATATTTGCTCAAATATCGAACTCGGTCATTACGTGCTGCTTATCATTTAATGGGTGAAAAACGGCCTTTAGTTAGACCAAATATTGGATTTTGGAGGCAATTAATTCGTTATGAACAGGTCCTTTAATTGCCTAAGAATAAAATTTATTTTTAATTTTATAGTTGATCAAAGGTAATATTGGCTCAGTGCGTATTGTGAGAGATGAGGCACAGCCTGATAAATTGCTTCCTGATGTAAGTCTAAAAAAGATTTTGTTTTGAATTTAAAATTAAAAAATTATTGTTTGCCATTAATTATTGTTATACTAAGCAAATGTCGGTCGGCATTCCTAGTTTCGCTTTCCGACGTCTCCTTTTTTCAACATTTCAGAATGATGCATAGGTTGGGTATTTTGCTTTTTGATCTTAGGCTCCGACTCTTAATTATTTCCTGGATAAGACTCCATCTCTAGGATCAGTCTTTAGGTCCGTCTCCGACTCTAGTTTCCGTAGCCTTGATTATAGCTAAATTAAACCCAAAGTTTACTCCAAAACAATTTTAATAAACTTAGATTTATTTTTTAATTTTTTCCAGGTTTACCTCAAATCTGTCATTCCTGATAAATATAGTCGTCCATTGTCTCCCACAAATGTTGGTGAGGATTCTTCAGTTCATCATTTAAAGCCTATGGCCGATGAAAGTTATTTGTCTGGACATACTTCTGGTTGGCATCGTCGTCGTTCTTCTTCTGGAGGTTCAGATCGTGTTCGTTTCGTTCCAGTTTTGGAGCCTTTGGCTGAACTTGCCGAAGCTGCTGGATAATTTAAGTAGTAAAGATTAAACGATTAATTTAATCAAAAGAAAAATTTATTTTAAAATTGTTCTCATATTTATCTCTCTCTCATTTTTTATTCTTTAGTATTTATTTCTTTTTAATCACAATTTTTTGAAATTTAAATATTTTATTTAAGAAAATGGTTCTTGTCATTATCAATTTAAAGAAAAGTTTACTTCTGAATTTTTTAAGCAGGGAATAACATTTGGATTAGGGTGGCACTCTGACTCTTTAGGGTGTAAGTTTTGGGTGTTGGTTTGCCGGAGAGGGTATGCGGGGTTCCGGGGACTGGATACAACAAATTTGAACTAATTTTTATTTTTCTCTTAATTTGGTCACGACAAGTACCCAAATAGGATTTTCCAATCATTTTTTATGGTTTCTAAATTTTTTTTTTGTTTTTACTATCAATTTTTCCTTTTTTATTAGTTAGAGATCGAATATTTTAGTAGTTTTTTAATATTAAATATTAAAAATAAATTAATTTTCGCATTAATTCGATCTCTATACAGCCTGGCTAGAATAGGGTTGTCGGTTCGGAACTGAACTAAGATTAAGGTTATTCGGGTCGATTCATGGATATCCAAAGTGTTTTCAAGTAATATCAACCCTAATAATGAGGTATAACATTTGGGGCGTGAGAAATTTTCTGGCATTCCCACCAACAAATACAAATTTTTATTTAATTATCTACGTAAATTCACCAAGAACATGTATTTAAAGATACAAAAAATTTTTTATTATATATTAATTTACCACAAAATCTACCTATTCATTTAATTAAAATTTGCTTTATTTACAACGATTTTGTAAAAAAATTTTTATTTTATTGTTGTTTACATTTTAAAATTTCATTCGTTTACATTATTGTTTAAATAAATTTATGGCATTTTGCCGTTTTGAATGAAATAAATTTTATTTAAATTATTATTAAGTTATAATTAGAGTAAGTCGAGTACGAGCGAGTACGAGTATACTCGACTCGATCGCTCGGGTTTTTTTCGCATTTACTCGGGCTCGGAACTCGGAATCCTAATACTCGGATTACTCGTACTCGGACACTTCATACTCGACGACTCGGTTAAAACTGAGTATTTTTATGCCCCTATCTGCGGCGCAAAAAGGAAGATTTTTGGCTTAAGGATCTTCCAAATTTCTCAAAATTTTCGCCTGCGGCGCAAAAAAGGAAGATTTTTGGCTTATGTTTCGTCAAAATTTCTCAAAATTTTCGCCTGCAGCGCTGAAAAGGGAAGAAATTTTGCTGCTTGGCCTTTCAAAATTCTCAAAATTTTCGCCTGCGGCGCTGAAAGAAAGATTTATGTGTATCTCGGAGGATTTTAATGGAGTTAGGTGGTTTTTAGTGATATCTGGATATTTCAAGGGATCTAAGGATATAGAGAGGGATTTGGCCTTCCGAAACTTGGGTGATCCTACTTGGCCTTCAGAAATTCTCAAAATTTAAGCCAGCGGAGCGAAAAGAAAAGGATAGAGCAACGACATACCTAATCAAATGATATCCCAATTAATCTCTCGAATTTCCCAGATTTTGCTCTTAATAACCCAAATCACACGATAATCAGCCCAAATCCCACTTAATCCCTTGATATCCATCTCATTCATTTGTTATCATCTGCATCACCTTTCGACAATATACCTAATCCGACGATATCACTTAATCTCCCGAATTTCCCAGATTTTGCGCGTAATACACCCAAATTCCACGATAATCAGCCCAAATCCCGCTTAATCCCTTAATATCCATCTCATTCCTCTTATCACCATTGACTTTCCACCTGGAGCCAACATTTATCCATTGACTTTCCACCTGGAGCCAACATTTATCCATTGACTTTCCACCTGGAGCCAACATTTATCATGGGCGTATCATGGAATTTCGGCGGATTAAGAGGGATATAGGTGGATTAAGAAAATAAATGGGATTTGGATGATGATCCCCCGCATCACTGTCAATAAATGCCCAATACCCAGCACTGATGATGAGTAGTCTTTAGTAAAAGTATTGTTTTTATTAAAATTATTTTAGAATACTGTCTTATAAAAATTACTCGATTACTCGATTTACTCGTACTCGAACTCGGCCTAAAAAGTTGAACTCGTACTCGAACTCGGGTTTTTCAAACTCGGATTACTCGAGCTCGGTTTTTTCCCAATTACTCGGTACTCGACTTACTCTAGTTATAATTATTTCCGCTTTAGCGGAAACAAAAAAACTACATGATTTCATATTTATTTAATAAGATTTTAAACAAGCTTATAATTAAATTTAGCTTGATATAAACGATGTAATAATTTTATTAACTAGGAATTTGAATTTAATTATGTAACTTCTAAGCTACTTATTAATTTAATTTTTAATCAAAAATTGAGGAAATATTTTTATAATTCGATAATAATATATTTCATTCGAAGTATTTCAATAAAAATTTCAATTAATAGTTTATTTAAATTAAGAAAATAATATAATATTGTTTATTTCATCCAATTAACGACAAATAAAAATAATATTTAATATGAATAATACGACAAAATTACCTGTTAGTTTATAAATTTTAGAAACTTTTGAGATAGAAAATTATCCATTAATCAATACCATGACTTGATCCCAAGAAAGACAAACTCATAACCAATTTTGAATTGCAAATTTATGTCAGTTTCCTGCGATTTCAGCCAGGAACTACCTTTGTATCCTTTTTAACAGGAATTTTCAGATAAAAATTAAATATAAATTTTTCAAAGGAAATTTTTTTGGCCTACCAATCTTCTGGCTTTCAATTTGCAATTTTTCTTCCTGCATTTTGTATGGGCTTAATTTCTTTATTTGGAATTTCAATGAATTCAAGTGTTTGTTATATAGTTGTGAAATATTGGTAATTTAAATCTTGAAAATGATCAAGGAACTACTCTATAAATTAATCAGGTTAAATAATTTAGGGGAAAATATACTGCAATGAAAAGCAAAACAAGTATTCTAATTGCTATCAACTCGTTTTGTGAAGTTTTACATTAGATTGGCCATTTATTCTTTTTGATTTTTACAATAAAAGGAATTAATTTTATACCAGCCATAGAAGCATTTAAATATCAATTTATACCAGTCTTTGGTTTATTTGCGTCAATTTTTATGTTTGCATCTTTAAGTTTGGATAGAGTTTTTGCTATTGCATTTCCAATATTGTAACTAATTTTATAAAACCTTATTAAATGCAGAGAGAGGTTGTGAGTTATTTAGAAGAAAAAGTAGAATCACGTGATATATACGATATTTGATATTTTACCTCACATTAGAAGAATTGAATAGATATTCGCTCTGTTTCATAATTGCAGATTCACCAAATCTAGAATTACGAAGCAGAGTTTAGTTACAATGAGTCAAGAAATTAAAAGACCCTCAGTAATTGTCATATTTTTCAGCTTTTTACCGTAAATAAGTATTTTACAAATAAATTTAAAAAATTCGAAACAGAATCCGAAATAGAGAGAAACTTACCGATTTACTCAAATAATTACCCTGGGTAATTATTGTTTCGATCTCTCGCTGGAGGGGGTAATTAATAGGGAGGGGGTAATTATTTGAGAGAGGGCAATTATTATTTCGACCTTTAGTTTTTATTTTATCACAGGCATACGAACAGGAATAAGTATAAAATATTTTACCAAATACGGAGATAAATAGTTGCGTTTTAGCTGTATTATTCCCTTAATATTTTCAACAAAATGGTATTATAACATCAATACTCTGTCCTGGGATATATAAATTACGTATAATTCCTGGTTAGGGGATATATTATTTATTCTTTTAATATATCCTATATAATATCCTCAAAATAGTACTATTTATACCAGCAATACCTCCGTCTCGGGATATATAAAGGCACAGGTCAAGCGAGGGATTTAAGGTATTTAGAGGATTTATGAGATATAGAAGGAATAAGGCCTATACATTTAAAACTTCCTAATCTCCCATTATCTCTCCCAAAATCTCTTAATCCCGTCGATTTCCATCCTAATCCACACAAATCCTCGCTTTTTCCTAAATCCTTTTTAATGTCTCGATTCATTCATTGATATTGATCGGTAAATGTTTTTTTAAATTCGATAATGATTTTTAATAAATATTTTTTAAATTAGTTCAGGAAAAAATAGGGGGTAATTATTTGAGAGAGGGTAATTATTGTTTCGATCTCTCGCTGGAGGGGGTAATTATTAGGGAGGGGGTAATTATTTGAGAGAGGGTAATTATTTGAGTAAATACGGTATTTAAAAAAGTGTCAATAAATATATAAGACCCCATAGATTCGATCTCCACCTGTCTCCAGTAAGGTTGGTGTATCCAGATTCGAAAAAGGCCGGATATCAAGAAATTTTCGGTTCGGATATAAGATCTGGATCAGGATAGTCAAAATTTTGGATCCGATCAAGATATCCGAAGATTTCCAACTATCCGCCAAAATTAGTCTCCAGTCCTTATAGCGTATTAATTGGTTTTAATTTGTCATTTATACAGTTACATTAACCTTAATTTTGTTTTCTATATTTCAATACATCTGATAATAATTGTTATTTTTGGAATATTTATTGTTCATTTGGATTATACTTTAATAGAGGCATATCCAAATTGGCCTGTAGCTAATTTTATGGGAGAAATTGTTGGCTTAACTGCTCCTGATTCATTTGATTCAAGAATTATTATGATACCCTTAATGCTAATTGCTATCATATTACATATTGTTGTTGGAATTTTGGTAAAAATTCAAGGAGGTAAACTGATATATTCTATATTGTTATATAAATGCAAATTATTGCCTAAACACCGAAAAAATGAATTTTTGATAAACCCCGACATCAGACAAAAAGTAAACCCCGAACCTTAAGCCCGACATCCCCTAAACTACAATGCCAGCCCAGAAGAGTAGGGTACCTTAGCCATTACTAACAAAATATCACATGCAATGAATACTACAAACAGACATCAAACCTATAGAAATCTATAAAAGATTTATTTTTATATCCCAGATTCTAAAATGTCGGGCTTAAGGTTCAAATGTCGGGCTTAAGGTTCAAATTATTGCCTAAACACCGAAAAAATGAATTTTTGATAAACCCCGACATCAGACAAAAAGTAAACCCCGAACCTTAAGCCCGACATCCCCTAAACTACAATGCCAGCCCAGAAGAGTAAGGGTACCTTAGCCATTACTAACAAAATATCACATGCAATGAATACTACAAACAGACATCAAACCTATAGAAATCTATAAAAGATTTATTTTTATATCCCAGATTCTAAAATCTTGGAATTTAAAGAAAGTATTTTAAAAATAAGAAACCACTAAATTAAAAATTTTAAAATTATTTTAACTTTTTCTAATTAAATTATTTTATATACCTATCTTAACTTATTTGAGTTATTTCTATCTTATTTTATATTTAATTCTTTTAAAATTTAAAAAGATTTGCAAGATGAAAAGATGCGTAAATTGCTACGTTCGCTTTCTCTAATAGTTTTTGTAAATATTGGTGGTTATTTTATAGTTATGCTATTAGCAGTTTTATGGCCATTTTTGGGGTTTTCAGAAGTTGATATCTGGGTTTTAAGAACTTATTTTGGGATTATACTTAATATATCTGCAGCTTCGAATGGTCCTATTCTGTTTTTGAACAGGTTTGGTGATTTAAATTTATACCATCGATAAAAAGTGTTTTTTCAGTTCTGATTTTAATAATGCATATGCTAAAGAATTTGGACGAATTAAAGATACATTTAAAAAAATAAATTCTCAATCATGAAGAAAGTCAAATATTGCGAACTATTTTCACAATTCGTTTTAATTCGACTTTATATACAATTCGGGAATTTAGTTTTTTTGTTTTTATTTAATACCAAGTTAATATTTTTAATTTTTACTTTTCATTTGTAATTTACTTATGGACATTTTTTACTTATTTTTTACACACAACAAGTCTAAACAAGTAAAGTTAAAAGTGACTATCATTCCAACCAAAAAATAAAAACACATCTTCATCCACGTATAACAAAATAATAAAATAATTTTACAAACATCTAAATTTTAGTATAGGTAAGTTAACGTAAATTTAAAAATAAAGCCCTGGGGCCGTATTCAGAGAACGAGGTAGGGGTTAACCAACCCTCAGCTGTGGTTCGTTACTCGGGTAATGTGCCGAAGCAAACAATTTTCTACCCAAAATTAAAAAAAAAAGCGTTTCCAATTAATTTGACCATTTTCGACTGAACGTGATGCTGATTGTTTTTTGCCATGTAATCCTCCTATTTTAGATTGTTGGTGAAAAAAGTATTGCTATTTCTCCTTTAGCAATATTCAATCACAACAATTCGACAAAAACTCCAGATTCTCTATGCTAATATAGTGCCAATGATATTTTGAGGACAATTAGTGAAAATTCCTATTAGTGAAAATTCTGATTTGTGAAAATTCTGAAATCTCGATATCGCTGAACTTTTCTTTCCAAAGGTATTATAAATATTAGTATTAGAAAGCAACGGGATCTATCCGTTATAATCAATTTTTTATATATAAGCTATACACTTGTTATCTAATGCCATAGAGTTTATCTATAGATTAAAAAATATTTAGTTCTGACTTTAAGAAGGCATATGCTAAAGAATTTGGAAAAATTAAAATCATTTAAAAAAATAAATTCTCGAGCATGAGGAAATTAAACACTATTAAATATTTCTCCATATTTAAATATTTTAATTATGCTTAATATTTATTATAATATTTTTAATTTTTATGAATTGTAATTGTGATATTTGTTAGAAATTCAATTCTATTTTTGAATAATATTAGGAATAAGTGTCCGCAAAAATATCAAAACTTCTTCAGTTAAAGAACGTATACGAAAATTCCAAAACCAATAAATAATTGAGTTGCAACTAATGCTTAACTTTGAAATAAATTTTTATTTTTAATTAAATTGCGTTTTGTGCATGAGCTAAAGCTTCTGCTATCCTATCACTAAAATTATGAATATGTCTTGAAGGGATTATTGGTCATACCAAAAAGTATAGTCGTAGCTCTTATGCATTTAAATAAAGTTAATCTAAAATTATTAACGCAATCACTTAATCTTTCATCACAACGCTGCACATCCACTCGTACGGGAATGTGAGATGCCATTCAATTTGTGAGATGCCCTTCATTCAATGCCCTTCAATTTAAAAGGGCAAGGATTTAGAAAATTTTGATTGAATTTGTTCCTTATTTATTCTCAATCATTTTGACAGCCGGTTACGTTAGTTTGTCGAAATAACATATGTATATTTTATTGCAAGACTCTTTCTTGTCATTCCTAGCAAACTAAGGCATAACCCCAAAGGGTTAATCTGGATTCTAATCCTTAAAACTTACCAAGATTAAAACGTTTCCAATAACATTAATTGTTGCCCTTTCATTAATTGTTTGAACACTGTTACCATACAAAAACAAACAAAATAATGGAATTAAATGAAATCCAGAATAACGAGCTAATAAAGATAAAGACATATAAAATCCCTTAAAATTTAAAATAAAATAATCAAAATATTTTCTCAACTTGAACAAAAAAAGCTTTAGATTTAAGCATTTCATAAAGAATTTTTCTTTGATTTGATTGGATAGATTGCTGTTGTAAATGAACTCTGTGTATTACACTAACGCTTATTGATGTCCTTCGAATATTTGCTGTGGTTGTGGATATTGCAGCAGATCGAGAATTTCCAGGGAATAATTTTCTAAAAAAGAATCTTTAAATTCCAATTAGGAAATAAAAAATTCATCTCCTATTATTTAGAAAATAATGCTTTAGAGGGTTTAGAATCATTGGAAAAATAAGGAAATAGGGTATAGGGTCGTTTTTTATGGGGTCAAGTTTCTGGTCAGGTTTCAAAATTTTAAAAAATGGGTTTCAAAATCCATAGAAGTTTGAGTTCCGGAGTCGAGTTGGAAAAAGTCCAAGGTTTCTGATAATCCGACAAACCATTCCTATAATCACTTGAACTACTAAAATCGCAATTTTTGGCTTACAAATTATTTAATGAAATTTTGTTAGGCTGACAAACAATCCTATTTAATCCTAGTTAATATACGAGCCAATATTTACCAGATGTCATTAAAATTTAGTAAATTAATTTAAAGTTAATTATAACTGTATTTTTCTTTCAAAATATATAGCTCCAAACAAATTTATTCCAATACACATAATCATTAAGAATCCAAGCAATATTTTCATTAAATAAGCCCCACCAAATCCATTATTATCATCATCATAACAAACACAATAAAATGAGTAGCTAACAATGTTAAATCGAAGAACGCAACGAAAAATAGCTCCAAAAATTAAAAGTAAAACTAAATTTGGAGTTAATTAAATGAAATTTTTAAAAAATATCTAGGTAAAATATTATATATCTTCTAATCTACATTCTATATTACCGCAAAACCTAAATAATTACACTTCCTCAAATAATCACTGTTAAATACCTTGCCCTTGTTAATCAACTCCATTGAATACTCCCACCTTTATTTTTTTAATAATTACCCCCCCCCCATCAAATGCCCTAAACATGTTCAGATTTCAAACCTCTGGTTAATTGCCTTTCCTCAATTCATTACTCTAATTTCATCGAAACAATAATTACTCAGAGTAATTATTCAAATAAAACAATAATTTCCCTCTTACTTACAAGCTAACCAAATCCAAAAACTTGTAGCAATAATAGACCCCCAATTATTTAATGCATGTATAGCTATTTCATTTTGTGAATATAATAATTGGTTGTGAACATGCCCAAGTGATTGTAAAAACATAAAATGGAAAGTAGCCATATGTGCAAGTGTTTCACATGTTAGAACGGTTTCAACGAATCGAGAGAGAAGAAATTCTTAATTTAAATGATTAAAGAGTTAAAGTAATCTTAATTATTTTAAAATGTTTCAGGTTATAACTCGGATTATAACGTAATGACTAAAGGAAGAGGAAACATATAGGCTCTGCTGATAATTATAGATTCATCAAAATTTTTTTAACTTTCTTGATGTTATTGTGGTCGGATTGGTTGGAATTTTTACAGAAAATCCTTTTAGCTTTAAAAACATTATCAGATAAACTAAACTCAACTTAGGTTAAAATGGAAAAATACCTATAAATGTTTTTTAGGAAAGATCAAGTAACTTTTCTTCAAATAATAGAACAAACAAAGTTTGTACAAACTTTTTCATCAAGATCTAAGATATCTACGGAAAATGGGTGTTCAGTTGTTAAACAAGTTTCGGGATTTAATCTAAAAGCCACTTACAAAAAAACCAAAACTTTAATATGACTCTTGTCAACACTCTTCCTCAAATACTAACCTCTTCCAATCTCATATGGTAAAATAACAGTAGGGACAATTACAAAAATTTGTGTGAGTGAAGATACTATATCAGCTATTACTAAATGTCTTGAACAAATATAAACAAATTTTGTAGAGAAATATCGGTGCCCATGAATCAAAACACAAGCATATAATAAATTAATTATTAATGCAATTAATGAAAACGGAATGAATAAAATGGAAGCAAATATGGAAACTGCTGTATTTAAATATTGTTCAGGAAGCATTTCTTGATAGACTTCCGTTTTTTGGTGCTTCACATTTCGTTAATGAGTTTTAAACCAAATTGAGCCTTGTTTAAACATGTAAAGATTTTAAGACAATGAACTTTTAATAGTAAATTATAGGAGTAGAATATAATTTTCTATTAAAAGAATCCAAAATTTAGTGTTATACTATCAAAATAAATTATTTAAAAATCGCATGGTGCTTCACAATAAATAATTAAAAAAATTTTTTTTCAAAATAAATGTACCAATACATAGGTAGTTAATTTTTTTGTTATATTTTGCTTTATAAATATCTGAGTACATTCAGGAATAAGTAAAATAGTGCTGAATTAGAATATGTCCCAATTACTGCGCAATTGTTAATATTTTATTATTTCACTTTTAAATTTTACAAACTAATTTTATATATTTATGTAATAATTATATTCTAAGATATTTTGACAATAAATTCAAAAAATATTTTAAAGGTTCAAAGATTTGGTATATGAAAAGTTAAGCAAATCCAATATAAACAATCATACAAAAATATAAACATGGGCAACTAGACTTGAATTTCTTGAAAAAATTAACCAAACTTTTCACTCGAATGCTCTACTGAATGTCATCCATTCGTGTCTTTTTTAATAATTTTTTACTAATTTTTTCAATAGAAATGGTAAACTATGTAGTCAATTAGGTATATATTATAATATTTATCTGCATTCAATTAGATAAAATTGAAAAAAAATCCAAAAATAATTAAAAAATGAATCATTCAATTTTTATAATTATTTCTGTAATAAATATGTAGTACATATACACATTTTTATTTTTCAGTAGAATAAAAAAATCTTTACTCCTTTTAATTTATTTAAATTTAATACGAATTAATGTTTGTATTATTTATTTTAATTTTGAGTTTGACAAATATTATCAAAATTGAAGGTTGAAAAATTAAAAAATAAAATTTAAAAATACTTAAAATTAAAGTCCAAGATTTTAAAAATTAAAAAAAGTTCTATTCCTAATTTAATGTCCAATAGCCGCTCATATCCCATTTATCAGCGTATTCTAATAAATCTTGAGTGAAAAAAATCACTGAAACATGTCAAAAGAGATATAGAAACTTCTGATATCTATTTACTCAATTTGGTTAAAACTATTGAAAATATCCAAAATACTGCTTTTTATCTGAGATTTTAATTTTAAAGTTTTTAAAATCATGCCCAATTTTTGCCTTATTTTTGACCAATTTCGCACTATGATTTTTGCCACATTTTTGAGTGGCTGCGCCCTATTTTAGTGATTTGGAATCGGTCACCCTGATACGTATATTTACCAAATAAAGTATTAATGCCAAAACATTCTAGGAAGACATAACTTGAGCAAAAACTAATAAAAAAATTTTTCATTAAGAAAATAAATTAATTAATTTAATAGCAATTAAATGCTTTTTTAACGATTTCAAAGAGGCGGATAATTTAAATGATACACTTGGTTACGACAACAAAACACAGGCTTATCGAGTTGACTGTGCCAAAAGGGGAAGTAATGATTTAGGGAATTGTTTGGCCTTATTTGGCTGTAATAATGATGAAGAATGTAAATAATTTTTATAAATATATAACATTTTTTTATCATTCCAAAAACAAAATTTAAAAATGGTAAAAATCGAACCCTATTGGTAAAAATCGAACCTAGTAACTTTTGGCAATATAAATGTAACTCTACCTACTCTGTCTCTATCTACTGAGCTTTAAGTTCCACCTTTTACTAAATCAAGAACAGTCTTGTACAAACTTAAATCCCGGCTTAAGAGTTTTAAATGCTAGCCAGTTTATCTCACTTTATTATTTCTCTAAATGTGTATAATTAGAAATAATAAGGCCTGCAAGTGTTCCTCACAGAAATAATGGTTTTTTTGGTTAATTCGCAGAATCGAGCGATGAACTTCATGAACATATTTAAGTTTAAAGTAAAATAATTTTAAATTTTTTATGAATTTTTAATTCATTATTCGAAAGAAAAAACAATAAGATATAGATTATTTATGGGTAGTAGGGGATATAACTGTTATTTCCAAAAAATCGACTGTCAGATAATTATAAGCACCTCTTAAGTTTCAGCATTAGGGGTCGTTCGAAAAATCTACAAAAATTGCTGTGAACATATTTAGTGATGTGAATTAAAAATACAAAAGAAACTAAGTTCTTTCATAACCTCTACATCGAAAAAATGTAGAGGTTATGCTAGTTTGGGGATGGTCCTATTCAAGGTTTAAATACATAATATTATGTCTTATGTTAGAATAGACATTTTCATACAAAACAAATTTTCGGAGATGTAGCTTCGGAATTCTTTAACTGAAAAATCTGCTGATACACTGATGCTAATTTATTTTTAGATGTACACAAATGTTTACATGAGGATGATGTTAAATACTATTTTAATATGACAAAACAAAATTTTAATGTTCCAAAAGTAATTAACGAACTTAATTTTTGTAGAGTTTTGAGTGAAGTAGATAATTGTCAAAACTGTCTAATTTGTGGGACAGAGTATTGTAACGATGGATCACTTGTAAATTTAAGTGATATAACTAGAACATCCGTCAATAAATTTGAGTATAAAATTGGAGAGGATTCAAGTGAAGATCCTGAAGAAATCGTAGTAAACAATCCTTATGTTAAAACTAATCCTACGCCTAGTACAACAAGACAAACTGTAAAGACAATAAATGAAGTTTCTACAAAAATGCCTACTGATGAAGTTTTACGTTCAAAATCAGATGCAGCGAAAATTGGTAAGTAAAAATATATATGTACACTGCCAGAATCCTAAATAAAAACATAATTAAGTTAAGATATTATACCTGTAAAAATTTTTACAACACTACTTATTTAAAGAAAAATTCGGTAATTAATTAAATTGGGGTAGTAGAGAAAATGAACGAAATATCATTAAATCGAAAACAGATAAAAATAAGCTCTGATGATTTCATTATAATTTACTCGAGTTATATCTTCAAATAAAAAATGAGTGTCAACCCTTTTTGATAACAATTTCAATCAAGATTAAATTAAGGCATGAAGGGAATTTTAGAAAAAAGGTCCATAATGTGTAATAGGGGGTATTTATAAAACCTGATTTCAAAATGAAAACAAGGGGGTCTTTTCTAGGTATAACTATGGCTATATTTCAGTGTGGGGCTTTATTTTAGGAAATACTGTATTACCTAAAAATTTACAAAAAAAATAGATGAAATATCATCAACTAAAAAGTCTGAAACAACACAATCTGTTCAACAAGTAATAAAGAAAAAGAAAAGGATTTGTCCTTGGAAAAACAGCAGCAAAAGAAATTTAACTAGCAGAGGATTTTCAATTTATATTAAAATTATTTTAATCTTAATTCTAACTTTTTTAATTTTATAATGAATATTTTTGAATGAAAGCAATGTACAATAATAATTTAATTATAATATTCAGTGCAGGATTCTTTGGAAAATCTAACTCCGACTAGGATGGAGTTGGCTAAAGATATATTGATAGAGGTTAATTATTCGATTTTACGATAAATCCAGGAGCTCTTAGTATTGAATTTGCATCAGGATCCATTATACATAATAAGCAGATTATTATTAAATCTTAAAATATGTAATATTAAAAATGATTACAAATATCTATAATATTTTTTATAATGGACGAATAAATTACAAAATAATAATTCGCAACATTAACACATTTCCCCCAAATTAATAATAATATCTAGTGGTCATTGGTGTTCTGGTTATTTAGATTTTTTATTATTATTGCCCAACAGTCATACGCAAAATTATTAATATTCAAAAAACTAACCTAAATATGATTGTCAAAATAAATTAATTTTAAATTTCATATTGGTGGAACATTAAAAATAAAATGTATGTATCATCTGTTTACCGCTGTCTTTATAAAAAATTTAAAACAAATGTTGCAACTTTTTTTAACAGACAGACATTTTTATTTTTAATCCTTAATCTAATTTTTTATAAATAAATTTTTCCTTCAAATGTTTTTGGACTAAATTTTTTGTTTTAATATTTGGCAATATATAAAGAAACAAGGTTGGAAGGATTTATTCAAAACATTATTTAATTAATATTTAAATTTATTTAAAACAACTCGATTTCAAAATGAAAATTATTATCAGAACGAATCATCCATTAATCCGTCAGTAATTTTGTAAAATTATTTATATCTACAATATTCAAAAATTTTAATTTTCCTGCTTTAAACTAAGTATTAAATAATTAGCTGGGTATAACTCACGCTGGATGGCTCAGACTACGGTATTTCAAATCCTCGCTCCTCCGGCTCCGGGGTTTTCAAAATCTTAGCCAAGCACTTTAATCAACTTTGGATAATGACCTTGGATATATATCAGGATAAAATCCCATACGATCTTTTGCTATTTTCTGAGATGGATTCGGACCGATTTACCTAATTAAAACTTTGTTCCTTTTAAAACCTTTAATTTTTCCATTATTTTAAATAAACAAAAAACGATTTTTTTAGCTATTTTAAGAATGTATAATAATTCCTATTTCATTTATTTCAACAAATTAATTATTTTGTTAATAATATTCGCACACATTAAAAATATTTTATCCAATCCATCACCTAAATTATTAGAAAGTGGAAATCATTTTTCATTAATGTCATTAGCTGAAAATAACCAAATGATGGAAGCATTTTTAAAGAAAGAAATTAATCATAAAAATAAAAATAATGAAAATAATCAATGTACAGAAGACTGGACAACATTTCGAAATCCTAAAGATGGACATTTGTATGGATACAGAGTTTTTGTTGAAGATATGATTAATTACTTTCAAGTTTGTAAAAATTTTCGGGGTGTAAAAGAGACCACAAAACGTATTTAAACACTTAGATCTGGAGAGTAAGAATTAAGGATTTATATACTTGATATTACTAGGTAAAGCAAAGTCCTGCTGCATTTAAATTTACAAGCAAAATGGGGGAAGTACGGTGGATCCAAATCTGAAAAAGAAGCCAGGATCTTCAGATTCTGATATCCAGTTATTTACCAGGACCTCCAAAGCATAATGCTAGATCAGATTGCTAATGCAGTTTGGGCGTAGCAACTTTTTAAGTGTTATACGGTGTACAATCAGGTCCAATGCCACAAGTCATTGGACCTGATTTTACGTTAAGCAAAGTCGGATGTGTTCTCTTTCTCCTGTCTGTTTTCAGACTCCTTGCCTATTTTGAATGAAAATCTCGTGTTAGCCATTGAATTATAAAATTTCTTTAAAATTTTAAAGGCTGAACTTAGATGCCGTTCAATGGGTGCTGAAATTGTAAGCATTCACAGTGCTGAAGAAAATTCATTTGTGGCAAAGTTGGCCGCTCCGCTATTGGCAGAATGTCAAGATAATCCTTTAATTTGTGCTGAAAGGGTTCCTCATATAGATAAGGCACACGAACTTCTTGACCACATTCTTAGAGGATTTTGGACTGGACTTCATCGTAGCCAATTCTTTCCATTGTAATTTTAAAGAGAATAAGAATATCTTTCTTTTTAGTTATAATCCCGCTGTAGTACAAGTTTGGTCTGATGGCTCCGAATGTGATTATGGTTGCTATGAAGGGGAAGTCGATTGCAATATGAAAATAGCGCCATGGGGCAATTGTGACCCTTCTGGAACTAATAGTTCACACGGACGTAAAAATTTTCTTTAAAAAATATTTTAAATTTTCCGAAACTCTCTAAAAATATGCTCCCCCCCCTATGAATCCACTTAAATGCCTCTGGAGGATAATTGGAAAATAGAATGTCAAGGCATTTAATTAGAGATTTTGCGTATTTTTTTGTTTTTAAGATGGCCAATCAGAGGACTGTACAGGAATATATTTAGCAACATCATCAGGTATAGCTAAATGGAATGATCTCGCTTGTAATCAAAAAATTGGAGGGTTTATATGTAAAAAGCCTTGTGATGGAGAACATAAACATGATGGTAAGTTAATCATATATTTTTAAGTTAATATTAACTTTTAGTTTGTGGAAAAGATGGCTGGCCATATGTGGATGGAAAAGCTTTCCATGCTTTTCCTCTGCACAGTCCTGGAAATTATTGGCAGGTAAGAAATTATACCTAAATGAATTTTGAATATATATATATAATAAGATAAAGCGGTGTTGAAGCCTTGGGAAACATCGATCCTAAGACCCCTTGGCAATTAAAGCAAGCCGCATTAATTAATAAGCTATTGGGGCGCTGCTTTAATTTAAATAGATCTCACCCTTCTTCCTGGATCTCTCTTCTTTCTTACAGCTGCATCTCTCTTCTTCCTTATATTAATTTAAAATTTTAGGCTCTTTCCATTTGCCATAAACACGATGCCCAAGTTGCTTCTATTCATTCAAACGAGGAAAACAAAATTACATCTGCATTGGCTATAGGTCAGGCAGGTGGAAACATTTCCGCATGTTCTTGGATTGGACTTCATTCAGCTAAGGGAGGTTCAAAAGAAAGATTTTGGGATGATGGAAGTAGTGTAGATTATGGAAAGCATCTGGAGGTTAGAAACAAATTTCTTGGTTATAATCATAAATTTTAACAGCCCGGAACCCTACCCTTAACAGACGACATATCTTCGGATGACAAAGACAATGAATCTCAACATTGCCGTGAATGTACGGCAATTAACGGAAATGGGCATTGGAAAGATTTAAATTGTGGTGCTAATTGTGGGGCAGTTATATGTAAAAAAGAATGTAGAAATCCTGAATAGAGAGGAATAATCGTGAATTAAATTATAAATATATAAATAAATAATTTTTATTTTGATAATTCTTTAAATTTGTTACAAATAAATTATTTAATTGTAATTATAAATATGTAATTTGATTCGAATAACACAATTTTTGAAATTAAACAAAGTTTAAACTGAATTTTATTCAAATTTTAAACTATAAAGTTAAATCAAATAAAAATATTAATGAAGTTCATAAGACAAAATCAAGATCGTTTTTCTAAATTTCCGTTTTCTAAAAAATGATATTGAAGAATAAACGCCTATGCGGCCCCATTAGAAGCCTGCTCAATGGGATGCATTGAAAAATTCTATTTGAACAGCTTCTAACGGTAAATAATATTAGGTCTGACTCATCAGTATTTAGACTTTTTGATAATAAAAGTCAATTTCGACACAATCAATCAAAAAATTTCCGATACTTTATAATTGGTGTAATTAAAATATTTATGTAATTACGCTACAATTATGTAGAAACTTTTTTGTAAAATTAATGCCAATCTGATTGATAATGCCTAATGCTAATAAAATATAATACATAAAAATAAAAGGGGTACTTTATCAAAAACCAAATTGAATTTTAACTTTGAAAAACAGTTAATATTAGAGGGGTACGACATTTGCATAATCCAATGTTGAAAACCTAAGCTTAAAAATAGTAAATAATCTTTATATGCTTCGGAAATGTTGTGTTTATCATTTGATCCTATTTGACCAATATGTATTTATTAAAGGCAAATGTCGAATAGTCTGTCCCGGGTGGAGTAGTTGAGTAAAATTATTTGGACAAACTAAACAGGAGGGTGTTGTTACACAGACTAAATAAAAAATTCATCTAATAGGAGAGGAGCCCCTAAAGAATTTGGGTAAATACAGGTTACAATGGGGGGGGCATCTAAAACCCGAATAAAAATATCAATCCAAATAACTTTTGGTATGTCAATCCTCAATTCTTTTTATCGTTCAATCATAAATTTCCGTTGCTACGTGGCTGATGTGTTTTAAAACAAATTTTTTAATTTAATTAGTATTTACATATAATAATTAGCGATTAGACTTTAGTATTTAGATATGTATTTAGGTATTTTTTAGTCATTTTTTTTGAGAGTTTGACCGGAAGATAAGGAAGGATGATTTTCTTTAGATACAGTGTTCTGCTCCGAAAATGTTTGTCTCCTTTATCATTATATCATTACTTTTTGTTCTAATTATGAATAATTAATAGAGTTTAATCAGTAAGTTAACCCATTAATTTAAACATTTTTCTAATATAACCTATTGAAGAGTACGTAGAGCATTTTCAATAGAATTCTGAGTTACATCCAGCTATTTATAAATTTGGTTTATTTAAAATATAATTTAAGATAAAGTATATTTTATTACCATGTTATCAATAAGTAAATAGTAATAGAAAAAATGCCTTTGGTAGGAATTCCCTTAACTTATTCATTCAACTTTTTATTTGGAACTATAGAGCCAATTTATAATATTAAAAATATACATTTTGTCGTATTAGAGCATTATCATTCAATACTGGATTCGATGTAACACGCCAATTTATTTCGTCATACGTTTGACGCAACACTCGAGCCCTTTGACGCTATAAATTTGTCAACAAATTTATTTGTTTAATTGTGACTTTTGTAAATATTGGAAAAAATGCTTAGCTCGAAGCATTAATAGGGAAATTTTTGATCAGTTTTCTTGTCAATATGCCCAACAGTTTTTGGGGGATCCTTGTCAATATGCCCAACAGTTGGGGGGGGGGGGGGGGGATTCCAGTTAAGCATATTAAAAATTAATATATTACCAGATTCTGACGAGTTCGACGTGTTTGATGTTGCAATTCCATATGTTGAAGTAACACAATTACGTCTTGCGAAAGATTTCCGATATCACTTCGTGTCTGGAAATTTACTCTTAATTTATATGTTTCCATGGAAACAGGCTGTATGTTACATTTTTGTATATTCATGGTATTTATTTCACAATATCAAAATTCATATATAATGAACCAAACCAAGCCCCAATCCCTAATCTTGCTCACAAATCAGAATTTCGATATTAATGGTGTAGATAAAAACACTCAATCTTATTAGCATCCGTTTTTATTTTATGAAAACGTTAGGTGTTATTTACATTACTTATATATGGAAAGCTAAATATTGCAAAGGTATCAAGGGAGATATCTATGGATCTGCAAAAATTTCAAGAGTTCGGGGAATTTAAGTTTTAAAATTCTTTTAATTAATGTAAGCTGAAAATTCTTTTAGCCCAATTGAAAATACAAAGAACCGTTCTTTTAACGCCGCAGGCTTAAATTTTGATTTGAATTGATTTGAATACACAAAAACATTTGAATAGACTTTTTTGTTCATAAAAACGCTTCTTAGAAACGATCAATTCCTCATATCTCTAAGTTTACTATGGCAAACACAGGTGAAAATATAAAACTACCTCTCCTTTTTTCGCCGCGGGCGAAAATTTTGATAATTTTGAAAGGCTTAAAAAAATTTTTACTTTTTGGCGCCAAAAATTTACATTTTTTCAGAAAATCGGAAATATCGCCAAAAAGTCGAAATCAAACATCTAAATTACGAACAGCTCTGGTTGAAGAAAAAATAATCAAAGGTAATTAATTCAACATACATAGTATACAGTAGCTATAATGATTTAAATATTGCAAGAACACCTTGTCAAGGACCAATGATCCCCTAGATAACTAATGTTAGGCAATTGAATTTTTTCGGTAATGGTAATACTGAAATTTACCGATACCGAAGATTTACCGAATTTCAAAAGTAAATCGGTACGATAAACGTAATACCATTAATCCGGATTGGTATTGGTATTATAAAAATTACCACGGTATTACCGTACCGTGTAACACTATAGATAACCCACCTGTTGTATAGTAATGTATCTATTAAGTTCATCAATAAATTGCTGAAGCTCTTGCAACTGTCAAAGATTTTTTTATATAAAATATGTTAAGCTAATAAATATTATTTCAAGTTAAGTTATTTAATAAAAATGGAAGTTCCAAAATTGGAACTGGATTGGGAAATTGGGTACTTTACTTGGAGAGATGAAAACCGAAATTTGGTAGAATGTATTTCCATTACGAACAAATTTAAATAGAAAAAGGCATGCCATTCGTTTTTCAGTCATCCTTAGTATGAGCATTTACTAGCTGGTCATTATAATGGAGGGAGTCATTCTAATAGAGATTTTACTTGATCCAATTTTTCTGATACTTTAGAGAAATTTTTAAAGATTTATGAATAAATTTACTCTATCTGGATCTATTCCTTGAACCAATGCATATTGTTCTTGAAGTCCTCTTGCTTGACCTAACTAAAATTTTGTGGGTATTTTTTAATGATACCAAATAGTTGAATGAAATCTTTATTCAAAAATATAATTCTAAATATGTCGGCAATTCCAAAAATAAAATTCGTGATCATAAATCCGACTAGCCCGAATACTTCCAAAAAGGTTACAGATTTATTTTTTAATAATAAATTTAACCATAGTTTGCAACACATCAATCGCATTTGCTAGTATAGCTTGATGATATCCGTTCCTTAAAGCATGTATTTCTTGTTGTAATGTTTCAGTGGTTATTGCCTATAATTTTACATGCAATTTATTAATTTGAATATAAAATTGGGTTTTTTCAAAAATTTTTTTAAATCGTACGTTTTAATTTTTATCGAAAAATATCCAAGATTTTAAAAATATTTTTAATTTTTGACACGTATCAGGAGTTTTGGTCCAAGTGTCTGTTTTTTTATTATGGGTCTGCAACATTCTGATACGATGTTAGCGCTACGATAGTTACCTGTACTCTATGTCTACTACCACCTCCACTAGACTCGACATCGAATTCACAAAAAATCACAAAAAGTAGGAAAGCAATAAAAACATTATTGCCAATCAAAGACATTTGAATTTTAAAACAAATAATATTTTTTGAATTTAAAACTCTAAGAAGAAAAAACTATCACGTAGAAGCGGCTTTAAGAAGGCAAAATTTTAAAGGGTGAGGGAAATAAAGACGATGGAGAAAAAAAAATTATTAAATAAAATATTTTTTACTTTTTCATGTGTTTTTAAAAGCAAAATTTTCATATTATTTTATTATTTACAATTTCACGTGAATTATTTAATTTCATAAGAAATTAAAAAATGCGCTTAGGAAATTTAAAATTATTAATAGTTTATAAGATTCTTTAAAAATAAGAATCTTATAAACTTAAAAAAAATCTTATAAATCTTATTCTTTAAAAATAAGAATCTTATAAACTATTTATAAGTTTATTTATAAGTTTATGTGCTTGTGACTTTGAATTCTTTAAGATTTTTTAGGGCCGGCATTCCCGGGGCACGGTGTCGAGTTCAAACTCTAATATTTAGGTAATCTAGGATGGGATTAAATATTAAATTTATTTATTAAATTATTTTTAATTAGGCAAAATGTTTAAATGAAATTAAAAAGGAATTTTAATAAAAAAATTTTAAAGGGATGGGCAAAGGCAAGGAGGAGAGATAAAAAATTTTAATGGGTGATTGCCCTTGTGAAGGTCTCAATGGGCAGATTAAAATAATAAATAAAAGAAAAATTTTTTTAAGAGAGACGAATGAGTGGAGACAGGGGAAATTTTTAAAAGGGAGGGGAAAGAAATTTAAGAAGGGCTAATAAAAATAGTCAATATTTTATTTAACTACCTTGGCTTGATTAACTTTAAATATCAAACATCGAATTTTCTTATATTTAAAATCAGAATTTGATAAAATTTTAAGAACCAGAATTAAGTAAACTTTCCTGAAAAATAATATCAATTTAAGATTTTTTACGGTTAGTGACTCCTTGGCTGTAACTTTCTCCTATTGGCTCAAAATTACTGAAGGTCCAGATTACGCGTCCAATCGCATTTTATCGTCCGTTCAACCTTCTCGCGTCCAATGATTTTTCCGGTTAGTAGCCCATTTTCCAATGACTCTCATTTTCCTCGCATTTTCCTGGAGCCCTTAAAAAGGGCAAACCTTTCACAAACTAATTATTTCCTAACATAATATTTCTACAATTCTAATAAAGGCCCTTATAGTAGTTTAGTTAGATGTTAGTTTCTGGGAATTATCCGCGGTTGTTAAATTAATTGAGAGAGCTTTAACAAACTCATTCAACATTTTCCTAGGAAGCTACATAAGAATCAATTTATAATTATTCACTCTATGTATAATAATTTATAATAATTATTTTTATAATTATTATTATTAACATCAAATTATGGATTTTCTGTAACATCTCGATTTATTCCTTCATCTACTTGGCGAAGAGTTTGAGCGCTTCAAGGTTTAAGTTTAATCGGGTTATCAAACTAGTTGTCAAATCGAAAAATAGTATCCGAAATTTGTAAACTTTTCGGATGGAACATTGCAAAGATTTAAATTGTGTTGCGAATTGTGGAGCAGTTATATGTAAAAAAGAAGGTAGAAATCCAGAATAAAAAGAAATAATCGTGACATAAATAATTTTTATTTGATAATTTTTTAAATTTGTTACAATTACTAAATTAGTAATTTTAATTATAAATATGTACATACCTATGTAAATAATGATTCATTCGAAAAAAAATTATTTTCGTCGGAAAAACTGAAAAATAAACAAATTTTAAATATTGTACAGAAATAGTAATATAGAATATTATTGGCAAATTTTAAAAATGACAGCCATATAAATAGCTGTTTTTAAACTGAATTTTATTCAGTTTTTAAATTATAAAGTTAATTCAAATAAAAATATTAAAATAATACATATTATATTTATAATATAAAATATTATTAATTAATATTATAAATGGTGCCCAATATTTTAATTTATAATAAATTTATAAATATAATTTTATTAATTAATTTTTCTTTACATTTTTCTAAAGGTACATAATAAATTAATTAAAAATACATATGTACCTTATTAACTCGATTAATTCCATGCCTAGAATATTTCCCCATGCCACGGATAGGTCGAAATATTAATTCCCCATGGGAATTAATCGAGTAAATGCTCTATACCTATATTTTAATATTTTTATTAATGAATGAGGATAGCATCTTAACACATTTAGTTCGTTATAATTGGTGATAAGGGTCTGGCGAGAATGGCATATCGAGTTTGCCTTTTAGGTCAGGTGGAAAGGCTGTGGTTATACCTTAACTTAAATTATTAAAATAATAATCTTAGCAATAAATTGTTACGCAAATCCAAAAACATATGATGACAATTTGGTGGGCGTAACAATCGACTGGGATGTAGGACTTCAAAAAGTCGAATGTAATAAAGTAACGGCAAATACTGGCAATTGTATGTTGGCATTTGATTGTGTGCGCTTTGAAAATGGAAAAAATAACAGTTAATTTTTTGTAAAAATTTATTGAAATTTAGAATAAGGGTTTTGATGAAAATTGACAAAAATTTTTGGCCGTAATACATCAGCTTAAATATGAGCAATTTCATTTTCAATAGGGTTGGATTTTTCGATCCGGGCCGTTCGAGCCTTTTTTTGCCTCATTTTTTTCGGGCCGGACCGGTCGAGTCTTTTTCGGGGTTCGGCTCGATCTTTCGAACCGAACCGGCCCCCAGCCCTAATTTTAAATATAAGCAGTTAAATCAGTTATTCTTGTATAAAATCTGATATAAAAAAATAATTTCCAAAATTGTTTTTAGCTTATTATAATTGTCTCTCCTACGATTTTGTACTAAATGTTCATAAAAGGAAGCAAAGTAAAGATATACCATATACAATTACTGAATCAAATTTTTGTACAATGATGGAAAGTGAATTTGAATGTACAAAATGTTGTATTTGTTATAAGAATGATTGTAATAAGGATTTTAAAGAATGTGAAAAGCATGGGAAGAAAGCTCAAGAAGGATTTAAAATTAGACATACTCAAAAACCAAACAAGATTCCTATTTTAAAAACAAAATATCCAATCACATCAACCACAACTGAAATTACAACAACCTCAACTACAACGAAAGCTATTACAATTAAACAGACCAAGACAACAAAAGGTAATAAATTAGTTTATAAAATTTTGTATAAAATGACAGAAATACGACCAGGCCAAATTTCATGTCAATGATGTCTCTAAATTTAAAATGTATTTTAGATAGAAGGTTCTAATAATTACCCTAAATAATTAGTGTCTCAGGCTTTCGTTAAAATGTTTAAGTAACTGAGAGGAGGCGATTATATGAGATAGGGTCAAGCATATACTTTAATTATTAAGAAGGATGTAATTAATTGATATAGGATAATAATAAATAGAGTTCGAACCCGGACCGGATCCGAATTTTCGGATGCTGTATGCCGGATCCGGGTCAAAAAATCCGGATTTTCCTGATTTCCATCCGGAAAATGATGATAAAAAAGTATGATCAAATGAATAAAAAAATTATTACCGGAAAATCCGGTCCGTATAGAAAAAAACGGGAAACCGAATCCAGCATTTTACAACGGTCAAATCTAATAATAAATCGAGAAAATAAGAGTTGTAATGAATTTTTTTCTTGAGTTTTTATTTTCTTGGCATTTTAATTTAAAAAATTTCAAGAAAATTATTTTAATTTATAATTAACTCAATAGCTTCACCTCAATCGACAACTAGAACTAAACAAGTATCTACAACACTAATTAATACAGAAACTAAAAGTACACAAAAAATAAATAATATTGGTAATGGGGGAATTGCTAAATTTAAATTTTTTGGAAATTTCGTTTTGATTTTATTAATTTATACAATAATTGCTGGAATTTTATTATAATGAATAAATTCACTAATATTTATACTACATACATTATAATTTAAAATATAATCGAATAGGTAATATAAATTATTTTTAAATGTATAAGCTCTTGGGTCCCATAGCAGAATTTAAAAAAATTTAAGAATTACAGGAATTTAAGAAATTATTTTTGAAAAATTGTAAAAATTTTTCTCAAAAATAAATGCCTAGCTAATTGTGTTAAAACAAAAGCTTAAAATAATTAATAAATTAATGAAAAGAGCAGAATTTTATCAAAAGAAAAAAAACCATTGTGACATTTAACTTGAAAAAAACGATTATAAAATGTGGCCCAATGTCAAAGTAAGAAAGAAATTTTAAAATAAAAACACATTTTGTTGTTTGGCATAAATATAAAATCCCGGGTTGGAGGTACTGAGTAAGATTACATATCCTAGAGAGAGTTGTAATAGGTAGTATGTTACAAAGACTTTAAATAAGAATCAATCCATGGGGGGGGGTGGTGGGTGGTGGGTGGGTTGAAGAAAATACTTTAAATAAATAATCAATCCATATCACTTTTGATCAGTCAATCTTTAATTCCTTTCTTCGCTCAATCATCAGAAATTTCAGTTGCTAGGTGGCTGTTGTTGATTCTAAAATAAATTTTATTGATATCTTTATATAATAGTTAGGAATTAGATTTTAATTCAGAAAATGTTACTGGATCCAGTCTGGATTTGGTAAGTGCTAGTTTAGCAGTGCTAGTTTAGCACTTAGTTGTCTAGTCTAGCACTTACATTTTGACATATAATTGTAACCTGTTTGACCTATAATTGTGTATTCTATTTAAAATTTAGTGATCGATTTTTAAGTTGTAATCTAAATCAACATAGATTTAAAAGACAAACATCTGTTTTGTTTTTTAAATGCTATGTTATTGTAATTTTTGAATGCTCCATTTTTCTGATTAGTAGATAGACTCTTTAACTTAAAAAATCTAAATTTAACCTGATTCAAAATTGCTAAGGTTGTTTCAATAGAATTTCCAATTCCATTAAGCTATTAATAAGTTTGATTAATTCATATATTGATATATGATAATAATTTTATTTCTCAGTTAATTAATAAAAAATAATTATTGCTGAATTTGGTCAGATTTACATGAAATTTATAAGCTTAAATCGTAAATGGCCTTGTTTAGGTCTCGGCCCATGAGCTTATGCTACTCTAATTTAAAAGTACTCGCACAGTCATAGTTATTATATTTTTTATTGCTATCGCTCTTTTGCATCACTATAAATTGTTTACGAAAAAATCACAAGAGTCGCGATTGGGAAATAAAATCTAATTTTTTGTAGGAGAGTCTTACAATAACAATATTCAACTTATTCCAATAATTGTACAGAAACCAGATTAGTATATATTATTAAATTTATACTTGGGTTCGTACGGCATTATTATTACGCAATGATTGAACATTTGAAACAGCACGACTTACTCTCAGATATTGATTGTGAAGATTTTGAGTTGGTACGATCTATAAATTTGTCAGCGAATAATATTCTAATTTTGATGGTATAAAAATTTTGTATTAAATATTAATATGGACAGCAAAAGATGCAGTCAGAAAAATTTGATAACGTTATATGTAACTGCTAATAAATGGAGGATAAAAGTTGAGTGTGTACTCCAAAAAATTTTAAGTGATAAAACAACATATTAAGTAAAATAATGATAAATTTTACCAGATTTTGTAGATCTTCACCCGTCTGAAATCGAGCTATTAAAGCATTAAACCCTGTCACAAGATCATTAACTTCAATTAATGCCTAGAAATTTATTTAAATCTATATTATTAAATTAAAACAGGCGCATGTTTCACGCCGAAAGAGTAACCTGTTGTCTGCGTATATCACCAGTACTAGATACTACAACGAATTCGCAAATAGCCACCAGAAGAATAGAAGCAATAATAATTTTGGTATCAATGGAACACATTTTTGTTTTTTAAATAAAAAATTCTTTTTAGTTTTAAACTCTAAATAAAATTTAAAAAAATATTAAGGTAAATTATCATTTAAGAAGGTTGTTAAGTAGAAGCGGCTTTAAGGATGCCATTGTAAAAATTATTTAAAAATAGTGTTTTTATTGGGCAATTAATACTTATAGTGTGTAAAGTATTTCCTTTAAAATATTCATTGATTATATGTATATGAACATTTTTAAGAGGAGTTGCGAGACATATAAAATCCTGGGAATATTATCCGGTTTTCCTTCCAAATATTTCCATGTTGTGTTTTCAGGGCATGATTTCCGGTTAGTAGGCCAGGAAAACCTGGGCCTGGATCGCCCGATGTCCATATAAGAGGATTTGGAGGCAAATATTAAGTTTGATGTTTTAAAACCGAAAATTTTGATATTACTTGCCAAAAATTAGCAGTTCTTATCAAATTTTAAAAACCTAATCTTACAAAAATTACCGCAAAATAATCTCGGTATTTAACTAGATGTTTAATCGAAAACAAAGAGATATCACTTTAAATCCACCTATTCACATCCAATCATACTTGATCTCCTGATAACACGCAATCCCTATTAATCTCTCACAAATTTTATTGGTATTTTTCGGTATACCTAATACCGAAAAAAGCCATTTGCAAATTCACAAATAACCACCAAAAGAATGGAAGCAATAAAAATTTTGGTTGCAATCGAACACATCTTGTTTTTTTAAATGTATTTTTTAAGTGTATTTTTTCGCCACTATAATTGCGCAAATACGCTAGTGGTTTGCTCAATAAAATTAAAAAAAAATTAAAATTAAAAAAAATATTTTTTTAATTTAAATTCTAAATAAAATTTAAAAAAATAAATATTAAGGTACATTATCATTTAAGGAGTTTAATAAATAGAAGCGGCTTTAAGGAGCCAATATAAAAATTATTTTAAAATATTCATTTTATTGGGCAATTAATGAATTTGAATGAGTTAAATGAAATAAAATCTGGGGAATATCAGCGAATATAAATAAGGCAAAATTTTTAAGGTGGAGGGATTTAAATGGGATCCTTATGGCCACCATCCACGATAAAGTCATTTATTTTAAAATATTCTTTGTCTGTATATGAAAATTTTTAAGAGGAAGAAGCCGATAAAGAATAATCTAGTGAGATAAAGAGATAAAATCTTCTTTTAGCTTAAGATCAGCGTCCCATGAGCTTTTATGGATCACATGCACTTTTATGCGTCCCATGAAATTATAAGCTTCCCAAAGTTGTATCAATTATAAAATAATGTACAGCGTGTAACATAACTTTAAGCCCAACTAATATTTTTTAATTGCATAAGGTTCTATAGAATAAATTTTAAATCTTTAACTAATATTAAAAATGTAAATTAAAGCACACAATAAAATTTTTGATAGATTTGTAATATTAGGTAAAAATTTAAAATTTATTCATTCACTAGAACCATATAAATTTAAAAAATATTATAGGGCTTATATTTGTGTTGTACAATCTACAAAATTTATTTGGAAATTAGCACAACGATGTTTATCTTTTCTCTTGAGTTTGTTTAAACGTCATAGTATACTGCCCTAACTAGGTAATTATGCTCGTCCAGCTTCAACATTTACAGTAAAAAATTAGCTGATGTTTTCAGCAACTTAAAATAAGTTAAACTTCTGTCTGGCCTATCAACTTAGAATGGATATGCTTATAGCTGTATGGGGCGCAGCATATAATTACTTGAGCCAAATTTGGCCAAAATTTTGAGCCAAATTTTAAGTAAAATTTCTTAATTGATCTTAAAATTTTAAAAAATTATAAAAAGGGAGAAGATGGCCAAGTTTGAAGATGGCCAACTTGAGCCAAATTTGGCCCAAATTTTGAGCCAAAAATTTTTTTATTTGATTTTAAAATTTTAAATAATTTTAAAAAGGGAGAAGATGAGAGGGACGAATAGAATAGAAGAATAATTTGCAAAAAGTGCCAAATATTGAAATAAATAGAAAAATGGAAAAATATTGAAATATATTGAAATGTATCTTTGTTCAAAATCATAATATCAAAAAACTAATGGTATATTTGGGCTTTTCTCGACATAATATATCCAGGAAAAAAAATATATTTCAATAATAATCCGCCCTCTAGTAATAATAATATTTTTTTATAGATTCATTGCTTTTTTGTGGTAAAAAAGCGATTAATACAAATTAACTTTAATTTTTGTGTTTATGTATGCAACTAATTCAAATATTTTTAACAAAATTTGTATGCAACTAATTAAATACTATTAACAAAATTTGTATTTAAACTAGGGAGGGCTCCAAAATGTGAAGATTTTTTATAATTTTGTGGTTATTTATAGTACCACAAGGATTTTTGTGTCTTTTGAAGATATAATAATTTTTTATATCTTCTTGTAGCTTTTATATTAAAATGTCTTAATTTTTTTCTAGCCTCCAAAATCCTCAAAATTTTCGACTGCAGGACAAAAGAGAAGACTTTTGGCTTAAAGATTTTTTGAAATTCAAAAAATTGCTCCCGCGGTGTTGAAAAAGGAAAAAATAATAATGTAGATTTTCATACTATTATAATCACAACTTTTGGGTGTCCGTGGGACTTCGGGATGAAATTTCGTAGACAGGTAGAGCATACCCTACTTTAGTTATGAAATTTTCACCATTTTAGCAAAATGGTACCGGGAACCGAGTTATAAGCCCCAAAGTTTTAGGATCCCCGCAGTCTTTGTCAGGAATATTTTTATATTTTTTACATTATTTATTAACGTTTAATTGCTTTATGTAATAATATTTAGAAAAATACTTTTTATAAAATATTTTAAAGCTAAAAAGGGTCTTTTCTAGTAAAAACTAATAGATAAATAAAAACTAATCCAACAGGGCTAATTTCAATTCGTTCTATTAATGCAATTTAAACAATTAATTTTGAAAAATCTTTTAAATATTTGCAGAAATTTAAGAAATTATTTTTGAAATATTGTGAAAATTTTTCTGAAAATTAATACCTGGCTAATTAGTAGGTTAGTAAAAACATTGTTAATTAATAATAAAAACTTAATGTTAATTAATAAAGTAAACAAAAAAGCAAAATTTTATCAAAAAAACATTGTCAATTTTAACTTGAAAAAAGCGGTTATAAAATGTGGCCCAATGTCAAAGTAAAAAAAGTAATTTTAAAATAAAAACATGTTTTGCTGTTTGTCATGAACAGCAGAATCCCGGGTTGGGGGTTTGAGTAAATTTACATACATATTTTAGAGAGAGTTGTAATGGGTAAATGGTTAATATGTTACAAAGACTTTAAATAAAAGGGGGGGGTGGGGTTGTAGTAAGGTTTTGAGTAAATAATAATCCCAATCACTTTTGTTCTGCCAATCACTTGAATCCTTTTCTTCATTTAATCTTCGTCACCAGGTGGCTGCTGAAAATTAAAATAAATTTTTAAATTTAATTGTTTCTAAAAAATATATATTAAAATACCTATGTTAAAGTTTAAATATAACCTGTCCCAATGCAACTAGGGCACGTTCAATCGAATTTTTAATTCCATTAAGCTATAAATGAATTTGATTAATTTATAAAATGATAATAGTTTTTAATTCAGATAAAATGTCTTTCAATTTTGGATTTAATATGAAATATTATTTCAACACAAAAACTTTGGGGAGTGAAGGAAAATTAATTAATTCTACATGAAAAATTAAGAAATATATCATTTTTTGTCGGAAGTTCCCACGACAAATATTCAACCTCTTTCAAATAAACATTTTTAATTATTAGTAAATTTACATTGTTATGAATTGCAGCATCATTATGCATTCCAGGAACCGATGCAACATATTCCTTTAATGTTTGATATTGGTTATGAAGAGTTTGAAGATCTTGGATCTATAAATTGTCGTGACATTTATATATAAAAGCTTCATAGTTAATTCTGTTTTTATTTGAAGGGTTATAGATAATTTTTCGAATATTGGGCAGATCCTTTCTGGGATCAATTTAAGAAGTCATTTTTAATTAAAAATAAAGCTAGGCTCATTTAAATTAAAAAAACATTTATGGCAATTAATATGTTTACGGCCAAAATTGTTAGATTTTAAGCCATAACTTTACTTTATTGCAATAATTTTTTTCAAAATTTATTTAGTTTTTGAGATAATTAATAGCATTTATAATGATAAATTAAACCAAACCAAATCTTGATATTCTTGAGGTGTTGCTCCGAAATGCTCATTTTGAAGCTTCCCGATTATATGACCAAATTGTAAATTGATCTGTAATTAAAATTTTGTATAATCGAAATTTATATGCAAATGTTGTAAAATTGTGTAAAAATATTTTAATAGACCAATTTTCCATAAATGAAATTTGAGCCTTCTAAAGGCCAAACACAGGATTTTCTAATTTTGAAAAATTCAATAGAATATTTTCGGTGTCACTTCGTGAATTTGAAAATTTTTATTGTATGTATTCTTATTGCAAATGCAGTTTAGGGTAATCCAGCCTTTCACTGCTACAGACATATTTTAATGACTATTTTAATTTGTTAGTATTTCCGTTCCCCACCGCAAGGAAAGAAAAAAACCCGCAAAAAATACCTGATTTATAATGTTAGTAGCAATCCATCTTTCGAGTCCTGCAATGCTTCTCCGATTTCCTTCACGCTATTTAAAAATTTTTTATAAAAATACTTAAAGATCATATATTTTATTTCAAGTTTTTAGTAGACTAACTCGGAATATTATTTTACTCCAAACCCAAAAGGTGCTTACTCCCCCATATGGTTTTCCAATTTTCAGGGGCTTGTATCTCTTCAAGCCTTTCTCTTAAAAATGATTAAATATTCGATCTCATCTCGGCATGAGGAATCGATTGGTATATGTGTCGAATATAAATCTCCGGTCCCACTTACAAGTCTCGGGCTAGGAAGAAGTGACAAATAGTCGCGTTGTGATCTATGGGAATGGACACTGACATTTTAAATTATTAAACTTTTCTCTATGAGAATGCATAATATGTGGACACATTTATAAATTATGTTTTAATAAACTTACTGCAGCTTGCGTAATTCTTGGATGAGTTGAAAATTGGTTTTCAAGATTTCGAAATTCTTGTGCCTAAAAATTTTCCAGTAAACTTTTTTTAATGAAAACTAAAGAAGATTTGGGAAAATCTTTTGATATCCGAAACCGAACCGAAAAATCTTCGGCTCTTTGGTTCGTGTTCTAGCAAGTTTCTCATTCAGAACCTACGTGATAAATTCGTAAACTAAATTATAGTTCGCTATCTTAGCAGGATAAACGAATTTTCTGTATGCATTTAAAGATTTTCCGTTACCAATTTAGAATGATATAATAAAAATTTAACCAGTTCTTGCCAGTCATTTATAGTAGGGTTCCCTTGTCCAAACGCAACAACTCGAGCCGTTAAATTTTGTAGCCCTTGTTCAAGTTGATGAATAGATGGTGGCTAGAAATTTATTTGGAATTTTTTAATGTGAAACTTCAAATATTGTTTAATTGACTATAAAGGTTTTTTATGTATATTTACACTATTATACTCAATAGCTTAAATTCCAAAAAATCAAGAATTTTTTGAGATTTTTTTAAAAAATCCAAAAAATTTAAAAAAAGATAATTTTTGAAATAAGTCAGATTTTTAATCCAAATGTTTGGTTTTTGTTTTTTATCATCCGCAAACTTCTGGGCCCTATTTCAATTGTCCACAGATTCTGCGGTCTGTGGTCTGTGCACAGACCACAGAACCACAGAAATTCTGTTTCAATTATTCCACAGATTCTGCGGAAAAAGGAGTCCGCAGATTCTGCGGAAACATGTACAGATTCTGTGGAAACATTAACAGATTCTGCAAAACAGCCAAAAACATGCAAAAACCACAGAATTCTGTTTCAATTATTTTTCTGTGCACAGAAAAAAATCCACAGATCTGTGGCTTTTTTAGTCAATTCTGTGCATTTCTGTTTCAATTATTTCTGTGGTCTGCGGAAAATACACAGAATTATTAAAAAATCCACTCTAATATTTTTTCTGTGAATTTTCTGTGGAAAAATTTTAAAAAAATTTTTCTAGGCCTAGGCTTAACCAAATTTTAAAATTTTTAAAGATTATTAAAGTTTGAATCATTCTCTATTTTTTGATATAAAAATTATAATTTTACTACTTAAAATTATTGCTTAAAATTCATTTTGAAAAAGGTACATCATTTTTCTAGCATTTTTTGTTATATTAAAACAATAAAAAAGCAAAATACGTGAGAGATTGAAATTTAGAGCTATGATTTTCTAATCATCATGGATATTCCCTAATGAGAGGATATTTCTCCGGGATCTATAGAGGATATCTGCATAGCGTATGTCTGGGATATCTCCCATGACTTATAGTATTACTTCAATTTTTAACTGAAAAAATCGCTAATACTTGATTAAAAATTTTTTTTCTCACTTTTGCGCTCTTGCGTTTTGCGTTAAATTTTGGTCTTGCGTTGCGTTTTTTGAGATTGTCTCTTGCGCTCATCCCTGATCCGAACCATGCTTTAGGACACTAATCTAATCGGGGATTTAAGGATATTGGATGAACAAGAAAATTAACGGTATATCAGCGGATTTAAAGTGATATCAAACAATTTTTTGTAGGGAAAATTTTTAAATTCCTACAATATTTTTCAGTTTAATTTAAAAAAATTTTTAGTTTTTCTTCAAAAAATAAGATACTTGTCATACTGCGGTAGTACCGAACCGTCCAAACCATCTTTCGTTTCAATAAAACTATTATTTTCAAAAACGCGGAAATAAAAAATTTGAATTTAGAAGGAAAAATACACAGAACCACAGAAAAATAATTGAAATAGAAATTCTGTGGATCAGTGGAAAAAATCCACAGATTTTTATATTTTCCACAGAAATTTTCATCCACAGAATCTGCGGAATGTTTCCACAGAATCAGTGGATGTTTCCGCAGAATCTGCGGGCACCACAGATTCTGAGCACACAGAATTTAATTGAAACAGAATTTCCACAGAATCTGTGTTCTGTGCACAGAATGCAGAATCTGCGGACAATTGAAATAGGCCCCTGGTCACTAAAGTAACCTGTATTCTCTGTGTATTGCGAGGTCTAGGACAAGAAACGATCTCAAAGTCACAAACAATCATCAAAATAACGGAGGCAATAATAATCTTGTTGCCAATCGAACACATCTTTGTTTTTCAAATAAATTTTTTTTATTTTAATCTCTAAATAAAATTTTAAAAATAAATATTAAGGTAAATTATCATTTAAGAAGGTTATTAAGTAGAAGCGGCTTTAAATATGGCATTATAAAAATTATTTAAAATATTCTTTTTATTGCAATTAATACTTCTTAATGTGTGTAAAGAATTTCTTATAAAATATTCATTGTTTATATAAGAAAATTTTTAAGAGGAATTGCAGAGACATATGAATCTTGGGAATATTATTCGTTTTTCCTTCCAAACGGTTCCATGTCGTGTTTTCAGGACTAAAACATCGAAAAACCTTATTTAGATATAATAACTTTATCTAAATAAAGTTATTATTTTAAACTTTTTTATATTTTAGAAACTAAAATTTGCTTTAGTGATCTTGGGCATCCTAAATCCTTCTTAATTTCAAAAAATCTACACCTAATCCTAATAAAAAGAAATGCCTCTTAATACTCCCCTCTTAATCATCCAATATTTTCTTAACCTGTAAATCGGGGATAGCAGGGGATTTTGATGGAGAAAAAAGGATATCATGATATTTGAAGGAATATAAGAGGATTTGGAGGCAAATATTAAGTTTGATGTTTTAAATCAGAAAATTTTGATATTACTTGCCAAATATACTGGTCTCGGCCAAGCCGAGACCAGTATCGAACGATACTATCGACCGATACTATTGACCGAAACTCAAGAACCCAATACCGAGACCGATACCATCAGTTTGAGCCATGATTGATACCGAGAAACGATACTGACCGAGACTAACAGAAATTTTTATTTTATGTCAAAAAATACGTGTAAAAATAATGACTAGAACAATTAAGAAACAAATAACAAAATTAGTTAAATTCATCTAAAAATAATTTATTAAGCTATATTAATATTTTATGGATTTTCTTTAAAAAATATATTTTAGGAATTTATTTAGAAGTTATATAATTTTGGGGGTATTTCAGACATCTTACTTTAATAGACTACCAAATAAAATACTCTATATAAAATTGAAATTGTCTATAAATTTGGAGGTGTCTACTGTTTTGTTTAAATAAAACAAGAATACGTATTGAATACCCGGCATTCTAGTTTTCAAACACCTTCCAAAGATGCATTCTATTAGAGGAAGGCATTCGAATGGAGCGGGGCATTCGATTAGAGATAATACGTTAATTAAAAAAATTTTTTCTGAATGTTTATTGCATTATGAGAGCGACTTTTATGGAGAGGATTTGGGCTGCAAAAAATTATTACACGCCTATCATGCGAATATATTTACATAATCTCTAATGTAAAATTTGGCATTTCCAAAAATCGTTTCATTTATTCATTAAAATTAGTTCAAAAATTGGTTCAAAATTGGTTCATACATTTACGACTTTGAGGTTTTTAAATACTCGTCAACCATCGCTATCTATATCTTGACTACATACTCTCTAATGACGGATCCTTGCAAATATCAAAAATTTGTTTAAAAACATTCATCCTTTTAAAGTAACACCGACTTTAAATATACGTCGACTTAAAGGATAGCAAAAAATCACGAGAATGCCAACAGTCAGCTTTTATGAGGAGTAACAAAATTTATTATTCACAAATGACAAGGGATTTATTATTTTTATTGACTTCTTAATTAGAATTTGCATCTTTGAAGTCAGTAAAAACATTAATTTGATAAATTGGAAAAGGATTTAACAAGAAAATAAATGAATTATCATTGGATAACTAATCGTTTTTGCTTGGTTCTATCACGGTCGCCTTGGAAGTGAAGTCTCCGAGCAAAGGAAAAACCCTCCGACGAATGAGATAAGTTCTCTCTCCTCTCCCGTGATTTATTGACATTTTCTGAAAATTTATAAAAGCTAAAACTATTTGTATATTCTTAACTACCGAAACGCACCTATTTGAAGTTTGCGCGTAATAAAACCCCCATAAAAATTATTACCAGAAAAGTATCTTTTGGCTAAATTATTGCAGCCGATTTGGATTAACAAAAGCTCATCATCATCTGTATCTAAAACTTTTTAAAAAATTGTCTAATATAACTTAACCTAAAGCAAATAAATAAAATAAATAAAATAAAATAATCACTAAAAAAGTAAATTTTCAAGAATATAATTTTCCTAATTTTAAAACCGGTTTTCAATTTTAAGTTTTGGTCAAATACCGGTTTAATTTTGGGTGAATTTTTTAAAAAATCATCGTTTTCATAAATTCTTGATTGACAATTTCTTAAAAACGGTTAATTTTTGTCAGTAAATTTCATAAATTCCGTTTTAAAACCAGTCGTGAACAACCCTAATTCAAAACAAATTTCCCTATTTTTCATCAAAGACATTTTTGCTAAATTCAGCTCCCCCTCTCAGAACTTTAATCCCCTCTTTAATATATCCACCTTTTTGATAGATGTCAAAATATATAATTAATTTAATAAAAATTGTAAAATTTTCATTTGTTAGTGCAAATATAGTAAGATTTTAGTAATTAAGGAATGTCTTTTATTTCTAATCAGTCAATTTTTAATATATGGCTCCACTAAAGGACATAGTAAAAATGTTCAAACAAAAATTTTACTTGGTCCAAGAACAAGTCTCTCAACAAAAAGTGAAAAAGTCCTAAAACTTAACTTTTGAGCTTATTTCTTTATTAATTTTTAACAGTTTTTTACTAAATCTAATTTTTATACTAAAACTAAAAATAACAAAATAAAATGAATATTCGATAAAAAGAATTTTATCTTTGTTTTTGTTTGCATTTTACCCATAATTTTTTTTTGTTTTTTAAATTTTTAATATTTTTTTGAGTTTTGATTTTTAAAATTTTTATGTAATTTTCTGAAATTTTTTCGTTTTTAGACCTAATTTGTACATTTTTTGGTACATAAATCTTTGTCTAGTCTATGAATTTACCAATAGGTAACTTAAATAATCTTCGCTTTAGTTTCGATCAGACTCATCATTATCTCCTCCTCCAACGTTCGACGCTTGACCTTCTGAAAATTAAACAATGAAATTTTAATTTTTAATTATATTTCTAATAAAAAAATTTTGGGAAATGATTAATTAAATGATTACCGCTAACAATTACCTATAATAATAATAATTACCCCTCTATACAAACGATATAGTCAGGACGCATAACTATACTTATTTTGGAAATACAAGATTAAATTATTTACTCTTAAAAGTTCAAATATCAAAGTTAGATTTACTTTTTTGTCACATACCGTTTTTGCAACGATTAAGATGTCTTGTTAAATTCTGTAAATATTTAGATGACATTTCTTTATGGCATTTCTTACATTTAACTTTACCATTATCAGGCTCTGTAAAATGATTCCATGTTGAAGAAGTTTTGCCCCCTGTAATATCAAATATTCTTTAATTATATTTCTATAGTTAAAACAAGCTATTTAATTTTAGTCACTTATTCTGGTCACTAGTATTTTCGATGATCGTAACTGTATTGCCGAAATTAAATTTACTTCTGTATTTTGAGAAAAATATTATTCATAGAATCAAGAGAATTTTCTTCAACATTTCAAATTAACATTATAATTCAGGAATATGAAGATCTTTAACCATTTTTATTTTACCGATGGAATTTTTGAACAAAAAATACGCTAGTTATTACTTTTTGGAAAATTTACCTTTGCAAGAAGTTTCAACACGTCAGACAAAACACGGACGAACTCGGAAAGACAACACAGACGAACCCGAACAGACAAAACACGGACAAACTCGGACAGACAGAACACGTACACACATCGGTCAGTCAAAATACGGGCAGAAAAAAAGTTTTGCTTAGAGTATTGGGAATAAAGTAAAAAAAGAATTAGCAATTTTCGTCGACTTTGAAGAAAGTTATGGCATGAACAAAAGGGGAGGAAAATTTGCCGCACCCTGTATAATTCGGCATTCTTGTCTTCTAAGCAGCCTATTTGGCATTTTATACAACCTATTCAGGTACATATTTTTAGGTTTTTAAAACCTAAAAATACGTTTCCAAGTTATTACATATTAGAATATTTACTTTTGCAAGAAGTTTCTATATGGTCTAGTAAATTCTTCAAATATTTGCTTGGCATAACATGTTTGCATTTATTACATTCAACTTCATCATTATCAACTGATGTAAAATTATCCGTTGCTGTTTTGTTAACTATAATTGAAATATTCTTTAACTTTACAATTTTAAGTAATTTTATTGAATAAATTCGAAAAATATTAATCTAATTTATCTATAAAGTAAAAGTGAGATATTTGGAGTTCCATCTGATTTTAGTAATTTTTTTGGTTACGGTTCTTATTTTCTTATAAAAATACGATCCAGATCAAAGGTCAATTTCAATTGTACGCAGATTCTGCATTCTGTGCACAGAACACAGATTCCGTGTAAATTCTGTTTTAATTAAATTCTGTGTGCACAGAATCTGCGGACTCCTTTTTCCGCAGAATCTGTGGAATAATTAAAACAGATTTCTGTGGTTCTGTGTCTGTGCACAGAATTAAATCCGCAGAATCTGTAGACAATTAAAATAGGCCCCAGACATAAATCAGAGAGTTATGTGTATACATAAGAAAAAAATGTAGCTATGCATTTAAGTAATTTTCAAAAATTTATATGTATATTTAATTACGTTTCCAACAAGTTGTAAGATGAGTTTTTAAATTTCCTAAATATGCAGCCATTTCCCGACCGCACACTTTACAAGCAACTTTATCATTTCCAATTTTAGTAAAATGATTCCATGTTGAAGAAGATTTTCCTGTAATATCAAATATTCTTTAATTTTTTAATTAAAAAAATTGAAAACTAAATTTGTCATTTTATAAGAAATTTAAGAATAATATGTACAGACATGAGATTATAATGTTCTTTCTGTTACCAAACTTTTGTGAGATTTCAGATCAGATATCTGGGGATTTCGGTCGGTAACGGATCCGAATATACTTGGGTTAGGATATTGGATCCTTGTGTCCTACGATTTCCTTTATTCACAGTTAAATGTGATTATGACTTAGTCAGAGTTTAACTCCCTTAGAGCTAACATAATGTTTATATTAACTTAAAGAAATAATCCTCACATGCAGGGATGACACGGATTAGGGAAAATTTCTTACATATTAGGAATTCTTATTATGAAAGTGGCATATTTGAAATTATTCCTATTTTATATTCCTATGCTATATTATTATATTTTAAATCATATGTTATATTACGTTTGGATTGTAGTATATATGAGTTGAGAGGATCAATAGCCTGAATTTGATGATATTCCGGATTTTCATTGAATGTTACAGTATATCCAGCTAGAAAATTTTTGAATGCTTCAATAAAAATTTAAACATTTAAAAATCAAAGAATTGGATCCTGTAGCTAGGATTGGTCCAATTATATCATCAAAAATCATATCGTTACCATTTAATGGAATAATTTTGTCGGACCGATCAGAACGTGGATGACATTCAGATCGACAATAAATTTTTAAATCGACAAATTTAAAAACTTACTGTCTTGAATATCTTGAACACCATATCCTTGTTCAACATTTCCTTGTGCATCATGTCCCTGTCCGCCAAAGCCTTGTCCGCCATATCCTTGTGTATGATGTCCTTGTCCATGCGAGCTTGTCGATCCAACTCTTTCTTTTCCTTTCTTACTAGTGCATTCCAACAAAACGAACAAATTTGAAATAATTAAGAAACAAGTGACAAAATTAGTTAATTTCATCTAAAAATAATTTATTTGTTATATGGTTATTCTGTTATCTTCTAGAAGAATATTGTTGTCAAAAAGCTTCTTCAGTTAAGCTTATTTTAAGGTTAAAAGTTAAGGTAAGATTGACTGGAGATAAGGAGTCGAGGTGTATGTGACCAGACAAAATAGTAAGATACAACTAGAGAGAAGCTAGCACTGGCTTTTAAACTATCATAAGCTGGCCTTCCAAAATTCTTAAAACAAATTGAGAATTGGAGCTTATAAATTAATTTTTAAAATTATTTGTTTATAAAGAGTTCCCACCACTGACTTCCGTCAAAACGGAGAAAGTTAAAAGAATCAAGAAAGAAGTCAACAAGATTGTTAATTTAATCTAAAATTTTCTTATATATATTATTCTTACATTCTCAGTAAAATATATAATTTAGTACATTAAATACCGATACCAGTAACGTTTTAATCAACTCTAGTTTATTGCCACTTATCCAATGATTAAAAAACTGGTATCCTTATTAAAAGACATAAGCATTTAAATAGTTTTAGTACATATTAAATTTGCAAATCGTGGCGCTAATTTGCCGCACCCTGTATTAAATTTGAAGCGGTTTTATAAAAAAATACAAGGATGGAATTTGAGAAATAAGTCTATTGAATTGACTTTTTATTGGGTAATTAATTAATTTAAATTTATTAAATGAAATAAAAGCTAGAGAATAGTAAGAGTTATAAATGCAAAAAATTTTAAGGGTCGGGGGAGTTAAGGACATGTAAAATAATTTTTCTTAGATTGCTGATTGGCTGAGGGAAATGACACATGTAATAAAAGGTAATCAATTTTAAAATTTAGAGTGTTTAGAAAGAACTTTAAAGAGGAGAGAGTTAAATTAGGTTGAGAAAGGAATTTTTATTGGTGATAGTGATCGGACGATTCGAATTAAATTATTCGATTTCGGAATTAAGCATTGTTCCTCATCCAACATCTAATTAGTGTAACGAATTCAAATAAAGAATTAACTTTCCGTGCACTATAGTATGTAGGTCCTAAAACTTTTTTGCTTGGAAGACATTTCTTCTTGACAAAATATTGCAAATCCTCGATATCGCTCCAATCCTTGATTAACCCTCACTCTTGTTCTACAAATCCATAAATATCTCCTCTAATCATTTAATCCTTCGATATTTTCCCCAGATCCATTTAATCTTTTGATTAGGGTTGTTGGCGACCGGTTAAAAACCGGTACCATCGGTTTTCGGTTTTGGCCGGTTTATAACCCCCGGTTTTCGGTTTTCGATTCACACCCGGTTTTTGGAAAACTGAAACCGGTCTATGCCTGAATTTGCCATACAGAATATTCAATTCATATTTTATCGCATTATTGTGCTTCAATGAAATATTCTAAAGATCAGCCAACGAAAATTTTGTTATTTAGAGCCGCAAGTGAAAATACAGTGCTGGGTATTGGCCATTTATTAGCTTCGGCTCCTACGTAAAATAGATGAGAGTTTCGGGATATAATAAAAGTGGTCACACAGGCTTAACTTTTCCCGATATCCTTGCAAATCTATTGATATCTCCGTTCCAACTCCTTATAATTTTTTAAAATTTTCTCTAAAATTTCTCGATTTTTAGTTTAGTTACCAATCCGTCGATACATATTTCCTTTAATTCCGCAAATCCTCCTTAATCCTTGCAAATCTCCGATTTCCTTTTATCAGCGCCGCAAGCAAAAATTTTGAGAATTTTATATCTCAATTAAATTTTTGCAATTTTTTTCCAATTCTGATAATATTTAAAAATAGATTTACAGATACTAGATTTCTTCCATTTTTACGCCGCAGGCGCAGATTTTGAGAATTTTCAAAGGCCAAGGAACCAACTTTCTTCCATTTTCTGCGCCGCAGGCGAAAATTTTGAGAATTATAAAACACCACTGAAAATTTTGACTTGTTTTTTCACTTTTTTCTAATATTTAAAATAAATTTCTATATAAAATAAAAAATAAAGTTTAAGATTTTTAGTTTATGGAAGTGAAAAGAAAATAAAACAACTTTCAAACTTTGGATTCGAACCCAGTCCTACACAAGAAATAAATTAAGTGACCCCATTAAGTAACCACTTAACCACACAGTGTCATGCGAAGCAGTGAAAAAATTTATTTAATGAAGGAGAAATTAGGAAAATTATTTTGGCGAAGAGTATTTTGGGAATTCAAATGGCCAGAATTTTCCAAAAAATTTCCATCTTTAGGGGTGTATTTTATAAACCGAAACCGGTCGGTTTAGGCCATCGGTTTTCGGTTTTCGCCGGTTTTCGACCCCCGGTTTTCGGTTTCGGTTTATTGGCCAAAAACATCGGCTTTCGGTTTCGGTTCGGTTAACCGACCGCCAACAACCCTACTTTTGATATCTCTCTTAATCCAACCACATCCCTTGATATCCCTCTTAATCCCTTTAATATCCCTCTTAAATTTTTAAATTGGTGATTGGCTGAGGGAAATGACACATATAATAAAAGGTAATCAATTTTAAAATTTACATTGGTTAGAAAGAATTTTAAAGAGGAGAGCGTTAAATTAGGTTGAGAAAGGAATTTTTATTGGTGATAGTTCTTCATTCTTCAGCGCCGCAGAAAAGGAAAAAACAACAATAATTTTTACGTCCAAATCTGGACGATTAAGAGCTGAGATTAAGGGATTAATAGAGTTATAATGCCTTAATCATTTCCTTTTCTGCGCCGCAGGCGAAAATTTTGAGAATTTTGGATGCCAAGAAGCCAGATTTCTCCCATTTTCTGCGCCGCAGGCGAAAATTTTTCTTATTTTCAATCCTCCCCTCTTCTGTTAACTTTATTTCAAAGACTTCTAGTCAATTTATAAAATCGGGATTTGCATCGGGATCTGATGCACATCCCGATCCCGGATCCGGCTCGGGATCGGGATCATCCAAAACCGGGATCGGGATTCACCTTTCGGTCTCGGGATCTGAAAAATCGGGATTCAAAAAAACCCGGGATAATCCCGCCCGATCCCGACCGGGATCCCAATCCCGGCCAACTCTAGTAAATACGGTAAACATTGTTACTCAGCCAACATCTAATAGTGTAATTCAAATAAAGAATTTACCTTCCGTAGCACTATAGTATGTAGATCCTTAAACTTTTTTGCTTCGAATACATAAAGTCTTATTATTGGAAGCCATAATTAAATAAAAGGCTAAGCGTCAAAATAAGAAAAATAACGTCAAAATAATCTTTTTGCTTAACAAGTGGGTTGCCGGCTTCAAACCGAACCGAAAGAAAAAACCGAGGATTTTCGGTTCGGTTTGTCCTAAAAAACGTCGAGAATTCCCGATTTTTTGTGAATTCCCCGGTACTATCCTAAGTTCTTCAACCCTAAAGACAAAATGTATTATGTAAGTACCCCGAATATTATATTAAATGTTGCTTTCTAGTTATAAAATTTTTGTAAAATAGGTAAATGCTAATCGATTTGATTAAAGTTTAATTTTAATTAAAAAATAAAGCAAACTGAATCGAAAAAATAATTTTATCAAAAATAAACCCATTTGAATAAATGTGAAAAATTGTGGTTGTGAAAGAGGGGCATAACACTTTAATTATAAGAAATTTTAATTGAAATATATAAGCTTAATTCTCTGTTTTATGGAAATAGTTTCAAAACGAAAGATATGCTTAGTACAAATCCATATGATATTTACAATACTGTTATATAGTATAAGATTAAGTTAAGTGTCCCAATCCCAATCCCGAGCCGGGACCCGGGATCGGGATCGGGATGTGCATCAGATCCCGATGCAAATCCCGATTTTATAAATTGGCTAGAAGACTGTAAAATAATGTTAACAGAAGAGGGGAGGTGTGAAAGTAAGAAAAATTTTCGCCTGCGGCGCAGAAAAGGGAAGAATTTGGCTTCTTGACATCCTTTGGCTTCTTGACAAATTTGGCTTCTTGACATCCAAAATTCTCAAGATTTTCGCCTGCGGCGCCGCAAAAATAAACAATTCTGTCTTTACAACTTTAATGAAATATTGAGTGATTTGGTGTGATATCGAGGGATCAAGAGGGATTGAGAGGAGTATCGGTGGATTTGGAGTATAGAAGGATATCGGTGGATTTACAGGGATTAAGTTAGATTTGAAGAGAAATCGAGGGCTTAAGAGATATTACTACATGAATATATCACTTAATCCCTCAATCTCAGTTCTTAATCGTCCAAATTTGAACGTAACGCACTTAATCATGAAGACTTCAACGATTAGACTTGAGTGCCCTTGGTCTTCCAAAATTAAAAAATATTGCCTGCGGCGCTTAAAAGGGGGGAAATCTGGCACCTTGGCCTTCCAAATTTTTCAAAATTTTTGCCTGCGTCGCTTAAAATGCAAGAGCCCAAGCCCATTTATTCCCCCCTCCCCCATTACCTTATCCCTCCTTAATCAATGAACTGGAAAGTAAATCATGCGTCTATGAGACTTATACTCAATATTTCAGCACCGCAGTGGAAATTTTAGAATTATACTGAGTCGTATGTGAAGAAAATAAAAATTTTAAAAATTAAAAAAATTTTTAGTAAATCCCGATCCCGATTTTTCAATCCCGGTCCCGATTCGGGATCGGGATCGGGATCTCCAGTCCAAATCCCGATCCCGATTTCGGCCAATCCCGATCCCGTGTCGGGATCCGGGATCGGTATCACCATTCCTAAATCACGATCCCGGGGGGGGGGGGGGGGGGTAGAGGAGTTGGGCAACTTTTGAAAGAGTTATGTAGCAATCTGAAATGTTTTCAAAAACTAAATAAATAACAAATCCATGGTGAGGCGGCTAGCAAATACTTTAAATATGTACATAAATACATTTACAAAAAAGAATACATTTAAATACATTTACAAAAACTGAATAAATAACAAATCCATGGGTTAGTAAATACATTAAATACATAAATCCGTATTTCTTTTAAACAAGCAATTTTCAATTCTTTCAGTGTTTAATCATCAAAATTCCATAGCTGTATCTGATGATGCTAGAATAAATATTATATTTTAACAATAAAAGATCGGAATTTCTTAATGTCTTTGTTTCTGAGCAAAAAATACTCGGAAGAATATTGTTCAAAATTCTCAAATTTTTCGCCATCTTTTTAAGAAAATATAATCCTGGATTTGTCTTTCAATAGGACCCGGGCCGGATCTTCAATAATAAAATCACGGAATCATTAAAAGCAAATGTCATTCGTGTATCTACAAAATACTATATAACATTTGCTTTACATTTGAGCCTTTCCGATTTTTAGACAGGCTAAAGCGGAGTTTCCGGGCTAGAAACCTCGAAAAACCAATTTCTATCAAAATATTCCGTTCCTGGTCTACGGGGCCTAAAACGCGGTAATGATCTCTGTTTCTAACTGTAGATACTGTTAATTACATTGGTGTTTGACATTTGCCTTAAAAATAATGAAACTACTTTAGTAAAAGTAAGCGAAAACTAAGCATATTTTGTCATATTATAACACGTTGACTTTTTGTTGAAAACTTATTACTTTATTAAACTATCAGGTTGCTAAATTAAGGGCAATTTAATTTAAAAATTCAATCTCTAGTAATACTACTTTAATTCAAATATTTTTTTCAAATATAACCTGTTGCAAAGCATTTAGTCTAAATCTTGCATGAGCGCATGAAGTCCATTCAACTATTCAATAAAAATTATTATTATTTTATTGCCAAGCATAAGTTTAAGCCCTCCGATTTCCGACAGTCTGATTTTGGCACCTTAGTCAACTTAGGCCTACCTCCTTCCCAAATTATTTAGTTATTTATTAAGAATGAAAATCCTTTCAATTCCAATATTTAGTGACAAACCTTTCATAAACGAATTAGTCCCTACTATTTACTATTTTTGTCATTCTATTGAAATGAGTTCACCATAATTTCTCGATCAATTCCCTGGGGAATTATTAATTCAACTTATTCCTGGCATGGAGAATTATTCAGGAGTTTGGGAATAATCTAGAGAATTCAGATGTGATTCTCTTATGATGAGGCAAACAACTTAGAATTTATTTTACAAAACATTAAACTTTTTCCTAATAATCTAAATAAACCAATTTAAAAGTTTATAAATTTACTTGTCTTTGTATTCCTTGATTACGACTCAATTCTGTATCTGATTGAACCCTATTCCTTATTGTATCATATTCTTCACGAAGACTATCCGCAGTTACACCCTACAAATTTGTCGACAGAATTATTGTTTTAATTTGGCTATTAAACAATTTGTATTAAAAAATTAAATCAAGGATGTACAATCCGAAAGTTGTAATTTCCGAATAATTCTCATATCAGGATTTCTAATAGTTGTATCAATGGGTATAGATGGAATCTAATCTACTTATACAAACCAGCCACTTCCATTTTTATTCTACACATAAATCCTGATCTGAGAATTATTCGGAAATTACAAAAAGTAAATCAGTTTTTAAATGAATGTATCATGTCACAGTTAAGGAAAATGTTGGGCCGTGGTTCCGGCGTCTTTTAGAATTTTATTAGATCGGATTACGGATCGAATAAGTCAGTGTTTTGGTTAAACCGTAACCTTTTATGGACAAATTTAAAAATTAGTTTGTAATAATAAAATTAACCGGAGTTTGATGACCTTCGAGTTGCATTCGAGTAAAAGTAATAAGAGTATTAAGTTCATTGCGTACCTAGAAATAATTAGCTTGGAATTATTTTTTAATTAAAAAAGTATGAAATATTTTATACTACATGTTTGTGTAATCGAGAATATTACAACTTATTGAAAAATTCAGAAAATTTCTGAAACTTTGTTTTTAGATGTTTGTTTTGAGGGGAAAGGAAGATTTAGTATCCAGTCTTATTCGCTTTAGGCCGCAGATAATGTTTGGTCAGAAATGTTCCTTTTTATTGCTGTAGATAATGATTGAGGGTATAAGTTAAAGATTCTTCAAAAAATTTTGATATGAAATTAAAGATTATTTGATATTTTGTCAAATTAACGAAGTCGGAAAAAATATTTGTGGATCGATACATGAGTATCAAGTAAAACATTCCTAATAATTAAAGGATTCATCTAATTATTGACTATGACCTAGACATCTAAGGATCCAAAAATTGTACCTCCGTCAAACGTTCTGCATGTTCATCAGGCCCTGGAACGACCTTATTTTTTCTTCCACGAAGGAATGACTCTACATTGAATTCACAAATAATTACAAAAAGAATAGAAGCAATAACAAATTTATTGCCGATCGAAAACATTTTTGTTTTTCAAATTAAAGAATTTTTTTAAATTTTAAAATCTGAATTTATTATAAAAAATAAAATATGAAATTAGTATTTTAATTTTGACTTATTAACTTTAATTAGAGACGACAGTTACGTTCCTTTCCTTGGTGCTCAAAATTATAAGAAGTTGATGTGTTTAATAAGATAAAAACTAGGGAATAACCGGAGTTTAAATAACAAAAATTTAAAGGAAGGGACTTAAACTATGTCTAGAGAAAGATAATGGCAAGGTGGCAAGGAAGTAATTTAAAAATTTCCATCGTTAGGGAAAAAATTTTTTGAGACAATGAAGTCTAGACTTTATTTTGAGACAATGACTACAGAATAAAATCCTAGACATAAAGCTATAAAGTAAAAGCACATTAATCGACTTTAAATAAAAAAGTGCAATTTCATAATATTTATTACTACAGAACATTTTGTCTATTTATGTTAAAAATTTCTAAACATGTTGGTAAAAATTGAAGTTAAATGATTGCGTTAAATAATTTAAGTTTAATAATTTAATAACAATCTTTCAATAATTTTACTTCAGTTATTTAATTCTACATAGGTATATTGTGATAAATGTTTCAATATCGTGTTAAATTAAAAATTCTAAGCAAATTAGAAAATATTTCTCAATATTTTTATTTAATTTTAGAATTAAATTGTCTAGACTTAAAAATTCCCTAAATAGCTAATTATGCACTTTCCAAAAAAATTTATTAAGTATTAAATCCCGCCATTTAATTCTTTTGATGTCTATATAAAACACGTATATATTTGCGTAAATAAGTCGGTAATTCACCTTTGAAAACTTATTAAAGTGCAAATATGTATTATTAGCATTTATTCTACATTAAGGCAGTAAATAAATTTAAATATTTTCACTATACTAAATTATTAAAATAAAATTAAAATATTTTATTATAAAAAAGTAACCCCTCCATGAATTAATGTAAGCTTCTACTTGAAATAATGGAGCGGTTATCATTAATTTCCCCTCTCAATGAATTCCTTAACCTCTCAATTCCTTCACTTCTCCATGAATTAATGTTAAAAATGCCCATTCACGTAATAAAGATCGTTACTGAGGCCCAATAATTAATCTATATAATGGTTATGGGATCATAATGGTCATATTTCAGAATTTTAAAATGAGGAAATTCCAAATTATTCAGTGGCAATAGGCAGGTTAGTTAAGGAAACTCGACGAGACTGATTTTAAACCTGCTTCTATAATAAACCACATACCTAACATTGTATCCTAGGTTTGATATACAGGGTTTCGATATTTAAGGACTTCAAAACCATTTTTCGTAAGAAAAATCTAATAATTCTTTTGTAATAATTAGAGGCCGGATTTTTATTGAATAAAATCGCGAAATATGGCCATAAAATATTGAAATAAATGGGCAAAATATTGACAAAAAATGCCAAAATTTAATGAAATATTGAAATAAATTTTCGTGTATTCACTAGCAAAAAGCCAAAAAACGTTGAAATTTAACAAAATAAAGTTAGTAAGTTTTTAAAATTGCATATTAGCTTTATAGTTTGTCGAATTGGGTAATTTTACTCTCTTAGGCCTTTTGAGATTGACGAAATGAGGATGTGACATTTTGTGGGCTTATCCACTCGACGTACTCCAAGTGAAAGTACAAAAAGTGCAAGTATAATCTCCCAGAAGAATTACCCTATATAAGCCAGAATTCCTAATTTTCAGCGCCGCAGGCGAAAATTTTGTGAATTTTTATTGTCATGCGGCCAAATTTCTTCACTTTTTTGCTAAAATTTATAAAAAATCCCAAAACTTTGGTAAAAATATGCAAAAATATTGAAATAATTTGCAAAAAGTGCCAAATATTGAAATAAATGGAAAAATGGAAATAAATTAATATTTTTACTAAATCTTCTAATAATAAAATTCTGTTCATTTAATTTTTGAATATTTTCAAAAGAAAAATTTAAAAATAAAATTAATAAAAGAATAAATTGAATAATCATTTTTTTATTAAAATTTAAATAAAAAAATTATTTTTATAAAAAAATAAAATGAAAGAAAAAATAAATAAAAATGTCCTTTTTAAATGTAATGAAATAAATAAATGCACTTTTATGTATTCACGTAAGGGTTGTTTCGAAATTTTGATTTCCGATTTTCGAATAGGATCTCTATTCCATCACACCTAAAAAACACACTCCAATTATTAATCCCTTTTATTAAATAATTATTTGTTTTTAAATAAATTTATATTTATAATTTAGTAGCTTATAATAATCTTTTATTAATTATAAAGGGGGACGCGCACGCCCAGGCCATAACTTGCTGGAAAATTTCTGGCCCTTATCAATTCTGGTAACTATCTCTTTAGCTCGTTGAGAGGAATTGTTTAATACAAAATTTGGTAAGATTAGGGAATCTTGAAGCAGGTTATGGTTACCAGTATTGATAAGGGCCAGAAATTTTCCAGCAAGTTATGGGTGGGCGTGTACTTGGGCGCGTCCCCCTTTATAATTAATAAAAGATTATTATAAGCTACTAAATTATAAATATAAATTTATTTAAAAACAAATAATTATTTAATAAAAGGGATTAATAATTGGAGTGTGTTTTTTAGGTGTGATGGAATAGAGATCCTATTCGAAAATCGGAAATCAAAATTTCGAAACAACCCTTAGGCGAATACATAAAAGTGCATTTATTTATTTCATTACATTTAAAAAGGACATTTTTATTTATTTTTTCTTTCATTTTATTTTTTTATAAAAATAATTTTAGATAATTTAATTTTATTTAAATTTTAATAAAAAAATGATTATTCAATTAATTCTTTTATTAATTTTATTTTTAAATTTTTCTTTTGAAAATATTCAAAAATTAAATGAACAGAATTTTATTATTAGAAGATTTAGTAAAAATATTAATTTAAAAAATATTTTTATAAACAAAAATAATCAAAATTTAATTGAAATTTTTGTTGAATTTGATTCAATGATAAATAAATATAAAAAATATTATATAACCCCATTAAATGAGAATTGCATTAAAAAGGAAAATACAAAAATACATTCTTTGGAAAATTATGAAAATTCTAACAATGAAATAATTAAATTAAAATTTATTGAAAATCTCAAAAATAATTACCGAAAGGGAATTGCAATTTGTAAATTAAACAATATACACGGTAACCCAAAAATAACTGCACATTCTTCATTTCATCAAAACTTTTATTCCAATTTTCAGTTTTTAGTGAATCCTGGGGGTCAAATAAATTTTCGCCCCTAATTCAGCAGGCTAGACTGGATTTGGTACCTTGAAGTACCCAGGATTCGTTGCGGCAATCACTCGTTCGGGAATGGAAGAAAACCTCAACCGAGGTGTTGTGAACTTTTGCACAAAATTTTTCCACGCGCCTAGAACTCCGTGGGCACTTCGAAAATTCTTGATTATTTTTGTTCCTTGTTTATTTCCCTATCAATTAATCTTTATTTGATTTCATTATCTTAAATTGAATAAAGTTATGCAATAAATAAGGTGTGCAGTTACTTTTGGGTCGCCTTGTAGAATATAAAATGAAAGATGGAGGAGGTGTAATAAATACAAATTACAACCCTATATACTATACAAATATCAACCCTATATATATATATGAAGTTCGTTTTTAATTTATTAATTTAATTTTTAATAAAAACATTCTGATTTTTATAGAGAGTGTTAACAATTAAACCTTTATTTCTTTATCCGTTATATTTTGAACCAAAAAAGGAAATTAACAATGGAAATATAGAAGAAACAAAATTAATTAAATTAAATATTTTTATAAATAGTGAAGGAAAAGATTTAATTGAAATTTGTTTAAAATTTAAAGAAAAGGGGAATTATTTAATTAAATTAGCATCTTCTTATTCTAATAAATTTTTTATATTTTTTGTTAAATTACTAGAAAATAATAACGAAAAATTAATTTCAAAAATAGTTGAGAATTTGACAGAAGAGGAAATTGGAATATTTAAAAGATTTAAATGGGAAATAAAAATTTTAGTTTCAAAAACTAATGAAGACAACTTAAATGATGGAGAGCTTGTTTTTGCAGAAGAAGAAATGTTTGATGAAAATGAAATACTTTTAGAATTAACATTACAACCTTTAATTAATGATGGAATTTATTTATTTGAATTAAATAATGAAGGGGAAATAAAAGAAAAAATAAAAGAAATAAATCCAAAAAATAATTTAATTAAAATTTTAAAATTAAGAGAAATTAAAAAAGTTTGTAAAAATAAATTTAAAGAATTGGCTTATCAAAAATGGTTTTTATTTGAAGATGAATATTATTTAATGAATCATTGTTTAATAGCCGAGAAATTAATTGATGAGGAAAATTGAATTTAAGAGAGGAAAAAATGATAAAAAACTTGTTTTAAATTAAAACTTTTACAAATTTTTATTTCTAAAAATTTTTTTCTAAAATTTTTAAAACTTTTAAAAATCATCAAAATTGTATTTTTACTAATTTTTATTTAATTTGCTTTTAATCCTTTTTATTCTTCAGATAAAAAGTTATAATTAGAGAGAGGTTTTTCTTTGCTATTTCTTCTATTAAATAAACAATAATTTTGTTTATTCCGGAAACAAAGAATTTCCTAAAAGTTGTTGTTGTAACAAGGTAAGGTAAAAATAAATAATCACATAGGCCCACTCAATTCTCCATAATTTTCCCCTTTTTTATTTTTTTCTCCAAATTCTTCTTCAATAATATTTCCAAAATTTATTTTTTGTTTTTTCTAATTTAAAGAATTTCTAATTTCATTTAATCCAATTTATTTAAAAGCTATGTGTATATCATCAACCAGTTAAATTTTTATATTTTCTGAAAATAGTTGCTTTAGTCTTTGATTTTCACTTTCATTTTTTTGGTCTAGTGGTTTTTTTGGATTTTTAGGGCATTATTTTAAGAGGATAACCTATAAATACCGAATGATCGAAGTTCGTATTTCCCAATCAGCCATTCAAATTCGACAAAAAATAAATGAAAACTTTTGTTAAAAAAAAACTTTTCTTTATAAATTTTTAATAAAAGCACTCACCTATTTCGCCTATAATAATAATCTTAAGCAAATAAAGAATAAAAAATTGCTATAAAAATGTTCGCCAACACTAAACTTTTAGCATTGATTATTTGAATGAAAATGAATTTTAAAGACGACTAAAATTTCTTTCTTTAATTTTTTTAACTTATCAATCGAAAAGTTCATTGAGCAAAGCTCAATACTAGATGTGTGAATTAAGCTTTAAATTTATAAAAATTATAATGCAAATACTTATAATTAAATGGGACCATTTAGTTCCTAATTACCCAAATGTGATTTTAAAAATTGTAGAAATACACAAACATATGAACCTCAATTTCAAAAACAATCTTCAATTAATTTCTAATAAATTAGTTTAACAAGTTTACTACAATCGATTTAACAATGTTTATAAAATAAAAATTAAGATAATATAAGATATTTAAAGAAAAAGATAATAAAATTAAATGCAGCGGCTCTGATCTGGTTAAATGAGTTCAATAAACCTTTATGTTCTAATAACAGTTTTGGGTCCAAAAACTCATAAACCTGCCAAGAACCAATATATTTTTATCAATTTATGTCTTAATGATAAAAAATCAATATTTTTTAAATGATCGGTTAAAAGTTAATATGGTGCCCCCATTTTTTCTCATTTTTTATCTCCATGGAAAAAAGAGGAAGAAGGGCTTTTCCGATATTTTAGAAGTTTTGATTAGGTTATCGAATGTGCAAAGTCCGAATACGAGCTTAAAAGTGGCAGCACTCTAGTGACCCCAGCCGTAATTTTGTACACATACCGTATTTCCTTTAATAGAATGCCGAGCATTCTATTTTTGAATCACCCTCCAAATGGGCATTCTATTAGAGGGGCATTCCAATGGAGGGCCTTTCTAAAATAACCCCAAATAATTTACATAATTTACCCACTCCTATTAAATAACCTCAAGCGAAAAATTGAAATAATTTTTACTCAGGGTAATTATTTGATTAAATGTGGTTAAGCATACAATTTAAAATTCCATAAATTACATTTATTTATACATTTATGTATCTATGGTAATAAACAATAAATCTTTTTTGATGAGACTTATGTGCAGGTTGGAAAATCATGAAAATTCCAGTTGGTCTTAGTATTTATTGTCACACTGTAGTTTATCCAAATTTTTTTTAGAAATCTCAATTAATTTTTTATCTCAAATGATAATTTTTTTTTATTTTATTTATCACATTTTGTTTGACCCATATAAATAATCAAAATTTGCTAAAATAAATTTCGCTATCCCAACTAAATTGTTTGAATTTATCCATCCATTGAATACAAAAAAATTTATTTAAAAGGAGAGTAAATCCATCAATCAATACTTCCATTTTTGTATAAGTTCTCTTCAAATCGCTAAATATTGGATAGTGGTTATTCATTTAAAAAAGAACCAAAAATGACCATTTACGGCTTTTTATCCGTATATAATACTACATAATTCTTTTGGATAAATTCTCAAATATTTTTTGCGCTCTATTTTATTAAAAATTAAATTTTAGAATTAAATATATTATAGAAAATTATAGATATTTTTAGACAAATATTAGTTCTAAGATCGGAAATTCCTAGTGCAGTCCTTAATCTTAAAAATCACAGTAAAGAACCGATTAGAGTCTTGAATTAAGTTACAAGTAGAGACCGGACGAGTAATGTCTTAAGTGTCGCATTTTCGAAATCGAGAACGAGAACGTTATCGTTTCGATAGCCTGGAATTTTGTTCAAGATCTTATAGAAGACTATTTCTTGGATAAGTCGAGGAGTGGGCACGGGGAAAATTTCGGAGAATAAGTGCCAGTGGGTAGGGGGAGGGAGGGAATCGAACCGTAACAAACATAGTCTCTATGTAATTTTTATGGATTTTTTGCTAATTAATAAAAAATCTAACATAAAAATAAATAAAAAAATTTATATAAATATATAATATTAAAATGTTTCCACAATTATTATTTTATTTTATCTCAACATTATTAATATTAAATATTAATATAAATGCTATTGGTGAAAATCCTGTAAATTATTTACTAAAATAAATAATTAAATTAAATTTGTATTTAGTGGGATATTCAAAATTTTGCTGAAATTATTAGCGGTATCGGTCAAATGATTCAAAATCCAGCAGAGACTGTTGATGTTCCTTCAGCCCTTATTATGGGCAAATGGTTGGATTTATTTTAAATTTTTAATTAACTAGAGAATAAGTCGCCAGAATCCCTACCTAGTTCTAAAATTCCAATTCTATTCCAAATTCAAAATTCCAAATTCTATTTCCCTACCTAGTTCTATATTAGAGCCAAGATTGAGCGGAATATGAAGGAAATACTAATAGATTATTGTTGTTTATTGCCTCCGAGAAGGACTGATTGTTCTCTTGATCAACCGACTGATCCTTTCCTAAGCTTATTTCTTGTATTAGTATATGGACTGTGGATAAGCGTGGTCCAACGGAAAGTCTCATTATAACTTAAACACATTTGCACATTATACTACCAAGGCAATTAAATTCAAAATTTTTGGGCTTTGTTTTTTTAATTATTTAATTTTTATATTTATTTTATTATTTTTATCAAATTAACAATAAAAATATTTTCATTATTGTTGAAATTTAAAGGTTTCAAGTTTATAAGGCGTCTGTCAGTTTTGACATTAACAGGCCGCAAATGTATTGTGCTGTTAGCTATTGTAATAAATACATAATTTTTTCATAAAAATATTTTTTTTAAAGTTAAACCAAACAGTGTAATGGGTGAAGATGGATTTTCTATTGAGGTTTTTAATAAAAAAAATAAAAATTAATTTAAAAAAAAATTTAAAAGGAAGCTTATCGTGCAGTGTCTAAAAATGGACCAATTGAAACTTTTAAAAGAGATTTAAATAAAGTAGGTACTGGCAAGTATTGGATGTATACAGAGGAATATTTTTATCCAAGACAATGTAAATATAATTAATTTTAAACTTGAAATAATTAAAATATAACAAAATATTTTTTGAGTTTATATAATCAAGATTGGACCAAAATTTGGAAATGATACTCAGGTTGATGAAATAGATATACAATATATTGTTGTAACTGGTGGGTATTGAGAAAATTAAATTTTATTAATCGTCTTTAATGTAGGACTATTCATTGGGGGGGGGATTTTTGGCTGAAATTAGTATAGAAAATTAAATTAGATGGCAGGGACGGGTTGCCTTTCGCCTTCGACTCATAAAATTCAGCATTTTTTGATACGCTACGTCTGCTGCTTAAAAAAGGCAAGACCTTGATAGCTAGGATATAAATAAAAACTTTAAGAAAGCAGAATTGCAATGCTAGAAATATCTTGAAACTTTTCAGTCTTGCGTTTATCTATTTAATTATTTATAAATAATATTATTTTAAAAATTATCTAACAAATTCCAAAGATGCCAGCAAATTGTCTTTGACAGTTTATGCAAGAGAAGCCATGCTTTTCTTCAAAAAATATAACAAAGAAGTTATGGACTTTTTAAGAGGTAAAAAATAATTTTAAAAAATTAAAAGAAATATTTTTCTCTTTATCATAGAAAAAGGATTTGGGGGAAAATTATTTTGGAATTCCCCAAAACCAATATATCAAGGGAATGATTGTGATTGGCCATCGGAAAGAGAAGTGTTTGCAAGAAGGTTAGATTTTATAGATTGCCGGCAATTTACTTAGGGAAGATTTTTGGGACAAAATGTCTTCTACATAATAATTTAATTTTAAAAAATCTTGTTAAATTTTTTAGAGTTTTAAAAAATTATGAACACAACAAAAAAGAAGCTGCTCGTGCAACCACAAATATTACACAAACTCCAAGTGAAGCATTCGCTGAAATTATGAAGAATCCTCAACAAGCAATACAGCAATTAATGCAACAAAATTTTAATTGTAGCGGGGACTCTCTCAAATAATCACTCTCTACAGTGAGAGGTTGAAACAATAATTACCCAAGGCAATGGAAGGGGACCTGATACCATTCCCCCTATATTTTATTTCACAATATCCCTTTTCCCAGCCATTTATCTCCCCTTCTATCTTTTATTGTTTTCCGTGTCTTTCCCGCCCATTTAACAACAAATGGAACTACCACTCTAGGAAAATCAGTCTTAGAAGGATGGAGGAGTTGAAATAAATAAATTTATTCTTTTCAATTCTGATTTTTGTATTTTCCCAACTGTTTTTATTTTTAATTTAAATTCTTTTATTTCCAATTTAATTTTCCATTTTAACTCATATATTTGGAATCCAATAAAATATTTGTTGATCCATGTGTCCCCCTCAGCTAATTAATTTAGGACTTTCAATCACCGCGCCTTCCCCTTGTTCGTCATCGAGTTTCCTACCCCTCTATGCCGGCGCTCTGAAGGGACCGGGGCTCTCTCACTGAGCCTCGCGATCCAATTGGTAGCACCGATGGTTCTCCCCCTCCGGTTCTTGGGTTTCCTCACCTCCCCCCATAAATTTATCCAATTTTTTTTTTTTTTTAAATAAAATCACACTTCATCCTTTAAAGGATGAATGGTATCCTATAGTTAAACACCAGGGCTGGATTTTCTTCCGCTTCCGTTTCTATTCTCTTCCATTTCTTCTGCCTTCCGTTGTCAGCTTTTAAAATTTAAAATTCTCCAGCCCCGGTAAATTCTCTCAAAATAATAAGTTTACTTTTATTTCTCCATCTTTAAATTCCTATCCAATTTCACTCCACAAAACATTTTTAAACAAAAAAAACTCTCATTCATCTCTTCTATCTCCCAAATGCCCATCAGTGTCTTTGAAAAACAATTTCTCTTCTTTTCAAACCAAGCCATATTTCTGTAAATACGCTTTATTCCCTCTCCCATCAGATTACAAAAAAGAAACATTTCCCTCTTAGCGTCCATTTTTGCCCTACTTTCCCATCAAAACAAGCTAAGAAATGGGCAAAAATGTGCATTTGCGCGTATTGGCGTCCTTCGGGCACAATCTTTTGCCCAATCCCCTTCCCCACTCCTTCCCTTTTTTTCTCAAAAAAATCTGTTTTTGTGTTCCCTGTTTTTAGTCCCATTCATTTTTCCTACTCTTTCAATTCGACAAGCAAGCACAACATTGGAAAATATATTTAAATTAATTTTTTTTTCTTTTCATTTTTAAAAATAGTAAAAATTTAAAACAATTTCCCCGACAATTCTTAAAACACTTTTTTGGTAAAACACTTCCAAAATCTAAATATTTTCATTAAGATTTTGCGTTTCTTGTTTCTCAACGGAGCTGATTCGAAATAAAATCATTATTCTTTAACCCGTTGAAAATCACTTTATTCTTAAAAAAATCGTAATTTCGAAACAGCTCTGCCTTAAAACAATTTCAAATAATTTTAAAACAATTTTCGCAAATTCCCGAAACTCAAAAATAGCGAATTATTGGAAAACCCCTACCCTTGTCTAAAAAATATAAAACCTGTAATATGAAATTCCCTTACAAACACATATTAGGGGTAAAAATGGTTTAAAAACACTGGTATTCTATAAGGTCAATTCGCTTTTTGTTCTCTAACTTGGTAAAATTTTTGTCTTCTCTAACTTATTTAGAAAAATATTTTACAAACAGTAATTTTACAACACAGTGGAAAGAGCCAATAGGAGAGAAGAGACAAAATTTTTTACCGATGAAAACAAAGAGCTTGGCGTCCCTTTTCACTCACTTTTTCTCCACTCATTTTTTTTTTTCATTTTTACTCCACTCATCCTCCCCGAATACACCTGCAGCCCTATTCATTTTTTTACACTTACAAATAATTTCAACACACATTTTTAAAATTATTTTAAATTATTAAATTTATCTCATACATTCTATTTTTAGTCATACTTTCTATCCGAAACCCTCTCCAAATCATCATAAATTCCGCTACAATATTAATTTTGAAATCCGCAAATGCAATCCGCAACTAAAAAAAAAACAATTTACGCAGTTCGCAATTGCGTCTATCCCTGATATCTCCCGACATACAATTATTCAAAACGAGTCTATCTTTCAATTTTTAAATAAGTCTAAACAACTTAATTAAAATGTGTTGATCTCTCAAAAAAAAACACTCAATTTTACGCAATCCGCTCACAGGACTATTAGCACCGCAGGCGAAAATTTTAAAAACAACTTAAATTGTAAAAATAAAAAAAAACTTTCATAGTAAATATTAAATTATAATACATCATACCTACAGGAAATCTGCCCCTGTAGTGTTTCTAAATTGTTCATTGTAAAAAGTCAAATTGCTCAAATTTTTAATAATTTTTAACATATTTTAACTTATTTTACTTTCCACAAATTGCCCAAATACCAATACTTACTATTCTGATTTTTATTATTCAAATTCCCTTCTTCTCAATTCCCTCCAAAAGGAATGAGAGGATGATTTTATACATCAGGGCTGTCCGTAGTTAAAATTTTTCCGCAGCCGCAATCCGCAACTTTAATTTTAAAATCCGCAGCCGCAGTCCGAAAGTCCAAAAAACACGCAATTTCATTCAATCCGCAGTCCGCAGTTGTACACAGTCATTTAAAGTCCGTTTAATCAAAATACTGAAGTGTACCAAAAAAAAAAGTCCAAGTCCAGAATAACAATAAATATTTTTAAATAGTCCAAGGTACATATATAAAGATAAAAGAATATTTCCACAGTATCCATTACAAATGTCCATTAAAAATAAAAAGTTCAAAGATACAAAAAAGAATGTTCACTATCACATATCCGTTTTCTTTTCCTGGGAATCGTCAAAACACTTCAGTTAATACAAATTAATAGAAAACATTACAGTATCCCAAAAAAAACCCTGGGAAGGATAAGTAAAAAAAAAATCCCATTCACACAGTACAAAAACCCTTATATAAAAATGGACAATAACAAACAGAGAAAAAAGTGTAAAAATATCCCTAAAGAGAAAAATCTTTCCCATGTATCACAATCTGTCCTATGCTTCAATAAAATTAAATGGAAGTTAAAAATAAACCATATCTGCTTAACAATCTTTAAGAAAAACTAATAAACCAATGAGAAACATTTTTATACTCCTTTCCTGTTAATAATGAGAAATTTCTTTTAATCTTATATCCATATAAAAATAAAATAAAGCTTATATTAAATCATCATTCTGCAATCAGAATTCAAGCACTAAAATAAAAACTTAACTCGCTCTAAAAAGAAATCTTTTTTGAATAATAATAATCAAGAATTAATTAACCTAAAACAAACCATTAGATTTAATTTATTAATCTAATCGCGAAGTATAAATTTAATTAAATTTTATTTTTTAAATTTTATTCACATTCCAAATTTTAATTTCAATTTTTTATTTCAAATTTTCAATTAATCGTTTCTTACTTGAATCAAATTTAATTTTCATTTTCTTTCAAATTTTAATATTCATACATTCCTAACTCCAGAACAAAAGCATACCAGTAATGACCGAAACCGACATTACTGTGGTTGACCGTAAATTGTTCACGGGTCGTACGGGAAACCCAAAGTTCCAGGACCTAGAATTACTTGAAGACTCTGTTAACCGATCGTTTAGAGCAGTTAACAGACGAGTCAACTCTGCAACTGAAGCCATAACTAAAATATCTGGGGACTTAAATCTGGGACTAACAACTTTAGCAACTCGAATAGATACATTAGTTCCCGAAACCCCGACCCATCAGAGACCAAAAACGGCAGACCAAAATGCAAACCTAATCAGCCTAACACCTGTAAATAACATAGGTACATCCCAGCAGCAAAATAACCACGCCCTAAACCAGATTACTGACATCGCTAATAATGAAAATTCCGAAAATGAGGATGAGGAAGTCGGACTTATAGGAGGCCTCACCTTTGACTACATTCCCAACACCCACGGACCTATTCCAATATACTCTGGTGAATCCTCAGGCACATTCTCTTCCTGGGCACAAAAGTTTTTGGACTATATGGAAGGCACCGGTCAAAAATTAGATGAACCCTCTAAAATAGGCAGACTCAAAATGTTTTTAGATGGGATACCCCGCCAAGTATTAGAAGAACTCCCTCCTGAGGATAAAAATACTTTAGCTCGCGCGTTGGACTCACTTAAACGTACCCTCGATACACCAATAAGAGCCCAACTTGCAAAACAATCCCTTTCACTCTGTCGACAGAAAGAAGATGAATCAATTGATCGTTTTGTCGACAGACTTGTCCCGCTGGTCTTTGCAGCTTACCCTGAACAAAATCCCCAATCAAGAAAAGACATTCTGAAAGCCGTATTTCTAGATAAGATTAAAGAAGAAATAGCTTTCTATGTAAGAGTAGGCATTACCCCACAACAATCATTTGAGGAAGTAAGGATTAAGGCCCTAGAAGTTGAGAATTTAATCCAAACCCGCAAGCGTAAACATGACCATGAAGAATGGCTCAATGTTATTTCGCAAGCGAACCAACAACCCCCACAGAGATTCCCACCTGGAAATTTTACCAGTTGGCAAAACAACCCTGGTAGAAGCCAACTCAACACATCAACTTCTAATTATAACCCCCCTCCTAGGAACCCCAACTGGAATCAATACACTCCCCAACGAAATTTTCGTGGCAATGGACCACAAAATTTCGGGTTTAGACCCCAGAACAATCGTAGCTTTAATCAATACCAAAATAGAAACCCTAACCCCAATGCATTTAAAACTTGTAGCTACTGTCACAAAATGGGCCATTTAATCGCAGACTGTTATACCAGAGCAAGACTTTATGGACCCTATCCAAACCGAACCCGCTCCTTTAACCCCAACTTCCTACCCATACGAAATAATTTCTCCTACCAGTCCAGACAAAACAGAAACATCCCTGATAACAGAAACAACTCTGAACGCTTAAACCCCTTAGACGTTCATGAACTCTCTAGCCAATTTAATTCAATAAACTTTAATCAGGATCCTCACAATCTCAGATCATTGTATCTGACCAATCCCGGAAACAGTAATAGCGAAGACAAGAACAAGACTAAGACACAAGAACAAATGCCCCCAGCTAAACTCGAAAAATGGGAACCTCCAACTAATAAATCTAATTTCTCCATAGCACCTTTCATTACTCGCATGTCTTATATTCTATTTATCATTATGATCTTACCTACTCTTTTTGCCTTACCACAAAATAAAATGACCTCAGGATATAATTACCAGAACCCAATGATATGTCAAACCGAGCAACAAGGGGAATACTGGACCTTACCAACTTTCGCCCCTTGCCCACGTCTAAAAAGAAATCGAACCGGAATCCCTATAACCCAAAATATAAGACTCTATCGCCTCAATGCTTTTGAACAATCGAACAAGGCATGGGCATGCAGAATAATTAAAAAAGGGGAAGACGAATATACAAACCCGACAAATGACCTCATAAAACGAAACATTCCACCAACAAACCTCTATGTTCCACCCGAGAATTGCAAGGAAATGATTTACCGAAAAAGATGTGACTTCGGAACTCTGAAAGAGGAAGAAGGATTATGGCACACTGATAACCGAATTTTCTATGAAAAACGTTTCCCAATTCTCGGATGGTCCTGGCGATCCCACCACTCCCTCAACTGCTATTTATTTAAAACTGAAATATCCATTCCTCATGGGACCGAACTTCTTCAATCCACACTAGGATCCATGAGCCATTGTAAATATTTGTCCGGAAATTGCACTCTCCTTGATAATACCACACTAATCTGGGAACCTTCTCCCGAAAAACAATGTCGATTCACTCTAATTGGAGAATATTCTGGAAAAATCATGTCTGACATATGGTTGGGTGACAATATTGAAATAGGGCTCTCCCTGAATTCCAAAAATCCAAATACTACCGACTGTAACCGTACTCTATTATTAACTGAACAAGGCTTCGCTTATGAGAAAATCAAAAACAACCCTAAAAGGCAGAAAAGGTCCTTCTCACAAGAAATTGACTGGGATCATGAAAGTCTTATCACTGGTAGCCAATTAGGGGGACAACTCACATACCTAGACCATGAAGTAAAGGAATCCCTTATCTTTCAATTCACCCACTCCCTCCGTCAACTCTGTGAGTTTGCAGAAGAGACCAGAAAGTGGACAACAACTGCTCTCCTTTCCAACCCAACCACCCTAGCACGAGCCATTCTAAATAATACTAATCTAATCGCTCGACATATTTCTGGCACCACACTAAAAATATGGCCATGCATCCAACTTACCCCAACCCAATATAATATATCACCAACAAATCTTGAAACCTGTTTTGATCTCTTACCCATAACAATAAAAACACACGGAAAGGACGAACTCGCCTTTCTAGACCCAACCAATCTACTTATTTCACCCAAAGCCCGAAAAGCCCCTTGCTCTCAATATAGGAAGATTCCAATTCAAATAAATGGAACACTGTTGGAAATAGACCAAATAACTGGAGAAACAGCAACCTTATACACCCAAACCCTCACAAGTAAATCATTTCACGAAATTGACATTCCGAAACTATTACCGCATGCCTTTCACCATTTAGTTCTTGTTAATCTCACTGATATTATAACTCACTCTTACTTTTCCAGTCTAACTGAAGTCAGTCAGATAACGTATAGAATCGAACAACAAAACTCTGCGGTTAAATCAACCATGTCAACTGACTGGGAAGAAGTTAGAAAGGAAATAGTAAACGAGACAATAGGTGACTGGTCTGGGATCCAAAACTGGTTCTGTCTAATTATATGCATAATTGCGGCTATTGACATAACCATAAGAATTTGCGCAATATTAATTGAAAACTATCTGAAAAATTTCACAATAATCCGCGCTTTAACGGCCAAAACAGCCACCAAACAAAAAACTGTAAAAATTTTAGAAACCAAACCACAACCTGAAGCCACAAAAAAGCACCAGGCTCGCTACAAAAACCAACCCTCACAAATTTTATTAGAACTTGGCAAGCCGCTTGAAGGGCAGCCAAATAAATGGCCCCCACAGCAACTAAATTTCCCTTAGTCATTCCTTCTGCCCCATCACCAAAAAACTCAGTTAAGCTTCTAACTCCTAAACCTACCCGCGACTACAAACGATCCAATTCATCATGCGTACTTATTGAATTTTTAAGTAAAATCGACCCAACAATTAACGGACCGACATTCATATATAATTACTTACCTGTAATAAATGTAACATTTGACTCGATGAATGTTGATTGCCTTATAGACACGGGATCCACTGTTTCGCTTGCACCGAAAGGACTTATAGAGTTTCTTGGCTCTCCAATAACTGAAGGAGAAGTTATAGTCACAACTCCCTCAGGTCATAATGTACCGATCATTGGGAAAACGATAGTTGAGATCATAATTTGTAACTATTCAAGAGAAATCGACCTATATTTAGTACCAGATGACAAATTTATAGGAGAAGGAACCTTTCAAGCAATACTAGGATGTAATCTATTTCCACTCCTTCCTCCAATAAACATCGACTTCACTCACGCCTTCTTCTATGTAGGTGAAGAGTGCACCTCACTAATAAACCCACAGGCCAATGATCCATATGTACTAACTCTCCAGAATAACTCTCACAACTCCACAATCACCGCATACATAAATAACTCCCAGTTTCGCTGCTTAGCGGACACTGGTGCAACTTTCACAGCAGCTCCCCTTAGTATAGCAGAGAGATTAGGAAGCCCAATAAAATATGAAAGACTAGGAGCCATAAGCGCCTCGGGTCATCATATGCCAATAATTGCCTCTAGCAACACACAAATAAATGTAGCTGGATATCTAATACCCCTCGAAATTAAATTTGTAGATAACAAATACTTTCACAACTCCAAAGATTATGACATTATTTTAGGATGTGACACCTTTGCCAAACTCCCGCCAATAACTTTTAACCACAATGAAAATACACTAACTATTGGCAGCAATATCACGCCAATGGGTATTACATCTAGAAACCGTTCGCCTATAGGAATTCGAGCTTTTAAGTCAATCACAATTCCTCCCGAAAGCCAATCTCTTGTCCCAATTAAAATAGATTCAAATATTAACTCTAATCTTTTATCAATTGATATATTAGACGAAAGACTTGCTGAGCAGGACTTTAGTCTAATTCCTACCCTTATAGAACCAAAAAATAATTTAGCCATACTTCCTCTAATTAATCCCACCCAGGAACCCAAAAACATTTATCAGACACTCATCCTCCCCGAATACACCTGCAGCCCTATTCATTTTTTTACACTTACAAATAATTTCAACACACATTTTTAAAATTATTTTAAATTATTAAATTTATCTCATACATTCTATTTTTAGTCATACTTTCTATCCGAAACCCTCTCCAAATCATCATAAATTCCGCTACAATATTAATTTTGAAATCCGCAAATGCAATCCGCAACTAAAAAAAAAACAATTTACGCAGTTCGCAATTGCGTCTATCCCTGATATCTCCCGACATACAATTATTCAAAACGAGTCTATCTTTCAATTTTTAAATAAGTCTAAACAACTTAATTAAAATGTGTTGATCTCTCAAAAAAAAACACTCAATTTTACGCAATCCGCTCACAGGACTATTAGCACCGCAGGCGAAAATTTTAAAAACAACTTAAATTGTAAAAATAAAAAAAAACTTTCATAGTAAATATTAAATTATAATACATCATACCTACAGGAAATCTGCCCCTGTAGTGTTTCTAAATTGTTCATTGTAAAAAGTCAAATTGCTCAAATTTTTAATAATTTTTAACATATTTTAACTTATTTTACTTTCCACAAATTGCCCAAATACCAATACTTACTATTCTGATTTTTATTATTCAAATTCCCTTCTTCTCAATTCCCTCCAAAAGGAATGAGAGGATGATTTTATACATCAGGGCTGTCCGTAGTTAAAATTTTTCCGCAGCCGCAATCCGCAACTTTAATTTTAAAATCCGCAGCCGCAGTCCGAAAGTCCAAAAAAACACGCAATTTCATTCAATCCGCAGTCCGCAGTTGTACACAGTCATTTAAAGTCCGTTTAATCAAAATACTGAAGTGTACCAAAAAAAAAAGTCCAAGTCCAGAATAACAATAAATATTTTTAAATAGTCCAAGGTACATATATAAAGATAAAAGAATATTTCCACAGTATCCATTACAAATGTCCATTAAAAATAAAAAGTTCAAAGATACAAAAAAGAATGTTCACTATCACATATCCGTTTTCTTTTCCTGGGAATCGTCAAAACACTTCAGTTAATACAAATTAATAGAAAACATTACAGTATCACTAAAAAAATCCTGGGAATGATCAGTTAAAAAAAAAATCCCATTCACACAGTACAAAAACCCTTATATAAAAATGGACAATAACAAACAGAGAAAAAAGTGTAAAAATATCCCTAAAGAGAAAAATCTTTCCCATGTATCACAATCTGTCCTATGCTTCAATAAAATTAAATGGAAGTTAAAAATAAACCATATCTGCTTAACAATCTTTAAGAAAAACTAATAAACCAATGAGAAACATTTTTATACTCCTTTCCTGTTAATAATGAGAAATTTCTTTTAATCTTATATCCATATAAAAATAAAATAAAGCTTATATTAAATCATCATTCTGCAATCAGAATTCAAGCACTAAAATAAAAACTTAACTCGCTCTAAAAAGAAATCTTTTTTGAATAATAATAATCAAGAATTAATTAACCTAAAACAAACCATTAGATTTAATTTATTAATCTAATCGCGAAGTATAAATTTAATTAAATTTTATTTTTTAAATTTTATTCACATTCCAAATTTTAATTTCAATTTTTTATTTCAAATTTTCAATTAATCGTTTCTTACTTGAATCAAATTTAATTTTCATTTTCTTTCAAATTTTAATATTCATACATTCCTAACTCCAGAACAAAAGCATACCAGTAATGACCGAAACCGACATTACTGTGGTTGACCGTAAATTGTTCACGGGTCGTACGGGAAACCCAAAGTTCCAGGACCTAGAATTACTTGAAGACTCTGTTAACCGATCGTTTAGAGCAGTTAACAGACGAGTCAACTCTGCAACTGAAGCCATAACTAAAATATCTGGGGACTTAAATCTGGGACTAACAACTTTAGCAACTCGAATAGATACATTAGTTCCCGAAACCCCGACCCATCAGAGACCAAAAACGGCAGACCAAAATGCAAACCTAATCAGCCTAACACCTGTAAATAACATAGGTACATCCCAGCAGCAAAATAACCACGCCCTAAACCAGATTACTGACATCGCTAATAATGAAAATTCCGAAAATGAGGATGAGGAAGTCGGACTTATAGGAGGCCTCACCTTTGACTACATTCCCAACACCCACGGACCTATTCCAATATACTCTGGTGAATCCTCAGGCACATTCTCTTCCTGGGCACAAAAGTTTTTGGACTATATGGAAGGCACCGGTCAAAAATTAGATGAACCCTCTAAAATAGGCAGACTCAAAATGTTTTTAGATGGGATACCCCGCCAAGTATTAGAAGAACTCCCTCCTGAGGATAAAAATACTTTAGCTCGCGCGTTGGACTCACTTAAACGTACCCTCGATACACCAATAAGAGCCCAACTTGCAAAACAATCCCTTTCACTCTGTCGACAGAAAGAAGATGAATCAATTGATCGTTTTGTCGACAGACTTGTCCCGCTGGTCTTTGCAGCTTACCCTGAACAAAATCCCCAATCAAGAAAAGACATTCTGAAAGCCGTATTTCTAGATAAGATTAAAGAAGAAATAGCTTTCTATGTAAGAGTAGGCATTACCCCACAACAATCATTTGAGGAAGTAAGGATTAAGGCCCTAGAAGTTGAGAATTTAATCCAAACCCGCAAGCGTAAACATGACCATGAAGAATGGCTCAATGTTATTTCGCAAGCGAACCAACAACCCCCACAGAGATTCCCACCTGGAAATTTTACCAGTTGGCAAAACAACCCTGGTAGAAGCCAACTCAACACATCAACTTCTAATTATAACCCCCCTCCTAGGAACCCCAACTGGAATCAATACACTCCCCAACGAAATTTTCGTGGCAATGGACCACAAAATTTCGGGTTTAGACCCCAGAACAATCGTAGCTTTAATCAATACCAAAATAGAAACCCTAACCCCAATGCATTTAAAACTTGTAGCTACTGTCACAAAATGGGCCATTTAATCGCAGACTGTTATACCAGAGCAAGACTTTATGGACCCTATCCAAACCGAACCCGCTCCTTTAACCCCAACTTCCTACCCATACGAAATAATTTCTCCTACCAGTCCAGACAAAACAGAAACATCCCTGATAACAGAAACAACTCTGAACGCTTAAACCCCTTAGACGTTCATGAACTCTCTAGCCAATTTAATTCAATAAACTTTAATCAGGATCCTCACAATCTCAGATCATTGTATCTGACCAATCCCGGAAACAGTAATAGCGAAGACAAGAACAAGACTAAGACACAAGAACAAATGCCCCCAGCTAAACTCGAAAAATGGGAACCTCCAACTAATAAATCTAATTTCTCCATAGCACCTTTCATTACTCGCATGTCTTATATTCTATTTATCATTATGATCTTACCTACTCTTTTTGCCTTACCACAAAATAAAATGACCTCAGGATATAATTACCAGAACCCAATGATATGTCAAACCGAGCAACAAGGGGAATACTGGACCTTACCAACTTTCGCCCCTTGCCCACGTCTAAAAAGAAATCGAACCGGAATCCCTATAACCCAAAATATAAGACTCTATCGCCTCAATGCTTTTGAACAATCGAACAAGGCATGGGCATGCAGAATAATTAAAAAAGGGGAAGACGAATATACAAACCCGACAAATGACCTCATAAAACGAAACATTCCACCAACAAACCTCTATGTTCCACCCGAGAATTGCAAGGAAATGATTTACCGAAAAAGATGTGACTTCGGAACTCTGAAAGAGGAAGAAGGATTATGGCACACTGATAACCGAATTTTCTATGAAAAACGTTTCCCAATTCTCGGATGGTCCTGGCGATCCCACCACTCCCTCAACTGCTATTTATTTAAAACTGAAATATCCATTCCTCATGGGACCGAACTTCTTCAATCCACACTAGGATCCATGAGCCATTGTAAATATTTGTCCGGAAATTGCACTCTCCTTGATAATACCACACTAATCTGGGAACCTTCTCCCGAAAAACAATGTCGATTCACTCTAATTGGAGAATATTCTGGAAAAATCATGTCTGACATATGGTTGGGTGACAATATTGAAATAGGGCTCTCCCTGAATTCCAAAAATCCAAATACTACCGACTGTAACCGTACTCTATTATTAACTGAACAAGGCTTCGCTTATGAGAAAATCAAAAACAACCCTAAAAGGCAGAAAAGGTCCTTCTCACAAGAAATTGACTGGGATCATGAAAGTCTTATCACTGGTAGCCAATTAGGGGGACAACTCACATACCTAGACCATGAAGTAAAGGAATCCCTTATCTTTCAATTCACCCACTCCCTCCGTCAACTCTGTGAGTTTGCAGAAGAGACCAGAAGGTGGACAACAACTGCTCTCCTTTCCAACCCAACCACCCTAGCACGAGCCATTCTAAATAATACTAATCTAATCGCTCGACATATTTCTGGCACCACACTAAAAATATGGCCATGCATCCAACTTACCCCAACCCAATATAATATATCACCAACAAATCTTGAAACCTGTTTTGATCTCTTACCCATAACAATAAAAACACACGGAAAGGACGAACTCGCCTTTCTAGACCCAACCAATCTACTTATTTCACCCAAAGCCCGAAAAGCCCCTTGCTCTCAATATAGGAAGATTCCAATTCAAATAAATGGAACACTGTTGGAAATAGACCAAATAACTGGAGAAACAGCAACCTTATACACCCAAACCCTCACAAGTAAATCATTTCACGAAATTGACATTCCGAAACTATTACCGCATGCCTTTCACCATTTAGTTCTTGTTAATCTCACTGATATTATAACTCACTCTTACTTTTCCAGTCTAACTGAAGTCAGTCAGATAACGTATAGAATCGAACAACAAAACTCTGCGGTTAAATCAACCATGTCAACTGACTGGGAAGAAGTTAGAAAGGAAATAGTAAACGAGACAATAGGTGACTGGTCTGGGATCCAAAACTGGTTCTGTCTAATTATATGCATAATTGCGGCTATTGACATAACCATAAGAATTTGCGCAATATTAATTGAAAACTATCTGAAAAATTTCACAATAATCCGCGCTTTAACGGCCAAAACAGCCACCAAACAAAAAACTGTAAAAATTTTAGAAACCAAACCACAACCTGAAGCCACAAAAAAGCACCAGGCTCGCTACAAAAACCAACCCTCACAAATTTTATTAGAACTTGGCAAGCCGCTTGAAGGGCAGCCAAATAAATGGCCCCCCACAGCAACTAAATTTCCCTTAGTCATTCCTTCTGCCCCATCACCAAAAAACTCAGTTAAGCTTCTAACTCCTAAACCTACCCGCGACTACAAACGATCCAATTCATCATGCGTACTTATTGAATTTTTAAGTAAAATCGACCCAACAATTAACGGACCGACATTCATATATAATTACTTACCTGTAATAAATGTAACATTTGACTCGATGAATGTTGATTGCCTTATAGACACGGGATCCACTGTTTCGCTTGCACCGAAAGGACTTATAGAGTTTCTTGGCTCTCCAATAACTGAAGGAGAAGTTATAGTCACAACTCCCTCAGGTCATAATGTACCGATCATTGGGAAAACGATAGTTGAGATCATAATTTGTAACTATTCAAGAGAAATCGACCTATATTTAGTACCAGATGACAAATTTATAGGAGAAGGAACCTTTCAAGCAATACTAGGATGTAATCTATTTCCACTCCTTCCTCCAATAAACATCGACTTCACTCACGCCTTCTTCTATGTAGGTGAAGAGTGCACCTCACTAATAAACCCACAGGCCAATGATCCATATGTACTAACTCTCCAGAATAACTCTCACAACTCCACAATCACCGCATACATAAATAACTCCCAGTTTCGCTGCTTAGCGGACACTGGTGCAACTTTCACAGCAGCTCCCCTTAGTATAGCAGAGAGATTAGGAAGCCCAATAAAATATGAAAGACTAGGAGCCATAAGCGCCTCGGGTCATCATATGCCAATAATTGCCTCTAGCAACACACAAATAAATGTAGCTGGATATCTAATACCCCTCGAAATTAAATTTGTAGATAACAAATACTTTCACAACTCCAAAGATTATGACATTATTTTAGGATGTGACACCTTTGCCAAACTCCCGCCAATAACTTTTAACCACAATGAAAATACACTAACTATTGGCAGCAATATCACGCCAATGGGTATTACATCTAGAAACCGTTCGCCTATAGGAATTCGAGCTTTTAAGTCAATCACAATTCCTCCCGAAAGCCAATCTCTTGTCCCAATTAAAATAGATTCAAATATTAACTCTAATCTTTTATCAATTGATATATTAGACGAAAGACTTGCTGAGCAGGACTTTAGTCTAATTCCTACCCTTATAGAACCAAAAAATAATTTAGCCATACTTCCTCTAATTAATCCCACCCAGGAACCCAAAAACATTTATCAGAACATGACCATAGCGTATGCCACAGAAATTACTTTTGACTCGGACCTCCGACTCTTTATAGAAAATAATTATAATTCAATTGGATCTGTGGAATTCACAGACCAAACATCTCTGGTAGAAAAAGACCCGACTTTTGTAATAGACTTTTCCAAATCATCTGTAAAAGGACCCGAACTGGAATCTCTCAAATCACTTTGTAACGAATTTTCTGACATATTTAGCAAATCTCAATACGATTTAGGATCATGCAAAGCAGGCTCTCACAATATTGTAACAACAACTCAGGAACCGATCACATCTAAACCTCACAGAACCCCATTTAAGTATCGAGATGAGCTTAAAAAGCACATCGATCAATTATTAAAATCAGGAGTAATGATTCAATCTGACACCCCCTGGGTTTCTAATCTGGTACTGGTACAGAAGAAAGATGGAGGTTTAAGACCTTGCATCGATTTTCGAAAACTAAATGAGATAACTGTCCCAGATCACTTTCCTTTGCCCCGACTTGAAACAATTATGGAGAAGATAGGCAACTGTTGCTACTACAGTTCCCTTGACCTATCCTCTGGTTACCTCCAAATTCCCTTGACCCAAGAAGCTTCTCGTAAATGTGGACTTATAACAGAAGAAGGAGTCTTCCAAATGACTCATCTTCCGTTTGGGTTACGCAATGCGACCGCAGCTTTTAGTAGAACGATGTCTCATGTACTCTCAGGTGTCGAGAACGTACTCGCATACGTTGACGACATCTTAGTATACACTAAGTCACCCGAATTCCCCAATCACCTAAAAACACTACGAAACGTTTTCGAACGTTTCCGTTTATTTAATCTGAAACTCTCCCCGAAGAAGTGCAAATTCGCAACAAACTCAATGGAATTCTTGGGATACACTGTCTCGGGAAACGGATTTATTCCCTCCCTCGCTCGCATTGAAGTAATCAAAAATTTACCAACGCCTAAAACCCTGAAGCAAGTTCGTAGAATTGTAGGAATGGCAAGTTTTTATAGAAAACATATACTAGGATTTGCAACAATTGTCGAACCTTTAACAAGTCTAAACAAAAAGAACAAAATTTTCGATTGGGGACCAAAGCAAGAGCAAGCGTTTAAAAAAATAAAAGAGCTTTTAGCAAAGGAACCTATTTTAAAATTTCCAGATTACAAAATGCCCTTCCACATTTTCACAGATGCCTCTAGCGTAGGACATGGAGCAGCTTTAATGCAAAAACATGATGGCAAATTTCATGCTATCTCCTATGCCTCTCGCAGTTTATCACCAAATGAGCGAAAATGGCCTCCAGTCCAAATCGAACTTGGAGCCATAATATATGCCCTTAGAACCTTTCGCCCTTACATTTACCTGTCTGAAGTCGAATTACACTCAGATCATCGCCCTTTAATTTATCTCCAATCCAAATCGCAACAACACCCCCAATTAGCAAGATGGCTAATTGAGATTCAGAATTACAATATAAAAATAGTACACATAGAAGGCAAGAGAAATACTCTAGCCGATGCCCTCTCCCGTGCACATGAACCACAACCCAGTATAAACACCCCAGAACTTGAAGATATAATTGAGTTTCCCGTATGCCTATCACTAGATATATGCGACCGAATAGTCCTTGACCCAATAATCAATTCATTAACAATCAGGACAAGAGATGGACCTCATGCAGTCGATCTTGTCCTTGAACAAAATAATGATCCAGAAACCTCTCATATAATTAAATTTCTCACCAATGGAACACTACCCGACCTAGACGAAGAAACACAAAAAGATTTTGTGGCAAAAACACAAAATCTTACAATCTCTTCTGACGTACTCTATTATTACCCCCCAGAATCATTACCCAGAATCTATGTACCTACATCTCTCCGTTCATTAATATTTGACTCTTTCCACACATCAATCATAGGTGGAGGACACATGAACCTCCGAAAAACAATCCACAAATGCTCCCGGCGGTATTACTGGCCAAAGATGTATTCTGATATACTCACATGGACAAAACAATGTATGATATGTCAGTTACGTCACAATCCGATTCCATTATATAGAGCAGAGATGAGATCAGTCCCGGCTAACACACACACAAGAACAAATGCCCCCAGCTAAACTCGAAAAATGGGAACCTCCAACTAATAAATCTAATTTCTCCATAGCACCTTTCATTACTCGCATGTCTTATATTCTATTTATCATTATGATCTTACCTACTCTTTTTGCCTTACCACAAAATAAAATGACCTCAGGATATAATTACCAGAACCCAATGATATGTCAAACCGAGCAACAAGGGGAATACTGGACCTTACCAACTTTCGCCCCTTGCCCACGTCTAAAAAGAAATCGAACCGGAATCCCTATAACCCAAAATATAAGACTCTATCGCCTCAATGCTTTTGAACAATCGAACAAGGCATGGGCATGCAGAATAATTAAAAAAGGGGAAGACGAATATACAAACCCGACAAATGACCTCATAAAACGAAACATTCCACCAACAAACCTCTATGTTCCACCCGAGAATTGCAAGGAAATGATTTACCGAAAAAGATGTGACTTCGGAACTCTGAAAGAGGAAGAAGGATTATGGCACACTGATAACCGAATTTTCTATGAAAAACGTTTCCCAATTCTCGGATGGTCCTGGCGATCCCACCACTCCCTCAACTGCTATTTATTTAAAACTGAAATATCCATTCCTCATGGGACCGAACTTCTTCAATCCACACTAGGATCCATGAGCCATTGTAAATATTTGTCCGGAAATTGCACTCTCCTTGATAATACCACACTAATCTGGGAACCTTCTCCCGAAAAACAATGTCGATTCACTCTAATTGGAGAATATTCTGGAAAAATCATGTCTGACATATGGTTGGGTGACAATATTGAAATAGGGCTCTCCCTGAATTCCAAAAATCCAAATACTACCGACTGTAACCGTACTCTATTATTAACTGAACAAGGCTTCGCTTATGAGAAAATCAAAAACAACCCTAAAAGGCAGAAAAGGTCCTTCTCACAAGAAATTGACTGGGATCATGAAAGTCTTATCACTGGTAGCCAATTAGGGGGACAACTCACATACCTAGACCATGAAGTAAAGGAATCCCTTATCTTTCAATTCACCCACTCCCTCCGTCAACTCTGTGAGTTTGCAGAAGAGACCAGAAAGTGGACAACAACTGCTCTCCTTTCCAACCCAACCACCCTAGCACGAGCCATTCTAAATAATACTAATCTAATCGCTCGACATATTTCTGGCACCACACTAAAAATATGGCCATGCATCCAACTTACCCCAACCCAATATAATATATCACCAACAAATCTTGAAACCTGTTTTGATCTCTTACCCATAACAATAAAAACACACGGAAAGGACGAACTCGCCTTTCTAGACCCAACCAATCTACTTATTTCACCCAAAGCCCGAAAAGCCCCTTGCTCTCAATATAGGAAGATTCCAATTCAAATAAATGGAACACTGTTGGAAATAGACCAAATAACTGGAGAAACAGCAACCTTATACACCCAAACCCTCACAAGTAAATCATTTCACGAAATTGACATTCCGAAACTATTACCGCATGCCTTTCACCATTTAGTTCTTGTTAATCTCACTGATATTATAACTCACTCTTACTTTTCCAGTCTAACTGAAGTCAGTCAGATAACGTATAGAATCGAACAACAAAACTCTGCGGTTAAATCAACCATGTCAACTGACTGGGAAGAAGTTAGAAAGGAAATAGTAAACGAGACAATAGGTGACTGGTCTGGGATCCAAAACTGGTTCTGTCTAATTATATGCATAATTGCGGCTATTGACATAACCATAAGAATTTGCGCAATATTAATTGAAAACTATCTGAAAAATTTCACAATAATCCGCGCTTTAACGGCCAAAACAGCCACCAAACAAAAAACTGTAAAAATTTTAGAAACCAAACCACAACCTGAAGCCACAAAAAAGCACCAGGCTCGCTACAAAAACCAACCCTCACAAATTTTATTAGAACTTGGCAAGCCGCTTGAAGGGCAGCCAAATAAATGGCCCCCACAGCAACTAAATTTCCCTTAGTCATTCCTTCTGCCCCATCACCAAAAAACTCAGTTAAGCTTCTAACTCCTAAACCTACCCGCGACTACAAACGATCCAATTCATCATGCGTACTTATTGAATTTTTAAGTAAAATCGACCCAACAATTAACGGACCGACATTCATATATAATTACTTACCTGTAATAAATGTAACATTTGACTCGATGAATGTTGATTGCCTTATAGACACGGGATCCACTGTTTCGCTTGCACCGAAAGGACTTATAGAGTTTCTTGGCTCTCCAATAACTGAAGGAGAAGTTATAGTCACAACTCCCTCAGGTCATAATGTACCGATCATTGGGAAAACGATAGTTGAGATCATAATTTGTAACTATTCAAGAGAAATCGACCTATATTTAGTACCAGATGACAAATTTATAGGAGAAGGAACCTTTCAAGCAATACTAGGATGTAATCTATTTCCACTCCTTCCTCCAATAAACATCGACTTCACTCACGCCTTCTTCTATGTAGGTGAAGAGTGCACCTCACTAATAAACCCACAGGCCAATGATCCATATGTACTAACTCTCCAGAATAACTCTCACAACTCCACAATCACCGCATACATAAATAACTCCCAGTTTCGCTGCTTAGCGGACACTGGTGCAACTTTCACAGCAGCTCCCCTTAGTATAGCAGAGAGATTAGGAAGCCCAATAAAATATGAAAGACTAGGAGCCATAAGCGCCTCGGGTCATCATATGCCAATAATTGCCTCTAGCAACACACAAATAAATGTAGCTGGATATCTAATACCCCTCGAAATTAAATTTGTAGATAACAAATACTTTCACAACTCCAAAGATTATGACATTATTTTAGGATGTGACACCTTTGCCAAACTCCCGCCAATAACTTTTAACCACAATGAAAATACACTAACTATTGGCAGCAATATCACGCCAATGGGTATTACATCTAGAAACCGTTCGCCTATAGGAATTCGAGCTTTTAAGTCAATCACAATTCCTCCCGAAAGCCAATCTCTTGTCCCAATTAAAATAGATTCAAATATTAACTCTAATCTTTTATCAATTGATATATTAGACGAAAGACTTGCTGAGCAGGACTTTAGTCTAATTCCTACCCTTATAGAACCAAAAAATAATTTAGCCATACTTCCTCTAATTAATCCCACCCAGGAACCCAAAAACATTTATCAGACACTCATCCTCCCCGAATACACCTGCAGCCCTATTCATTTTTTTACACTTACAAATAATTTCAACACACATTTTTAAAATTATTTTAAATTATTAAATTTATCTCATACATTCTATTTTTAGTCATACTTTCTATCCGAAACCCTCTCCAAATCATCATAAATTCCGCTACAATATTAATTTTGAAATCCGCAAATGCAATCCGCAACTAAAAAAAAAACAATTTACGCAGTTCGCAATTGCGTCTATCCCTGATATCTCCCGACATACAATTATTCAAAACGAGTCTATCTTTCAATTTTTAAATAAGTCTAAACAACTTAATTAAAATGTGTTGATCTCTCAAAAAAAAACACTCAATTTTACGCAATCCGCTCACAGGACTATTAGCACCGCAGGCGAAAATTTTAAAAACAACTTAAATTGTAAAAATAAAAAAAAACTTTCATAGTAAATATTAAATTATAATACATCATACCTACAGGAAATCTGCCCCTGTAGTGTTTCTAAATTGTTCATTGTAAAAAGTCAAATTGCTCAAATTTTTAATAATTTTTAACATATTTTAACTTATTTTACTTTCCACAAATTGCCCAAATACCAATACTTACTATTCTGATTTTTATTATTCAAATTCCCTTCTTCTCAATTCCCTCCAAAAGGAATGAGAGGATGATTTTATACATCAGGGCTGTCCGTAGTTAAAATTTTTCCGCAGCCGCAATCCGCAACTTTAATTTTAAAATCCGCAGCCGCAGTCCGAAAGTCCAAAAAAACACGCAATTTCATTCAATCCGCAGTCCGCAGTTGTACACAGTCATTTAAAGTCCGTTTAATCAAAATACTGAAGTGTACCAAAAAAAAAAGTCCAAGTCCAGAATAACAATAAATATTTTTAAATAGTCCAAGGTACATATATAAAGATAAAAGAATATTTCCACAGTATCCATTACAAATGTCCATTAAAAATAAAAAGTTCAAAGATACAAAAAAGAATGTTCACTATCACATATCCGTTTTCTTTTCCTGGGAATCGTCAAAACACTTCAGTTAATACAAATTAATAGAAAACATTACAGTATCACTAAAAAAATCCTGGGAATGATCAGTTAAAAAAAATCCCATTCACACAGTACAAAAACCCTTATATAAAAATGGACAATAACAAACAGAGAAAAAAGTGTAAAAATATCCCTAAAGAGAAAAATCTTTCCCATGTATCACAATCTGTCCTATGCTTCAATAAAATTAAATGGAAGTTAAAAATAAACCATATCTGCTTAACAATCTTTAAGAAAAACTAATAAACCAATGAGAAACATTTTTATACTCCTTTCCTGTTAATAATGAGAAATTTCTTTTAATCTTATATCCATATAAAAATAAAATAAAGCTTATATTAAATCATCATTCTGCAATCAGAATTCAAGCACTAAAATAAAAACTTAACTCGCTCTAAAAAGAAATCTTTTTTGAATAATAATAATCAAGAATTAATTAACCTAAAACAAACCATTAGATTTAATTTATTAATCTAATCGCGAAGTATAAATTTAATTAAATTTTATTTTTTAAATTTTATTCACATTCCAAATTTTAATTTCAATTTTTTATTTCAAATTTTCAATTAATCGTTTCTTACTTGAATCAAATTTAATTTTCATTTTCTTTCAAATTTTAATATTCATACATTCCTAACTCCAGAACAAAAGCATACCAGTAATGACCGAAACCGACATTACTGTGGTTGACCGTAAATTGTTCACGGGTCGTACGGGAAACCCAAAGTTCCAGGACCTAGAATTACTTGAAGACTCTGTTAACCGATCGTTTAGAGCAGTTAACAGACGAGTCAACTCTGCAACTGAAGCCATAACTAAAATATCTGGGGACTTAAATCTGGGACTAACAACTTTAGCAACTCGAATAGATACATTAGTTCCCGAAACCCCGACCCATCAGAGACCAAAAACGGCAGACCAAAATGCAAACCTAATCAGCCTAACACCTGTAAATAACATAGGTACATCCCAGCAGCAAAATAACCACGCCCTAAACCAGATTACTGACATCGCTAATAATGAAAATTCCGAAAATGAGGATGAGGAAGTCGGACTTATAGGAGGCCTCACCTTTGACTACATTCCCAACACCCACGGACCTATTCCAATATACTCTGGTGAATCCTCAGGCACATTCTCTTCCTGGGCACAAAAGTTTTTGGACTATATGGAAGGCACCGGTCAAAAATTAGATGAACCCTCTAAAATAGGCAGACTCAAAATGTTTTTAGATGGGATACCCCGCCAAGTATTAGAAGAACTCCCTCCTGAGGATAAAAATACTTTAGCTCGCGCGTTGGACTCACTTAAACGTACCCTCGATACACCAATAAGAGCCCAACTTGCAAAACAATCCCTTTCACTCTGTCGACAGAAAGAAGATGAATCAATTGATCGTTTTGTCGACAGACTTGTCCCGCTGGTCTTTGCAGCTTACCCTGAACAAAATCCCCAATCAAGAAAAGACATTCTGAAAGCCGTATTTCTAGATAAGATTAAAGAAGAAATAGCTTTCTATGTAAGAGTAGGCATTACCCCACAACAATCATTTGAGGAAGTAAGGATTAAGGCCCTAGAAGTTGAGAATTTAATCCAAACCCGCAAGCGTAAACATGACCATGAAGAATGGCTCAATGTTATTTCGCAAGCGAACCAACAACCCCCACAGAGATTCCCACCTGGAAATTTTACCAGTTGGCAAAACAACCCTGGTAGAAGCCAACTCAACACATCAACTTCTAATTATAACCCCCCTCCTAGGAACCCCAACTGGAATCAATACACTCCCCAACGAAATTTTCGTGGCAATGGACCACAAAATTTCGGGTTTAGACCCCAGAACAATCGTAGCTTTAATCAATACCAAAATAGAAACCCTAACCCCAATGCATTTAAAACTTGTAGCTACTGTCACAAAATGGGCCATTTAATCGCAGACTGTTATACCAGAGCAAGACTTTATGGACCCTATCCAAACCGAACCCGCTCCTTTAACCCCAACTTCCTACCCATACGAAATAATTTCTCCTACCAGTCCAGACAAAACAGAAACATCCCTGATAACAGAAACAACTCTGAACGCTTAAACCCCTTAGACGTTCATGAACTCTCTAGCCAATTTAATTCAATAAACTTTAATCAGGATCCTCACAATCTCAGATCATTGTATCTGACCAATCCCGGAAACAGTAATAGCGAAGACAAGAACAAGACTAAGACACAAGAACAAATGCCCCCAGCTAAACTCGAAAAATGGGAACCTCCAACTAATAAATCTAATTTCTCCATAGCACCTTTCATTACTCGCATGTCTTATATTCTATTTATCATTATGATCTTACCTACTCTTTTTGCCTTACCACAAAATAAAATGACCTCAGGATATAATTACCAGAACCCAATGATATGTCAAACCGAGCAACAAGGGGAATACTGGACCTTACCAACTTTCGCCCCTTGCCCACGTCTAAAAAGAAATCGAACCGGAATCCCTATAACCCAAAATATAAGACTCTATCGCCTCAATGCTTTTGAACAATCGAACAAGGCATGGGCATGCAGAATAATTAAAAAAGGGGAAGACGAATATACAAACCCGACAAATGACCTCATAAAACGAAACATTCCACCAACAAACCTCTATGTTCCACCCGAGAATTGCAAGGAAATGATTTACCGAAAAAGATGTGACTTCGGAACTCTGAAAGAGGAAGAAGGATTATGGCACACTGATAACCGAATTTTCTATGAAAAACGTTTCCCAATTCTCGGATGGTCCTGGCGATCCCACCACTCCCTCAACTGCTATTTATTTAAAACTGAAATATCCATTCCTCATGGGACCGAACTTCTTCAATCCACACTAGGATCCATGAGCCATTGTAAATATTTGTCCGGAAATTGCACTCTCCTTGATAATACCACACTAATCTGGGAACCTTCTCCCGAAAAACAATGTCGATTCACTCTAATTGGAGAATATTCTGGAAAAATCATGTCTGACATATGGTTGGGTGACAATATTGAAATAGGGCTCTCCCTGAATTCCAAAAATCCAAATACTACCGACTGTAACCGTACTCTATTATTAACTGAACAAGGCTTCGCTTATGAGAAAATCAAAAACAACCCTAAAAGGCAGAAAAGGTCCTTCTCACAAGAAATTGACTGGGATCATGAAAGTCTTATCACTGGTAGCCAATTAGGGGGACAACTCACATACCTAGACCATGAAGTAAAGGAATCCCTTATCTTTCAATTCACCCACTCCCTCCGTCAACTCTGTGAGTTTGCAGAAGAGACCAGAAGGTGGACAACAACTGCTCTCCTTTCCAACCCAACCACCCTAGCACGAGCCATTCTAAATAATACTAATCTAATCGCTCGACATATTTCTGGCACCACACTAAAAATATGGCCATGCATCCAACTTACCCCAACCCAATATAATATATCACCAACAAATCTTGAAACCTGTTTTGATCTCTTACCCATAACAATAAAAACACACGGAAAGGACGAACTCGCCTTTCTAGACCCAACCAATCTACTTATTTCACCCAAAGCCCGAAAAGCCCCTTGCTCTCAATATAGGAAGATTCCAATTCAAATAAATGGAACACTGTTGGAAATAGACCAAATAACTGGAGAAACAGCAACCTTATACACCCAAACCCTCACAAGTAAATCATTTCACGAAATTGACATTCCGAAACTATTACCGCATGCCTTTCACCATTTAGTTCTTGTTAATCTCACTGATATTATAACTCACTCTTACTTTTCCAGTCTAACTGAAGTCAGTCAGATAACGTATAGAATCGAACAACAAAACTCTGCGGTTAAATCAACCATGTCAACTGACTGGGAAGAAGTTAGAAAGGAAATAGTAAACGAGACAATAGGTGACTGGTCTGGGATCCAAAACTGGTTCTGTCTAATTATATGCATAATTGCGGCTATTGACATAACCATAAGAATTTGCGCAATATTAATTGAAAACTATCTGAAAAATTTCACAATAATCCGCGCTTTAACGGCCAAAACAGCCACCAAACAAAAAACTGTAAAAATTTTAGAAACCAAACCACAACCTGAAGCCACAAAAAAGCACCAGGCTCGCTACAAAAACCAACCCTCACAAATTTTATTAGAACTTGGCAAGCCGCTTGAAGGGCAGCCAAATAAATGGCCCCCACAGCAACTAAATTTCCCTTAGTCATTCCTTCTGCCCCATCACCAAAAAACTCAGTTAAGCTTCTAACTCCTAAACCTACCCGCGACTACAAACGATCCAATTCATCATGCGTACTTATTGAATTTTTAAGTAAAATCGACCCAACAATTAACGGACCGACATTCATATATAATTACTTACCTGTAATAAATGTAACATTTGACTCGATGAATGTTGATTGCCTTATAGACACGGGATCCACTGTTTCGCTTGCACCGAAAGGACTTATAGAGTTTCTTGGCTCTCCAATAACTGAAGGAGAAGTTATAGTCACAACTCCCTCAGGTCATAATGTACCGATCATTGGGAAAACGATAGTTGAGATCATAATTTGTAACTATTCAAGAGAAATCGACCTATATTTAGTACCAGATGACAAATTTATAGGAGAAGGAACCTTTCAAGCAATACTAGGATGTAATCTATTTCCACTCCTTCCTCCAATAAACATCGACTTCACTCACGCCTTCTTCTATGTAGGTGAAGAGTGCACCTCACTAATAAACCCACAGGCCAATGATCCATATGTACTAACTCTCCAGAATAACTCTCACAACTCCACAATCACCGCATACATAAATAACTCCCAGTTTCGCTGCTTAGCGGACACTGGTGCAACTTTCACAGCAGCTCCCCTTAGTATAGCAGAGAGATTAGGAAGCCCAATAAAATATGAAAGACTAGGAGCCATAAGCGCCTCGGGTCATCATATGCCAATAATTGCCTCTAGCAACACACAAATAAATGTAGCTGGATATCTAATACCCCTCGAAATTAAATTTGTAGATAACAAATACTTTCACAACTCCAAAGATTATGACATTATTTTAGGATGTGACACCTTTGCCAAACTCCCGCCAATAACTTTTAACCACAATGAAAATACACTAACTATTGGCAGCAATATCACGCCAATGGGTATTACATCTAGAAACCGTTCGCCTATAGGAATTCGAGCTTTTAAGTCAATCACAATTCCTCCCGAAAGCCAATCTCTTGTCCCAATTAAAATAGATTCAAATATTAACTCTAATCTTTTATCAATTGATATATTAGACGAAAGACTTGCTGAGCAGGACTTTAGTCTAATTCCTACCCTTATAGAACCAAAAAATAATTTAGCCATACTTCCTCTAATTAATCCCACCCAGGAACCCAAAAACATTTATCAGAACATGACCATAGCGTATGCCACAGAAATTACTTTTGACTCGGACCTCCGACTCTTTATAGAAAATAATTATAATTCAATTGGATCTGTGGAATTCACAGACCAAACATCTCTGGTAGAAAAAGACCCGACTTTTGTAATAGACTTTTCCAAATCATCTGTAAAAGGACCCGAACTGGAATCTCTCAAATCACTTTGTAACGAATTTTCTGACATATTTAGCAAATCTCAATACGATTTAGGATCATGCAAAGCAGGCTCTCACAATATTGTAACAACAACTCAGGAACCGATCACATCTAAACCTCACAGAACCCCATTTAAGTATCGAGATGAGCTTAAAAAGCACATCGATCAATTATTAAAATCAGGAGTAATGATTCAATCTGACACCCCCTGGGTTTCTAATCTGGTACTGGTACAGAAGAAAGATGGAGGTTTAAGACCTTGCATCGATTTTCGAAAACTAAATGAGATAACTGTCCCAGATCACTTTCCTTTGCCCCGACTTGAAACAATTATGGAGAAGATAGGCAACTGTTGCTACTACAGTTCCCTTGACCTATCCTCTGGTTACCTCCAAATTCCCTTGACCCAAGAAGCTTCTCGTAAATGTGGACTTATAACAGAAGAAGGAGTCTTCCAAATGACTCATCTTCCGTTTGGGTTACGCAATGCGACCGCAGCTTTTAGTAGAACGATGTCTCATGTACTCTCAGGTGTCGAGAACGTACTCGCATACGTTGACGACATCTTAGTATACACTAAGTCACCCGAATTCCCCAATCACCTAAAAACACTACGAAACGTTTTCGAACGTTTCCGTTTATTTAATCTGAAACTCTCCCCGAAGAAGTGCAAATTCGCAACAAACTCAATGGAATTCTTGGGATACACTGTCTCGGGAAACGGATTTATTCCCTCCCTCGCTCGCATTGAAGTAATCAAAAATTTACCAACGCCTAAAACCCTGAAGCAAGTTCGTAGAATTGTAGGAATGGCAAGTTTTTATAGAAAACATATACTAGGATTTGCAACAATTGTCGAACCTTTAACAAGTCTAAACAAAAAGAACAAAATTTTCGATTGGGGACCAAAGCAAGAGCAAGCGTTTAAAAAAATAAAAGAGCTTTTAGCAAAGGAACCTATTTTAAAATTTCCAGATTACAAAATGCCCTTCCACATTTTCACAGATGCCTCTAGCGTAGGACATGGAGCAGCTTTAATGCAAAAACATGATGGCAAATTTCATGCTATCTCCTATGCCTCTCGCAGTTTATCACCAAATGAGCGAAAATGGCCTCCAGTCCAAATCGAACTTGGAGCCATAATATATGCCCTTAGAACCTTTCGCCCTTACATTTACCTGTCTGAAGTCGAATTACACTCAGATCATCGCCCTTTAATTTATCTCCAATCCAAATCGCAACAACACCCCCAATTAGCAAGATGGCTAATTGAGATTCAGAATTACAATATAAAAATAGTACACATAGAAGGCAAGAGAAATACTCTAGCCGATGCCCTCTCCCGTGCACATGAACCACAACCCAGTATAAACACCCCAGAACTTGAAGATATAATTGAGTTTCCCGTATGCCTATCACTAGATATATGCGACCGAATAGTCCTTGACCCAATAATCAATTCATTAACAATCAGGACAAGAGATGGACCTCATGCAGTCGATCTTGTCCTTGAACAAAATAATGATCCAGAAACCTCTCATATAATTAAATTTCTCACCAATGGAACACTACCCGACCTAGACGAAGAAACACAAAAAGATTTTGTGGCAAAAACACAAAATCTTACAATCTCTTCTGACGTACTCTATTATTACCCCCCAGAATCATTACCCAGAATCTATGTACCTACATCTCTCCGTTCATTAATATTTGACTCTTTCCACACATCAATCATAGGTGGAGGACACATGAACCTCCGAAAAACAATCCACAAATGCTCCCGGCGGTATTACTGGCCAAAGATGTATTCTGATATACTCACATGGACAAAACAATGTATGATATGTCAGTTACGTCACAATCCGATTCCATTATATAGAGCAGAGATGAGATCAGTCCCGGCTAACACACTTTTTGCCCGCATAGGATTGGATTTAGCCGGACCTCTACCACTAACCGAAATGGGAAATAGACACATTCTTAACATAATTTGTTGGTTCACAAAGTATGTTATTGCAGTCCCTGTACCTAACACTAAATCCCAAACAATTGCCCATGCACTCTTCAAAAATGTCTACCTCAAATTCGGAGGCTGCACTGAAATCCTAACCGATAACGCGACCACTTTCACTTCCGAATTTTTCAGATCATTTTGCTCCCTCCTTTATATAAACAAAACATATTCTACCCCCTACCACTCCCAAGGCAATAGTGTAACTGAACGATCATTTCGAACATTTCATAATATACTTGCGAAATATATAAACCCAAACGAACCAAACTTTGATGAGTTTCTTGATGCGGCGGCATTCTGTTATAATACCTCCGTGCATGAAACCACCAAGGAAACACCATTTTTCCTCGTCTTCGGAAGAGACCCCATCTTTTCTATCGACCAAATAATGGATAATTCAATATCCTCTCTTCCCCAATTTACTGACCTTTCAGACTTTAAGACCCGACTTGTACTCTCCCTTAGAAAAGCTTGGATTTCGGCGGCAGAAGCCACCAAGCAAGCTCAAGACAAATCCAAAACCCAATATGATAAACACTCCCGGCCTCAAATCATTGCGATTGGAGATCGTGTCCTTCTTAGGAACTACACAGGCAAACCAGGAACCTCCCAAAAATTCCATCTCCCCTGGAAAGGATTGTTTCGGGTAATAGACGCAGACGATATACACGCAACCATTATAAGTTGCACCTCGCCCCAATCGAAACCCCAAAGAGTGCACTTAAACCAGATTAAAAAATTTATAGGACCCGCGATAACAACACCTGCACTAACTGCCCCAGAAATCCCATCAGAAGAGTCAGAAGCTTTAAAACAATCTCAGGCTATAGAACTAAATGAAGTCATAGGATACAATCATGAATTGCCTGAAAATAGTAACCAAAACATGAACAAATCCCAAGACCCAAAAAGCCCCACAGGAATAAACCCGGGCACTGAGACAGGAAACACTCACCAATACAATCTTAGAAGTAAGCGACAATGAATACAAAAAATCATAGGGAAAGCCATAGCCTCACCCCCGCCCTCGTAATATAACAATCCGCAATATAAACCCTTATAACTTAATAAAATAATCAAAATACCCTTACCTGTCTCCACACTCACATTTCCGCAGGACATTGTTTTAAAAGCCATCAACTATTGAAAGACGCAACACTCCGCGACGCGCGATAGCTCATTCGAAAGAGCAGAAAAATCTCTTCAAAAGTTATACTCGGGATACCACAAAACCTTAGGAATCCCAAAATTTTTAGACTTCAAAATTTACTTATAAATACACACCCCCCAACAGAAACACTAACCCAAGGACCAAAAAAACCTTGGGGTCAATCACAGTAACCATAAACCATTCAACTATACTAACACTCTCAAATCTTTTTAATCTTTCAATCACACCTTCATTAAATTTTTATATTAAATATTCACATTTTCATTAAATTTCCAGATATCTAAAATGATTCCATTTTATTCTACAACCAAGGAGTATTTTCAATTCTCCAACTTTCATTTAGTAAAATTTAATATAGAGGGAAAGGTTTACCTCTCTACCGAAAATTATTATCAGTCATCAAAGGCTGAATTCTTTAACGCAACAAACGAAATCATCGCCAAAATATCTAATGAAAAACCACCCATAGCAAAATCTCTGGCACACCAAATTGAAATTAATTCACCACTAACAAAAATTATTGATTGGCAGGCCGTGAAAGTTAATATTATGAAAAAAGGCCTTGAGGCCAAATTTTCCCAAAATCACGAACTTCTAAATCTACTCTTGGCTACGGAGAATAAAACTCTTGTGGAAGCCTCGGCATCAGATTCCTTCTGGGGAGGTGGAGCTAAAGAGGACCGTATAATTAGAACTGGAAAATATCCAGGACTTAACATGATGGGCAGATTACTTATGCAGCTCCGTCAAGAGTGTTAGTTTATTCCTCCTGGGGCAGTGTCAGCACACGAGTAAAAACCAAACTTAAACCCCTTCCCCCCCCCTACTATCACACAAATACATTTTTGCGCGTTGTTTTGTTATTATAGAATTTTATTTTTATCATTTAATATCATTATTTCAGTTAAAAATGCCTAACGCTAAAAACATTATAAAACCTAATAATAAAACAACAACTAAACGTAAAATTAAAAAGATTCTAAAACCTAAAATTAATCCATCACTCATGGAAATTGACCGGGAAGAACAACGAGATGGAAATAATAAAATAAATACACAACCGCAAAATATTGCGGACACGGACATTGCGGACATCCCCAACCCCACATCCACTCAACCCCAGGGAACCCCGGAACAACCCCCACCAACCAATCCCACCTTAGAAGCTTCCGAAAAACCAACTTTACCCAATATTCAAACAAACAGCTTCGCCAATTATCGTGCGAATCTTGGAACCACTAACTCACGGACCCCGTCTCCCACCGCTGAAGCGTCAGAAAATGCTGAATGGACACTCCTCGATAATAGTTGGTCCCCAATTAGACGTGTATTGGACCCCACACCACCTCCGGAACATCGATCTGAACCCAACCCACAGGCCCATACCACCTATTTCCAACAACCCATTACAGGGCTTGAGAAGAACAAGTACTTCATCTCAAGAACTTTCCCCCGAATCATTGCCGCTAAAGCTTCAAGAGGTCCAAAATCCTTTGCTTGGCCCGAGTTTATAGCTTTAGAACCGAATAATCTGAATTTAGGAATCGGAGACATGATTAAATGTAATAGTTTCCGTAAACTATCAGAAACCGAAATAGACAACCAACCCGCTCTCCCGCCTCGAGTAATACACATGGGAATAGGCCCCGAACTGTTAGGACCCCAACTTCAAACACACACCGGACAGGGATTCGTTATTAATATCTCTAAGTTGTTAACTAATATAGGGAATCCCATCTGTGACATAGCCTTAATCCACTCCGACTCCTCCGCAGTACCGAACCTTGTACCTCTCAATCCCAACCATAAATTAGAATCCGGATCGTTAGTGGGAGTCGTGTGCAAGACACTGCCCATAGGATCAATTATTTATAATGAGTATGTCTTACCACAATCCTTTCCCATTTCAGACTCAACAGCTAAGCGTGCTGGTCCAGCTACTGATATTATTTTGAATACAATCAGTCCAGCAGAGTACGTTTTTCCTTTTTCAGTTAATAGGAACAACAAGAGTGAAATAAATTCAATTAAAACCATAGCCGCGGCCCTCCGAACCCTCTCCTACACCCAAAATTCGAGTCACACTAAGGCATCTATTTACACTACCCTCAACCCCCACCCACAACACCAAAACAATCAGGTATTCCTCATACACCACACCCCCAAGAGTCTCAAAGAACTGGTTAGTTTCACACGAATTTGGGAAAAAGACTCACCGGTAATAGCTGCAATTGAATATGAACCTGAAATTCCAATTGCACAAGGCACAATAATAGAAATTAACTCAATATCCGATTCATTCCAATTAAATATTTCCGTTCATCTCAAGGCCTTACCAAACCAAGATGATCGTGTACCAAGACTTGAAGGAGCGCAAGTTTACCTTCAAATCCCCTTTACCCCGAATCAGTTAAATACAAGAGCAGAATCGTGGGCATCTTGTGAACCTCTAATATACTCAGAATTCGAAACCCCTCAAGGCACACTCATGAAACAAATACTAGGAATTAGCACCGAACCTCCTCTTACCAACACCCGTGATCTTTATTATGCCATGTTTGCCCATGACAGTAATAATCCACCAAATGAAGAACAATTAAAAGCAATTGATCTTACATTGAACCCCAAACCCTCCATTGTTGTCACTATTGCCCCACCCGGCACAGGAAAGTCCAAAATTATTGGCTTAATGGCACTAGAATTAATGAAAAATGATAAATCCCCAATGATCATTGCCCACTCGAACCTTGCCATGTCCAAAATAGTTGAATATATATGCCCGGAACTCTCAAAAATGAATAAAACGGCCCTCATACTACTCTCAGCAAGAGCAAAAGAACAATATATGGGACTATTTGGTGAGTATAGAGACCATCTATTGATCTCTTCTCTTGGAGATGTAGACATAGAATCCCTCAAAAGTAGAGACAGAAGAATAGCCCACAGATACAAAGATAAGGCCTTCTCCAAACCGAAAATGGCCGATGAAAAGTCAACAGCCATTATCGTTCTAAATTCCGACAAATCCCCCCCAAACTAAACTTTCAACCGTCTCAATGTGCGAGGATGTTGTGACCTTAATAGGAAACACAACTCATCTCTTCGTTGATGAGGCAGGACAAACCCCCACTAATCAACTCATCCACATCCTCACATATGGCTCCAAATTAGAGAAAGTATTTATCACTGGAGATTCTAAGCAACTAGGTGTTTATAAGGAAGATATCCCCAAATTTTTACACCCATATGCCTTTAATTCAATCCTTGATCATGCCCTTTCCATCCCCAATATCCCCCGAATAAAACTCACCACATCCTACAGAAGTCACCCCATCATCACCCAAATAGTTGCCGACACATTCTATGAGTCAGAACTGAACTCCGGAATCCCAGTAAATCAAAGATCAGATGCCCTCTCCTTTCCTTTCCCCGTCCAAGATGTGCCAATACTCCTAATAAACACTTCCGGAAAAGATATGCGTGATAAACATTCTTTTTCGAGATTCAACACCTCCCAAGCTGAAATTGCCCGAAACATTGCCGAACAATTCCTTGAAACCACCCAATTACCAATAGTAATTATTTGCCTTTATAAGAAACAAGTAGAAGAAATTAGAAACTTCAACTTGCCTAGGACCACGTGCATTACTGTAGATGCATTTCAGAGTAGAGAAGAGGAAATTATAATCCTGGTCACTACCCGAAAGATCCCCGAAAATGTCACAGATCTGATTTCCTCCCTTTCCTTTATAAATAATCCCCAACGAATTGCTGTAGCAATTTCCAGGGCTAAACAGGCATTCGTTTTAATAGGTGATATAGACACGCTAAACGAATGCCCTTGTTGGAAAAGGTTTCTGGACATTGCAACAGCTTTTACCCCCTTTATTAATTATAATCATAATTTTCATAATAATTCTTTAAATTATAGTTCGTGTCCTCAACAGTCACAGAATCAATCTAAGCAACAACAACAGCCTGAAATGCCACCACCAAAAAAACGACACTTCCAATCATCCTCCTCTTCTTCTTCTTCTCCTTTCATCAACAACAACTGGTCCACCAAAACTACCTTCCACAACTACTCTCCTCCACAACCACCTAAACAACAACCATTCCCACAATATCAACCTAGGCCAACTCCTCTCAAATACATCAACAACAAAAACTCCCACCCACCAATTAACAACACATTTCCTCGTCATCACCAACAACCACCACCATTTCATCAACAACCATCACCATTACAACAACAACCACCACAAGTACATCAACAACCAATCCAACAATTTCACAACATGCCCAATCCTTACCAAATGCCGTCAACATCCACCAATCCCCCCTCCCCCATTCAATATTTCAATAATAAGTTTTGGCAATTTAACTTCTCAGAAGGGATTTGGTATCAGGTACCGCCCCCACCTACACCCCCACCATTTAATCCAAAACAATATTAAATAAAATTATTTTTTGGCACTCCACCCTACCAATTATCCCAAAATAAATTATGGAATGATAAACCATCATTTATTAAATAGATAAATCCACAAAATCCCCCCTACCATCTGAGTATAAATTGAAATTTTTTTTAAAAATATTCCACCCAAAGGCCCAGGAAATGACGGAAAATAAAAAAAAACCATCATTTCCTAACCACACTTCCAAAATCCATTTGCCTCCACAAAAAAATACTAGAAAGGTTAAAACAAAATAAATCCCCTTCACAAAAATGTTGGACTAAAAACCCAACATTTGATCCAAACCCCTCTGAAAATTAGGAAAATTTTAATGTCGGACTAAAAAAAAACCAACATTTAATTCAAAATTATCTGGAAATCACAATAGTAGAGATGGCGGATTAAAAAACCACCATCTGATTCAATTCCCTTCCCCCCTCCTCAAATTTACCAATCCAACAATCTGTAAGCGCGAGGTCGCGCTTATTAGGCGCATGGAGATGTAGCGGGGACTCTCTCAAATAATCACTCTCTACAGTGAGAGGTTGAAACAATAATTACCCAAGGCAATGGAAGGGGACCTGATACCATTCCCCCTATATTTTATTTCACAATATCCCTTTTCCCAGCCATTTATCTCCCCTTCTATCTTTTATTGTTTTCCGTGTCTTTCCCGCCCATTTAACAACAAATGGAACTACCACTCTAGGAAAATCAGTCTTAGAAGGATGGAGGAGTTGAAATAAATAAATTTATTCTTTTCAATTCTGATTTTTGTATTTTCCCAACTGTTTTTATTTTTAATTTAAATTCTTTTATTTCCAATTTAATTTTCCATTTTAACTCATATATTTGGAATCCAATAAAATATTTGTTGATCCATGTGTCCCCCTCAGCTAATTAATTTAGGACTTTCAATCACCGCGCCTTCCCCTTGTTCGTCATCGAGTTTCCTACCCCTCTATGCCGGCGCTCTGAAGGGACCGGGGCTCTCTCACTGAGCCTCGCGATCCAATTTAATTAAAAAATAATTTTTATTTAATTTATTTTAAATTTATTTTATTGCTAAAATTAAATTTATAATTAATTTTATACTTCTGAAAATTAGCTATAAATTAATCTATGAGAAATTTGGGTGTGTACCAGGAGCTCTAGGTCAAGTAGTATTACCCTATTCTAATAAAAAATATGTAGACATTATCTATACTAATAGAAGCTCTGAGAATTTATTTTTCAAAGAATCTCATTGAGTTGGCTTCTAATAAGGCTTCTATAAGGGATGAGGTGTATTAGGATATTCAAGGTATTCTCTTCCAATTTGTCAAAGATTTAGCTGTGGCGATGTTTTAAGAATTCGATAATTGTATTGGAGCCAGAACTAAAACCTCCATGTCCTTCCATGCAGAATTTTGGGAATAATTTGCCAAATAACTTCAGTTTCAATCAGCCGAGTGCGACCTCTTGGCAGTTATCGCTAGGAGTTTTCGCACATTACGTAGGGGTGCTATATTGACTGAGCTATCGGAATCAGAGCTGTACGAAAATGAAATTTTGCTCTCAAAGAAGCGAAAACGAAACGAAAAGATAAATTTCATTTTTACGAAACGAAAACGAAACGAAAAGTCTATATTACTAAGCTTTAAATTTTAATGCTAGATAAGAAGTTTTTCGAGATTGTACATGACTAAATGCATCAAATATTTGATCGAACTCAAATATTTGCCTCTAAATCTTCTGATATTCCTTCAAATCCCTTGATATCCTCCTTGATCCTTGCAAATCATCTGATATCCCCGATTTGTAAGGTAGGAAGGATATAGGGGCATATGGATTCCATACCTCTGGGGCATATTCTAGAAGAGGTCTTACATAGCTTGTATATGCATTAACCCAAATTTTTGAGGATCGGGATTTTATAATTTTAAATATCTGATGCATTCGAAAATATGTATTCGGTATAATGGTGGATATAGGTATGTTTATTAAATTTCAGTTTATTGTCTATATAAATCATTAAATCTTTAATGGTTTCAACTTCGTTAATGGTATTATTACATAATTTATACCTATTTTTAGGATTGTTTTTACCAAGATGTAAAATAAATGTTTTATTTGAAGCTATTGTCTACACACTTTGATGTAATTATCTGGTGGAGAGTATTTTAAGGCTAAAATTTTATAACAATTTCTGTGAACGTAACTAGCAATAGTAAGTATCCAAAAATATATCAGTAGATTTAGCCTGTTTAATTCCTTCGAAATGAAAACAAAAAAGAAGTATTTACTTATTTAAAGGCCTCGGTAATTACATATGTTTACTTAAAATAATGATAACCATTTAACTACATATTTAAATAAAATTTAGTTTGAATAAATTAACTTTTGATTTATTAAGTATGCACAAAAAGTCAAATGTAATTCACGTGAAAATAAATCTTGAAAACATTGCTTTTAAATAAATAAAAAAAATAGGGAGATTCCCTAAAGGAAGTAAATAAAGGAAAGAACCAAATATTTTCTAATTCCCCAGTAATTTTCCTTCAAGATTTTGTATAATAATCTAAAAAATGCATTAATGTGAAATAATCTTTAAATAAACATTTAAATTTATTTTCTAAAAATAACATTTTTATTTTATAATATGACTTCTTGTCAACTCTTTTAGGCTCCAGAGCTAAAATTTTTTTAATGTTAGATTAAACAGTTAGATATAAATACAGTGTTTTTTAATGGGTTTAGGAAAATCTTTCTCAAGAAATATGTACATAATTTTTAGTTAGACTATAGATCGGCATTATCTAGAATATTGAGACTTTTGTTCGGGTTTTAGACCGGTCTCTAATTTAAACTACAAGGTAGAAGTAAGACATTTTAGAAAATCTAGTATGGTGTATTTTGGCATCCTTAAAGGTATTCCTGAACTGAGTTTAAGTTTATTTTATTTATTTATTTGCGCGACATTACAAATTGAAAATATATGAATTGAAAAAAATTAGAAAAATTATATCCAAAACAGCTCCAAACATAAATTGTCTTTATCTTTTTCATTAATTCCGTAAGCAAATCACTCTTTTTGCGTTCAAATTTAGGCATTCTATTATATTATCTACCGTAAATATTCTAATATAAGCAATCGGTCTCCTATTAGATGATGGGCTTATATTTTTAATCAAAATTTTTATCTTATATACAAAATATCTAAAAGTATATAATGACTAATTATCGAAATCAATTGAAGCAACACTTAAGACCCCATTTTATTCATCTCTACTCAAATCAATATCCTCAAGTATTTCATTAGTCCGGGAAATTGCGCACAGGAGGTTGGACTCAAAGAATTTTCGGAAAGTTAGGCCCCAAATTTTCTGAATTTTGGGCTCCAGCGGAATTTAGGGCTTTACGTGAAAGAAGTGGAATATTGGGCTCTAAAATTTTGGGTTCTAAGGAAAAAAGTCAAATTATGCAAAATTACGAAATCGAAATTATTTTTCAAAATCTTCGAAATCAGGAGAAAAATATCTCGAGAGAGAGAGAAAATATCTCGAAAAACTTGGAAAATAATCTCTTGGTATTTGGTCAGCCTAACTGTAAATGCTCAAAGTTATGATTAGAGTTTGCGGATCCAGCGAAATCTACGGATATCCCGAACTGGGACTATTTACGTTAGTGCTTATGCATTCTAGCATACCTTTATTCACAAAATATTTGAAGTATTTTTTAATCGAATATAACAATTTTTTAAAATACATATGCAAAGAGAATGTTTCATTTTCAACAAAATTTTAGGTTATTAGATTAGTAAAAAATTTCCTTTTGTATTTTTTTTATTTTTTCATGTTTTTAGTCGTATGTTGGCGCATATATTGTGCCTAAAAATTCATTTCCTTAAATTATAGAAAAAAATCCTAAAACAATTAAAAAAATTAACTTCCGTCTCATATTAAGCATATTTTAATTCGCATTTTGTCACTTTTTCAATAAAATCATTAAAAATAAACTTTTGTGAACAAACACCTGTATTATAAATAGTAACTACATATAAAACCCTTTTTTATATTTTATTTATTTTTGAAAATAAAAAATAATTTTATTCTGAAAAGACAGGAAGTATAACAAAAAATGTTGCATTTATTTATTTATTTTTACTAAAAAAACAACAAAATATATTTAAATACGTATTTAAGTATAAATAAAAATTTTATTTAGTATTAGAAATGAACATTTAAAAAGCAAAAAACAACAAATAAAATACTAATTTAGAAAATCTTTTATGGAGGTATAAATAGTTAAATTTCGCTGCCTGCGAAATTTGTTAAAATAATCAAGACGAATAAAAATTCAGAAATTTCGAGCAAACCCGACAATCCACGTCTCTCATATCTTAGAACCTCGCGTCCGCAATTGCGGCCGATCCTAATCATGATATAATTTTGTTAAAAAATTTGTAGTCAACCTGCAAGCATTCATCTAATTGTTTTAATTTTCGAGCATTTATTAAAGTTAAAAATTCCTTATGTAATATCACAAAATAACGTTCTGTCCACTAAATCTTATCTAGGTACCTTTTAGAAAAATAATATTTCAAAAATATTTTCACTTTGTGTTTTCAATTATTTCATAATAAATAACAACTAGATAAGTAATATTTTTCCAAAAAATGATAAAAGTCTTGTATGTACATAAATCTGTCACATTTTTTGGATACGGGAAAATGTCAACATAAATCTGTTCTTTTTTTACTTTTTTTTTGGCTTATCTCAAGAGATAAATTTATATAAAAATTAGAGTTGCACCCCGACCCGAACCCCGCCCCGTAAATCCTAATTAACCCATCTAGCAAAAATTCTCGAAAACTGAAGACAAAGGGCAAAACTGGCACTCACCAGCTGCAGCACATACATACATATTTAGAAAATAATTTTTAGTTTTTTTCTAATTTTGTTTACAAACAAATTTATTTTATTTAATACTCTAAAAATCAAAAGATTAAAAAGCTTTAAATACATTACTGTATTCACATGTATATATTTAATTTTTTAGATGGAGCATCGGAAATAGGGGATTTATTTTTTTAGATTGAGTGACGTGGAGAGTGAAAAAGCTAAAAGTTTTTGGCATAATATTATTTATTTTTGCGTTTAATAAACATTTATTTTTTTAAATCCGTTACAGACAAACCAGTTGATTTTTATTTTTGGTTGAGGGTTACGGATTTCGTGGTCGGGTCGATAAAATCGTTCGGAGTCATGGGGTAGACGTTGGAGAGATTGGTCGAGATCGGGGATAACGGCTCATCGTCGTTCGAGATCGTAGGTAGTGGGGTTAGAAGGGGTCTTGGGCCACCCATAGTTTAGAGGATTAGTTTTAATAAAAGACTTTGATACAATCAAAATAAACTAAAATATTTTTATTAAAATATCATCTCTTGAATGTCTTATTTTTTCTCCCTTAATATTTTGATTAAATCTACCTTAAATTAAAGAAATCTACCTCTCTCTAATTAAATCTACCTCCCTCTAAAATAATTAACCTCACTCTAAGATGAGTCTTCTCCCTTTATGGTTTTCGGTCATTTTAAGCTTTATATCTCGGCTCATTGTTGTTTCCATGACTAATTTGTGTTATTCTACTAAGCTCATCCAGATCCTATTCCAAATCCAAAATTCTCTAAGGAAGTTGTAGGCGAAAAAATTCACTTTTTGGAGTATTTCCCTCCCAAAATTTTTTCATTTTCTCCCATTTCAGCTCTTTCAGCCGTCCCTGGCTACGCCCTTGTCGAATAGTAAGTTTTTCAAGTTAAACTTTTGCTTCCGGAGTGCTGTTTTTAATTAATGCTGCTGATTAATGCTGTTTTTAAAATCCAGGAATGGGTTGTATTATTAATTCCCCACCCTCGAATAATTCCCCATCCCACAGATGGGTTGAATATTATTTCCCCAGGTGAATTAATCGAGTAAATACGGTATATATAAATCGAATTAAATAAATTTAATTCGATCGTATCATGTTATTTTTATCAAGACTCATTGTCTTATTTGTATATAAGATGATACCATGGTTACTTAGTACTTTTATTCAAATTTAATATATGATAATTAATCATAGAGTTAATGTCAAATATTTGCGGATTTGGAACATCAAATCTGGATTTTATGTGCTGTATTTATCTGTTTATTTTATCTCCGTGTACATGATTAACTTTTTTTTTAATTTTCTCAAACACGTGTGTAATCTATCAATTCTTTTAAATCTTGAAAATTAAACACTTGACTAATCCTTAAAATTTATTAAAGTGCAGTTGGTAAATCTGTATTTCTACTAAGTATTTCCTATAATTCTTAGTAATTTTCGGAACTATATAATGCATCCTTAATCTTAGTAAAATATTGGCGACGTTCTTAACTTATTTTAAAATATTTAATAATGATATCGTCAAACTGAGCTAAGGTTCTTTTAAATAATCACCCTCTCCAGGCAGAGGTTGTTGAAAAATAATTACCAGAGTATTTATATTCGAGCATATAATTTAAATACTCTGAAATCTCCTTATAATATGATTATAAATTTTTACGTGAAATTAGGAAAATAATTAGTTAACAAGTAAGTTTTCTATAAAAACTAGAGCTAGGCTAAAAACTCGATTTAAATAACATCTAAATACTGTGCTATTCTTTTCATTACACAGTTTTTTGAAATTTTAAAACTAATATTTATTAAAATGAGTGATTTAAAAATTTCTTAAAGTAAAACCAATATTAAACTAAAACTCACAACTGAAAACCGGATTTTTTAATTATTAGATCAATCGAAAACAGGAAATGCAGGTTAAGAATGCGCCAAGAACAATAGCTTTTCAAAATCCATTACTGTTCGAGTTCCGAGTAGACACCGCTAGCAACATACTAGGTAATGCTACAAGGTAATGATTATTTTTTGTCCCATCTATTCTTTTTGTAAAATTGTATATAAATTTATATAAATTAAAAAACCGGAAAAGCAAAACATTTTAACTCTATAATCCGCAATATACTTTGGTTTTCATTCTTTTGGCTTTATCCTTCCTCAGTTAAAAAATCATAATTCCTTGGTGTGCCAACATTTAAAAATATTTTTATGAGAAACATGTTTATACATATATCTGGCTAATGATCCTAGATGGTAAATAAATTTATTAGAGATTTATTAACGAAAACAAAGATCATCCCTTTTATCCTTGTTTATCTGTAATTTAGTTTATATATTTCATAATATTTTGTTTTTTTTTTAGATTTTTTAAGTAAGTTTAGTTTTAGCCGTGCTATTTTAATATAGCTATATTAGACAACATTTACATAATTTGAAAATTTTTTCTTATGTTTTTTGAATAAAAATAAAATCTATTTTAAAAAATAATATATAATATATCTGTATAACTAACGTAGGAGAGTTAATATAAATAACGTAAATGCTCTAATTAAAGCCCTGGGCGTCTATTTTTCAATGGGTCAATTTGGGTCGGCTTGTATTAGATATGAGCTTCTAATAGACCTGGGCTTTAATTAGAGCATTTACGGTATTTAAATTTTCTTTATCTTATTTTAGAAATATTAATTTTAGTGAAAAATTAAATAAATGGTTCCTCAAAATATTTACCAAATTTACAGAAATGATTACCCTCCCTCAAATAATTACCCTCCCTCAATAAGCTTTAAAAAATAATTACCCACTTAAAAATAGTTATAATAAACTCTTCTAAAATAATTTCAAATAGTTGCCACGTTTCTATTAATTACCCCCTGCATCGAGATGAGGTAATTACTTCTCGAACTGATGATTTTGAAATATGTTTGTTTATCTGTCAAAGTATGATTTTATTTGAAAACTAAGAAGCTTATTTTGGTAGATATTTATAAAAGAACGAATTAAAAAATTCGTTATTTTATCTTATTTTTATTTTTTATTAAATTTTATCAAAATAACATAATAAATTTATTTAAATTTCTAAGGAAAAATTTCAAAAAAACAAAAAAAAATTTCAATAATTTTTAGATGACCGTATTTTCTCGCTACCAAAAATAAATTATTTTTTAAACCTACTGCTATAAGGTACAAATTAAACAAGGGTAAGGGTACTTATTTGAGGGCTCGTTTACTCATTTATTCCTCCCTCTCCTCTCAAATATTTTACCTCGATTAATCACACTCTCCCAATAAATAGCCCCTCTAGGAAGGAGTTGACAAAATAATTACCTCTCTTAAATTCACTATCACCTTCAATTACCCTCTCTCTCTATTAATTGCCCCAATCCACCAAGTTGTCGAAAAATTGATTACCCCGGCTAATTATTCAAAAAGTATTTTCTTCAGATTAATTTTTATTAAAATGGCACCAACTATTGACTTTGGAGCAGTTAATTATGGGTGTACAAAGTATAAAAGAAGGATGGTTTTATATGAGAGTGTTTTACAACCAGGAAAGAGATTTGTTAGATTCTAAAATTAATTGAAATTTCTAAAATAATTTAAAGGAATTTTGCTATTCCTCTTCCTATCAGGATAAACGTGGAATAGAAACAGCTTATTACAAATGTGTTGGTTGTATGCATGCTAAACGTTATAATGATGGAAGGAGAATTCCAAAAATTGCTGTAAATCTATTTTTTAACCAAATTATCATTAAAATTTTTTAACCAAAAAGGTTCGTCAAGGTCGTTTGGTCAATTCAAATCCTGATAGACCTTCAAATTTTCCTCATTTTTGTCAACCAATTGATTCAGCTGTTTCTGATCGTAGACAACGAGAAAGGGAGGTTATAAATTGATTGTTATTATTTGAAACAAGAAAAGTCCCCAAATATCGTAGAATTAACGAAAATTTTGGATTTTTATACCAAGAGATATTTACTAAACAAAGCGGAATTGTGGATTCTTCGCAATGATCCACAATAAAAACCACTCAATCCCCATGATCCGCAATTGTGTCCTGCCCAAAGGTCACACAGTCTATAAAGTTCAGAATGGTATTTTCAATTGTTTAATGGTCCGGCTTTTAGTTTCCTGGCTTATACAAAAATTTTTGAATCATTTATAATTTGCACTGGTATGTCAAGTCAAGGGTTTAATTTTTTAATAACTCTAGAATCGAAGTAAACATATTTATTAAAGATTTCAGCAAGCACAAGTGGGCAATCTTCATCAACATCATCTCAAAGAAGTATAATACAACAAATTAATAGAAATCAAAATTCAGAACAAAATATTCAATCAAACTCAGAAATAGCCCAAACGTCATCATCTATTGCTTTAGCAGAAACTGGGCGACAATCTCTCTTCTTTAATCCGGCAAAACCTGGAGTATGTCATTTTAACTAATATTAATAATAAAAGATAAAAAATTGTTGTTTCATTGCTAGAAATATTTTTTTCTAAATAATGTTAGGGTAAGGTCGTATGTTAGACAGGGTGTAAGTGGGGTAAGGTCTCAAACTTATGTAGGTATGGTCCCAAACATCTTAGGGTAGGGTCTCAAACACGGTAATATTGTAACATTGTGTGGGACTTTTACATTAGGTTGACTTTCTTTTCTCCTGCACACAATTCACGGCTGTATATGAAAGGAATGCGGCACTCGATTTTTTTTCCTTATTCTTAAAAATGGTTAAAGTTTCTTATATTTTTCTCTCTATTTTTGATTTGTGCCTTAAGAATATAAATGCAAAAGGATTATTTTTCTTTTAATTTCGTTCGTTTGATTGACCGATGTGTGTCCGTGTTTTGACTGACCGATGTATGTCCGATGTGTCCGTCCTTTAACTGACTGACGTGTCGGATTGACAAACCACGGACGAACACAGACAGAACCAATATGGACGAAGGCGGACAGATATTCTTAAGGCACAAATCAAAAATAGAGAGAAAAATATAAGAAAATTAACCATTTTTAAGAATAAGGGAAAAAATTGAGTGCCGCATTCCTTTCATATACAGCCCAATTCACAATACTGTCCTTCACAATACTCAAATTTTCGAATGATAACGTTTGAGAATTCTAGACCTAAATTATTTATTATTTAACTCTAAATTATTTAATCGAAGTTTTATGACTGTTTGAGAGTGCTTTATTAAAACATATAATCATAAATTACAATTTGAACAATAATTTTCAGCCATCAAATTTTTCCAATTCCCCATTCAATTTTAATATTTCATCAATGGGAGTATTACCATCTTCTTCTTCATCCTCATCATCATTATTAGATCCTACTTCGAATTTAATTGCTAGAGGTCCTTCAATGAATGAAGTAATGCAACAACAAATACAACAATTAGCAGCTAATTGTTTTGCATCTACAGGAGTATCTCCAAGTAATGCATTAAATGTTACTTCACAAAATTTACTTTTTGGAATGGGAATGACATCAACTAATACAAATGCATGGCAACCAATCACAACAACACAATAACTATTAGAAATACAATTTTTATAAAAAATATAAACTTATTTATTTTTAAATAATAATATATTTATAAAATTATTTAATTATTATTTTATTTAATAAAAATTCTATTAAATCTAAAATAAAATGTTAAAAGAATCATTTTGAAATAATATCTTCTACTCTTTGAACTATGGTAGCACCCTTCCCTCAAACTCATGACTCTGACGATTTTTTGGCAAACCCCCGACTCCAACCTCATTCAAAACTGAAGAAGGTGTTCCGAACATTGGGGAGGTTGTTCCGAACACGGAAAAATTTGATCCGAATACGAGGGAGTTGTTCCGAAAACGTGAACAATATTTATGTCCAATTTTTAAATTTCCACTGTGGCGCCAAAATGACCTATAACAAAGATGTTATACTATAACAAAGATGTTTAGAAATATAATTATAATAATGCTTATTAAAATAAATAAATCAAAAAATAATTTTCTTAAAATTAAGATTTTGGTTACGGTCTTTTTTTGAATTATTTATCATCTTTTAATTTAAAAATTTCATTAATTGATGGTACTCTAATAAGATTATCTTTGTTATTTTTATTCTTTTCATTAAATATTTCACTTATTTGAGGCCATTTAATTACTTCTATATTTTTATTTTGTTTGGTATTTTGATTTAATTTTTCATTGTTAATATTTTCATAATTTGATTTTTGAGTAAGCTTATTATTGTTTTGATCTAACAAAAAATAACTTTTAAAGTTTTCATTTATTTTAGAGCCCAGAATTTCGATCCCTATTAACTGTATAATTAAATTTAATTTACACTATATATTCTCGTTATTTGTCGGTACAGTAAAATTTTGAATTTCATCGGTATCAATCGGTATTCCTTATCGAAATTCCGAGTTCTAATTTATTTATTACCTACCTAATTGACTTTTTATATGTTGATTTTGTTTAAATTCCTCTTCAAATTTAATACCAAGACGAGATTCAATTCTTAAATTTTTTTTATTTATTAGTGATCGGATTTTTAGGTTGTAAACCCTTAAAATAGTTAACTAAATATGTTAGTATGTAATGTACCCAATTATTAAATAAAATAATATATTCCATAAAGGAGGTTTTTTTTAAAATGTTGGCGGAAAAACCCGCGATTTCTTGACGGCATTCGGGAAAGAAACCATTCGGGAAAGGTTTTTGCTGTCCAAGGTTTCTGCTACACCTTGGACAACATAACTATTGCGGGAAATAATGTGTAATAACCAAAAAATCCGATTCCTAATAATTGTATAATTAAATATATTTTACATATTTTCTAATTCAAAATGATTCGAATATATTCCATAAAGTGAATGAGTATTAAATCCATTTTTATTTATTTTTCCCATATGGTAATTGAGAGTAGAAATAAATTGATTAATATAATCTGGTATTGAAGAACATGAATCCTCTTTAAAATTGAGACCAACTAGCCAAACAACGCGAAGTATTTGAAAGCTTTAAAAATTTTTAAGAATGATTGTTAATATAGTTTTATAGTATGGTTGGGCTCTGCCGTATTTTAAAAGCGGAATACGGAGGCTGATGAAAACGGAAGAAAATAAAAAACGGAAGCTGAAGATAGTCAATTCGGTTGCATGGTTTTACCTTTGTTTGTGAGCACGGCTAAATTTTGAACTTTAAAAATTTGGAAGGTACTACTACAAGTACGAGTACTGTTATTTATTTAGTTTTTATATAATTCCATTCTAGAATCATGTTTCCGTTCTGGTTTTTAGACAAATAACATTTTAATCCTGGAGGGGAATTTATAACAACGAGTCACGGATCTTCATAAAAATAGGTTTTTAACTGAGACCGGATCTAGACAAGATTTCGAGCAAAAATCTCGATTTTGTCGAGATATCTAATATATATGTCCGACAGTTTTTTATATGTGTCCAACAGTTTTTCGAGATTTGAACTCTTTCGAGTATCTTGTACCATTCTCTAGCACACTCCCGGTTCAGTCTCTGTTTTTAACCTTAAGTTTATTAATTACTTTTTATTATTCATCCGCCTTTCTCTTGCAAATCCACTTAAAGCATGGTAATTATTCAATCTATCTTTTAAAATAACTGTTTGTTTATTTCTTGTTGGAATAACAGTTTTTTCTACCCAGCGATAAAGAAGAGTTCTAATTCTAGTTTTTAATTGTCCACAATTTGGAGGGGAAACCAGAGGTGGGTCGGAATTCCGATTTCCGACTTCCGATTTCCGATTTCCGACGTTTTTTTCCTTCCGATTTCCGATTTCCGATTTCCGAAATTTTGGAAAAATTTCCGATTTCCGACAATTCTTAGGGAATATTTCTGACTAATACTTTTTCCAAAATTTTTAAAATTTTCGCCTGCGGCGCTGAAAAAGGAAAAAATCTGGCTTCTTGGGCTCAAAAATTCTCAAAATTTTCGCCTGCGGCGCAGAAATGAAAGATTTTTAGCTTAAGGCTCCCAAAAATCCCTAAAATTTTGCCTGCGGCGCTATAAATGAAAGATGAATGGTATATCGGAGGATTAGGATGGATTAAGGTGGACTTTGAGTTATATTGTGTGATTTCTAGTGGTCATAGGTAATAACGAGGGATCTGGGTGTGCTATTGAGGTATTGAGTCTCCGATCATTGTGCGGCTCTTAAAAACTTTAGCTCTGTATTTCAAGCAGGGGTGGGTCCTCAAATTTCCTTTATCAAATCTTTTTATATCTCATTCCTCTATCAGTCCTCAATTTTAATCTCCAAATATCCCTATTAATTCTATAAATTCTCTGATATCCCGTCTAATCAACAAAATCCCACAATATCTCTTTTAATCCCTTCGAATTTGACTTTTGAGTTGCAAAAAGAACATTTACTCCCTCAAATTACACTCAAGAAGGTTATGAAAATAAAAATTTTATTTCCGATTTCCGCCTTCCGATTTCCGATTTCCGGCGTTTTTTTCCTTCCGATTTCCGATTTCCGAAAAAAAATTTTGATTTCCGATTTCCGAGTTCCGACTTTTGAGCCATTTCCGATTTCCGACAGTTCCGATTTCCGACACCTCTGGCTGTTCCGACCCACCTCTGGGGGAAACTGAAGAAAATTCTTTTTGATTTTCATCATTAATGTCTTTAAATGATGTACATTCTAATAACAAAAAATGACAAAATTTATTTTTATAATCTAATTGTTTGAAAATTAAATTATTTTCATCAAGATTTTTAGAAGAATTTTTATCTGTTTCTTCAATCAGAATTTTGTAAGCTAAAATAGAAAAACATTATTTAGAGGAGAATATAATCTTCTCACTCAAATTATAAAATTTCTTTTATTATTTGTACATACTTTTATCAGGGCAAAACAAAACACAAAAATTATCTTGATATATTAAAATGGTGATTTATTCCCTAGAGAGATAGAGAGTGTAAAGTTTATCCCTGAATCGATCCTGAAGCCTCTGGGTATTCTAAGAACACGGTAGGGATTCTTGGACTTAAATGTTAGCATGTACTAGATTCTCTCGTTTATGGGGGTGAATGTTCTTTGCAAACCCGATACGTCATTCTTAAAATAGAACGAGATAGCTGCTAGACGCTTAACATCTACCTGCTAATCGGGGTGCGCTTTTACATTTTAATAGATCTTAAGCCTACTCCTACTAAGCATTTTAGACACTACTTTGTTGGATTTACATTCATGCTTTTTATTAGAATAATAACTAGCATAATTTCAAACTAATTTTAATTTTAACCCCCATATTTTTGCTTAATTAATAAAAGCAATTTCAATTTTTTGCCCATTAGCAACAGAAATCATGAAAAAATTACCTCTATTAATCTCTACTTTGATAATATTCAATGTATGGTTATTAACATTATAAGCTGCATTTTGATTTGGAAAAAGTGAAGTAATTACAGGCATTTTGTCCCCATCGTGATATTCTGAAGGCAACAAATTTTTTAAATTCCAATTTTGCAAAATGTTGTTTGAATTTACTAATGAATCCAAAATTACTGGAATTGGCCAATGCCTAAATTAGTAAAATTGACCAGCTTGAACAGATTATTATCTCGAAATATATGTATACTAGTGTTGGAAATCGGTTATTAACTCTTAATCTTAATTTTCGGTTTCTAGTTTTAAATTAATATTGCTTTTATTTCGAAGAAATTTATAAAAATATCACTCATTTTCAAAAATTTCGGCCAAGCACTTCTATCTCAAAAAACATCCATTTCGTATGAAAAATAAAAGATTTACTCAAATACATTTAGAGGTAATTACCCTCACGCTAGCGATAGTAATTATTTGAGGAGGGTAATTAGACGAGTAAATAGGTAGGAAGACATTTTTCTAAGATTTAATTTTGCCAAATTTATTTGAATAAACAGACCAAATGCTGTAAATTAGAAAGAATTGTCTTAACAAAAATAATAAATTTCCATTAGGATATAAAAGACAAATCTTTGCTGACATTATTAATAAAATTGTGCCGCTTAGATAACCAAAAATGTTTGAATAAATTTGTCGAGCTAAATAGATTTTTGATTGTTAGTTAAAAAAGAATTTTAACCTTTTGCCCATTGTTTAACAACGCGCAATAAATTAGTAAACATTTCCGCACGTTCAGGATTTATTAGAGAAAATTTTGTTCGATAAGACATTCTATAACCTTTAAAAATATTTTCCTTTAATTTTTAAATTGTCTCTGATATTATTTTAATTGTTAAAAAATCTAAGTCATATTCGTTTTCTAAGACATTTTTTTACCCATAATGCGAATATAATGATAATAATTTTCAACGCATAATGCTCGTCTTATGAACAAGCATTATGGGTTAAATAAAAGAGTCTAACATTTTCTTATTTATCGCTACATCTTGTGACACATCCCATTCGCATGTTCATGATTATATAATGTATATTGGCAGATCAGTTCCCAGTTGATCAGTCTTTATGCGGGATCAAAAAGAGAAGCACCCCGTGTGGATTTGTAGCGGTATTAGCTAGGTACAATATTCTGGCCAACTCCCTAGCGAATATAATGATAATAATTGTATAGGTGTGATTTACAGAATTTTTCAAGCATACTTTCACTTCACCAATATATATTTAACGAAAAAATATTTTTAAAAATATAATTTATTATAAACAAGCCTGTAAGAATTAAAATACTCTGAAAATGCTGAGAATCATTTAAATTATCCATTCTTTTAATTAATTCATTTAATATGTAAATATTTTCTTTAACAACTTCCTTATTATTATGTTCTGACAATTTTAATTCTCCAGGAATAGATGTAACTGGAAGTTGTGCAAACATAATATCCATTTCGAGTCCTTCTATTACTAATTCTATGAGTGGTACACGGGCATTGGCTATTGAATTGATATTGAATAAATCACAATTGAAATTCTATAATTATGAAATGCTTATTATTTTAATGAATAGATGATATTAGAAGATTCCAAGGTCCTGGAGATTCCATGATATCTTGAACTAATCCAAAATTTTTGAATGATTGAACCGATATCCGATCTGAAATTTTTGGATCAGTCCCCAAAACTTTAATAACCTTTGAAAAATATCCGGTAACAAATAGGATCTCGGGAATAGTTTCCAGCGAGCAACGCAACTGCAATTACTATAACAAGTATAGCTCAATTTCAACACACTGCCGAAAATTTCTAGAATTTTCGTGGCCAATAGAACCGGATCATTAACGAACTATATATCTTAAAACCCGTACTGTCATTATGATTATTCTGAAAAAATATTCTTTTAATTTTCAAATGTTTTTTATTAAATAAATTTCCATACCAATTTTCTTGAATATTCCACCTCTAATTCTTTAGCCAAATAAAAATAAAAGGAATTTTCATTATTCCCAAAAATTAAATCTTTTCTTGATTGTTCCTCTACGTTATCACAAAAATTTAATGAAGGTATTAAGAAAATAATGTCAATATCAGAATTATCTGTAGCTGTATCCAATAGTATGGATCCTCCAACAATCATCGAGAAGCCTTTAATATAAATTATTTCTTCACAAATCATAATAAGGTTAAGCAGATATGCACAGAAATCGAAAAATATGCACATTTATCGGAAAATATGCACACGAGAGGTGTCGAAATATGCAAATATAGCATAAAAAATCGGCCCTAAAGTGTACAGGCAACTAAAAGCACCATCTCTCATAAATAATTCTCCCTGATACGTGCAAAAAAACATGCATTTGCATGTTTTTCCACCCATAATTATAGTAAAAATTTATTTATTTACCTCCAGATTTCCTAGAATTATTTTCACAAATTATTTTTAACCATTTCTCAAATTTTTCTTTTAACCAATTTAAACAATTTTCTCTCGATTTTAATATTCTTTCACTTATTTTATATAATTTATCAAAATATGTTAAATCAAAATTTTTATTTTCAATATTGAACACCTGACTATATTCATAAAAGTTAGGTGACAGCCATTTAGTTTTTTCTAATGGAATGATTTTTGTAGTTAAAGTGCCATTCTCGATTAGAGAATAAATTTCTTTTTGTAAATTATCATCTAAATAATTACAAGTAAAATATGGCTAAAATTAAAGTCCAAAAATTTTTTAGTAAGAGTGATAAGTTATGCTAAGAGTGATTAGGGTAAGAGTGAGGTTAACAGTTATTGCCTCCTGACAGTTATTGCTAGGCGCTTTCACTCACCATGTACGGGTGTTCTACCAAATGAGCTACCGGAACGCTACTTTCACCTTCTCTTTCAATAGATTTCAAACCCCCACCAAGTGAGCGTTTTAAATGCTAGCCAGCTGGATCTTTCTCTTACTATAGGAGTGATTACTTATAGTTAAGTCTTGACAGAGTATTCCAAAAACTGACAACACTAATTATAAATAATCTATACAAACCAATTGTTTGTTGTTCAAACATAACACGAATTGAAAGAATATTTGACATGAAAATTTGACAAAATTTAATCAAATTGCTTTTACATTTTTGATCATTTTTATCAATATATTCACGCATTTCTCCTCCAAACAATTCAAAAATCCCTTCAAAAAAATCAAAATTTAGTGTTGGGTCCTCTTCATTGTGATTTACAAATTTATTAAAATTTTCAAATTTATCTTGAAAAATATTTATTTGTTTATCGCTTGATATTTTTATTTTTTTTGAAAAAATGGAACAAAACATTTGAAAATTAATTTTTGTTAATATTTTTGAAATAATGGCGATCAACTGATTTTTTGAGTTGGATTTTTCATTAACTTTGTTTAGTATATTTATGGAGGTTTTTTCACTAAATAAAGTTATTCTTTTTATATTATAGTGTATATGCTTAAATAATTACCCTGTTTCATATAATCACCCTCTCCCATCCCCTCCCCTATTAATTACCTCACCAGCAAAAGGTTGAAACAATAATAACCCATTATAACTGTTTGAACCATTTATTTTAGAAATTATTTCTTAAAATAATTAATTTGAAAGAGAATAAGGGGAGGGGTTCAAGATATATTTTACCTATTTAATTTTTAAATTATCGAAATAATGAATTATCGAATAGTTCAGCTCTAATATATTTAAAATAATTAAAATATAAATAAATTAACTAACCATCGTCTTTCAAGTTCTTCAACAAAATTTTCATCAACCGGTAATTTAAAAGAAACACTTTCCAAATTTTGGTTTATTTTAAACAATAAAATCATTAATTTATTTATATTATGTTTGTTTGTATCTCCATTTTGTTTGAAATTTTGTTTTTTAAATTTCTTCCAAAATATTTCTATGGACTTCATTATATTTTTAGCATCCTCTTTTCTTTAATAAAAATGGATTTTAGAAGTACCCTTCAGATTCTTGTCTTTCTTGCTCTACGATTAATTATTACTTATACGCGGGCTTCTTACTCTGTGTGCAGAGTAGGAAGCTCCGAAAATCAACCTCTCCGGAGCCGAAGCTAAGATAAAAAAGTCGGAGCCAGAGCTCCACTACCCAACAAATATATTACTCCAAATAATTTAATAATTTTGATTACTTGTTTTGATCAATTATTATTTCAGTTTTTGCCAACAAACTTGCACTCAAAATTTTATCTTCAATTAATTTTGTTAAAACTATTATATTCACTAATTCCTCTAAATTGGGAATTTCCACTATTCTTTCTTTATTTTGGATTATTATATGAAGATTTAGGGAATATATTTCTTCTAAATGTCTTTCTAAATATCCTTCTTTAAACGATTCTTTTAAATCTTAATTTAAAAATTTTTTAAACCTACTATAATTAAGATTGAGAATGTCATGTTCATTAAATCATTCGGTGTTTGGGCGGAGTTTAAAGAAAAATTTTTGAAAAATGTTAACTCAAAGCATTAGTGCAGTATAAGGTGTAATAAATTCACTTATCTTTTATCGTCTTAAGCTCTGCTCGGATTTCAAACAAAAATCTCAGTTATCGGCGGGAAATTTTTGAGAAAACTCAATTTATCTTTTATTTCTAAAAAAATCTGATATATTGTTACATGCTATGCGGCAAATATAATTGGGTTATTTAATGAAACCTAAATCTGGTATATTTTTATCCTTAATCGGTTGATCATGCATGTCAAAAAGATTAAGGGTAGTGATATCCCCAGATATCCGTATCTGATACGAAATTTTCGGTTATTCGGCCTTTTTAGATCCGGATTTTTGATATTATAGAAAGAGTTTAGCAAAGGTTTAGCCACAGGGCTGGATTCGAACCTGCGACCTCCTCGTAGTTCCACGACATACATGAGCTCTACCACTGAGCTGCAGGGGCAACGACTAATGCTTTCTCTTTCATCCTTTTAGATCGTTTAACACCAGCCTAAACGATGAATAAAAGGATAAATTTTAAATTACTTTTTAATTCAATCATCTCAGTTAATTTATTTATTGCTTCATTCAAGGAAGTTTCATCAATTACATTTTTTATTTCATTTTCCTCAATTTCTTCCTCTTCCAATTTTTCTTCAAAATTTAAAAATAAATTTGCCTTTTTTCCTTTCTTTGTTTTATCCCATCTTTGCTTCGATTTTTTCGATAAATTTTCCATCGATTTACTTCTTGACAATTTACTCAATGGATATGTTTTATTTACGTAAATATTTTTATCTACATATTATTCAAATAAAAATTATTTTTAACTAAAATAAACTTGGGTTGTTCCCCCGAAAACGTCTGTGGGTGGATTTGCCATGTTACAAAGTTTTAGATTGTTTCGGGTTTGGGCTCGAATCGGGCCGGTTCGGATAGGGGACAAAATATAGTCCGTGTTCAGGTCGGGGTACAATTCTGATAGAAACCTGAGCTTAATTTTTGTAATTTAAATATCTCATTTTCTTTTGAAATATTTTCTTGTTTTAAATTTTTCTCTTCAATTATTGCGCATTCAGTATTTATTAAATTAGTACTTTTGGTAGTTTGTTCTTTATTTACAGAAATTTTTTCTTCAGTCTTTGAATTTATTTCTTGCGTTTTTAGTTCCTCAACAATTTTGTTCTGTTAATTAATTAATTTATAATAAATATTATGGCACACATTATTAGTTTACTGATCACTCAAATTCTATTTTTAATTCTTAAGTATTCCCTTACAAACCCTATATTCCAAACTCAAACTTTTCTAGATCTAAAATTCAAAAATTCTCGTTGTCTATAACTAAACAATGGCTAAAATTTTTCCTGGAAAGAAAGAATTTTGGCTCCCTGGCTTCTTGTAAATTTCATAAAAATTTCTTTTGGAAATCCAAAATTTTATTATTTATTAAAACTTACATTCTCTTTTGTTATTGTTTCTTCAGTTAAAGGCACTTTACCTTGTTGAACTGTTTGATAAAATTTTCTTTTAGAGATTCCAAGAAAAAGTTTGAATTCATTATCTGAAAAATTAATGATTTTATTTTTTTAGAAAAGAATATAGGTATCTATGTATAATAATCTTGTAAATAAACATGACCGAAAAATTTGAAGAAAATAATTTTAATATCATCGGACCTTAAATTTAACTATCCATAAATTTAGATAAGCGAGACCACTTAGCAGGTCAAGTGGAGAAAATTATGCGTCAGGTTTCGTGACTGAAAAAAGTCTGCGGTTTCGGGTATCGGGCTTCAGATAATCTGACATATCCTTGCCACATGGTGGATCCGCCTGTTCTTTCTATGCTTATAATTTTATCGACTTCAAAGGAGTATTTAAAATCATGTCAGATGTCCATATACTTTAATCTTCTCCAACTGTGCATGTAAAATCTAGTCCGTCTGGATTAAATAATTAATTACCATCAATCTCTTTAATTTTATTTGTCAAATGATCAAAATCCTCTTCATCTACTTCACCATTCTTATTTAGAAAATATTCTACAATTTTTTCTCTATAAAGTTGCTTTTGGTCTTCAATCATTTTTCCAAATAATTTTTGATTTTTTAATTTTATTTCAACACATTCTAGCCAGATATTTTTATTTATTAATTTTAATTCTTTTAATATTTCTTCTATACAGAATTTTATAGACTGCAAAATTGTTGGGGAATTAATACTTTTTTGTGCATGTAATTTTGTGTCCAAAAATATTTCCTTAAATCATTTTAATGTAATAATTCTATGTATATTTACAAATACCTGAAATTGAACCAAAAATATATCTTTAGGGGGATCATTTAATTTCATAATAAATTCTCTCAAAAAATAATCTCCTTCCCAATAGAATTCAAATATTTTATCAATTATTAATTTAATTTCCTTTAATTTTTCTTCATCTATAATTAAAATAGTACTTAATTATTTAAAGCTAGAAAATATTTTTTTACATTTTTTATTCATTTTGTGAAACCATTCCCTATATAAAAAATAATCTATTGTCAATTTTATTCTCAATTTCTCGATAATTTTATCCTTTTCGTTAAAATATCCAGTAAATAATCCAACTAAAATATTACTTTCCTCTGAAAAAAATTTTTTAGAATTAATTTTTAGATAAAAATAAATAACCAATACTATCTCCAAAGAAATGAGTATATTTTTGAGTGATCATTACAGTTCTAGCCAAACCAAATAATTGTATAAAATTACAAATTGCTCTTTTAGGATCCTTTTGTTTACTTTAATTAAAATATTAAATATATCAAGTTTATTAGGTTATTGCATGACCTAATAAAAATAATTTTCTTAGTAAAGCAGATCTGGGATATAGCTATTTCTCTCCTTCAGTAGTGCAAAAGGTTATCCGCCAGCTAGGAGCAAAGCACCAAGCATCTTCGGCAGACCAGACTGATGTATTAACCATTACTGCTGCATAGCCTCAGGAATTAAATAGCTATATGCTTTACATCATTAAAATAAAATTTAAAATACATATAATAATTAATTTACCCCATTTTTAGATAAAAATTCTTTCTTTTCTTTAAAAAATACTGAACAAAAACAATAAAATTTGTTTCTTGAATGGACCCTTCCCAATTTTCAATTATTTTTTCAATTTCATTTTTATTAATATTACTACATTCTATTAAATTTTCTTTCTTATTTGTTTTTCTTTTTACTTTATTTATTCCTTCAAAATATTTATTTGATAACATTTGGTTTTGGGCTAACAAATTACAAATACCTTCGAGTTGTGAATAATTGTAAAAATAGGTTAGATCGCTTAGATCGGTTATTCTAAAATAATAAAAATTTATTTGGGATTTAACAAAAAATAAAGGCATTTTAAATTATAATCAGTCCTGGCTGGGTATGCCTCTGAAAGCTAGACCCTGATCAGAATACTCCAGTGAAATAATATTCACCTATGGGTAAATGTCCAGGTCTCTGCCTATATGTCTGCAAAAAGTTTCGGTTCGGTTTTTCGGTTAACCGATGAATCTGGTGAAACCGACAACTCTAATCGGGAATAATGAAGGAAGAGTCGATTCGCCGACAAAAACTGATATTCAATTCCAAATCTCCTCGGTTTTATTAAAATATTACCCAGTTATTTCCTCCAAATTATTTAAATTTCTCTTAACATTATTTAACATAAAGGTATGTGAAATAATTGTTATTTTTAGTCTCATTTTAAAAATATCTTTTGCCTGATTATTCAATAAATCTGCATAATGACTTTCAAGAATATTTAAAGCATAGTATTCGCTTTCCATTGGAAAACGAAAAAAGCGCCATTTATAATAAGCAAGTTTAAAATCTTTAAATTAAAAAATTAATTAATTATTAATTAATTAAAATAGCTGAGGGAACACCAAGTCAGCGCTTCTCCCTCAGATTAATAATTATAGACTTACAACTTAGAGGATTTGGAATTGCTTCGATAAAAATGGGTTGAAATAATACTAAATGAAAGAAAATAGTTGAAACCAACATTTATTTTATTTTTTTGTTAAAATTATTTAAAATGTCAAAATATCTAAAATTGTTAAATTTTGAAGCAAATTATATTAATTTCTGATAAATATTGAAGAGACTGGACAGGGAGTGTACGGATTTCTCGGAAAAGATAAAAAATACAAATTGGCTCAATTAATTTTTGGATATCTAATACTTCAAATTTTTTAGCACTTTAGGCAGAAGATTTTGAGTTTTAGAGCCTATGTTCAGGATATAAAGCAAACATAAGCAAATTTAATATTAACAATTTTGACAAGCCTCGAAAATTTTTTACGAGATATCTCGAAAAACATTGATTTAGATAACTAAGATTTTTATTTGAGATCTCGTCTAGATCCGGTCTCTAATCTCTAATAAATATTAGAGATTAGGGATCTCTAATAAACCTCTAATAAATATTAATAAATTAATGAAATTATTTGAATATTTATTTATTTTTAATTATCAGGCAAAAATACAATTTTAAATTCATTTTAAAGTAATAAACATGTGAATGTTAAATGAAAAAAGTTAATTTAGCAAGGTCATTTTAACTGTTAATTATTATTTTTTTCTCAGCGTTTTCACCGAAAATTATACTATAAAAGTCTAAATGAAGTAAAAACTATGGGAATGTGTTTATTAGATTTCAAAAAAATATTTTTTGAGGATAAAAAATATGGGAAAAATTTTCTAATAAAATAAAATTTAAACATTATTTTTAAAAGTAATAAAATTTTAAAAACTTTGGGAGGACATGAAGACTGATTTCTTCTTTTTGCCAGAGGCAAATATTTTCCGATTTTATTTGTCAATTAGAACTTCTAATAAGATATATTAGAGATAATTCAAAAAACTACTTATTTTGAAAAAAATCTCGGGATTCGGGATTTCAGACATAGGCTCTCAAACATTCATTCCTTTCAGCAACTTCCCAATTAAAATTAATCTTCGAATACACCTTAATACTTCACTTCCAGGGTTGGTTGTGTAGTTGTAGTTGAATGAGGCGTTACCAATCATTAATGGGAAGGTGCGTAATTGGATAAATACAAATAAAAGGTGTATAAAGGTGAACAATCTGGGAAAACATGTGAAGAGGTGAATGAGGGGATGGGGAAAGATGAAAGGTAAAGGAACTATATATTATGGAAGTAATATTTGGAAATAATAGAGGGGTTGATGTTGGTTAGAGGGGGGTTAGGGGGTTTGGAGGTGGATGGCACTCTAGTGCCTTATATATTATGGAAGTAACTACCTTACTACACTCTAGTGCCCTAAATAAAATAATTTCTTATAATTGAGATCATTATATATGACAGAATTTTTAATCTAATTCTTCAATCCTTGAGTTATTCTATAAATAATATCCTGAGTTGCATAAATTATCATTGGATGCGAGTAACCCTTCAACTAAATTAATTTAAAAAATAATTTTTAATTAGTTAATATCATACCACAATTTCATCATTTTGTCCATTAATTGAACTTACAGACTGCCCGTCACATGCAATATTACCAACAATTGTATCATCTATTGAACGAATTACTGAAATTCTTGAAAAGGCTTCATAACCTACACTAAATATTTTTTATAATTAATTTATCATTTTTTATTTCTTGCTATCAAAGAATTTCTTAAAATGTTGGGTATCCAGCAGAGGTGGGACGGAACAGTCAGAGGTGTCTGAAATCAGAAGAGCCGGAAATCGGAACAGGCTCACATACAGAAGGAAAAAACTTCAGAAATCGGAAGTCAGAATTCCGACCCACCTCTGGTATCCAGGAAAAAATGAATTCAAAAGGAAAAAAGTTATAGCTAAAGGAAAAAATGAATTCAAAAGGAAAAAAGTTATAGCTAAAGCAAAGTGTGCCCCCACGTTCCATTATGTACTACACATAGTAATTTAAATACGTACACTGAATTAATATCTCTCAGAAATGCAGAATTACAAGAAATTCCATTTATTTCATTACAAGGTTCTGACTAAGATAATAATCTGCACAAAGGCTCTGCATCTCTATTAGAACCAGCAACTCCAATAAATGTATGGACCAAATTAGTTAATGGTTGTCCTAAATATTGTCCAGTATCGACACAAATTCCACCAAGTATTGCCTTTTTATTTAAAAGAATCTTATAAAAGTTTGTCTGTCAATATTTTATAATTACTTTTCTTGCCATAGGTGATCCCATACTAAAAGCTACAACGTCAATATTGGAATTTTTATACCGAGAAACTGCTTCGATCAGAAGTCGAATCTTAATATAATATTTATTTTGTGCCATATTATGGTTATACCTAAAATGTTGGGGAGGATATGTCGGGTTCGAAAAATAGGATTCTTGGCACGGATGTCACGGGTTATTCGAAAGCCATATATAAAACAGAAGCCTGACTATTTTAATCTAAACATAAGCCTTGAACAAACCGAAAAACTTGAGAAATTGAGGGTTTTAGGTCGAGAACAGTCCTCTTATGGTTTTGTCTATGATTTTGAATAAACCGCGACATCCCTGGTTCGTTGTACTGTACAGGATTTATATTAAGATTTTCCATATTTGCCAAGCTATAAGGAAATATGTGAGAAATTCTCTGAACACCTAACCATTTTTTATATTGCCAAATAGAGTACATTTATGTAAATTTAAAAAGAAAATGGTCATAAAACCAAAAATTCTAAAAAAAAGTATAGTTAACCTGAGTTATATGTCTGCACTCCATCTTATCTTTAAGAAATCTTTTAACACCATAGGAATATGTCGTTGCATAAAGTTCAGAATTATTATATCCTTTTGTGAGGAAATAACGTCGAATATATTCGTATGTTCCCGCAACGTTTGTCAATCCATGAACGAAGATTATTGGCCGTCTTTTTGATATACGTCTATAATTTAATTTTTTTGATAAAATTTTCAAAAATATTCCAATTATGGTAAAGTGGCCAGACATTTCATAAAAATAGCTAAATTTGGATTAGAATTGATTCTGATAGCTCTTGTATGTAAAGCTATTAAAGGCTCACCATCACACATAGGACACGTTTTCTTTTTTCGTTTTTGCTATATTTTTTAGGTGATTCCTAAGCATTCCAAGTATTTTAGATATTTCCAATGCAATAATTGAAACAAAGGAATATTCCAACAAGTTATCCCAGTAATTAATAAAATTACCCGAGTAATTAATAACATTTACGTTCCCAACTTTCACTTAAGGACCAAAATTTTGCTTAATGTGTCTTTAGGTTTAAACTAGGGTTGCTCACGGACGGTTACCGGAACCGGAACCGGAACCGTTAACCGGTGTTTTTGGCGAATTAACCGGAACCGAAAACCGGCGATAACCGAAAACCGGGGGTACCGGTTAATAACCGGTAGTGATCAACCCTAGTTAAAACGTATGTAAGTCATTGTGTGACTTTTAAAGGTAATATTATAAAATAACAATAATAAAATTCACTTATTCCCTTCATTTTCTTGGCCACCCCCAAAACTTCCACCAAAACCTAAATCTCTTCTAGCAATTAATTTTTCTACTTCCTCCCCATATTCTTTAATTAAAAAGTTTGAAAAATCTCTTGAAATTGTAGCTTGAACAATTGGAATTATAGAAAATAAAAATATTAGAAGGTTATTAAATAATAATAATTTAAAAACGTAAAATACACCAGCCATTAATTAACAATTATTTTAAATATTCAATTAAATACATAATACTAGAATTTATTTAAAAAATAAATTTAATAAAAAACTGCAAAAAAGCAAAGAAATAATTGGGTTATTACAAATTTATCGAAGTAATTTTAAGCAATTTTAAGTAATTTTTTGCGAAAAATTTAATGAAAATATAAACTACAAAATGTTTAAAAACGAATGTTTGTTAAAAATAGTTTAAAATTTTGTTTAAGGAAAATTTTTAGGAAAAAAAAATTTTTTAAGGAAAATTTACAAAATTTACTCGTCTATTTTTCTGATTTTTAAGTTCCAATTGCTTAATTTATTTGAAATTTTTATATACTACCGTATTTTCTCTAAAATAACCCCCCCCCTCTAAAATAACCCCCCTCTAGAGGTCGATCGAAAAAAATAACCCCCGGGTTATTTTATTTTAGAGAAAATACGGTATTTATATATTTAATTCACAAAAATTAGAAAAATATTTCATCAAATCGGTGTTTATAAAGTATTTCCCAAAAAATGCATCTTAAGAAATTATAAATCCACTCGGTTTTATAGATATGGTTTCTAAGAGTTAAGTTTTTTATTGTTTTAAGTAGAGTGAATCAAGAGAGGAATACTATACGAAATTTTAAGAGACTTGATCTTGATCACGTTAATTATCTCGGATTTGCGATTTTCATCACACAAGCTTTAAAATAAATGGTGTGTATCAGGGATCATGCATCCATGCAGAATTCACAATTTCTGAAATATGGAATTCCTGAATATTATTCGTGTTTACAGTAAATTTGAATCACGAACAAAAAGAACGCAGGGAATCCCAGGTTTTCGGAAATTAATATGTAGTTTATGAAGATACGAGGATAAATTATAATTTTACAAGATTTAATTAAATTATTAATATAAAATTGAGAATAACCAAGCAAAAATAGCAAAAAGTTTGAAAATAAAATATTTTTAAAAGTAACTCGTTAATTTCAATTTATTTTACACCCATTACAACATTAATTTGTTCGGAGAACACAAAATAATTCCTAAATTAAATATGTAGTTTAAACAAACAAATTAAATGAAAAATTTTTATTTTTTATTTTTCCCGTTAAAACTATTTTTATTTAAAATTTGCAGTAAATTACCTAAATGCTTAAATTTTTAACAAATTAAAATGTTAAATTTATTAAAGAAATGTTTTTAATTAGAGTTAACAACGAGAGTCAATAAATTATTTTAATGATAAGAATGTTTTTCTTCAGGAAAGGTTCTTTCACGTACCTCTTTAACGTAAGAAATAAATGCATTTTGAATAGAATTTTGATCCTTTAAAAAATTTTTGACAAATTTTGGAGGTTTTTCTCCAATTCCAAGAATGTCATAAACCTAAGAAAAATGGGTATATTTTGGGCTCTATTACACAATATACGTCCAATCAACTATTATGCGTCCAATCAACTTTTATACGTCCAATGAAAATTTATGCGTCCAAGCAAATTTTTATACGTCCAATAAAAGTTTATGCGTCCAAATAAAATTTTATATGTCCAATGAAAAAATAAATTCAGAAAAAATCAAAATAATTTTTATTTATTATAACGCCTTGCTCAAAAGGGGTTAATAGAAACAACTGTTCCCGTCACATGAACAAACGTCCCCGTCACTGGAACAATCGTCCCCGTCACCGGATCAATCTCAAATCCGGTTTAAAATGGATTCGGATCCGGATTTCGCAATGGAGCCGGGCCGGATCCAGCCGGATTTTTCTGGATTAATCCGGTCGGGGAAAAATCCGCAGATCGCGAAAAAACCCGGATTTGGTATCCGGACTCTTGAAAAATCTGGCCGGATCCGGCCCTGTCACTAATAAAAATGTGTTTAGACATATAAAATTTGATTGTACGCATAAACTTTTCATTGGACGCATAAATTTTTATTGGACGCATAATCTTTTCATTGGACGTATAAACTTTAATTGGACGTATAAAAGTTGATTGGACGTATAAAAGTTGATTGGACGCATAATAGTTGATTGGACGTATATTGTGTAATAGAGCCATATTTTGTTATCTCACCGCATATTATTCTTCCCGTTTCTTTTTCTTTCTCCAAAAAAGTATAGATAGGTCAAAGTGAGTTATATCGTCATTCAACAGCAATGCGAATCTGTTCGCAATATTTGCATGTATCCTTTATGTGGATTGCTAGCCCTACTTACCCAGAGTTATAGCACACACACATTAACGGCCCATGCTTTTACAAAAATAATGTTATCGCCATAGATCGTCATAAATGTTTAACAGTTTTTTAATTTTTTACCCACGTGTACTATTATTGAGAAAGAAGGAGAAGAATAAAATGAGTGAGATGACACAATAGCAAAATTATTTAAATTATTTAAAAAAATAATTTAGAAAATATTTACAACAAGAATCTGTCCATCACAATGAATGCCAGCACCAATTCCAATTGTTGGAATTTTTAAGGAATCTGTGATTTGTTTGACCAAATCTTTAGGAACACATTCAAGAACAACAGCAGATGCTCCACATTTTTCTATCTGAATAGCCAAATCTAATAATTCTTCCGCTGTTCTTTTGGATTTTGAATTTCCTTGAACTTGATAACCACCTTAGATAAAATAAATATCGTATGGCATATCCAAATATTTAGAATCAACAATTCTTTATGTAACTTTTATTATTCTTTGATATACTAACATGTTCCACCACAACCTTTCTAACCTTACATTTGATCAGTTGTACAATGCTTATATTTTATCCTTTTTTCCTAGATCCAGAATCTACCTATATGCAGTATACTATTTATTATTAAATTTATAATTTCCACTTAAGTTGATTATATCACCTATGGATTTCATTCGTGACGTAAATAAATATTATTAACTGGATCACGGATTTATTATTTTTACTTAATGGAGCAGTGCCTGCTTTCCTGGGTATTTGCATTAAGTAAAATAATTAAATAATATAACCAAGTGAATGTACTGATTGCGGAGTTAATCCAATATGTGCAAAAACAGGAATAGACAAAGAATTAAGTTCTCTTAACATTTTCAAATGTAATTCAGAATTTGAAGGTATTTCTAATTTAACTGCTGCTGCCCCAGCTTTAGAAAGTAAAGAAACAGAAGATTCAATGACTTTTTCAACACTATAAGAACACTAAAATATTTATTTCATTCTTTAGTTACATAATAAAAAATGCGCAAACATAGTAGATTACCGAATCCAAACTTTGAGGACACGAAACTTGAGGACTCGAATTTTACAAGGTCATGTCCGAAAAAATTCTTTTACGCAACTTTTTTTCGCAAATTGTTCAGTTCACAAAACATGATATAAATAAAAAAACCTTACAGAAAAAGGCAAATCAGCAACTAATAAAGCTCTTTTAATTCCATTTGAGACTATTTTTGTGTGATATATAATATTTTCAAGACTAACGGATAAAGTATTTTGTTTTCCTTGTATAACACAACCAAGTGTATCTCCGATTAAGATAACATCTACACCTGCCTGATCCATCTATTTATTTAATATTTAAAAAATCATAAATTATAGGATTAAAAATTGAAAGCCTTAAAAATACAAAATACGCACTAAAATAATTAAAAAAAAAGTATATAATGACTTAATTTTATTAAATAATAATGTCATATACCCAAGGAATGTCACGGGATTAGAAAAGGTTGGGTTATAAAAATTTACTTCGGATCGGTTTCAATTCAAAAAAAGCCCGATTTTGTATCTAGGGTCGTGTCAGTTAGGAAAATCAAATCTGTTTCGGACTTTGGAATATTCCTCGGATCGGGTCTCGAGTCGAAAAAAGTTCGGGTTGTGCGTAATGACATTCCTGATATAAATAAATGAAAATATTCTTATTTTTTCCTATTTTTTTAAGTTTCAGGAAATTTTTAATAATATGTAGAAATAGGGTAATGATGCCTACAATATTTTTAAAATAATTAATTAAATTTACTTCTTTTCCCATTGAATAATCATAAGCAGTTAATGAAACAATAGGAACCCCTTCTTTCTTCATTCGATGTAACTTTGGTATTGTTATTAATTTTGGAATATTTGAATTATTTTTATAAAGTGATATATCATTACCATTCGACATTTTTATAAGAATTTATTTTTAAACGGAAAAATTAGAAAATAAAGAAATTCATTCGCTAAAAGATTATTTAAGGTCTACTAATTTTTAATAGGTAAATAAATTTTAGGTATGTATATAAAACTCACTCCACTTTATGTATATAATAATACATGCCACTATCAGATAAATACTTTTTGGTCAGGAGTTTTCTTAAGATAAGACGAAAAAACTCCTATTTTTTGAGGGAGTTACCTATCACAGATGGCAAAGTACAAAAACCGTGTACAATGTTCTGACATTGACTGTTTTCCCTATGCTATCTCCAAATGTTTTAGGTGATAAATAAATTCTTTTAAATTAAATTTCTCATACAAAGATAGAAAAATTTGTAGTAAAAAGAAATTTGAAATGGTACTTGTTTTTAATTAAAAATAGTGCTCAACTATTTGAATATTGGTGCGCCGACATTTGAGCCGCTAACGAGATTTCTGGCTTCATGAAGATTTCTGGCTTCATGGTCTTCCAAAATTCCCAAAATTTTCGCCTGCGACGCTGAAAAAGGAAGAAATTTTGCTCATTGACCTGCCAAAATTCCAAAAATTTTCGCCTGCAAAATTTTCGCCTTATGTGTATTTCGCAGGATTTGAATGGAGTTAAGTGGATTTTAGTATAGGTATCTGGATATTCAAGGGATCTAATAGGTTAGCGAGGGATTTGGCCTTCCGAAACTCGGGTGTTCCCACTTGGCCTTCAGAAATTCTCAAAATTTAAGCTAGCAGCGCAAAATGAGAGTGATAGAAGACACATCAGAAAAACTTTCTTTCCTACATTTATCATACCCTAATAAATTAAATTAAAAATCAACGGGAAGCTACTTTATTGTTAAATTTCATTCCGATAAAATACTTAGAAGCTCTAAATTAATTGAAATTAACAAAGTAAGTTTAATTATTCACATGTTTTCCCATAAAAATTCATACAGTAAAAATTATTTGAAAGTGCAAATATCTTTTTAATCTGCCGCCAAATAATAATTTCCTCTTTAAAGGCAAAGACGTCTAAAATTAATAATGTCTATTTTAAAAGCACTTACTATTGACATAAATATTTTTAAAAGAATATCCCGCCTTTTTAATTTTAGTGTATTTTGAGAGCCTATGTTAATTTTAGTGTATATTAAAACACATAAAGCAAGAGAAAATTTTAAATTTTTTTTTGACTTTATTTGTTAAGGAAAATTGTTTGTTAGCATATTATATATACATTTAATTAAATTGAAAATAATATTTTAAATTTAAAATGAAAAAGTATATTTAATAAATTTTCTTGAGTTCAGATTCAGTTAGGTAACCCCCAACCTATCACGTCTTATAAAATCATTGTAATTGTTTTCTTGTTTTTGGGTATGAAAAACCTCGTTATTGCAACTCGTCAAAGTCATGAGAACAAAAATAGTTTCCTTATAGAGTTACGTCGAGTGGTATATGATTAATTATAGAACAAGCAAAATAGCTCTAAATAGTTTTGAAAACGGGAAAAAATGGTAGGGGATCTAAACCAAAGAATCACCTCCAAAATTAATCACCTCCAAAATTAATCACTTAACCTTAAAAATAAATGAAGATAAATTCACATGTTTAATTTTAGTTTTCAATTTAATATGCTTTCGTCTTTTAAAATAATTGTTCTATTTTCATTAAATTTACTCATAAAAATTGAAGCGGATGACCCTTGTGAAAATCCTTGCGTGAATTTTTGTCTTAAACCAGAATGTAAAGGATGTAAGTTTTTATGTTTTTTGTAAGTTTTTTATGTAAGCAAATTAAATTTTAAGAGCATCTAATAAATCAGCTTCTTTTATAAACTGAAAATAATTCTGGAAAATAATTTATGACCGGGGAAAGGATTTTTATGACCAATTTTTTACTGAAATAGTTATGGTTTGAGAAGCTCAAATAATTTGTTATTCTTTAGATATCATGTTTACGTGAAGCCTATTTTCACCTATTGAAACTAAGGTTGGCGGTTCCTGGGAAATCTTCGGTTATCCGGAACCGATAACCGAACCGACAATTTCGGTTATCCGGAACCGGAACCGATAACCGAATTGAAGATTTCGGTTATTCGGAACCGGAACCGAAATTTTTATTAACCATCTACCAGATTTCTTCCATCTTTAGCGCCGCAGGCGAAAAGTTTACGAATTTCGGAAAGCCGTAAGCAAAAAAATTAACTTTTTATTGGTCAAACGAGAAATTTTTTGAATTTTAGAGGGCCAAAAACCCATAATTCCTCCATGTAAAAATAGAGTAATTTTTAAAACAAAAGTAAACTTATAAAATAAGTTATTTATGGAAAGAAAAATATAAAAAATTCTTGTCCTTTGAACAGGCATCGAACCCAGCTTTAAGCCACTAACGTCGTTGGTAAAGCCAAACACCTTAACCACTCAGCCACCCACTCACATGAGGAGATTGAAAAAAATAAATATTTGTGAAAGTGGCAACTATTATTAAATGTATTTACCTAATAATTATCAAAAACAATTCTGGGAACCGAACCGAAGGTTTCGGTTATCCGGAACCGGAACCGATAACCGAATTGAAGATTTCGGTTATCCGGAACCGGAACCGAACCGAAAATTTTCGGTTATCCGGTCTTTTTTCGGTTCCGGGTAACCGGAACCGCCAACCTTAGTTGAAACCTATTTTTGAGTTTTCAATCTAAAAATCCAATCCTTAATAATAACTTTAAACTATCGAGAATAATTAGGTAAATAGGAATTTCCATAAAATATGGACCCCCGTACTGTACACAACTAAGTTTAGTATACATTTTTAGTATTAAACTGGTCTATGGTATGAGATGATACACACAGTAGTATGTCCAATTTCGTTAGATTTAGTTTATAATAAGTGGAAAATAATTTTATAAGATATTTACTTATAATATTTTATATTGTAAACATATACCTATTTTAGTATATAACAATAACAAAAAACTTGCTTTTCACCTTTCAAATAATTTATATGCTACAAACGACGATGATTATCTTAGAAATTATTTGGCCGTAGAAATAATTATCTGGCATCGAACTATGAATAAAAGTTTTCTTAGAGGTTGGAATAAAAATGAAAAGGTAAAAAAATTGCGAAAATGGACTGTTAATTTGTGGAAAAAATGGGGAGATAGATTTGATGCGCCTTATTGTTTAATAAATTTTAGTGGGACAGACTTTCTAGCTCTGGAAAAAATTAAAGAAAAATTCCCAGCTTTTATTTATCGTATTGTTAATTCAATCGAAGATTTAAAATCAAAAGATAATGCTAATAAATACACAAATAACGAGCTTGGAGATTTTTTATTCGTTGACGATTTACAGGTTTTAATGAAAACATAACGTTGAAATTCATAAAAAAAATTTATAAAAATAAAATAGATCATATTAATTGTATGGAAACCTGGAATCAGAATTGGCCAATCCTGAGAAATCCACGGAAATATCTAAGATCCTAACCGAAAGGGTTCGGAGATCCTGTCTTTCTCAAATCCGAATGATAACGAGTAGGGCTTGCAATTATATGGACGAAATAATTGAAAATATGCACATAAAATATGGATGAAATTTTTCACAATATAGATGGAAATATGGGAAGAATCTCGAAATATGGACGAAATATGGATAAAAGTTTTAATTTTTACTCAAAATAAAGTCGCGAACATTGGCAAATTTTTAATTTCTAGTGAGACAAAATGCGTATTTTTTGTCTTATGGACACTTTGAGTTGGTGTCCATAAGACATGGAAAAATATGGAAAAAAACATGGAAAAATATGGAAAATATGGAAATGAAAGTCCTCATTTTTGTAAGCAAACAGCGCGGAAAGTGTGCTTTTCGTGCGTTTCAGACCCTAAGCAATTAAGGAAAAAAATATGGATTTCCATATAATTGCAAGCCCTAATAATGAGAAAAATTTGCAGCATACAAATATATTTATGTATGATATGAACTCTAAAATATAACTATTTTAGATTGCTATGTATATATCTAGATAATAACTCATTCAAGATCCTGTACTTTTAATTTTTCCTGGATTTTAACGGTCCGGATCATTTTAATAACTCCAGATATGATCCTAAAATTGCAAATTCTAGCTTAGCCTCTAATTTTTATCATATTTAAATATTTTAGTTGTTATGGAAAGAGATGATTAACGAACTAAATAGCACCGATTCAGTATTCATCGATTTACATTTTTATAATGAATTATTGGAAAAAAATTATGCCGCTTTTCTGGAATTACTCAAAAATGGTGAATTTGATAATAATTTTCGAACAAAGTTTTTTAAAGGTGAAATATTTTATTATATTTGTAAAAGATTTTTAATTGGAAATAACAAAGCTGAGCTAGGCTATGATATTTATCCTTGAGCTAATGCAAAAGTTTATTCGGAGTTAGGATCTGTTAGGATTAAATATACCTATATGCATTACAAATAGAATAGCTTGAATGCATTAAAAAATAAAATTTAAATAATATTTGTTAAAAATCTTGAATGTTGTGACTTATAAGTAGGGAACGGATTTATATGGATTTCCATATTTTTTTCCTGGCCTAGTTGGGTCCTGAAACGTCGAAAAAACATAGTTTTAGCTTAAATTGATAAGACCGATAATGAGTTATCAATCCATATTTTCCATATTTTTCCATATTTTTGCGTTCCGTCCATATTTTCCATATTTCGTCCATATTTCGTCATTTTTTCTAAAATTTTGCCAAAAATTGGTCTACATTTTCAAAATTTTGACTCAATTGGTCTAAATTTTTAAAATTTTGGAATTTCTTTAGGTTAAAAAAATTTTTTTATAAAAATTTTGACTCAAATATTATCCAAAGTATTTTTAGAAACAAAAAAAATACTATAAATAGTTTATCTGTAATATTGTGCATCAAAATTAACTTAATTAACACCTTTCTGCTTAAAAATTGAAATTTTGCTTTAAAAATTTTCATATTTCGGTCCATATTTGACCCATATTTTGGATTTTAGTCCATATTTCAGTCCATATTTTAAGATTTTTAGTCCATATTATATGTCCATATTTTTCGATTAATAGTCCATATAAATCCGTTCCCTACTTATAAGGGGTTTTTTGGCTGGACCGATTTGGACAAATTAGGTGTCATTCGAAAGAAATTGCCGAGCTGAGTCGATCGCGGGCAGAGAGAAGTCGATCCGACAATCAGGGACCGAGATACAGACCCCTGAAGTTTGAAAAAGAGAAGGGGGGAGTAAGCTCATTTTGGGGTGAAAAATTTTAAAATGCAAATAATAGCTCATTCGACTCAGCTCGTCGAGCTGAGTCGAATAACACCAACTCGATATTTTGATTCTGAGCCAAGATAAATAGGTTCAAAATGTTATTTGCATTTTCGAATTTATTTGCATTTTCGAATTTTTCACCCCAAAATGAGCTTACTCCCCCCTTCTCTTTTTCAAACTTCAGGGGTCTGTATCTCGGTCCCTGATTGTCGGATCGACTTCTCTCTGCCCGCGATCGACTCAGCTCGGCAAGCTCTTTCGAATCTCACCTCATTTGTCCAAATCGGTCCAGCCAAAAAAACCCCCTATAAGTCACAATGGCTGTACTTTAGTACGTGGGTGCAGGCTTTAAATTACAAATGTTATATCATTTGAAAGAGCTAGTCGAGCTGAGTCGAATGCCATCAAAATTAGCTCTAGGAAAAATTTTTGAACCGAGATACAGGCGATTGAAAATCGAAAAACCATAGGGGGGACCAAGCACTTTTTTGGGATGAAAAATTCGAAAATGCAAATGATACCTCATTCGAAAGAGCTCCTCGAGCTGAGTCGAATAACACCAAAATCAACGAAATCCGACTTGATTAGACAAAGTTATGATCTTTTATTTTAGCTCCTTACCTATGGCATCTGTGGAGATTTTTGCTGCTACGGAGGCCCCAAATACGTCCAGAGCAAGGGAGATAGGAATAGGTTTATGTTACGAACCCAGACCCATCGCCCGTAGACTCCCCGCGAGGCGCGTGCCGCAAAACCCCGCGCGAAGCGCGGGGTTTCAAAGAAATAACCTATTCAAAGAAATAATCAGTGATAAATTATAAAAACCTTAAGTGTGCTTATATTTAACTGACAGTCGTTTTACTAAAAGAGCATGTATTTTCTCTATCACCCAAACATATTTAGTTCATAAATAATTGTTTTTTTTTGAATATGTATTAGAAAGTCTTAAAAATATTTCAAATCATGATATTTTAATGTTAAAGGTGTTTTTGAAGACGGGGACCATTTTCATTTTCTGACAGAGTCAATGTTTAACAAATAAAAAATAAAAATTAGGTATACAAAATTTTTTAGAAGAATTAAATGAAGTTGAAAGAATTTTAAATGATCTAAAACTGGCAAATAAAACGAAGGAAACTAAATCAAAAAATAATTTGCCAAATAATAAAAAGAAAAATAAAAATTTAAGAAATCAAAGGAAGAAATTTAATAGAAATGAACAAAAAACAAATGAGGAATTTATTGAAGAACCTGATGAGGAAAAATTAGAAAATTTAGAGAGAGGTGAAGAAGCAACTGAAATTGTCGAGGAACATCAAAGTTTAGATGAGGCGCTGAATGAAATTGAGGAAAATAATTTTATTGATGAAGCAAATAAAAATGAGGAGATGAATGAAGGCTGGAATACAATTATCAAAAAAGATAAATTCAAAAGGAAGGAGGAAGATAAAATGATAAAAAGGGAAAAAAAAGAAAAAATAAATAAGGGAAAGGAAGAAGTTTTAAATTTTCCATTAGAATATGCCTGGAATAATTCTAAAAAAATTAATTATAATAAATATTTATATGAAGGGATGTATGAGAAAAGAAAAGGATTTGTAGAAAGTGATAAAGGAAAGAAAGAAATTGTCGAAGAAAATAGATTTAGTAATAAAAATTATTGGATAACTAAAGGAAATAAACACAAGATTCATGAAATTGAGGAGAATAAAATTATAAATAAAGATGAAAGTGAAGAGAAAACTGAAAATTTTAGACAGAGTTATACTGAAGATACAAAAATTAATGAAAATTTGATATATTCTAATTTTAAAGAAATTTCTCCAAAAATATTTTTGGAAGAACATGCATTATTTGGAGAATATAATTTATTTATTTTGAACAATAAAGATTATAGAAAAATAATTCCAGCATTAAACATTGGAGTATTTGTTGTTGAAATAAAGAATAGATTAAAATATCTATCAGAATTAAGACAGAAAAAGAAAGTTTTCACTGAATATTCAGGTTTTTAAGTATAGTATAACTGTAGAATTAAAATGTCAATTTAAAACTTTATTTATTTTTTAGAAGTTTTTTCGACGAGAGATATCAGAAAAAGATATCTTACTATAATAATTAATATACATACTAGCGTTGGACACAGCCGGTTATTAGCCGGTATCCTCCTCGATGATTCCAAATTTTAAAAATACAAGTTTTGTGGTTTTAAGTTTAATTAAATATCGGTTTTATTTTGGTGAAATTTTCTAAAGAATCACTAATTTTCAAAAATTTTCGGTTTGCGGGTTTCAACATTTCACAAAAACGGCTAATTTTTGGAAAGAAATATCAAAATTTTTGGGTAATAACAACTAGAATATAAAATATTTTTATTCAGAAATAACAAAAGAATTTGATCAAGAATTTATCAAAATACTGGAAGATGAAAATAAAATAAAAAGATCTGATCAATTTGAAAATTTGCAAATTAAATTGTTTATTTTGCTTAAGAAAGTTGTAATGATTATTGATGGCTGGAAATTTTTACTAAGTGAAAACAGTGAAAAAATAGTAAATTATAGTGAAATAACTATTGTTCGGAGCAAGCTGCATAAACAAATGTACATATTTATTATTTATATTTATTATTTTTATGTAAAGCATTACATAGAAGTACAAAATAATTTTTGGGAATATCTTGTTTGCCCACCTATTTTTATATTCAGATAATCTTAAGTAGGGTTGCCAGCTCGCTCGACCCGAAACTCGAAAGATCAAGCGAGCCGAGGCTTTTCAGCTCGAAAATCTCGAAAACGAACCGAATCGAAAAAATCCAAACTAGACGGAAACCCTAATCTTAAGTTTAGTGATTAATTTTGGAAACTATACACTGGTCGGCTTGAGATATTCAAACATTTAAAGGTTAGCATTATGTTAGCATTGTTTAAATGATAGCAATGCTGAACGCTAGTTAGGCTTAAGGTTATTTATGTAAAGTTATTAGACGGTACTCTCGGTTTTCGATTAATCATTTTTTATCTTTTTTGAACTTTTTGTCTTTTTTAAATTTTTTTGGACGTTTTAAATTTTTTGAACGATGAAAGATTTCAATAATTAAGGATTGCTCATGCAATTATTAAACATCAATTGGATTACATTAATACTAATTATCAAAAAAAAATTAACGAATTTTTGCTTGATAACATTATGTACAATTGATGAATTTAATGTGTGTTTATCTAGTTATAAAATGAAAAGCACACAAAATGATATAATGCTGTTTCCCATATTTGATGAATTACCTTTTAAGTTTGATAAGAAAATCAATTCAGAAAATGTTGTAAGTTTATTTTTTTCAATTATATTGAATTATGTTAAGTTTAATGACATTTTAAGATTTTCTGGTAATAACAGCTCTATCAAAGATTATTTTCACTTTTATTCTCTTTAATTTACCACTGATGAGTAATTTAACTAATTACTTCACATTCGAGGTCGAGTTGGATCCAGAACATGATTTTCCCTGGATTGAGAGTCAAGATCTGGCGGTTTTCATGATTTCATGCTTGTTTCTTGACATTCATTTTTGCTTGAATCATAATCAAGTGTCAAGTTTCGGAGCAGTTCAACTGAGTCCGCACGATTGAGTCCCCACGATTGAGTCCGCACGATTGAGTCCCCACGATTGAGTCCCGGCACAATTGAGTCCCCACGATTGAGTCCGCACGATTGAGTCCGCACGATTGAGTCCCCACGATTGAGTCCCCCTTGTATATACCTCAATTGAGTCCCCGTGGATTTAATAAGTTTAAAATTTCCATATCCGGCATGCGGGATTTTTCCAGAATTTCTATTTTTTAAAGTATAAATGCCGGGCAGACCACCTGTGCACCCCTGCTGCACCCCAAATACCCTGCGTAGCAGCACAAAAAAGTTTTCCATCGAAGATTCAGTTGATCATAATTCTGTTCAATATCATCCAATCGAGCTGATTTTGGTATCATTCAACTCAGCTCGTCAAGTCCTTTCGAATGAGCTATTTTTTGTTTATTCAAATTTTACACCCCAAAAATTCCCCCATGGATTTGACCATTTCGAGCCCATATCTCGGCGAGAACCATGTTGATTTTGGTGTCATTCGACTCAGCTCATTCGAATGAGCTGTCATTCAAAAAATCTCGATATCCCTCCTAATCCCCAAATCCACAATATCCACCGATATCCCCTTAATCGCTTAAATCTAATTATATCCCTTAATATTCACCGAAATCCAGCTTGATCCCTCGATGTCACCTACAAGTCCCCTGATGTTAACTTTAATCCCTCCAAATCCCCAGATATCCCTCTTAATCCTTTCTAATATAATTAAATCCACGGGGACTCAATTGAGGTATATACAAGGGGGACTCAATCGTGCGGACTCAATCGTGGGGACTCAATTGTGCCGGGACTCAATCGTGGGGACTCAATCGTGCGGACTCAATCGTGGGGACTCAATCGTGCGGACTCAATTGAGGTGTACCGGTCAAGTTTATTAAACATAATATAATCGATGAAAGGTTTTGTATTTTATTTTTCAGATATTTCTTAAAAGATTAATACATATATATATATATATATTTTAAAATAATCAAATTAAATATTTTTGTGTAAAATAATTTTCAAATTTTAGCTTAGAGACATATTTGGTGAATATTTTCTTGTTAATAATAATGTCAAATTATCAAATATAGCTATGAATTATATCAAGGCAATTATTTTTGAATGGGCTAAACATGATTACAATTGTGGAGATGTTGAATTTTTGTTGAGTGGCTCTAAATTACTAAATACAGATATTTCTGATTCTGATGTTGATGCTACTGTAATTCTAACTAAATATAAAAATGATGGTTGTAAAATAAATGAAATAAATCAGTTTTTTGGTAATCCAAGCAAGGATTTATGTCTAAACGCTAACAGAAATTCAGAATGCAACGATTCTTCATTATACTGCATTTTATGTCAGGTAAGAAATTTTTAAATAATTTAAATAAGCATGGTTTATTATTAGTGTTCGGCAAATATTTTTTTGTTGCCGGTATCGGTAGTAAGAAAAGTACCGATCCGGTACTGACGGTAGTACCGCAACGCGCCGAACACTAGTTATTATGTTATGAATTAAAATAATATTTATAAAAATAGGTAAAAGTAATATTGACCATTAAGAACGATTTTTTAACGGTGCAATAAGAAGTCACGAATGAAGTAAAAAGTACAATAGATAATAGATAAAAGTCGGAATGTGATAAACTCTGAGAACGGTCAGATTTCCTTTATATTGCACGTGTCTATTTGAACAGCAGTTTTTAATATAGTGGTCCTGAAAGAGGGGTTGCTTAAAAGTATTACGATAATCCATTTACTCAAATACGGTAATCCAACTATAAGTATGTTTAAAATCAAGATTATATAGTGTAATATTTTTAGGAGGCTCCAGTTAAGCAACTTCGAAAAAACATTCATTCTAGAATAAAAATTATGGAATTTACCGCATTTGATATTAAATTCGACATATCTTTTGTAATAATTAAACAAAACATAAAAGAAATTGAATTAATAATTGAGAATTATAGTAGAGAAATTGATTTATTAAATAAAAATAAACATTTATCAATCACTAACGAGATAATTAAAGAAAAAGAAGGAGAAATGTTTATTTTAGCCTCATTAAATTCAAATAAGATTATGCAAAATATTATTGTTAAAAGTGGAAATTTAGAAAAATTTCAGTTTATTTCAAAAACTTTGAAATTATGGGCTAAAAGTTAGTAAATCGAATTTACTTAAAAATATTGAAGATCGAAAGTCCTAAATTAAGCATAGCACGGATATAGTTTTGCTTAAAAGCATAAAAATAGAGGCGCAAACTACATAGTTTCTTTTTCTGTTTATTTTAAAAGAGAAAAAAAATCCAAATTTTTTAGCCAAAATATTTCTAGAAACATGCACGGGATGGGTCGGGTTGCGAAGAAATTCGGGTCGGATTACGGAATGTGCTTTCAAAATTTTCTTAGTAACTAGATGCGAACCGAAAAAAGACCAAGTATCAGTAACTCATCCCATCCGTTAACCAAACTATATTGTTTCTCAACATTGGTAAAGCTAAACCAAATTATATGACGAAACAAAAATTTAAATGTTTGACGCGGAAATTGGAATTAAAGGCTAAAAATAAATAAATTCAGATCATTTTTTTTAAATTTCAGATCATTTTATCTATAGCAGTCAATTCGGTTTTCTAAATGGAGCAACTTTGAATTTGCTTATTCTTAAGATTGTTCTACTTTATTTTGATTCGTCCCAAATTTATTTGTTGCAAAAATTTTTGGAAACATTTACTGAATGGTTATTAATTCTTTAAGTAAATAAAAAATTAAAATTTTTAGGGATTGGAAATTTCCAGTCAAATTAGAAGAATTAACTCAAAAATCGCAAAGTTGGGATGGAGAATCAGAAATTAATTTTAGAAAGAACCAGTATCTTTCAAAATATATTAATTATAGTAATAAAGAAAGAATCAGATTAGAAAAACATACTAATCCAATAATGGTTGTGTTAACACTTGGTTATCCAGAACAGAACTGTTCATATAATGTTAATTATTCTACGATAAAAATAATCTTAAAAGAATTTGAGAATGGTTATTTATTTTTATAAAATTTTTAATTTTTATAATAATAATCTTACCTGCCTGGGTCAATTGAAAACTAAAAAATTTTTATTTTATAGATATTTTAACAATTAATAAATAAGGCCTGAAAAATTTACTAGAGTTTACAGTTTAATTATAGTGTAGTATAGTAAGCATATAAGAGGTCTGTCGGAAATACATAATGTTTCAGAATAGGAAATGGGGGCTAGTATAGTACGTGTGACACGAGAGACCCCATTGGTACAAATTCACGGATTCAGAAAGTAGGTATGTAGACTCGAATGTTGCTCATCTAAGTTGAAAAAACATCTGGAATCGAAAATATTTTAAGTCTGAAAATTCATAAGAAAAAACTAATTAAAATATTTAAAATAAATAAAAATTTGAGGAAATAATATGCTAATTAATGTAAAAAATACAAATGGAGTATATGAGGAGCTAAAACACGCCTGGAAAATGTGGCTAAATGGACCAAGATTTGTAGAAAAGGTTGGATATCAACATAAATTTTATTACTTTATATTTTTATTTTTAGTATAAACATTTCTTGTTTATCTTATGCACTGATAAATTTCATACGAAAGAAATCGAAAATTATTGTCGTTTTTTTGAAAGTCGAATCCGTTTAGAATTAATTTTTACAATTGAAGAAGATCAAAAACAAATAGATTATACTCATGCAACTAGTCAAGAAAATTGTTTGCCGAAAATATTATTAGAAAAATATAGGTAAATAAAACGGAGCATTCAGCTATGCAAAGTGCTCAACCGAGACTGTCCCTATAATTCAAAAAGGAGTAGTTAATTCTCTATCCATTGGTACCAACATAACTAATTGACTACCCCTTGATAAGGTGTAAAGTTGTACCGAAATAAAAAAAATTGAATAATTTTAAAAATTATAATTTAACTTCTAGTGGGCATTATATCCAACATTGGTGGGTAGGAATTGAAACAAATAAATTTATAAAACAATTAGAATTTAATAAAAATGATGGAAATGTTCTAAATAAATTTGTTGAAAATATTAACAACAAAACACCTTCTGTTTTATTAAATAAGGATAGAAAAATAGAAGTAATTTATTTGGAAGGAAATAGTGATGAATTAAATGAATGTTTTAAAAATTAAATTATTAAAACATCAACCATTATAATACAATTATGGTTGATTTTTTTTCGAATTGGTTGATTCTAATTTAATTCTATGTCAATTAATATAGAATTTTGTTTAATATGTTTTTGATAAATTTTAATTTCAATTACTGAAGGCCAAACCCCCATAACCCCCAATCAAAAAACCAATCCCTATATTATTTCCAAATATTTCCTCCATAATATATTGTTCCTTCACCTTTCATCTTTTCTCATCCCATCCAACAATTATTGATTCACCTCCTCATGCTTAACTTTCTTCAATCTATTTGCATTTATCTAACCACAAGCTTTCCCATTAATCATTGTACCGCCCCATTCAACTACAACTACACAAACAAATCTGGAAGTGAACAAACTGACTCAGTTGGGATTCAGATTCCAAATATTTGGGGTTCAGATCTAAACATTTGGGAGAGAGAATGATTGGGAATTAATCAATGTTTTAGATTAACCTTTTTCAATATATATTCATTTTACATTTAATACGTGCTTTACTTTTATTTCGTGCATTTATTCACCTTATAGTATATTTGGAATGATAAACATAATCAGTTAGACTTAAATGTGTAGATGATATAACACTTTAGGATAGAATTAAACCATATGACTACCACAATCTCATTGCCATGCGGTCTTCTTGACCTCCATATCCCTCTATAGGCTTTTTAATAAACTGACCGCTGAAGCCGATGGACGGTGACATCGGACCTGATTTCATTTGGGCAGAGTACTCCGTATATGTCAAATAATTACCCTGGGTAGTATTGTTTTACCATCTAGATAGATAGTGGAATTAATCGGTAGATGCAAATTATTCGAGTTTGAACTTTAAACAAGCATTGGTGCAAGCATTGGTGACCACTCTCCAGGATTGTAATAGTAGAGAAGGGTAATTATTAGGTTATATTTATTATAATTATTATAGTAATTATTATTCAAATTCTCACACTTCTTATTCACCCGCTCAAATTTATGTACTAAATATAATAGTATTTAACGGCTAAATAACATTTAATAAAAATTTTTAAATGTTCACTATGTCTTTAAAATTATTTCAATTTCACCCTAAATTTATTTAAATAAATAATTTGAGTTTTGCATTTTACGAGAATAATTTTGTCTAATATTTGTATGTTTTATTATACGATTTTTAAATTTTCTTTCAAAATAATACACTAAAATTAATAAAATATATAATTAATAATTGCGAAATTTATTTTAAATATCAAAAAAATTTCTCTAAATAATAATTTTTAATAATTTCTAGTTATAATTTAATTACATATCTCTATAGTATTCTTATTAAAAATGAGTGAAGCAAATTACGCAAATTCAATTTATTTATTAGTAATATGGACGGGCATGTTTATATATAATTTTACTTTAAAGCATATGATTTTAATAGAAAATTGCTTTATAAAGTCAGGTGAATTTTTTGACATGAATATCAAAAAAGACTTTTTTACATTTACCTTCTTAATTAGTTTTTTAAAATTTTATATTATTCAATTCCAAAACTTAACTCAATTAAAATCATTTAAAAATTATTTTAAAAAATTTTATTTTAATTTAAAAATTAAATATTTTATTTAAATATGGAAAATAAAATGTTTATTAACGTTTGTTTTTAATCTAAAAATTTAAAATACCTATATAAATTTAAGCCTATCTCTTCAACATACAATAATAATGTGTTCTATCCAGAACTATTTTGTAATGCTTTGATTAGTTCGGTTTTTGCTTATATTGCTATATTAATGAATTTAAGTATTTGTTATATTACAATAAAATATAGGTAGTATTTTTTAATTAATTTCTAAGAAATATTTAAATTTTTTGCATGCTATACCTTTTTATTTTATCCCTTACTAAAATACAGGAGGTCGCAGGTTCAATCCTGCCCGGTGGCTAAACTTTTGCTAAACTCTTTTTAATAATCTTAAACTGTGTAGCAAAAACTTTAATAAATAATTTTATAAATAATAATATAAAATTTGCTGAAGTTTAATATATTTAAGAAAAAAATATGCATCATTAAGAAGTAATACTAGTGTTATGCTTGTTATTTACTCGTTTTTCGAAATTTTGTGTAATATTACTGAATTTTTTTATTTGGCAATAACAGCAAGTCGGATGAATTTTTTCCCCTCATGGTCAATTAATATTGTTATATTTTACTATTTTGCGGCATTTCTTTCTTCACATTTGATACTTGTTTTGATTAGTTTTGATAGATTATTGGCTATTTGCTTGCCAATTTTGTAAGATTTATTTATTATTTGATTAATTTCCAGAAAAATTGAAAAGATTTTTCTGATGCACAAGTTAGAAAAAAGTCGGGTAGGATTTAGGATCGGGTTTTATTATTTAGCGATCGGAGTTCTGTTCGAAAATCGTACAGGTTTCGGGTTATGATTATCCTGCTTTTTTGATCGGCTTCCTGTATAATAGTTGAATATAAATTCAATATTTAAATTTCAGTTACAATAACATCAAACTTAAATATTATCTTTCTGTTCAACTATCAATAATATTTACTTTTAATTTAATTATTTTTTGCATTTTTACTTTGCCGGCATGGAAAAATTCAAATCCACAATTAACTGGACATCCTTTAGATTTTATTTTATTTGCTTCTACAATCTACAATTCTGTTTTTATACCTTTAACTTTATTTACTATTTCTGTGTTTATTTATATAATTATTTTAATATTAGCAAAATTTTCAGAAGGTTTTTTTAAAGCTAATTAAATTATCTCCCTTCATTTAATTTTCTTCTTCTCTATTTTTATTTTTTTGAAGAATTTCCAGGACCGAACCGAAAATTTTTGGGAAATAGCACTACTAAACTAGACCAGATCCAAAAATTTATTATTTGCTTTTGACCATTTTTAGAGGAGAAAATAAGGAAGAAAAGTAAAATTGGGGGAGGGATAAACTCGGGGATAAACGCACAGTACCAAATAATTTGTCAATTATTTTTTAAAGCTTTAAATGATGAAACACTTAAAAAACTTGTTCGATCTTTATTTCTTATTGTATTTTTCAACATTGGTTCCTTCTTTATTTATTTGGTTGAAATAGTTATTATAAAATTTTCTATTGATATTATTTCCGTTAAATTATGGTTTTTCTTGACATATTCTGGTATTATTTACATACTTGGATCAGCTGCTAATGCTCCAATTTTATTTATCAACAGGTAAATTTATGAATTTAGTTTTGGACATTGTCCCAAAGGCTTCTATGCGTCCCATAAACTATGCATACTAAACGATTATGTACGTCTCATCATTTACTTACATATATTAGCGTCGCATAAACGATATCCCCTATTTTGATTACATTGCCTGTTGTGTCAGAAAATAAGTGAACAATCTTCTGCAACATTATAAACAGCCTAGGGGTAATTATTCAGATACCGCCTTATATCCGGATTGGATCAGAAAATTTCTGGATATTCGGACTCTTTCTTATTCGGATCAACCCACCCTGGCTATAGCTAGTATATAAATTTATAACAATCTGTAAGTGGATAAATAGTCTTTGTGGTCAAAAAATAAATACTTCAAAAAAATATAATTTAATACAACAATGATTTTAATTTTAAAGTTCTGATTACAGAGAAGCTTACTCAAAAGAATTTTATTTAATTAGAACATTTTTCAAAAAAATGTTTAGTAATTCTGTTGTTCCAATGAATGAAGGTGTACCAAGGGTTAATAATCAACAAGAGAATCAAATTGTTCCAATTCAATATAATAATTAAAAATAATATGTTTGATTAACTACATCACGATGTTTTTTAAATAAAAAAAATTAAAAATTTATATGATAACTTTTTCAACATAATTTATTTCATAATATATTTAGTTCATTAGCTGTAAATAGGTTGCATCTTCAACTGAGTATTAAATTAAGGGGAGTGGATTATATTGAGGCGTATTTGGTAATAATGTTCTCTGGTTTTGAAGAACCATTTTTCGTCAACAAATGCCACACGTTTAGACTAACCTTCAAGGAATTGAACTGGTTCAGGGTTTTCCATTTCGTTAGCAGAATTATTAGAAGAATATTCATCATCAGTGGTGAATTTATGGCTAATGAGCTGTTACATATTTACGTCTATCAACTTCTTACGATTAGATCATTATCTTTTCAAAAATTATTTTTCCTTTTATCTTTTCATATTTTTTACAATAAGAATTGTTGGATCCTTGATTTTAAATTGATTTACATTTTTAAATTAAATATACTTTTTCTAATTTTGATTGACATTTATTTAAATATTTTTCATCCTTTCCAAATTACCCCAACTCAAATATTAAACTTTCTTCTCATTAAAAATAACCTTTTCTTTGTGTATTTAAAAATAATCCTTTCCTTATCAATTTAAACTTTTCCAATTGGCTCATATTCAAATTATAAATAACTTTGTTTAATAATGTGTTTTATTACTTTCCCTACTTTATCTATCTAAAATATACTTTTATACATATCGCCGACCTTCAGTTCTTGACTATATAAACTAGAGTTCAGCGGGATCGGGATCCCGGTCGGGATCGGGCGGGATTATCCCGGGTTTTTCAAATCCCAATTTTTCTGATCCCGGTCCCGAAATATATATCCCGATCCCGGGCAATTTCAATCCCGTGCCGGGATCCGGGATCGGGATGTGCATCAGATCCCGATGCAAATCCCGATTTGTGTATTGGCACCGGTGTCAGGGTCAAGAAAATTTTTTAATGATTAACTGCTTTGTGGACAACTCCTTAACTGATCAAGTCTTGTAGGACAGCAAAGAGACATATTGTTATATATTTTATGATAAACATTATTTATAAAAATTGAGTAAATTATAAGAATGGAGTTAAATTAACCAATTTCCCAAATAATGAAATAAATTTTTATTTAAAAACAATTTTTTAAATTTTTATCTAAAAGGAATAATTACATAAATAATAATTAAAAGAAAACGGATTTCTATAAAAAAATAATTGAAAGTTTAAAATACATTAGAATTGTTTAAAAAGTTTTGTGAAAAAGATATTAATGCAATTTGGATTAGAAGAAAGCATTTTAAACTATCATTTAAATGCGGGGCTCGGATCTCGATTTGTTAAAAATCCGCAATTTTTTAAACATTTGTGGCGTCTTTGGCGCCAAAAAAGCGTCTTTGGCGCCAAAAAAATTTATCCCAAAGAAAATATAAAAAATCATCATAATCTTTAAAAGGCCTCAAAAATCCGCAAATTCACATTTTTAAAAATAATTTCCTCTCGACCTATTAAAAACCACTAAATGAGGCAAAATCGCGATCCCTGCTTAAATGAGATAAACTAGAAAATTATATAAATTGACTGGAATAGTAGGAGGATTTAACTGTATTTTTGGCTCAAGAACAATTATAATCACAAAGAAAATTTCCAAAACATCTCCAAAATTTAGGTTTCTCTCCGACTCATGCAGGCTATTTTTCTTCTTTCAGCCCTTGTTTTTCTTGTAATTCTTTTATATGTTTGGAATATCTTTTCCCTTCAAATTTGGGTTGCGATGATTTAATCATCATTTTACGGACTAAATATTTTTAAAAAGATTATCATAATTTAAAATATTTATATTTTAATAGAATTTTTAAAAGGTTTTCAATTTTATAACAAAAATAGACTGTTAGAGCCGAACTTAAATTAAAAATATATAGACTCGATCAGTCTCTCCGAGCTGAGTTCGAGTATGTTATTTCTTTCTAAGAGACATGATTGGACAAAGTTATGATAGTTTGTTTTTAACCTTCACATAAGGCTTCCGTGGAAAAAGTTTTTACCGTTGCTGAGGAAGACGGGCAATTCGAACGGAACGATGACATCGTTCGACGCACAGAAATGAGTAAAAAACCAAATAAAAATTTAATCATTTAACAGCATTTCGCTTTATATTCATCTATTTTTTTACGTTATTAGGTTTACGTTAGCCGGTTCTACCCTCAATAGTCCGGCCCACCCTCTGTAGAAGTAGAAAAATTTTTCCAGAAAAGATTTAGTTGTTATAACTTTGTTCTTAATTATCCAACCAAGTTGATTTTGTTGTTATTCGACTAATGGCTTGAGGAGCCGCCATATTTGATAACATTTGTATAATCGAATTTACCCCAAAAATCAGCTTTGTCCCCTAATGGATTTTCGGCCCTATCCCGAAAGAAGGGCCGAATCGTTTTTTCATTATTTTATAAAAAGGGTCAATTTTTCCTTAATAGTTGATGGTTGTTGATGTTTGCCGTAAGGAAAAATGGAGAAAAGTAAATAACTTTTTTATAACAAAAAGAGCTATCTTAACTCCTTACCTATGGGTCTGTCGGATTTTTTGCTACTGCGGAGGAAACCAGGATCTCCATTGCTACTAAACTAGGAATAGGTTTATGTTACTCAGGTAGAACCCAGCCCCCCTTTGACTCCCCAGCAAGGCGCGTGCCGCAAAACCCCGCGCGAAGCGCGGGGTTTTGCACAAGCGCCTTGCCGGCTTTCCATAGGTTTACTTGGTTTATTTTTGCATCGAATTAAAACGAAAAAAATAAAAAAGTTATTTCCTTTTCTCCATTTTTCCTTACAGTAAACATCAACAACCATCAACTATTAAGGAAAAAGTGACCCTTTTTATAAAATAATGAAAAAAACGATTCGGCCCTTCTTTGGGGATAGGGTCGGTTTTTCTATATTCGAGAGCTTGTATCTCCCGAATGTAGAAAAACTTCGTCCCCTTGAAAGAATATTACATATTCAAACCCGGCTCGGCGAGAGGAATATTTAGAATCCAAGTTCGCGCTCCTATGTACTACATTATCTCATTGTGGTAAATGTCCAGCTCGTCCCCCACATGTCCGCAAATGACTTTCAGCAAAAAATGCATTTTGCTGCATTCTTCTCCTTTCCTCTCCCTACCATAATTTTCCTCGGGTAATTAACTGATAATTTGACAGTTTGGCGCGAATAACAAAGGAGGCAAAAATGTCTATGGATCCATTATATGTTTGTTAATCAATTCTTTTAATTAATAATGCCTCTTTCGTGCCCAACAAATAATTCTGCAACTGAAAAATTCTGGATTCCGTTTTTTGATGACAAATCGCTTGAGATCGAGAATAAGAATGGCAAACAAGGTTGATGGGCCCTGGATTTTTGGGATATCATGGTATAGGGATAAAGAATGGAAGAAAGAGCATCAAAGAGGGTTAGAACTATAAATTAAAAATTATTTACTTTTCTTTCTTAGATCTGAAACCGATTTTTTTTTGTAAAGAAGAGAGATAAAGCTCTCAGATTTATATTCTTTAATTTTTATTTATTTATTTGTAAATAAACATTTTTCTTATTTGCCTCCTTTGTTATTCGCGCCAAACTGTCAACTTATCAGTTAATTACCCGAGGAAAATTATGGTAGGGAGAGGAAAGGAGAAGAATGCAGCAAAATGCATTTTTTGCTGAAAGTCATTTGCGGACATGTGGTTTACCTCTCATTGTATACCTCCTTTTTTTGCCACTTTTGATTCCTTGATTTCTGTTTGCAGATTAATATTTTTATCAGAATCCTCATCATATTTCTTTGATGATGAACTTATTTGTTTTTCATCAGTTTTTATTTGTATTATTTTATTTTCATTAAATTTTTCTTTTCCTTTTAAAGAAATATTTTCTTTTTCCTTCAAAGGAATTTCTTTTGAAGCTTCAATATTTGCATTTTCACTAATAATAATACCTTTATTTATTTTTAGCGATTTTTCAATATTTTTTTCCTTCAATTTTTCTTCATCCTTATTATTATCACTGTCATCAAAAGCCTAAAATATTTTTAAATAAAATTAATTTATATGTAAACCAGGGCTAATTATATGTAAACGATGTAAACCAGTATGTAAACACAGTATTTTCTCCAAAAACACCCATTATTCAACCGTTACATAAAGAGGGGATTTATTAAACTGGAGAGGTGTACTTGGGTGCTTTAATAATGAAGATATTAGTGTCTTAATTTACCTTTTTAATTAAATCTTTAAGCTTATTTATGTTTTGATTCGTCTTTTCATTCATCTTTTCATCCAGTATAATGTTGAATTCCTCACCACGAATATTTGTTAAAAAGTTAACTTTATCTGATTATATATTTTGTATTTTTATTAATTTAAGTTAATGTGATAATATTTTTAGATAAAATTTAAATAATATAATTACTAATTAAGTAAATGAAATTGACAACAGAAAGGATAATTATTCAAGAGAGGGCAATTATTTGAGATTTGAAATTTGAACATGATGTAGGGCACTTGGGGGGGGGGGGTGATTATTTTTCAAATTCTCAATAACTCGAAAAATTAATAGAGTGTGATTCGAGAGAGGGTAGGTAATCAAGAAAATAATGTATAATAATTTTATTTTATATTTATCACCTGAATCTCTATGATTATATTCTAAAATTGCTAGAATATTTTGTTTTATTTGTTCAAGAATTACTTCCTCCAAACTGTAATCTAAATCAACAACTAAGCTAATTAGCTTTTGTAAATGCATTTTATGGTTGATTTCAATAGGTGATTCTTTTTTATATTTGCCACCCTTCTTCTTAGTATTTTGTTTAAGTTTATTAGTAAATTCCGCCATAACATTAAGCAAATGTGTAGGATTTTTCAGTTTATCCAAAGCATGATTTTTTGTATTTAAATATACTTCCTAATTTAATATTTTACAAATAGGTAATCTAAGTAAATCAGCTAATAATGTGAACCTAGTGCAAAAGGTTACACACCCAAATGTTGGTACTGTTCTAAACTACAACCTTGCCTCGGTCCGTTGCAGATTTTTTGCATAATTTAGACTTTTCGGGGTATATGTATTGCAAATATATTTCGACTTTTCTGTTAAACTTAAAAACCACATGCAAAATATGTATGTGACGTTGGGCACTAAAACGCAGAGCTGTGTAATTAAATTTTTATAGAAGTGTAAATTTCATTTGAGACAAGAAAAAAATTTGCGGACAACCATTTGCGGTTATGTGGGGAGATAACCCCGAAGAGTGCCTTTAAGAGTAATATTATTTTATTTTAGCAACCTCAATTAATTCTTTTTCATAAGTCACATCTTCTATATTTCCATTCATTATGTCTTTATTCCAAAAATTTTCAAACTTTTTATTCCAAAATTTATCAATAGAATCAATTTCTGATTCCTTTTTATTTTCTAAATTAATTAGAAAAATAATTTTAAAAAACTTAAAAAAAAACTTTTATATTCGTCTATCCAATCTTTAATTAGATAATTTTCAATAACCATTTTCATATGCCATTTCTCTACTATACTTTCTGTTATAAAATAATGTTTGTACATGCTGCTATAAAGCAAGTCCTGACATTCATATTTCTTAAAATAAAAAACTTTTGAAATTCTTAGACAGTTATAATACTTATATATGTTCGAATAATTAAACAGGATAAGTAATCTTTAAACCTTTAACTCAATGGGCTACTTATGTATTTGAAATAGCATTACGTATACAATTTCGGTCACGCATGACTTGCTCCGGAGCGATGTAGAATTTATAAAACCTCAGTTATCCTCGAACCTAGGCCAAAATTTGACCCTGACCTCGGTTTTCTCTCTTTTATTAATTTTTATTATTTATTTTTCATTAAAATTTTATTATAAAATAATTTTAAGATATACAAACTGGAATAAGTAAACCAGGAAAATATAAATGGACATTATATGCCTTTGCTTTGCCAAAAACACCTCCAATTCTTGCAAGTAATTTCTCAGAATTTAACGATCTAAGAAAATAAAAATTATTAACTACATTTTTAAATATAAGGGTGGTGGTTGGCGCATCCTGGGAACTCCTCGAAATCCGAATGTATTCCGCATCCGGATATCCTGATTTACCAACCATATTAGGATTACTAAAATTTATAAAAAACAAACCTAATTAAGCTTGTTAATATTTCCAAAAAATATTTTAAGTATTTAAAAATGTTTAAAAATAATTTAATATTTACCTGATATATTCTTGAAATGATGGACGCTTTCGTAAGAAATAATAAATGAAAACTATAAATGTAGCTTCTTGAATTAATTCTTTATTATCTAAAGCGAATTGAACTGATTTTGAATATGTTGAAAATGAGCATTCTATTGGGGTTTCTCTTTCCATATTTTTGTGAATATAATGATTATAACTCTGACGTAACAAAAGAGTAAAGCAATAACAGTAATTAAAAGTTTTGTAATATCCAGTCATGTAGAATATACCTCTTTAATAAATTATTATTAAAATTTAATATGAACCTCAACCCTATTTAATTACTGTTTCACTCCCTTGCTAGGGGATAACTAATTGAAAATGGCAAATATTAGAGTTTTGAAATTTGAAGATAATTAAAGAACTTGTTGGAGCAGGCATTTAACTGTTTTTAAGGCATTTGGGGGATATTAAACATACAGAGATATATCTTCCATTTCCCACTAGCATGGTCATTAATTAAAATTCCTCACTTCATTATATTACTATTTTTATATTCTGGATATCTTTTGAAAAGTATTTCCATCATATAAAAATTGCTTAAAATATTTATTTGGTCAGTTACTCGCTTAATTGAAATTCCATCGCTTTCATCTGCTTCAAATATAAATTTATATTTCTTTTCCAAAATTCCAAACGTAACATCATCATTTAAAGGATTATAGCAAAATTTAATTTCTTGAAAAATTTCACAAAGAACTATAAATTTAATAAATATATTTCTGTGTAAATTTAATTAAATACTAACAATTTTTAATAGAATTTGGTAATTGTAATGGATTGGGAAGTGCAAAAATTGAAATATTTTGAAGAAAAATAATTAAAAATATTATTTTCTTCATTGAATTTCTTTTAAATATTATACAGCTGAATTATAACCTTCTTTGTTAATAAAAAATAAATTTTCAAAGTTATATTTAAATTAAAAATTATGTATATTTATGGACATATTTATATGAAAATGTATTTATTTTTAAAGAGATGTGTAAATATTTTTAAAGACTTTCATAATTTAATGCACTTTTATTTTTTTATATTTTCTCACGTGAAAATTTGCCCTTTTAAAAATATAGTTTGTAAAATAAAAAGAAAATTTAAAAAATTAACTAATAAACAGAGTCTATAAGATTGAGAAATTTGCTTTGAAGTATTTTATTTTTTATTTACTTTAAAAATATTTCTACAGGGTGACTAGAATGTTATTGCACACCTTTCATCGCATATAACTTTTTTCATATTAAAAATAATGAGATCAAATAAAGATTATATCATAGAGAATTATATCGTATAGGGTTTTTGAAATCAACGGTTATTAACCGATATTATTGGCTTTCGATTAATAGAAGATAAATAAGTTTGGATACGCAAATGTTGATTAATCAAAAATTTTTTTGATTAATCAACATTTGCGTATCCAAACTTATTTATCAACATTGCGTATCCAAACATTATCTTTTAAAAATATTTCTAAAAGAAATTACTCTTACAAAATATTGTAAAAACTTTATTTGGGATTTATTTCTTTGAAATTTATAAAAATTTTTAAATACAGAAAATCCCTATTTATAAATTGTGTTGGTTATTAGTAGTGACCGGCAAAATCGATTTTTCCGGAACCGGATCCGGATTTGCAACTTGAACCGGACCGGATCCGGCCGGATTTTTCCGGATAAATCCGGTCCGGTTTTAATCCGGTAAAAATAATTTCCGGAGTCCGGCAGAAATTATCCGGATTCCGGACCGGACTCCGGTTTTTTTCCGGATTTTTCAAAAAAAAATTTTTCATTAATTTTTGTGTTAAAATCTTGTAATATACATACGGTATTTTTCCCAATAGAAGCGCACGTCCCATTTGAAGCGCAGTTACATATGTATAGAAGCGCAGTCTACGGGGAGGTTGAAAAATAGAAGCGTACGCGCTTCTATTGGGAAAAATACGGTATGTGTCTTTTATGTGTTAAAATGTTGTTAGGGGGTATCTAAGGATTTTGGAGGCTATGGGGGATATTTTCTGGATTTTTCGAGATTAAGTTTGGAAAATAAAGTAATTCGTGTTTGGAATTTGACCTGCCAATTTTTGAGCATTCGGAGTCCAAGGAGCAATATTTCCTCCAAGGATTTAAAGGATCCTCTTACTCTCAAATCTCTTCCCTGCGCCGCAGGCGAAAATGTTGAGAATTTTGGAGGTCCTTAAGTCAGAATACGTCCATTTTTTGCGCCGCAGGCGAAAATTTTGAAAAATTTTGAAGGCCATTAAGCCGGATTTCTTCCATTTTTCACCGCCGAAGGCGAAAATTTAGAGAATTTTGGAATGCCTTAGGCTAAAAAATTCAATTGTTACCAACCTTACCAACGCTATTATTGGTCTCATACTGAAACTCAGTTGAGGTATATCCAATGTGGATTCAGTCGTCCTTACGTCTCCAATTTTGTAAGGCCAATAAAGAAGAATTTTCCCTTTTCAGCGCCGCAGGCGGAAATTTTTCGAATTTCATATAGACAAGGGTCAAAAATCATCCTTTTTTATAAAAAAATACAAGAAAATTGGGTAAATCCAGGAACCGATAAAATCCCAAATCCGGTGCTCGAAATTTGCCGGACCCGGATCCGGATTCCGGATTTTCATCTAGAGCCGGACCGGATCCGGCCGGATTTCTCCGGATTAATCCGGTCCGGTTTTAATCCGGAAATTTCGAAAAAACCCGGATTTGGGACCCGGACTCCGGAAAAATCCGGCCGGATCCGGTCCGGTGCCGGTCACTAGTTATTAGTCGTTATGTGTGTATAAACATCAACCGGAACTATTTCAACATTAAACAATTTTAATTAATTATTAGTGCAAAGCAAATGTATACATATGTATATAAAAATTTAGCGCTGGTCTAGTTTATGCCTTCATGCTTAGTTTCCATTTGCCTTGAAATATTATCTCCAAAATTATTTAAAATTTCAATAACAATCTCAAAACTGAACTCAAATCCTCAAAACTAAACTTAAAAAATCGAAAAATATTAATATCAAATGTCAAATTCATCTTAGTTTTGAAAAAGAGTTTTTTTTAATTTATGGAAAATAAATATTTGAATATTTTATAAGTTAAAATTTAAAAAATATTGAGAACTTAATTCAATTAGCAATAATTGCTTTTGTTTGTAATTTAAAATAATATTTTAATAAGAAAATATAATAGAAAATTAAAATTGAGAAAATTAGAGAAAAAGCCTATGATTGACTATAAATGCGAATAAATTTAAAATAGATAGAAGGACTGCGCACGCATGCTTATTTTAATTAATTCTATCAAGTTAAACTAGAAATCCGCAACCTATAAATATAAAAAACCTCTCAGTTTAGAGCAAATATTTTTAAGCCCAAGCGAAATATTTTATTTGAAATGATCGATTCCTGGATTCAAAACATTCTCGATTTTGTTGAGATAGAAAGTTTAAAAGTATGTATCAACGAATCTTGATTTTATTTATAATTTGGTATTGGAAAGTTTATTGGAACTCCCTTTAATATATTACTCTTAATCTAAATAATGTTTTATTATACCGTACCCAAAATTATACCGTACAAAACAACTATTACTATTTGTCTTGTCTCGTGTTAGATAGCGGAATTGTTTTTGCCGTTTTTTATTTTCTCGATTGTCTTAACCCTCTGTATAGCGATTTATTTCTACTACTAATACTCACTCACTAATTGATTGGGCATCGATAAAATCAATGGAAACGTGTAATTTATTGAATAATTGCCAGAAGTCTATCGCATCTTTTCTTTCTCTCTCATTCTCAATCTGCCAATAAAATATTGATTTTATTTATTATGCCTGTACATAAATTCTGTCCGCAATCTAAAAAAATTCTGCACCTGCAATGGCCAGTCCGGACACTATAAAATTTGTAAGAAAAACTTTTGAAAAAATTATTGTTGAAAAAATTTGAAAAGGAAAAATCAAATTTATTATTCAAATTTATCTAAATCAAATTTATTATTATAAAATTTTTTTAAAAATTGCATTAAAAATTCTTCTTTTCTTTATTGATACATAATATCCTTACCTATACTCTACCAAAATTTGAAAGAGATCCATATAATATTTGGTAGGATATTGACAAATAATAGGTGGCGCTATCATTTTGTTACAGAGTGTATCTCATAGTTCGTCCTCAATCTTGCAGAGTTAATAAACGAGAAAGAATCAGGTTTTTAATATTTTTAAATCCATTCGTAAATATAATATTTTTAAAAATTAGAAATATATTATGAATTTACTAAACTAATTATTATTTTTAGACAGAAAAATCTGATTTTTATAGCTGAATGTCTCAATGAAACTTTTTTATGCCAGATAAAATTTGGTGATTTTGCAGTAAATTTAATGGGCTTTTAGTAAAGTAATGTAACAAATACTTATAATAATTAAATATAGGTTATTAGGGGTTGAAAATATTTTTGAAATACCTTCACCCTAAACTTGCGTTGATTTTCGGGTTTTTAGATCACGATGGTAAAAGTATATCAAAAATTTTTTGAAACAGGTTCCGCTGTTTCAGAAATAGTGCATTTTTTCAGAAACAGGAGAAAAATTTTAAAAAAAAGCTCAAATTTTTAAAAATTTTTATCAAAAATAGAAATGAATTAGAGCGTAGTCCCGAAAAAAAAAGAAAGCGTTAATCTTATTTCATTAATTAGCAGTATCTACTTTATTAAATGTAAAAAGTACAACTAGCAACGGGCTGAAAGGGAATAAGTGCCAAATGTTGTCTTTTATTTTTGGGTATCCAAAATATCCTTATAAGTTTCTAAAAATTGTTTGAAAAAATTATCATTTAGATGATTATCACTGCTTTGACCAAGGTTTTCTGTTTCACCATTTATTGTATTTTCATCTATTTCGTTGTGTGGATTTTGATTTAAATAATTATTTGAATGGTATTAATTGATATGTTTTCTTTATATTTCTGATTATTTTGAGAAAATAATGTTTTATTAAATTGTTGGTTATAAAGTTCTTGTTATTTGTCTCCATGTTTTTGTTTTTCATTATTTGATTTTCTTAAATTTATATCTTTAATAATCTTATTACTTTCAATTATCTCTTTAGCAATGTCTTGGTATGATTTTTCAGGCTGTTGACTTTCTAAATTTAAAAATTTATGCCGATTTATAATTTTAGTAAGAATTTTTTACACTTATCTAGTTTTTTTTTGATTTAGTAAAGTAATAAAAGACCTCTAGACAGCTTCCAGTCTTCTTTAAGTTGTTCTGAAGCAAGTGCTTCAAGTTCACAAAGTTTTGGATCCTGTTGAAATATATCAAGTGTAACTAAATTTAAAATTTATTGCATTTTTTTCTCTATTCCTTCTAGAAACGTGATATGTTAGAAATAATAGAGGCCTCTGTCATCTTATACAATATCGTTAAAATATTTTTGTTTCAGACGGTTTTTTGATTTTTTAAAAATTAATTAAAGGAATCCAATATTATAGATACAATCATTATTATAGTTAGAGTAGCACGATTGAACCTCGCCGATTTCTCATACTCAACCTCGATTTTGCTGTCCTCTTTGCTTCAGAAAGAGGCCCCTCGACTCGATTTTAGCTTTTAAGCAGGGGTGATCCTTTTAAGCAGGAACTATAATTATAGTACAATATGTACAGACCTTCAATTTTCTTTCCTTTTCCTTCTACAAAACTTGAACAATTGTTGAGCTCATTTATTGTGTCTCTTAATTGATCTTCATATCCTTCTATATAAGCATTATATTGTTCAATTTCTTTTATAAATTTCTCAATTCGTTTAATTTTTCCATCATCAAACTCATCAAAAATTCTTAAATTTTCTTTTTCTAAAAATTTATTTTTGTAATCCTCAAATTCATTCATCGCTTCTTTGCAATTACTCAGACGATTTTTTGCAATATTGATCAATTCTTTATAGAATTTTTCTTAAATAGTATTATAAGAGAATAGTAAAGCAGCTGGACTGAAGCTATTTACTCCTTCAGCTAGTGCAAAAGGTTAATCGGCGGTTGGGAGCGTTACACCACTCCGTCTACTGCATACACCACTCCGTTACACCACTCCGTCTACTGCATAGCCTTAGGAATTAAATAGCTATATGCTTTACAGAATCTACAACTAGGGCCCAACTTAAATTTGTGTCAAAATTAAACTTTATTTTAAATACTTTACCGTTCTGGTTTTTATTATCATTTTTCAAATCTACTAAAATTTGTGCATTAGATTTAACCAAAATTTGAGCAGTTTTATGTATATTTGGACGATTATAAATTATTTCCTTTCCTTTCCGTTTATTCTTTGCTTGAAATTCTGGATGCATTCTTTTATAACCCTCCCATTGTTGAATAATTATTCCTTCATTAATCTCTATAGGATTATCCATATTAAGGTTACAGAATGCAACAAAACTAGTTGATGAATTGCTTGATTGATTATCTAGAACTTTCTGTACATTAATCAAGTATAGGTTTTCTACGTATTTTTCGAATAAAACTTCATTACATTCAAATGGGATTGATAAAGGCTAAATTGAATTTTTATATTATATAAAGTTAGATTAGGAAATGAGGGTTGGAAACTTTCAGCCTAATGAAATTTTTTAATTTGGTTGGAAGGAAAAAACAGTAACATTTTTATGAACATTCTTAAGTTAGTTCTATTTCAAATTTGTAGATTTTCGGCAAGAGGTTGATGTAAACCGAAGTCTAGTTTTTAATATCATTTTAATAAAACATTTTTACATAAATAAAAGAAATTGGTTTATCTAACAAAATCCCAACATCCTTAAGAAATGTTTAACCCAGTCTATAACTTTCTCTTTTAGCTTTTCTAGTTTCGAGATGAAGTTTCAATTTTCATTTTTAATCCAACAAAAACTTACAATATTTAATTCATTTTCCTCTACTTTAAGCAAATATTTATCATTCAGACAAATTCTCTGATCAAAATGTATGGTTGAATAATAATCATGATATTCTTCTAAATGAAAAACAAATTCTTTCTTCTCGCATATAATACTCATTTTTAGGTTTTTTTGAAATTTATTAATTAAAAATTTTAACACCCTTTTTGGCCTTACAAGATCCATTGCTTTTACATTTGAAAATTGTTTTTCTTCAAACGATGGATTATTTTTTAAATGGATTATCAAAATTTTGTCAACTGCACTAATTCGCATTGAATCGATTATTAACTAGAATTTTATTTAATTTTAATAAATTAAATATTCAAAGATTAGATTATGGATGACCATTAATACGCTTAAGTGATTGTTTTGGAACTTCAGATTCTTAACGTGATGACTAGTGGTGCTGCTTCTTGTGAAATCATTCGGATATCTGGATCCGGAACTATATATAATTTCGGTATACTAGTTTCTTTGGAACCGCTACCCCTATTGCTGAATAAACACGTTCAGATTAAATCATGTTATTGGTGCTTTAAAATTAATAAATAATTAAATAATTCCAACCATTTTATTACACCAAACTTTAATCAAATAAATATTATTTTGAAGGGATAAAGCTTTGCCTCCATCTGTAGATAATTCATTTTCATCAAAATTACAAACATCGTATTTTTCAGTTATTTTAATGTAAAAATTATGTTTAGGTAAATATTCATTATTATTAATTTTTTTGAAAGGAAAAAGACCTACTTCAAATCTATGATTTTTCAATTGTATTAAATTATTAAATAATTCAGGAGGTAAATCTTCTTTGAATTTTCTCCATTCAATTTTAATTAATAAATTGAATAAAGCATTATGGACAAATTCAAACTTGATGATTATTAATAGGAAAATAAAAAATTTCATTATTTTATTTCCTTAAAAGCTAAAATTTAATTTTAACCATTAATAAAGGTTGTCAACACTCAAATTTATGTATTGTTTTGTGGGGATCAACCCAGAAGATCAAAACCCAGAAGATCAAGACCCAGAAGGTCAAGACCCTGGAGATCAAATGACCCAAAAGGTCAAAACCCAGGAGATCAAATGACCCAAAAGGTCAAATCCAAAATATCAACACTAAAAATTAAAGTATTGATTTGTTGTTATATTTTTATTCCGTTTGTTCTAGAATCTTTATTGTTCTAGTAAATTTTCTTCAATTTTTTTCATTAGTTTTAGATTTTCTAGATAATATAAAAAATTTTTAATGCAAAAAAATTATTAAAATGGCTTCATTTGTAAAATCAGCGAAAGGTGGTGATAAATTGATTTATGAGGGCCAAGGTTTATTATTTTCTATACTATTTTTAAAACTGACAAATAATTTAAGGCTAATCTTCCTAAATTAAAAAATTTGGAGAAGGCAGTTGGCGGTACAGGTTGCATTCTGAGAAGGCAGTTGGCGGTACAGGTTGCATTCTGGCGGTACAGGTTGCTGATACAGGTTTATTTGAGATTTAATTGAAAGTTAAGAATAAGTTTTTAATTTAGTTGAAGTACGAAACTGGTTTCGACAATTAGCGCAAATTTTTCTTGAAGTTTATGATGATGGCGATGTGGATGGTCTACTACACATATTTTTTATTCATTTTGAAAATTTTAGTTTTTGAAAAATTTAGTGTTGATATTTTGGATTTGACCTTTTGGGTCATTTGATCTCCTGGGTTTTGACCTTTTGGGTCATTTGATCTCCAGGGTCTTGACCTTCTGGGTCTTGATCTTCTGGGTTTTGATCTTCTGGGGTGGACCCGTTTTGTGTTTGCTTTTTATTTCATAAAAGTCCTAGGCTGGCAGATGTGATACATGAAAGACAATTGTCTTTGGGAAAATAAGCACGATTAAGGTTCGATTCTTGGCAGCAAAATTGCATGCCATGAATGAAAAGACAATCTGATCTAACTTGTTTGTAAAGGTCAGGAAGATACTGTGTAACAGAATATGTAGCCATCTTCATAGTAAAATAATTGACAGCCATTGTTTATGATTTAATTATTTTATAAGGTCAAATAATAATTCGGGAAAATACTTTCAAATAAATAGGGAAAAATAAAAGTTATTTCATATACAAGTAAAACAAAGTGCAATCATGTGAATTAATATTTGCACTTATTTAAATTAAGAAATATTATTTTTGTCTGGGAAATTCAAAAGGATGAATGATTAAATACCTAAATATTTTGAATTAATGCACTTATAAAATGTTTAATGCGACATCCCATATTATCAAAAATTATAAGATCACAACCTGAATGTAAATAGATTAGTAATATTATTGTTACTGTAAATACTGAAATAACAGCCCGTTAATGACAGCCCGTTAGTGTCATTAAATCTAGATTAAACAGTCTGTGTAAATTTATGTTAACTAAATATTGTCAATATACCGTATTTGCTCTATTAATCCCCCAGTCTTTATTAATCCCCCAGGCTCTATTAATCCCCCACCCTGGGGATGGGTTGAAACAATAATCCCCCAGTCTCTATTAATCCCCCACCCTTTGAAACAATAATCCCCCAGTCTGTACATTTATTAAAACAATATTAATAATCAAAAAATCATTAACAACATAAAAACAAATCAATCAATATCAAAAAACAAATCAAGTTCTTCCCCTATCGCATCGAGATTTAAATCACATCCAATACCTTCTTCTTCGTCATTTGATTGCTCGTTGCGCCCATCTCCTCCTTTAGAAGTTGCACGCATTTCACGCAAAACAACAAGACCTTTGGGATGGATGATATAAATAAATTTTAAAAAATTAAAAACTACCTCTTTCGCCGATAGGACCATCTGATTTGAAACAAGTAATTGAATTATCAGCTGAACCATCGAGTGGATTTGAAAGTCCGCATGCTTACGAAATTATAAGAAATTTAAATTAAAAGAAAATCGTATAAATACCCAAGAAAGAATTAACTATCAAATCCTTTGACAACTCAGACCACGCTCTGTAAACCCAATCAAGAACGACTAGGATTTCCAGATGCAGTAAATTCATGCCGATCACCATTTACCATCCATATTTCGTAGAAATATCGCACCTTCTCTTTAAAAGGCTTCAAACCCCTTCAAAAGTAACATCAGAAAATCTCTGAAAAAATGAAGACATCATTAGAAGGAAAAAGACATTCAGAACGCCAAAATCTAATGGCGTATTTTCAATCTTCAAAACAATTCTCCATCCTACGGATGGGTTGAAACAATAATCCCCCAGTCTCTATTAATTCCCCAGTCTCTATTAATCCCCCACCCTAGAGATGGGTTGAAACAATAATCCCCCTGGGGGATTACTAGAGCAAATACGGTATTCCAACAAAGTTACCTATCTATGTTTATATCAAAATCTTTTATTAAACTAAACAAAATTCTATATTCAATATTACAGTTAAATTGCTAATATTCTCAAACATATAAAACTTAATTAGAAAATTGTTTTTAAATTTCTTTCAAAGAAAAACATCGTTCACTTTAGCTAATAATTTCATATTTTTGGTGCCATTCAAAGAGGCTTGGGAGCGTTTTAAAACACATCTTTGGGAGCGTTTTTGTATATATTAGTGATGCTCGGGAGAAGAAATACCGAAACAATCTTTATGGAAAATCTGAAAAAATTCTTGGGATCTTCCCTAACAATGTGATAAAGAATGGCTAAAAAGCTGAATTTCAACTCAGCCCCTTAATATACATAAATCTTGAGGTTAAAATTAACGGGAATTGGGTTTCTAAATTGTTTATGCAATCCATTTATATACTATAAATATTTGTGTTTGTCGGCCCGAATCCTCACTTTTGTCCAAGATATTTTCAATAATTATTAGTAGCCAAGTAATTCTTTTATGGTAATTTTATACTGTTTTAAATTTCCAAATTATACCAGAAAAAATTTTATTTTTCATCAAATAATCGTATTTTAAATATTTCGAACGATATTAATCTACTTAAACTTTCATTTATCTCTCAAAATTCTCTTTAATTTTTTCCTTTACAACAAAGTCCAAATAATTTAAAAGAACCCAGATATTTCTTGCATAAAGAAACAAGCTTGCAAAATTGACAACACTCACAAATGTTGCAATGAGGGCATTCCATACATCCTTTAGAATTATTTGTTGATTGTGAAGTTTGAGCTACAAATTTGAAAGTTTAGTGTTTTGGAACCACGAAAAATTAAAGTTGCGATTTAATTTTGTATAATACTTAAAGGGTGGTTGGCTAGTACTCTCAAGAAAATTAATTTAAAAACAAAATATTTTCTAAAAGAATTTAAAGGAAATTTGTCACAAATAAGTCGAAAAATAAAATTAACGATTATTATTATATAAGTGGATATTGTGGAGCAGTTTATTATTAAATATTACTGTTCAAAGATCTGGTGGGTCGTACTAGAAAATGTTTCTTTCCAATATATTAAGGATGATTTTATATCTAACTCACTTCCAGCAGGGTTATCCGCCATCTGAATTTCCTGAGGTGATGCTGGTTGCATCATTGAATTTGTCAAATTAAAAACACATCCAAATCCAACCAGAAATAACAAAAACGAGTAAAATTCCATTTAATTATCAAATTTTACTGAAAAAATTTTTAAAAGTTTATATCAAAAAGTACACACATATATTTTTGAATAACGTTTCTTAATAATTTTATTTAAAAAGTCAGAATGTAGAATTGTCTTAAATATAGTAGTTGGCTACCGGCTAAATTATTACAAAGGCTTTTAAAATAATACAAAAAAAAATAAATTTAGAAAATAATTAAATAAACACAAAAATAAATAAATTAAAAAATAAATTTAATTTATACATTCATATACATATTTTTATTTCTTAATAAAAATATAAAATATTTCCCTTTTTAAAATCAGACTTCTCTCGACATATTCCTTGTTAATTTTATTAAAGATGTATAGGGAGAGTGTCTTTCTTATTAAAAAAATTAATTTGCACTTTTTTTGAAAATTTTTCTTTTAATTTACCGCATTTTTCTAAAGGAAACAATTTTAATTATGAAATTTTGCATTTATTAAAATAAATAACAAATTTAAAACTTTCAGACATTTTAGCGGATACTACTAATTCGGGAACAGGCCAATGTAACGCGAGCACAATGTACCGTAGAGCTATAAATTATTTCAAAGTGGTCGTGTTGTGTCCGCACTTGCAGAAAGAACATAAAATGAAAATAAATAACCCAGCATCGGGTTGGATGGTGGCACAGTCGGTTGTGCTTCGGTCTGGGCTCTTTCCGTGATGGTTCAATTCCATCTCCCATCCAATGAATTTTTCCACAGCTTTTTTCCTTCTCTTCAGCTGTCATTGTTGGAGATGCGACAGCTTTTCTCCTCTTTTCTCACTAGTTTTTTTCCTAGTTTCACTGGTGAAAGGCATTTTTTCTTTAAATTATTTATTCGGTTATTCAAAAAAAAATTTTTAACATTTAAAAAATCAATAAATTTGGTTTTAAAACAAAGATAAGACTATGTTTAACGATTTGACTAAGATAGGATTTTTTTATCTAAGTTTTTTTCAAGATCAAGCCTCTCGAAGTTGACAGCCCAAAAATGCAAATATTTTATGAAAAATAGCACGCGAAAAAAATAGAGCAGAAAAGAAAAAGACAAAAACGATGAAAAATCCTTTTATATCTAACTCGCACTGAAACGGCTCTTGGTTGCAGGTTAAGTTGCTGTGTAGAAATGTATTATGAAGTGAGGACGATTTACTAAATAATTATTATTAGAAGACAGAAAAATCTGATTTTTATAGCTAAATGTCTCAATGAAACTTTTTTTATGCAAAATGAAATTAGGCGATTTTGTAGTAAATTTAATAGCTTTCATAGAAGTATAAAATAACAATTAAATGTAGCTTATTGGGGGTTGAAAATATTTTTGAAATACATTCACCCTAGACACGCTGATTTTCGGGTTTTTGGATTACGATGATAAAAGTATTTTAAAACTTTTTCTGAAACAGGTTCTCCTGCTTCAGAAAAATCCCCTGTTTCACAAACAATGCATTTTCAGAAACAGGGGATAAATTTAAAAAAGGTCTAATTTTTAAAAATCTTTATCAAAAATAGAGATAAATTAGAGCGTAATCCCCAAAAAACAGAAAGTGTTAATATTATTTTCTTCAATTAGTAGCATCAAAGACAGCGAGTATTAAATTAATATTTAACATTCATATTGGTGAACTTCTTTTCCAATCTGTGTTAAATAGAAGTACAGCTGTCGTTAATAAAATAAAAAAATGTTTACAAATTGTACAAATTGACACAAATAAACACAATTGTACAAATTGACGCATATACTTTTATAGGACGCATATACTTTCATGGGACGTATGTCCTAAGTGAGTTAAATCCTAATTAAATATTATATTAAAAAGGTATTTAATTTACACGAGCGGTTAGGCCCCGCTTCGCGGGGCCTAACCCCTCTTTCTCCTATTCAACTTTTTAATACTAAAAATCAAAAAAGTGCACAAATTTTCGGTTAAAAACCATGAAACGAAAAAATTTACTAAGAGATCGGACCGAATTGTTCTAATATTTGTTCGGATTTTTATCTCACTTTTGTTCTGATTTTCTATTCTGATAATTATTCTGAATCGACCTCAATTTTGTTCTGATTATGATCTCACATTTTTCTGATTTTATATTCTGATCTTTGTTACGATTCTGATCTCACAATTGTTCTGATTTTCTTTCGATATTTGCTATGATCTCACTTTTGCTTTGATTTTCTATTCTGATAACTCTGATAATCTGATTCTTCTCATTTTTGTTCTGAATTTATATTTTTATATTTGTTCTGATTTATATCTCACTTTTGTTCTGATTTTGTATTCTGATATTTGTTACGATTCTGATCTCACTCTATTTCTGATTTTAGATTCTGATATTTGTTACAATTATGGTCACACTTTATTTCTGATTTTCGATTCTGGTCTCACTTTATTTATGTTCGGTCCTGATATTTGTTTAGACTATGATTTCAATTTTGTTCTGATTTTATATTCTGATATTTGTCACGATTCTGGTCTCACTTTATTTCTGATTTGCGATTCTGATATTTGTTTAGACTATGATCTCAATTTTGTTCTGATTTTATATTATGATATTTGCTAATATTCTGATCTCACTTTTGTTCTGATTTTCTATTCCTATTTCTGTTCTGACTTTGATCTCACTCCTGTTCTGATTTTATGTGCTGATATTTTTTATGAATATGATCTGACTTTATTTCTGATTTTCGATTGTGATTTTTGTTGTCTTTGATTTCACTATATTTCTGATTTTAAATCTGATTTTGTTTTGACTTGTTATCACACTATTTCTGATTTTAGATTCTGATTTTTGTACTGACTTTGATCTTACTATTTCTGACTTTAGTTTTAGATTTTTGTTCTGACTTTGATCTCACTATTTCTGATTTTAGATTTTGATTTTTGTTCTGACTTTGATCTCACTATATTACTGATTTTAGATTCTGATTTTGAACTCACTATATTTCTGTTTTTTTCTGACTGTGATCTTTCTATTTCTGATTTTTGTTCTGGCTTTGATTTCACTATATTTCTGATTTTAAATCTGATTTTGTTCTGACTTGTTATCTCACTATTTCTGATTTTAGATTCTGATTTTTGTACTGACTTTGATCTCACTATTTCTGATTTTAGATTTTGATTTTTGTTCTGACTTTGATCTCACTATTTCTGATTTTAGATTTTTGTTCTGACTTTGATCTCACTATTTCTGATTTTAGATTTTGATTTTTGTTCTGGCTTTGATCTCACTTTTTTTTTGATTTTAGATTCTGATTTTTGTTCTAACTTTGGTCTCACTATATTCTGATTTTAGATTCTGTTTTTTGTTCTGACTTTGATCTCACTATTTCTGATTTTAGATTTTGATTTTTGTTCTGACTTTGATCTCACTTTTTTTTTGATTTTAGATTCTGATTTTTGTTCTGACTTTGGTCTCACTATATTCTGATTTTAGATTCTGTTTTTTGTTCTGACTTTGATCTCACTATTTCTGATTTTAGATTTTGATTTTTGTTCTGACTTTGATCTCACTATTTCTGATTTTAGATTTTGATTTTTGTTCTGACTTTGATCTCACTATTTCTGATTTTAGATTTTTGTTCTGACTTTGATCTCACTATTTCTGTTTTAGATTTTGATTTTTGTTCTGACTTTGATCTCACTATTTCTGATTTTAGATTTTGATTTTTGTTCTGACTTTGATCTCACTATTTCTGATTTTCGATTTTTGTTCTGACTTTGATCTCACTATTTCTGATTTTAGATTTTGATTTTTGTTCTGACTTTGATCTCACTATTTCTGATTTTAGATTTTTATTTTTGTTCTGACTTTGATCTCACTATTTCTGATTTTAGATTTTTGTTCTGACTTTGATCTCACTATTTCTGATTTTAGATTTTGATTTTTGTTCTGACTTTGATCTCACTATTTCTGATTTTAGATTTTGATTTTTGTTCTAACTTTGATCTCACTTTTTTTTTGATTTTAGATTCTGATTTTTGTTCTGACTTTGGTCTCACTATATTCTGATTTTAGATTCTGTTTTTTGTTCTGACTTTGATCTCACTATTTCTGATTTTAGATTTTGATTTTTGTTCTGACTTTGATCTCACTATTTCTGATTTTAGATTTTGATTTTTGTTCTGACTTTGATCTCACTATTTCTGATTTTAGATTTTTGTTCTGACTTTGATCTCACTATTTCTGATTTTAGATTTTGATTTTTGTTCTGACTTTGATCTCACTATTTCTGATTTTAGATTTTGATTTTTGTTCTGACTTTGATCTCACTATTTCTGATTTTAGATTTTTGTTCTGACTTTGATCTCACTATTTCTGATTTTAGATTTTGATTTTTGTTCTGACTTTGATCTCACTATTTCTGATTTTAGATTTTGATTTTTGTTCTGACTTTGATCTCACTATTTCTGATTTTAGATTTTTGTTCTGACTTTGATCTCACTATTTCTGATTTTAGATTTTGATTTTTGTTCTGACTTTGATCTCACTATTTCTGATTTTAGATTTTGATTTTTGTTCTGGCTTTGATCTCACTTTTTTTTTGATTTTAGATTCTGATTTTTGTTCTGACTTTGGTCTCACTATATTCTGATTTTAGATTCTGTTTTTTGTTCTGACTTTGATCTCACTATTTCTGATTTTAGATTTTGATTTTTGTTCTGACTTGTTATCACACTATTTCTGATTTTAGATTTTGATTTTTGTTCTGACTTTGATCTCACTATTTCTGATTTTAGATTTTTGTTCTGACTTTGATCTCACTATTTCTGATTTTAGATTTTGATTTTTGTTCTGACTTTGATCTCACTATTTCTGATTTTAGATTTTTGTTCTGACTTTGATCTCACTATTTCTGATTTTAGATTTTGATTTTTGTTCTGACTTTGATCTCACTATTTCTGATTTTAGATTTTGATTTTTGTTCTGGCTTTGATCTCACTTTTTTTTTGATTTTAGATTCTGATTTTTGTTCTGACTTTGGTCTCACTATATTCTGATTTTAGATTCTGTTTTTTGTTCTGACTTTGATCTCACTATTTCTGATTTTAGATTTTGATTTTTGTTCTGACTTGTTATCACACTATTTCTGATTTTAGATTTTGATTTTTGTTCTGACTTTGATCTCACTATTTCTGATTTTAGATTTTTGTTCTGACTTTGATCTCACTATTTCTGATTTTAGATTTTGATTTTTGTTCTGACTTTGATCTCACTATTTCTGATTTTAGATTTTTGTTCTGACTTTGATCTCACTATTTCTGATTTTAGATTTTGATTTTTGTTCTGACTTTGATCTCACTATTTCTGATTTTAGATTTTGATTTTTGTTCTGACTTTGATCTCACTATTTCTGATTTTAGATTTTTGTTCTGACTTTGATCTCACTATTTCTGATTTTAGATTTTGATTTTTGTTCTGGCTTTGATCTCACTTTTTTTTGATTTTAGATTCTGTTTTTTGTTCTGACTTTGGTCTCACTATTTCTGATTTTAGATTCTGTTTTTTGTACTGACTTTGATCTCACTATTTCTGATTTTAGATTTTGATTTTTGTTCTGACTTTGATCTCACTATTTCTGATTTTAGCTTTTTGTTCTGACTTTGATCTCACTATTTCTGATTTTAGATTTTGATTTTTGTTCTGACTTTGATCTCACTTTTTTTTTGATTTTAGATTCTGATTTTTGTCTGACTTTGGTCTCACTATTTCTGATTTTAGATTCTGTTTTTTGTACTGACTTTGATCTCACTATTTCTGATTTTAGATTTTGATTTTTGTTCTGACTTTGATCTCACTATTTCTGATTTTAGCTTTTTGTTCTGACTTTGATCTCACTTTTTTTTTGATTTTAGATTCTGATTTTTGTTCTGACTTTGGTCTCACTATATTCTGATTTTAGATTCTGTTTTTTGTTCTGACTTTGATCTCACTATATTCTGATTTTAGATTATGATTATGTTCTGGCTTTGATCTTACTTTTTTCTGATTTTCGATTTGTTTTTTGCTGTCTTTGAGCTCACTATATTCTGACCAGAGATGAGCGAAAATGAAATTTTGCTCTCAACGAAACGAAAACGGAAAAAATAAATCGTCAATGTTCGAAACGAATCGAAACGAAAAAATAAATTCCATTCTTACGTAACGAAAACGAAACAAAAAATCTCAATTTACGACGAAACGGAACGAAACGAAAAAAGTAAATTATGAAACTGTAAATTTTAACGATAGATAAGAAGTTTTTCAAGGTTGTGCATGTCTAAATGCATTAAATATTTGATTGGATTCAAATATTTGCCTCTAAATCTTCTAATATTCCTTAAAATTCCTTGATATACTCTTGATCTATTCAAAACAAAAAATTCCCGATTTATGAAGTAAGAAAGTTGGGTATTGGGCAATTGTCACCTCCGAGCATTTAAAATTTTGGCTCTGGTTGTCCCTTTATCAATTAAAGAGATAATATCACTTAAAGAATTAAACTAAGGATTTTTACCGGATTTTTCAAAGTCGGACAATTTACGCTCTTCTAATTGGGGGGTTTGCTGGAAAACGGGCATTTTTTAAGTTTCCCGTGGAGAAAAAATGTCAATTTCCGGATTTTTCAAAGTCGGACAATTTACGCTCTTCTAATTGGAGGGTTTGCTGGAAAACGGGCATTTTTTAAGTTTCCCGTGGAGAAAAAATGTCAATTTTTGTCTTAAAAATACGACAAAAAATGACTAAAAATATAGATTTTGTCGTGATTTTTTTGTCCAAAAATGTAGTTTACGAAGCGAAAACGTAAAGCACAGTAAGTAAAATCAGGACAAAATCCTTAAAAATAAACAAAAATGTGCTGACTGCCATAAAAAAATGTATTTTACTCTAATGAAAAAAATTTAATTTCACCTCTTGTTAGTATGTATTTGTCTCTAACTAAAAGAAACGTATGTTCTCTGTGTAAGAGAAACGAAAAATACTCTGACAGCAGCCGACTGGTTTTTCTCTTTTTCTCTACGCTTAACTCTTTCTTGTCTTTTTCTATACTTTTTTACACAAAAATTTTCGTTTCGATAAAAATTTAACTTTCACGATTAAAAAATGCAAAGTGAAAACTTTCCAAATAATATAATAGATTCTCCGTTTTTGTATAACTCGAAGTAATATAAACGGGTACGCGTAATATAAACTACCCAAAATTTAGTATATTGGAATTCACGTAAATTAATCTTACTTCCTGCAGTATTCTTTTAATCTATATAATCTGCTTTTCCATTTTCCCCGACCATATAAAATTTTCCATCAAATAAAAACCATTGTTGCCAGTTTTGATTAAATAAAATATTTTTCGACAAATACTTAACTTCTCTTTGATTCAAATATTTTGTTACATTTGTATTAAATGTGATTTTATTTTCAGTTATTTTTTCATCATCAAATAATGGTGATAACCCATGACCACATACCACATTTTTGAACGTATATTCACCACCAAATAATTCAATATCATTAAATAATTTAGTTCCTTCTTTTATCAAGTCTCCATCTTTTAAATTTCTATGAGACTTAACAATCGCAATCCCTACACCTGTTTTTAACTTGCCCAAGGTATTCTTCTCTTCTTCTGACTCAATTTTAATTTTAGTTGAAACACATTTTTTGAGTTTATCATCAACTTTTACAAAAATTTGTATGGCTTCTACAATAAAAGGCATTCTAGCGTTTTCGTCGTTAATAAGTAAATGAATTGCTATTATATAGTTGCCCTTTTCTTTGTATTCTGCACATATTTCAATATAATTATTCACTCCTTCCAAATTTAATGACCATGTAAATTTGGTAAGGGTTGCTTTGAACATCCGGTAGAAATTAACATTGACTTCGTTGAGCACTGGTTGAAAATTTAGTTTGGCATGAAAAAGTGGCTTTATCATGATCAATTCCTATATAAAACAATCTTTTATTTAATTGAGCTCGCCGAAAAAACTTTTCCCTGTTTGGTAATTCCAAGGCTGGTCCCCCCCCCTTTTTCCTTTCTATTTTTTTCGATTTTTTAAACATTTTATGGCAAATTATATATCATTCGAAAGAGCTCTTCGAGCTGAGTCGAACGGTACTAGATTCATCGAAATCCGACTTAAATAAACATAGTTATGAGCATTTGTTTTAACCCCTTCAGCATCACAAAAAGCACGTCCATCGAGGATTTAGCTTCATAAATCTGTTCAGATTCGCCAAATCTAACCGATCATAGTATCATTCTACTCAGCTCGAACAGCTCTTTCGAATGATATATTGTAAATTATATGTCAGGCAAAAAAGCTCAAAATGGTCAGGGGAATAGGGAAAAAAGGGGGGGACCAGCCTTGGTATTACCCCCTGTTTTTAAAGGGGCAACCAATAGACAACAAAATATTCCACATTTTCAATATTAAGAAATGGGGAATAAATGGGGAATATTTTTATTTTGAGACAAGGAACATTTCTTAGTTAACATGTTTTTGCTATATTCTTTTGCTTTAGCAACATGTTTTTGTTGTGTTTTGCTGGCAAAACAATGTCTGACAAAACCTCATATTTCATTTTCGTCAACGAAGGGTATGGGCCATTCCTACGTTTCATCTGATGCTTAAAAATTTTATTTGGATTCTTAGCTAAAAAGAATCTTCAACTAATTTATAAGCAAAGATTTTTTGGCACTTTTTAATTCCATAAATCTTGGAATGATTCGTAAAAGTTTGTGGCATTGAAATATTGAAGGAAAACTTGGAAGACTATGACGACAGTTAAATAGCGCCTATTAGATTGAAAATAATACACCCCATCTTTAATATGTTTATTATTCTATATAATAAAATAAAATTAATTTACCTTATTTTCTCCATCTAGTTTTAAACAACATCTAAATCCTCTTCTGTAAATATTTCCAAATTTTTCTATAAAATGAATTTCCTTTTTCTCATTTGTTAAATTCTCAAATTTATATATTTTTTCTTTAAATTCTAAATTTAGCCGGTCACAAGAATATTCTTCATTTCTTAAAAACAATTGATGCTTCTTGTTTAAAGCACCAAATTCAATAATTATTTCCAAAGTTTTTTCTGTGGTATTTTCATTTGTTTTGTTTATTTCAATTTTCTTCACATTAATATCTCCAACGAGATTTTCATTATTCTTTTCAAAAGTAAAACGTTGATGTGTTTGAATATTTTCAAATGAATAAGAAAAAAACAAAAAAATTAAATTGACAAAAAGTTTAATTTTTGTCGAAAGCATCTTTTTCTAAAATAAAAAGTTTTAATTAGCACGGAAACAAAGTGCAAATTTTCTTAAATAAAAAATTTTTTACAAGCAGTTATAAAAAATACTCATATCTTCAAAAATTTGGCATCCTTTGCCTCTCCATTTAATAATAGTAAGGCAAATGCATTTTGAAGTTTTTTCAAAAAATTTTCTACTTTTTCGCTGATTTGAAAAAAAATATAAATACTTTTAATATGAATTTTAATATTATTTTAAAGACTATAAAATTAAAAAAAACTAAAAATATTTAATTCAAGGCTAATTAAAAGTCAATTTTTAAGGAAAATTTTTAAAGTCGTAAGGCATGGCTGCCCTTAAAAATATTTTTAAAAGGGCATTTATTCTCGTGATTGATTTCACGGGGTTTTCGCATGTTTATTTCCTTTTAAAAAATAATTTTAAAAGGGCAATTATTAAATATTTTGTTGTTTGTTTAAAGCAAAACCGAATTTAAGAGAGGAATTGACATATGACTGAGAAAAGTTTAACTATTAAAGTGCATATTTATTTATTGTAAAGAAATAAAATTTAAAAAGATGTGCCGCTTTTATAAGAAGTAAAACTAGAAAAAATCTAAGAAAAAATAGCAAAGAAAAAATAACCGAGGAAACAATTGAACTTAGGATTCTACATTATATTTGGCATTCTTAGAAGATAAAATAGCTAATGTTATTCTAATAATTTATTATGTTTTAATAATTTATTGTTTGCGGTACTTTTCCGTTCTGCAACCTCCACGGGATTTTGGTAGATAAAGGGTGATATCGAGTGATATCAGAGGATTAATTGGGGGTATCAATGGATTAAGCGGGATTTGGGTGGATTATCTTGTGATTAGATGGATTAAGAGTGATATCGGGGAATTAAACTGGATTAAGGGGATTCGGGATTCCACCCATCTTTAGGGGTGTATAGTCGGAGCCGTGCGGAGTTGGAAAACCTTGGCTCAGGCTCCGGCAACCAGGCATTTCAAGTTCTTGGCTCCGGCTCAGGCTCTGCAAGAGCCGGCTCCGGAGACGGGCTCCGGAGCTAGCCGCGAGCGAATGCTACGCTTACATAAAAATCGCGCGCGACACGCGACAGTCGCTAGGCGACATGTCGCCGGCGACAGTCGCTAGTTGTGTGCTTACATAAAATCAGCGACTGTCGTAAAAGCGATTGTCGCAAAGCGACAAAACGCTAGTTTTATGTAAGCACAAAGCAGCGATTGTCGCCGGCGACATGTCGCCTAGCGACGTCGCAAATCGCGCGCGATTTTTATGTAAGCACAAAATTATTAGTTTTTCTGTCTTTATTTCTTTATTTATTTATCTCTATTTTTCACGTTGGTGAAAGTCAGAGTACTGTATGTATAGGACATTTCGTTGCCACTATTTTATTGTGGCTTTTATATTGTGATTTTGTTCAGAATATCGAAGCTGTTTTTTACTCCATTTATATTTCGACCGAGGAATTTGGTTTGGTTCTTAAGAAGGAAATAGAGGTTTAGGAGAATTTGAAGGCGATATAAAGGAAATTTGGAAAGATAATTGGATCATCTTAAATCATTCACCTATTATCATTCACTTCAAATTCATTGATGACCCTCTTAATCCCTTAAATTATATTAAGAGATTAGGTTATATTTCCCCAAAATCTTTCGATATCCCTCTTCCCTAAATATCTATTAATATACATTTTAATCCCTAAATATAGATGATCGGGGGATTTGTGATTATATCGGTGAATTAAGGTCATTGATTTGTAGGGATTATGCTGGATATCTGTAGATTTTGAGAACCGACTTTTTTCAAAGACCGTTAATTCCCTTTTACATATCAACTCTCCGAGAAATTTTCTAAGAAAAATTTAAAGATTCTAAAAAAATTTTGAAAAAATCCCGTCATTAGGATCCCGTCATTAATTCGCCCATCCCTGATCCCATCCCTGGTACTAACAAAAAGGTGATTTTCTTTCAAAATATTCGGTTGTGGGATTCGAAATAAAAAAATTTAAACTTATATTCAGACCAAGAATACATGATACATATTTAAAATCTCAAAAATATCGAAAAGAAAGATTTTTTTGCAAAAAGCATACCTTTTTCAAAATCAATTTTAACCAATAAAATTTGACTTTAAAAATTTGACTTTAATTTGACTTTAATAAATTTGACTTAAAAATTGACTTTAACTCATCAAGAAATGGTCACTTTTTCATGTTCTTGGTATCATTTGATAGAGAATTAAAAGCTCTACAACATAACAAAAAATCAGAATTTTTGACCGATTGATAAAAAAGTTATGATAAAATATTCGATAGTATACTGAAAATCTCAAAAATATCGAAAAAAAGAATATTTTTTGCAAAAAGTATACCTTTTTCAAAATCAATTTTAACCTATAAGATCTAACTTTAAAGATATAAAATTTATATTGATCGATAGAGAATAAACTGAACTTTCAGAATCTTTTTAAATTTTGAAAATCGGATCAGAATTGATCGAGAAATACCAAGTCGCAAAAAAGTGTCGCAAAAAATTCAAACATGTTTGAATCAAAAAAAGTGTCGCCGGCGACAAGTCGCCAGCGGAAATCGCATTTTATGTAAGCACACGAAAAAGCGACAAAATCGCGCGCGACATGTCGCCGGCGGAAGTCGCGGTTTATGTAAGCACTCAAAAAAGCGACAAAGTCGCGCGCGACAAGTCGCCGGCGGAAGTCGCTTTTTATGTAAGCACGCAAAAAAAGCGACAAAATCGCCTGCGACTTTTCTCTCCTCTTTTTCCATTATCTTTTCTGTCGCGTGTCGCGCGCGATTTTTATGTAAGCGTAGCAGAAGCGAGCACTGACTTTGTGTAGCATGGAATCCTGCAATGAAGATTGATTTTATTTGAAAAAAATTATTATTTAAACTGTGTTTTCACTTTTTTCCAAAAAAATAATTCTTCAATCTGACTTGAATCTCTATAAAAATTTTGTGTTTCTTTCGGCTAAATACATTGTAGAATATGCAAAAGATAGCTCTAATTATAAAGTGCAAGGCGAACTAATTTGTCTGGCCTTTAATCATAAATTATTCGAAATGAGCCCCATTCACGAAGAGAACACTGCTTCGTTGAGAGTTTAATAATGCAGAAATGAGCTTAAGAAAACTTCCCTTTTTTACTTTAAAAATTAAATATAGTTGATTTATCTCTGAATAAGTTTAATCACTTAACAAAAAATTTAAACAGAAGAAATTTTGTAAACAGGAATCTTCGGATAAATAAAGGAAAAGACTGAATATGTTTGAAAAAATATAATTTGTGAGGATTAAGAATAACGAGGAATTTAGTGATTAAGAGTGATATCAGTGGTTTGTTTGACTAAAATATTGGAGGATTTATGGAATTCAAGAAAAACACTAAGGATGGGAAATTTTGAGTGTATAAGAGGATCTTTTGTTATTAAGGGATAACAGTAATTGGGGATCATAGAGTGGTAATTAGGGTGGCTAATAAAGATGGTGCAAATTAGAAATTTAATTGTGGTTTGGTATTTGAGTAAATTAGGATATTTGAAAGATTAAAAATTAATATCGGGATCTTGAGGTGATTAAGAGGAAAACGGGGGCATGGTGAGGTTAAAGCTATAATAGAGAGGGTTTGAGAGACTAAATAATCATTAAGAGTGAAAAGCTGAATTAGGAGATTAAGACTGATATAAAAATTATGAAGATAAAAATTGATTTTAACGATTGGGTGTTTAAGCATTATAAATGAAAAAGGCAATTAGTATGAGGAGATTTAGGGTAATAGGGATATCATGGATTTGATAAAATTAAGATTTATATAATGGGATTTGGTTAGTTTGAAGGATTCAAAAGGGATTAAGAGGATTATCAATTTACCAAAAAGGAAATTAAGAAATTTTGGTGATTAAGAAAGATATCAATGATTTAAAAAGTGGTAAAAAATATGGATGTAGGAGAACGTCAATTGGATGGATATAATTGGCTCTTTTGAGAGGTGTGAATATTTTAAAACATAGTAGTATTTCCTGAAATAAAGCCCCATGCTAAATTAGAGCTCCACCCTAAAATAGAGCCCCACTTTGGAGGGTAGTTGAAATTTAGAGCCCCATGCTAAATTAGAGCCTCACTCTAGAATAGTGCCCCACCTCAATTTTCTCATTTACTTTTATTACAAATTGGTAAATAAAATTCAAAATAAGCAAGTTATGTTGCTTTGTTATATTTGTGGGTATTGAATGAGGCAAATTCAAAGGGATTAAAAGATATTGTAATATTTGGGAGAGTAAAAGGGATATCAGTGAATTTGAGGATTAAGAGGGATATCGAGAGATTAAAATTGTTGTTTTAGGGAGATATTGTGGAATAAGGGACCCTGCTTAATATAAAGAGATTAAGGAGGAAAAAAGGGATTTGAGGGAATAAAGATTATTGGGCTATTTAGGTATTTCATGGCCAATTTATTCCTTTTTGAGCCACAGGTGCAACTTTTGGAAATTTAGGCAAAAGCTTAAGTCTGCAAAAATTACTTGAAACAGAAATTTTTCCTAAATTTCGGAAATCAGAAGAAAAAACGACGGAAATATCGAACAAATTGTTCGATCGAACAAATTGTTCGATCAATTATCCAAGAAATTATTCCAAACTTTAATAATACCACAACAACTACAAACACCAGTCAACCTTGGGGATCACACCCATTTTCTAGCAATAATTTTGAACCTCCACTACAGCACTTTATTGATATTTCAAATTACAACACTTCTCACCAAGAAACCATAATTAATAAATCAAAAACAGCAGTGGTTGAAAAATTTCCAGAATCTGATGGAGACAACAATCTTTTGCGTGAGGTCTTGGAGAAGAGTTGGATGAGAAAGAAATTCATCGACATGCTGGTAAACGTGAGGCAAATGTTTCAAAACCAAAAATTTATAAAATTCATTTTAAATCCTCACAATCGCGTGACAAATTTTTGAAAACATTTCGTAAAGTTGTTAAATCCAATCCTCAAAAATACCCCCAACAATCATTTTGTCGTAGAGATATGTCTCCTCCAGAGCTCAAATTATTATATTCACTAAGAAAGCAAGCCTATGAGTTAAATAAAAACCTTAATTTATATAAATTTATTGTCGTTGATTTAAAAATTATGGAATTGTCGAATCCAAGACCACTTCGTACTAGACAGGCATAGGTAGAATTAAGCAATCACAAACCTAACTCGACTCATAAACCTAATTTGACCTTAAATGATATTCCCTGTATTTTTTTAAATGCTAGATCTATTGTGAATAAAATCTCAGATTTAAGTTTCCTTGTTGAAAAAACCTCGCCTAAAATAATTTTTATAAATGAGACCTGGATTAGCGCAGAAAAAAATATTGAAACAGAATTATCTATCAATAATAGATATGACGTTATTTTAGCCAACAGAAAAACTCGCGGGGGTGGGTGCGCCATTTTAATATCAAGAGACATTCCTTTTAAAACTATTTTATCTTGTTCCAAATATCAGTGTGAACTTATAAATATCAACCTGTTTCTACCCAAAAAAATAAATATTTTTCTGATATACCGTCCTCCAAATTGTTCATTAGAGAACACAAAAAAGATTTTAAAATTTTTGTATGAGAATATTGAGAATAATTTTATCTTATGTGGTGATATGAACATACCTAATATTAACTGGGTTGATTATTCATTTAATTGCCAAAAAGGTAAACTATTGCTAGATTTTATGTTTCAGACAAATTCCACACAACACGTTACAGAATTTACTAGACTTAGATCCACATTAGATTTAATATTCTCTTCCCCATCCAATTTATTGAGCAATGTAAAAATTACTGAAAACTTTTCAAATTCTGACCATAATATGATAACTTTTAATATAAATTCCTCAATACCGTTTAATAGGCATAAGAAAAAGGTTTATAAAAGGCAATTAACTGAAAATAATTTCTCAATTTTAAATAAGAAATATACAAATTACAAATGGACAGATGAACTCTCTTTTTACTTTTCCGTTAATTCTAAATACAATGCTTTTACTGATACTATGCTATACTTTTTCGATTCTGCAATGCCTTTAAAACCCTTAAATAATATCATAAAAGAAAATTATCCAAAAAGAATAACTGAGTTATCAAGAAACAAGCTTAAATTATTCAAGGAATCAAAAAAGGACCCGGATAACAATGAAATCAAACTTAAATATAAAATAATATCGAGACAGTTAAGAAAAATAACTAGAGATTATTACACAGAAAAGGATAGGAAAATTGTGTCTAAAGGCAGATCTTCAGTCTATAAGTATTTTAAGAATAAACTAAAACCTGTAATACAAGTACCAACACTTTTCGACAAAAATGGAGAAATATGTCTATCAAATAAAGCTAAAAGTAATGCTATGGGTATAACCTTTCAAAAAGCCTTTAATAAGAAAAATTCAGAACTAGTTATAGGATCGAATTTTTCAAAATCTGATGATAAAATTGAAGATATTCAATTTAATATATTAGATATTTTCAAACTTCTTAGAAAACTCCCCAATAAAAATTCTACCTCACCAGACTCCGTACCTTATATACTATTAAAAAAATGTGCTTTTCCACTATCTCATATCATAACTGAATTATTTAGATTAATTCTTGATGAAGGTGAAATACCTGAAATCTGGAAACATTCTATAGTTATTCCAATCTTTAAAAAAGGTGATAAAACTATAACTGACAATTATAGACCCATCGCACTTACATGCACTCTCTGTAGAACTTTCGAAAGATTACTAGCAAATAAACTTATAGAGTTTCTTAGAAACAAAGACTTTTTCAGTATTGAACAATTTGGTTTCCTTAAACAGCGTTCAACTGTAACACAACTCCTTACCATGTTAAACCAAATTTATTCTTGTGTGGATAGAGGCAATAAAGTTGATATAGTTTATATTGACTTTAAAAAGGCCTTTGACACTGTCCCGATTGAACTATTGATACAAAAAGTTAGATATATTGGAATTGATGGAAAAATACTCAAATTTTTAATTAATTTTTTGAACAATAGAAAGTTCAAAGTCCGAATTGAGCAAGACTTTTCTGAAGAATATCCCATTCATTCTGGTGTTCCTCAAGGTAGTGTACTTGGCCCTTTGTTATTTGTAATATTTATTAACGATTTACCTGAACATCTGCCTAAGGGTGTTAATATTAAAATATATGCTGATGATATTAAACTGTATGTAGAACATAACAATGATAACAATAGAAATAAGCTTAAGGAATCTCTTCTAATAATTGAAAAATGGGCTAAGAATAATGGATTAAGGATTTCTATAGATAAATGCGTCTGCCTCTACATAGGTAAGAATAATGATAAACAACAATATTTTATAGATGGACTACCAATCAAGAAAGAGAATTGTGTTCGCGATCTTGGAATATTAATAGACACAGATCTATCCTTTTCTGCACATATAACTAAAATTACAAAACAAGCCTATTCAATGATGTATCAAATATTTAGAATATTTAAATCCAAGGATCTTGATAATTTAGTTTTCGTATTTAAAACATATTTGCGTCCTCTCTTAGAGTATGCGACTGAAATTTGGAGTCCCTCAAGAAAAGATCACTTAATCTCTCTTGAAAAAATTCAAAAAATCTTTACCAAAAGAGCCTTTAAACAATGTGGGTTAGTTGATAAACCTTATGAAATTAGACTGCAAATTTGTAAATTAAAAAAATTAGAGGAAAGAAGAGTTCTTGCCGATCTTTGCATGACTTATAAAATACTTAATAATTTCACACATTTGGAACAAGAAAAATACTTTACTCTAACTAAAAGGGCCAAAAGAAGAATTCATCTTTTACAAAATAAAAGATTCACTAGCAAGTCAAAAAATAACTTCTTTGCTCGCATAATCTCTTTATGGAATAAATTACCTAGGGAAATTGTTGAGATTAGAAATTTAAAAAAATTCAGGGAATATACCAAAAAAATTGATTTACTTAGTCTGTCTGGTACCTAGTTTTTTTTAAATTTTTTTTTATATATACAAAATATTCATTTTGATCATTTAAGACTTAATTTTTTTCATTTATTGTATTCGTAATTTACACACATTTTATTTTATCTTAATTTACAATCATTGTCAGTGTACTTCATTTGTACCTGTGATTGCTGAATAAATATTAAAAAAAAAAATATTGTAATATTTGGGAGAGTAAAAGGGATATCAGTGAATTTGAGGATTAAGAGGGATATCGAGAGATTAAAATTGTTGTTTTAGGGAGATATTGTGGAATAAGGGACCCTGCTTAATATAAAGAGATTAAGGAGGAAAAAAGGGATTTGAGGGAATAAAGATTATTGGGCTATTTAGGTATTTTATGGCCAATTTATTCCTTTTTGAGCCACAGGTGCAACTTTTGGAAATTTAGGCAAAAGCTTAAGTCTGCAAAAATTACTTGAAACAGAAATTTTTCCTAAATTTCGGAAATCAGAAGAAAAAACGACGGAAATCGGAATAACGATCGGCCTCTGCTAAATATAACCTTCACCTATATTGTAAACAAAAGTATAGCACGTCATGTTTTTCAGCATAACCCATAGAAAATTTGTTCTTTTTGTTAAATTTTTTGGCATTAGTTTCGTAATTTTTTTTATCAACTCAAAATTTTTTTTAATTTTTGGAAAAATAATTTTTCAAAAATTAAAAAACTAATACTTAACTAATATTTTCAAAAAAAATTTTAAAAATGGGAATTAAGTTCCATTTTTGTTATGACAATGAAATTTTTGAACGAAAATGGAAAATACTCAGCATTTTTGCTTTTTTCACATTTGTCGACCTTTTATCAACCTATTTTTCGTCTTTATAATTGAAATGATTTGAAAAATAAGGTGAAATATATAGCCCCATGCTAAATTAGAGCTCCACCCTAAAATAGAGCCTCAATCTGGAGGATAGTTGAAAAATAGAGCCCCATAAGGCTTTATTTTAGGAAATACGGAAATTTTGGGGGATATTAGGGGATTAAGAGAAATAAGGGGACATTGACGTTAAGGAATATCGAGAATTAAAATACCTTTCAGGATAAAGAACATATGGGCGCTTGGTGAATTAAGATTGCTAAAGGAGGATTTATAGGTGTTCAAGAGAAAATCCAAGGATTTTGTGTGATATCGAAGAAAGATGGATAAAAAACAAATGCGGGATATTTTGCGTAAATAGTGATGCATGGGTTACGTGAAATTGAGAGGTTTGAAAGATTATATAGGGATTCAAGAACAGGGATGGGCGAACTTACGCTTCGCTCTTTCGCGACCTTTTTTCCATTTTATTTTGTTTCGTTTAAATTGCGGACGAAGCGTAATAAAAGCATTAATGACGAGAATTTTTGTAAATTTTTTTTTGGAATTTTAGGAAATATTGTGGGATTTTAAATTTTTTAATTGTTCCTAACATTTTCTTTAAATAAATAAAATAAATTAATATTTCTTGGAGTTCAGTTGAGCTAATTGTTTATGTTTTGTGTCTTCGCGAATTATTTCTGGCATGATTAAGTAAAATTGATTTTAATGGAAGGGAATTAAGAATCGGATCTTGAGGGTTAAAGAGCGGTTTAATGTGCATTATTCTTCAGTGATATAAAGGGGTATATGAGGATTAAAAGGGATATCTGCAGATATACCGTAAATCCTCAAAATAGGCACCCCTCTAAAATAAGACCCCTCCCCTATACAATTTTTAATTGCCGATAAACCGTTGTGCCTCCTCAGTTGTATTTGGGAAATATTGAGGATTTTGGAAAAATATTGAAGATTTTGGAAGGTCTTTGCAAAAAATAAAGATATTTTATCCAAAAAAATACAATAAAATATAAGTCAACTAGGAAATTACAAGCAAAACCAGGCCCTGTCCGAAATGAATGCCGCCATCCAATTTTTCCATTACTCCTTGAATGGGGGAGAAAAAGTTAATTTTTCAGCTGTTGTATATTATACCGGTGGTAAGGTAACATTGTCCAAACTTATCCAATCACGGTTCTTTCGACGAGCTCTTTCGAATGAGCTAACAATTGTATATTCGAATATTTTATTTAAAATTCGCCTATGTAGTTCTTCAATGTTGGAGGTCTGTATCTCGGTCGAATCAAATCAGATTTTGTTGATTTTGCTGTCATTCGACTCATCTCGAAGCCTTTCAAAGAATCAAATTTCTCACTCAAAAATTGAGTTTACTCCCCCCTACTACAACTGAAAAATTAACTTTTTATCCCCCATACAAGGAGGAAAGGAAAAATTGGATGGCGGCATTCATTTCGGATAGGGCCCAAAACCATAAAGAGCTATAAGATTTGGGGAATTAACAGATAAATTAAGGTTCAAAGATGGTTCTGCGATTTGGGGGTGTTGAAAAGGGATACCAAAAGATTTGAGGGCTAAAGGGCGATATCTGAGATTTAGGGAATAAAGGGTATATCTGGGATTGAGCGAAATTAATTAACTTATAAGAGGATTTTGTAGGGTGTTAAAGAGAATGGTGGTTAAGAGGGATATCGGAGGATATTGTGGCGAAGTGTGACAACAGGCAATAATGGTTTAATTTTTGGGGTTAGAGGCTGTTAATGGGTGTGAGAGAGTCCGTCGAGTGATGTTGGGAACTACATATAGTCACTGGGTGGATTTTGGTTATAACATTAAAAAATTTGAACGAGCGGTTTGGTGCCGCGAAGCGGCACCAAACCGCTCGTACTATTTAATTTGGTTTTAATACAAAATAAATTAACTTATTTTAATAAATATTAATGTTAAGAAAAATTAAAAATAATTTTATCAAACAAAAATAAATTAAAAATAAATAGTATTTTTAAAAATATTTCTTTAGACGATTAATAAATCATTTTGTGATAAATAGAATGTTTGAATATTATTTCTATCATTTTTAAATATTTTTGGAATCCTTTCACGTATCTCTTCTGAAAAATTTTCTACGTTAATAAATTCATTTAATTCTTTTGTCTTTTCCTCCAGTTCTATTCCAACTAACCAAAATTTACATATTGAACCGCTAAAAATTAATTAATATTAAAATTAGGAAATTTATGGTTTAAAAACAAAAATTATCAAATTTAGAAATATGTAGGAGGACCAAATTATTTTCAAAAACTCGCATCTGTTTCCGAAATACAGTCAGATAATGATTTCATACATCCAAAATTCAATGAACCTTCGGTTTTACTTAAATTTGTTCATTCGCAAAGGTGTATATAGAATCGAGGTATAACTAAAAAAATACTGATCAAAGCATGGGCGGTTGTGATAAAGGGTGGGTCGGATTTTAGATCGCGTTTAAAAATTTTATTTGGATTTGGGTGAAAAAGGCCGGGTTTCGGGTAACATGCCCACCACCTTTTCATTCTTTAGCTTGCTTAATCTTTTAGTTATATTTATTCAATTTTTAAACAAATAAATTTTTTCCTTAAAAAATTAAAATTACTTTTCCATTTTCTCAACAAATTTTTTTCCATTCTCAACAAAACATTTATTAATTGATTCTTCCCAAAAATGTGTATGACGTAAATTAATATTTTCAATAATTAAATTAATTAATTGAATTCTAATTGTGCTCTCAATAAAAAAACAAAATTTTTCTAAATTTTTGTTGTTTTCAGAAATACAGGAAATTAACATAAAATGTTTGTACTAAAAATTGAATATTTTTTTTAATTTTTAAATTAAAAAAGTCTCTTTTACTTTCCGTATAAATTTATTTTCAGTTCCAATTAATTCTTTTAAAGCCAATGTAATTTCATTTTCATTTTTTATTTTGTTTAATTTTTTTATTGTTAAATAACCTTTAAAATTATAAAATATTTGTATATGTTTTTTTTACTGATATATTATATATATCCTTTTTTTAACTAATGTTTTTAACTTATGTTTTGCAATTTACATTTAAAATTTTTTGCTTGTTTACACTTATTGCATTTTTTTTTACACATTTATTTGTATTTTTTCGCCACTATAATTGCGCAAATGCGCTAGTGGTTTGCTCAATAAAATTAAAAAAAAAATATTTGTATTTACTTGAATATAATAATTTTTAAGAATAAATTCACCAATTTATTTTACTAATCATCCTGGGAGTAAAGTTAAATAAAATGAGAATTAAATTCGTAATAGATATCCGATCTGAATCTATAAGGTTATAATCACGACCATTAATTCAATTCTAATTTTGCTCTCAATAAAAGAAACGGAAATTTGTCAGCGACATTTACCTAAATGTATTACAGGAAAAGCTTCTATCTATGAATAAATCTGTGGAGTACAGGATTTTGAAATAATTCAAATGCCCCATTAAAATTTGATAATTTAGAAGATCCATAGTTTTATTCTAGTTAAAAATATAAATTTATATATTTATTTTTACCTTTAATTAATTCTCTCTGCATAATTTCAAAAGTTGAAAGGTTAACATTAAACATTGTATTTTGTTCAGGATATCCAGGTGTTATAATTGTCATAAACATTGGAATTAAATATTTTAATTTTCTTTTTTTATTAATTTCCTCGATATTATTTTTATATAAATTATTTTTTGAATTAATATCCAAATTATAATTCCATCCTTGAGAACCGAAATTTGTTAATTTTTCAATTTTTATTGGGTATTTCCAATTCCTATAAAATTAAAATTATTTTATAAAAAATAAAATTTAATAACCAATTTGAATAAACAAAAAAGAATTTTTCCAACAGAAAAGGCACAGAACCACTAGGAAATAAAAGAATTAATTTTGCAGTTAAAATGGATAAAGAAGATCCATTTAAAAAGCCATATTTTCCTCCATAAATGAAATTACCTTAAAAATTAATTAGTGTTGATCAAAAATACTATAAAAATTATTTTAGAATATATCCTATTTTTAATTAATACAAGAATATTGGTGACGGTTCTGTCTATTCGAATACGAATAAAGTACGGATTTCTGGAAATTTTCGGTTCAGATATCTGATCCGTATATCCAGGGATTCCCCAGGATCTGCCAGGCTTATCCTTAACCAAAAAATTTTAATATTAATCTTGTTATCAGATGAAATCAGACAGATCTATCTCCTTCTATAGATAAGCCTATCAATTTAATAATCATTAAAAATTAAATTTATACAAAATTCCCACAAAATCCCTCAAAAACAAACCTTTAGCCCAATATTTTAACGTTTTCAAAACAATTCTAAATTTATTAATTAATTTATTATTTCCATTAATTTCCAATATTTCCAAAATTAATTTATTCGATTTATGCCCTCCAATTGAAAACATTCTTCCTTTAATTTGGGCAATTTCTTTATTATTAAAATAAATTAATTTTGATAAACGATTTCTTTCAATTAATTCTTTACTCTTTTTAATGTTTAATAACCAAGGTTTTTCTTTTTTTAATTTTTCTATTTTATTTTCTTCCTCTATTAATTTATTTTTATATTTATTTTCGTGTTCCTAAAAATTATTTATCAATTAAATTAAAAAATAACTTTTAGGGAAAATTATAAAAAGAGAAAATTTTGTGATTTAAAGGCTCTTTTAAATTTTAAAACCCAGGCATTCTTTTCTTCAAAAGCGAAAATATTTTTTGAAATTAAAGCTCAAATTAATTTTTTTAAATACCTCCAAACTTATTTCCAATTTTCTTTTACTTTCCTCACTTTCACTAATTAATATTTCCAATTTTTTAAATATTTCATTAAAATTACTAATTCCTTTTTCTGTTTGGATATTTAAATTTTCAATTTTTCCAATAAATTTACCAGGAATTAAAACTAAAGAAATATCAACATCAATACCAAAAATTTTCAATTTAATTGTTTGTATTCGAGAATTAATTTTATATAAGAAAGTAATTTCCTTCTGGAAAAAATTTAAAAAATTTTTAATTAAAAAGCTTAAAATTTAATTATTATACAATCGGTTATCGCGTGTAGCTAGACAATTCATATTTTAAAGCTATTAGAATTAAGGATATATTCTTGAATTAGCCCGTGAGTAGGGAAGTTGCCTATGTACTTCAGAGTATATTAAAGGTACGCCTCATTATAAGGTACAATTTTTTACCCAGGAATGTACGTACTTAGGTTAGCAATTTTGGAAATTCTTCGGGTATCCGAAACCGATAACCGAATCGAAATTTTCAGATATCCGGAGTACCTACAATTGAGACTGTATAATAAGATTTAAAAATTAATTAATTATACATCAAAATATCCACAAAATCTGCAATAAAGAGATTTATTTAAATGACCACATCCATTTTCTAAATTTTGGCAATCCTCAAATTCTGGCCCAAAAAACTCCAAAGAAGTTATTGGACATTTAATTAAATTATTATTTTCATCTTCAATTTCTTCATGAATAATTAAAATAGAATCAATGTCTGATTTATTTATTTTCCCTCCCAATAAATGAGAACCACTCAAAATAAATTCTTTATTTAATAAACAATTAAATTCTTTAGACCATTCATTTATTTCTTTTAAAATTATTTTCAAAGCCATTTCCTCATTTTCTTTTGATGAAGAATCTTCTAATTCTTCAATTAATTCTAATAACTAGATGAAAATAATATGTATTATTTTTTAAATAAAAAATAAAATATTTATTTACTTTATTTGTAAATAATTCTTCTTGTTTTCCATTATTTTCTGTTTGTTCATATGGAAGTTTTTGTAATAAATGAAAATCAATTAGAGAATTATTATTGTATTTGTAACAATATTCTTGTGGAATTTCTTGTTCCTTCACTGAAAATAATTTTTTATTTTATATCCTTTTTTCAATATTTTGTTTGTATATAACAGGGATGCCACAGGTTGAGAAAAAGAGTCCGGCCGGTTCTTGGCTTTTCAAAATTGGCTTCAGATCGGGTATCGGAGTTCAGGTAACCTGTGACATCTCTAATATCTACCAGAATTTCAAATTTAAATAATTAATTAAACATCCCTTCCCCCCTAACCTATTTCCATTTGATTTTCAATTATTTTCCATTCAACAACTTTTAAATTAAATTCTTCCTCCAATTCTTTTTCATTTTCACAGTTATCAACAATTATTTTATTTTTAATATTTTCATTATTTAAAAAAGTACAAAGAATTCTTTTTTGCCTAGAATGTCTTATTTTTGACCATTTATTATCGGGTAGTAAAGCTTCTATTAAATATTTAATATGTAAATAATTGGTAATTATTTTAATTTCTGATTCTTTCGCACCAATAATCTCTTTGTTTTCGCCAGAATTATCTTCATCAAAATTTTCTTAAATTTAATTTTAAATGTTTAATTATTTCAAATATTTAAATAATTAATGTTGAATGCAATTGTGGATTATTTTGTGGATCTTTATAATTTTCTCGCAATTTTTCTAAATTTTGGATTTATAAATATGATGGAACTTTCAGCAAAAAATGTCTAAAATTTCAGTAAAAAATTAAGATAGTTTTTCTAGTTAGGCTTAATAATTCAAAATTTTATTTGCTGCGGCTGTTTTTCCGCATAAATATTCTCGATTGCTTTCAGCAATTTTATTCTTTAAAATTTTCTTATCAAATAAATAAAAACCTTCATTTTTCAAATATAATTCCTTCAAAAAATTGTGAACTATTTTTTCCACTTCCTCAAGTCTTTTATCTGTTTTAATCTCTCCAAATTCTTCTAATAATTTCAACCAACTTTCTTTTATTTCAACAATTCCTTCTTTTATTGGGATTAAATTAAATGAAGAATTTTCTAAATCAATTTGTTGTTCTGAGACTGTTTCTGAGATTATACCCAAACGTTTATTAATTTCAACAACAATACAACCAATATTTAATGAAGGAATTAGTTCGGCAGTTCTAAATTCAAGAATTCATATAAAATATAACTCATGTTTATTGTAAGTATAAAACAGTTGGAGGTGTAACATATATATTCTGGAACGGGGGATAATTGTGTGAGAATATTCGAGACTTTATAAAAGAATATTTTACATTAAGATATGCGATTTCTTTCCTAGCGCCCCAGGCGAAATTCTGTAATTTTCAGAATGACAAAAGGCACGGGAAGACACAATATTATATAACACTTTAAAAACCTACCCAGTCCCTTTTCCAAATTTTTTATAACCATTTAATAATTCTTCCTTTTCTAAATAATTTTTAGGGAAAAAGGCTCTAAAACTCGGAATTTCATCAATTTGTTTTTGATGCTGTTTTTGTTTTCTTGAATTCTTCTTTTTTATTTTTAAATTATTTTTTGAATCCTCAATTAATTCATTACTTTCATTATCTTCTTCATTGGTTAATTCTATAGCACCTATTATTTAACCTTATTTTTATATTCGAGAATTAATTAAAAAAATATTTTTTTTGATTAAATTTTTTTATTTTTTTAAAATAAGAAATTTATTTTTGGTACACCCCGATGTACCACAAGCCCAGTGTACCGCCAGCTATAACTTTGTTTATAATCGTCGAATCCGTGGCGCCCTGGTATGGTTCGATGCGTCTCGACCAGCTGAATCGAACTATACCAGGGCGCCACGGATTCGACCATTTTGGACAAAGTTATAGCTCGACGGTACATTGGGCTCGCGGTACACATGCCTGGTCCTTTTTTTGGTCCACTCTTTCGAAATAAAAAAAATATAAAATAAATTTTTTTCAACCCCAAAAAATCCCCTTGAAAAAACACTTACTGCTTTTCCCTTCTTCAAAAATATTTTTTTTATTTTTTACATCTAAACTATTTGGTAATACTTTTAATTCTTCATTATCTAATCCTTCTAATTCCTCCTCCTCCTCCTCCTCCTCCTCTTTATTTTTATTTTCCAAAATATTTTTCTTTTTCTTTTTATTTTTTTTCTTTTTATTATTTTCTTTTTCATTATTTAAATTATTATTTTCCAAATTTAAAAGGTTAAAAATTAATTCTTTAGTCATTTCTTCACTAATAATGCTTCTTATTTTTTCATTTTGAAATGAAGGGTCTTTTTTAATTTCTAAAATAAATTAGTAATTTGTTTATAAATTCTAAAAAATATTTTTAATTAATTAGTAAATTTAAGATTTGGTAAAAAGAAAGTGAGAGAGAAGCCATTTGCAATTATCGATATATGTATGTATAAATCGAATATTAATATACAAATAAATTTAATTTGTTTCAATTTCATTAAAGCTCCTGAAAATGTCGGTGAGTTAATCATTTTCCCTTTTCACAAAAAATTGTTAATAATTATTTAAATTTTTTAAAATTATTTTTAACCTTCTAATGCCCTCATTTTTAAATCTTCTCCATAATCAGTTTTACTAAAAATTATTTCATTTAAATTTTCATAATGTGAAAGTTTTAGCCAATCAGTAAATTCTGTATTAAACGGAGGGAACATAACTTCACAGAAAATCTCTTCTCTCATTTTTGAAAATTCATCCTTCAAAAACCCTGCAGAACTTTTTTCTCCTTTAGAAAATTCTCCCTTTTTCATTCTTTTTCCTATACTTTTAAGCATTTCTTGAAACCATAAAAAAAGTTGTAGACCATATTTTTGTAAATTTTTGTAAACATTAAAATGTTCCTGAATTATAATTAAATTATAAATAATTATTCTGTAAGAAAGTACTTATAATTAATATGAACTTTCTAAGATTTTTTATTAAAAATAGGTTAGGTAGATGCTCTGAAGTAAACAAAATTTTTTTTTATGATTTCTAACAATTTGCTTATACAATCTATATGCGATCGATTTTGAAAAAACACTATCCATATCCATCCGTATCCACGGGCATCCTGATACATGGCCATTTTTGATTTAATTTTGAACTCAATAACTCATTATTAAGTAATTTATTATTAATATGATCCTTCCTAACGGATTTAGAGATAAAATTTTCTACTTTACCGAAAATATTAAACAAAAATATTCCTCATTCTCATTTGATTCCCAAGCATTCAGTACACTGTTACGTACTCTTTGATTTGGCCAATTATGTAAATTATTTATTTGTTTAATTATTCCTCTTAGCCAAACAATGAAATCTGCGGCAAACTTAAAATATTTAAAATTAATTTTTGATTTTTTGGGACTGACTTTATGTTTTAAACTTTTTATTATATCTTCAGTAAATAATGCCTCTTTATAATGTAAAGCTAGTTCCATAGCATTTTTGAAGTCTTAATATTAAATAAAAATGGTTAATTAATATAATTGTTAATATGTAAAAATTAATGGATTCAAATGAAATTATATATGTAAAATTAATGCCGGATTAATTATATATGTAAAATGCCGGATTAATTATATGCCGGATTAATTATATATGTAAAAAAAAATTAATTATATATGTAAAATTAATATGTAAAAATTAATGCCGGGCCTGATATTTTTGTGAAATAGGTTCTGATATTAGGATTTTTGAGTGACAAAGCCAAAATAGGTCCGAATTTTAACCAAATATGAAAAAATTGGAATTTTCATTAGAAATAGAGTCTAAACAAATTAAAGTGTTCCAGGCTCTACTAGGTATGTATGTTTCACTGGATCTTTTTTTCATTAAGAATTTTAGAAAATTGATGACTTTCAATAATATCTGCAGATGGATATAGATAGTTTTTTTCTGAAAGACATCAATTTCAATTTTAGTATTCATTATTTTCTTTCAGGGAAACACTAGTGTTATGCATATTATTTATTTTTACTATCTACCTATTTTCAAAAATATTTTTTTAATAAATTAAAAATTATTTCAAATTTAATATACGATTAGGATCTTTCAATTCTCCATCTTCTGAGCAATATTCATTTTCATCTGTATATTTGACATCGATATCTATTAATATTTTAGCTTGCGATAGACCAACAAACATTTCCAATTTTTGTATAATAATTTCTTCATTATTTTCTTTTATTTTTTCTAAATAATTTTTTAAAATTTTAAGTGCAGAAAAATGTAGTTCTTGTAAAATTGTTTTATATTTATTTATAACATCTTCTTCGTTTAAATATTTCATTTTTCCTTTCAAAAATTTATTTGTCAATTCATTTAATGATTTAATTTCTTGAAAATTTCCTTTCTGTATATTAAACAAATACATGTAAATATTTAACATAAATTCTTTAAAACAATATTGATCATTTTCCATCAAATTTATTGACAATTTTTGAGAAGAATCTGTTAAATTACCTATATTTTTATTATCAATATCCAATTTTAATAAAATAAACCGATTAACTGAAATGTAATCAAAAACCGGTGTTTTGGAAAATCAATCAGAACCAAATCTGACATTGTCCGAAAATCGGTGACCAAACTCTCCCAGTTTTGGTTTTAAAAATATAATCTTAATAAAAATATAATCAATGTATTATATTATTTAAAATATAATATAATACATTGAATAATATTTTTAAATTATTATATTTCTAGAATTGTCCTTAATTTTAAGTTTTTATTAATTTTCGTTCTCTAACTAATTTAAAAAATAATTTTTATTATTTAATTTAACCATTTTCAATTAATATACAATAGATGTTTTGTATATTTTTATTTTTCCATTCATTCCATTCTTTTTTAGCGTCAAAATCTAATTTTGTTAATTTTCCTTCATTAACGTTAACTTCTATAAATCTCATCCATACAATAAAGTCTGCAATTAATTTATGTTTTTCTTGTGTTTGTTGAGAATCGTTGAATAATGCTTCATTATAATGAGTAATTAAAAATTCATTTTCATAAATAATTCCTAAATTATTGATTTTTTAAGTAAAATTTAAATTGAAATAATTAATTTTGTTTGATGAAAAATATATTTTTTAAATGTTACATTTAAATGGTACATATTTATCCGTTATAGAAAAAAGGTATGGAGAGTAGATATGTATGTGTGTAGAGTACACAGGTACGAGTAGAAGTACGAACTTTGTTACGAGCTTCCAAACATTGGTAGCCTTCCCCAACTACCGTATTTACTCGATTAATTCCCCTCCCTCGATTAATTCCCCTCTCTCGAATAATTTCATCTGCTAAGGATGAGTTGAAACAATAATCCCCTCTCCCAAATGCCCTACTACACGTTCAAATTTTAAAACTCGAATAATTTTACTCCCTTGAATAATTCCCCATGCCATGGATGGGTTGAAAAAATAATTTTCCAGGGGAATTAATCGAGTAAATACGGTAAAACTAATATTTAAAAAAACTAGTTTCTTGTCTTAATATATTAAAACAAATATTTTTAATTAAGCAAATACTTTTTACAAAAATATCCTTTTCGTCTTGTCTACAAATCTGTTTAATTGAGGTTATTTGATCATTAACCTTCTTAATATCATCTATTTTATTTTTTCCTTTAAAATTATTTTTATTATCTCTACTATTCTCATCTGGCAATTTACTTGAAGAACAAGAATCCAAATTAATTTTGTTATTTTCAATTAATTTTAAATTATATTCTATTATATTAAAATTAAATATTTAGTTTTAAAATATATTTCAAAGTTTAAATTATTTAAATCCTTTAGAGAAAGAAGGGTTGCTTTAGAAAGAAGGGTTGTGTTTTTGAAAAAAGAATAAAAAAATATTTATCTTACCAGAATTTGAGTTTTTATTTTCTAAAATCAATTTAACATTTTTTTCAAATTCATTTTTTATCCAAATATTATATTCATTAACCTCTCTATCGTTTAATAATTTATTATTTTTTATAATTAAATTTTCTCTAATTATTTCAATTATTGGAGGTTCTAATTTCTCCCATTCTTTTCTTAAATTTTCTAAATTTTTTAATTCATTTTCTGCTTCCTTTCCTTTAATTGTCATTTTATTCTCAACTAATTTTTTGGTTTTTAACTGCCAAAGTTCGAAAATATAAACAACTTTCATATGTTGTTCATCTATATTTTGTTGTCCATCATTTATAAATATCCAATCATATATTAGATCTATACAAATACGCCTTTCATCCCAAATTCTGATTATTGCTTTTTGAAGATTTTTGTCTTTCCAATCATTGCTTGACTTAAATTTTAAATTTTTAAAAAATATTTTTTAAATTACTAATTAAAATATTTACTCCTAAATAATCTTTATTTTAATATTAGTAAATAATTAAATTTAATAGTTATCAAGAGCCCCTAAAAGACAGGATTAAATTTAGTCCCAATAAATCTACTAAAAACTGAAAAATTATTTTAATTTACTTTAATTAAATTATCCATATAACGATAATAGCAAAACAGATCCATTGCTATTTTATCTAATATTCTTCGAAGTTTATTTTCTTCTTGTGGTTTGGATGTAGCATGATATATAAAACCTTCATTATTCCAATAATAAACTAAAAATTAAAGAATTTATTTTTTATAATTTCAGAAAACCCAAACTTTCTTCTCTCAAATTAAATTCAGCACAAAATTTATTAAATTTTTCCACATCTTCATTTATTAATTTTAAAAATCTTGTTTTAACTCCAAATTCAGATTTGAATGTATTTAAAATATTTTGATCATTTTTAAGTTTTTCAGTTAAAAATTGAATGTGTTGTTCTTTTAAATATTCGCGCTGCTCTCTAAAAATTAAAAAAAACTTTGATTTTGTTTTTTCTCTTATAAAGGGTGACTAGGAATGTTTTATTCATGAAAATTTATTTATCAAAATAGAAATTTTGGCGCAGCTCTGAATTGAATATAGGTAGTTTATCATCATTTTTAGATATCCCCATTGAGTTGAAAAAAATCGTCTCTTATAATTAGGATATCTTAACTTAAGAGTTGCCGTTTTCACCTAATGACCAACCAAATTATAAAAAATCTATCTTTAATTGAAGAATTTTGTGTATATCTAAAAATGAAGGCTGTCTGTCATTATCATTAGATTAATTTTAATTTACCTAATAATTTTGTCTTCAGTTTTTAATTTACATTGATTTAAATTTATCTTCAATTTTTTATTATAAGAGGATAAAATATTTAAAATATTATTGGCTGGTTCTATTCTTATAGTTTTCAAATCAATGTTAATTCTAATAATTAGACAAACTATCCACCAATTTTCAAAATTTTCAAAAATATTTTTTCTCAAAATTTTAACAAATTCCTTAGCTTTTTCAAATAAATTTCCTTTTTGAATATCTGTTCGTTTTGAATATTCCAAAAATTCTTTTTCAAATTTATAAAATTCTGCCAACAAAAGTGACAAAGAAATTCTTTTTTCAGAATATATTTCAAGTCCATCATAATCACTTTTTAATTTAATTTCATCTTCTTCCTTGTTTATTCTATAAATTATTTGCTTGTAAAGTAACCAACAATATTCTTTATCCATTATATCTAAATAAATATTAAATTATTTTAAAATAAGTTTTTAATAAAATATTTAATTTAATTTTTTCAATTAGTTTTTTCTATTCACTTAATCTTTAAAAATAATTGTATAAAGTAAATTGACAATTTCTTTAAAATTTATTAATACTTTTTTGATAGACCTACATACGTATAATTTTTTATATTTGTTTGCTAAAAATTTTGCGGAGGAGGGGTTATCTAACAAATAAGAGACGTTAAGTAAGTACGTTCAAATAAGTACGAATAAGTAAATAAGTACGTTAAAAGTAAGTAAAGTAAGTACTTAAAGTAAGTACTTAAAGTAAGTACTCAAATAAGTACGTTTCTATTCTAGAAACACCCTCATTTTTAGATACGATTCCAAGGGTTAAATGTAATTGATGTCCGGATGCATATATTAGTCCTGAATAACACGGTTTTTTAACTATTTATTATTATTTAATTAAATATATGTATATGCATACGTAGTTGTAAAAGTTCCGGTAATTCTATTTCCATTTTTATAACCAATTTTAACCCCAGTAATTTAATTAATTTATTTTTTGAAGTTTCTTGTAAAATCTTTGCTAATTGTTGTGATATTTTTAACAAATTAATTATTGTTGATGAATGTAATAATTTAAATTTTATTTTTTCATCAGGAGAATTTAACAATTTATGAATAATTTTTTCGATTTCTAAATTTGTTGAACATTCCTTATTTTTATCAGAAAAATCCTTGGGTTCCTTTAATTTTTACTTATTATTAGATTTCTTCAATAAAATCTTTTTTTTTAATTTTTGATTATAAGCATTGTAATTTATGTATGTAAATGTACATATATAGTAGGTTTGACGAATGGGGAAAGTTCCCCTTCTTTCGAAAGGCGAAAGAATAAAGTCCAAAAAGGCGAAAATCTGCGAAAGGCGGAACTCGAAACGTGAAATTATTTAGTCTCCGCTATGATGAGAAATCTCTAGAGATCCTTTGGCCAAATAATTTTAAAGCCTAAGTCAAATTCCAAATCCACAGATAACCTTCTTAATCCTTAAATTGCGGACATAAAAGTATTTGTAAGATTAAGGATGATATCAGAGGATTTGATATCCTCCTTAAATCAGAGGATATATTATTTATATTAATTTATCTAACCAATTTAGGTAAATATTCTTTATATTTCTCCAAAATCATGAACCAATTTTTATTTTTTAGCAAATCTTTGTCTCTAAAAAATCTTTCCGTTAAATAATATACTTTACAAATAGTCCATTTAGTAATCACCATTCCAATGTTTCTTACAAGATCAAGAAATTCAGTATTATATTCTTCAAATTTTAAACAAAATTTCTTCTCAATTTCATTCACTCTTTCTTTTTTATTAATATTTATTATTAAATTAGTTCCCCAAAAATTCGCTTTGGTAAATAATTTATATGTATGCCAAATGTAAATGTGATTATTTAATTGGCTTTCTAATTCTTCTGTGATAGAATTTTTAAAATAATTATTGTAATATTGAATTATTTCTTGTCCCATTACATCTCCTTCTAAATCTAAAAATATTTACCTATATTTGAATTATAATAAAACTTTTAAATCATGTATAAACTTAGTTCGTTTTTTATTTCTACACAATATCAACGGCATATTTTTTAAAACAAAAAATAATAAAATTTTAACTCGCGGCATAAACTTTTGTTCACCCAAAAAGGACGGTCTATAAGGTTTGACTTGTATACTTTTAAATAATACGAATATTTATTAGAGAATTTTTAATAAATATTATAGAAATGTAAACAGGTCTTACAGAAAATAAAAAAATTTTTATATGTATGTATTAGTCCCTTCTTTTCCTGACATGTATGCCACCTTACAGTAGAACTCTAAAAAATTTTTTGATCCATAAGACAATTCAAATCTATAAGAGGATTTGACAATGCTATATTTTTAGCACAGCTTCATTGTAATATTAGTTTTCGTTAATTCATTAAATAATTTTTAAGAAAATTAAAATTACCAGTAAAGTATATTTGCATAGCGAATATTTTATTAAAATAAATTAAAAGAAATATTCCAAAATAAAATAAAAATATTTTTGTCATTTAAATTTTTTAAATAAATTTTTAATTTAATTAAAGACTAAATTTTATTTTTGATTAAATATAATATAAAAAAATTTTTTTTAATAATTATTAAAGCTTAAATTTAAAATAATTTGACGAAATTATTTAGGTAAACATTAACAAGAGGAAAATAATGTTAAGAAATTTTGTACTTTATTGAGAATTGTAAAAATATTTATAACGTAATAGCTAGACATTATTTAATAATAAAAATATTGACAAATTAATTTTTATTTAAAATTAAAGTGCAAATTAAATAAAATTTAATTAAAAATTTTAAAATATTTTTCTTTGAAATTATTTAGGGTAACATTTAGGAGAGGAAAATAATGCTAATTTTTTATTAATTAATTTTTATTATTATGGAATTTAAAATTCATAACGAATATATAATTAAATATTCTTATTTTATAAATTCTGCTTAATGAAATTATACTATGTATAGAATTTAAAAGACGAATAATTTCATTAGGTAGAAAATTAAATGAAAATATGTGAATATGTATATATATTTAGTGTGGCTGGAATTAAAGATGAAAACTAAAATAAATAATTTTTTTAATTTCTATTTCAATAAAATATATTTTTAAATTCGATTCCTTTTTTTAAAACAAAATTATTACAAGAATATTTTAAACATTTTATAACAATGTAAATTTGATAAACTTAATAAATTTTAATTATTTTATTTCCTTTTAAATATTAATTTCTTAATAACACATTCTTCTTCCTTCTATTTAACTTGGAGTAACTCTATTGTGTAGAGGATTAGGTCCAGATGGAACTTTGGCACATTCAAAATATTTTAAAATTAAAAATATTATAATAAAAATAAATTGAATTAATTTCATTTTTAAAAATAAATTTTCGTTTAAATTTAAAGAAAAATTTTTTAATTTGAATTTTTTTGTGGTTATGTAAATTGTTATAAAAATATTTATTCTTTTAAATAAAAAAGTTTTTTTATAAAAATTAAAAATTAGGCAAATATACCCACAACATTAAAAATAAAAACATAAAAAATATATACTGATTTAGATTTATTTATTTTATTAAATATTTTTATGAATAAAAAATGTAATAAAATTTTCAAATTTATTTTCGTTAAATTTTGCAAAATTTGAAAATAAAATGTATATAGGTATTTTATTTATAAAAGTTTTTTTATTAAAATTATGGGATAAATAAAAAGATTCTTTTGGTTATTTTTAATTTTTAAAGAAGTAAACTTTATTATTTATTTTATTAATTAATTTAAATTAAAATATTTATAAAATATTTATTTAACAAAAATTGTGTTGAAATTGTGTTAATAATCTATAATATTAGATAGGTACCTACAAATTAGCGAAGGAATTTTTCACAAATTAGAAAATAACTAAATTTTACAATGACTCTTTACATTTAAAATATTTATTAAACGAGGATTATTTATAAGAATACTTGGCCACATTTTTTTAATTTTTGGTTAAAAAAATTTTTTTAATTTTAAAATTAATTTTTACTTTGTGGAAATGTTTTGGAAAAAATAAAAAGTTTTTTTTGATAAATTTTGATATTATGTGTTACAAAAAAGTAGAATTGTTGACTAACTAATTTTTCTAATTGTTAAAAATTACAATTCAATTCTTCAAAATTTTACATCTAAATAAACATTTTATTTAAAATTTATTAAATTAATATAATTAAATAATTTATTTTCCTTTTTCTTCAATTCCTTGTTTAATTTTTAATTTTTAGTAACACCATTGCTAATAGGATTAGGCCCAGCCGGAACGTCATGACATTCAGAATATTTTAAGAATAAAAATAAAAATATTATTGTAAAAATAAATTGAATTAGTAATTTCATTTTTTTAAATAAATTTAATTTTGTTTTGAATTAAAATAAATATGTATTTTTAATAAAATTTAAAGGAGAGAATGTCTTTTTTAAAGAAAATTTTTTTCTTTTTTATTAACAAAAATTTTTCATTTTTATTGAAAAAATTTAAAACACTAAAATAATTTTTGTTTTTAACATAAATAAAGACAGATATAATTATTTCGGATTTATTTACATAGAGTATATTTTTCTTTATTTTGAATACCACCCCTCAATGAATTAAGAATGTTTTTCTTTATTTTTTACCCAAACTTTTTTATTACTTTTGGGTTGTTTAGAATTTTAATTTACAAGTTGACAAATAAAAAATCTTATGATTAAAACAAAATTGCCAAATTTCATGAAAACATTAAAAATTATTTTTTAAGATTTAGATTTAATATATGTAGGTAATTGTATGTCTTGGTTTAATATAAAATAAATAACTTAAAAATTTTTAACAATTATTCTTATTTGTAATAAAAATAATTTTAAAATTATTTATAAAATGAAATAAAATTAATTCAAAAAATTCTTTGGAAAATAAATAAAGAAATCTTAATTATGGGTGCAAATTACCCAACATTTTCGGAAATGTATTAAGGAATGAAGAAATAATTAGAGGTCTGCTTATGAAATAAAATAAAATTTCTCTAATATTCATTAAAAAATAAAAACAATTAAAAGTCTTAATCATCTTCTACAGGACTTTTTTCTGATGAAATAAATTCCGGCTTAATGTGAATTTTTAGAAATTAGAATTTTAACCAAAATATGGATTTTAAAACTTGGACCTATTTTGATAATCTACAGATTTTTTCAACCTGTTTTGGCACTTAATAGGGAATATATTTTTCAATTTTCATGCTCTATTAATTATATATTTAATGTAATGCTTAATTCTTTTTATTAACTTTTAATTAAAATTTTTGCTTTGGATTAAGCTCTGTTGTAAATTAATGACATTCAAATATATATGTATTAGTAAAATAATTAATGTTATTAATAAGTTTAATTTTAATTATTAAAAAAAGAAAATAAATTTTAATTTAAAAATGTATATAATTTAAATATCCTTTAAATAAAAGAATTATTTTTATTTAAAATTTTCTTTGTTCTTTTTAAATATTCTCCTCCATTAATGCCCTTTGTGTGGACTTTTCTTATTTGATTGTTTATTACTTATAGGATTTGGTCCTGAATTAACTTCATGACAAATAGAATATTTAATAATTAAAAATAAAAATAAGAAAAATTTAAATAATTTAATTAATTTCATTTTTATTTTTGGAATTTTTTATTTTATTTTAAACTAAATTTATTTAAAGAACTAATTTTTATATAACAATTAAAATTGTAGTATGATTATTAAAATATATTTAATAATCATTTATTGAATTATTTGTTAATACAGCTGCCTAAACGGATGACTGAAAATAAAATAAAAATCTTACTAAATTTCTAATTAATTTCTATAGTATTTTATTTAATAGAGGAAACTACAAAACACCATTCTCAAAATAATATTTTTAGAAATTTCATAATTTTTAGAGGAGACTATTTTTTTGTTTATTTATTTTCAATTAAATATTTTTTTATAAATAATCACATTACATATCATATTTTAGGTTTTTAATTTTCGCAATACTTCTCTTAATTATCGAGAAAAAAATTCTTTACTCTTTCAAATAGTGAGACAGAATTCCGGTGTGTGTTTTAGCAGTCTAAATAAAAATATTTTTTAATTCTTATATCAAATTCTCAACTTCAAAAAAATGTATTTAATTTCTTAAATGCTTTTCCCAGTGGCTAAACTTTTTTTTGTTTCTTATTGTTTTCCGAATAAATGTATAAGGGAACGTGACATCCGATATACTACACTCCAAGTCTAGAAAAATGGCAAAAAGTCGTGATTCAAGACTAGTTCTCGAACGTGCTCTAATTTACATTGAATCTAATTGAATTTTTAGATAAAAGCATTCTTCCTTACCTCAGTCTCTATCATTAATCCCTTGCTAAATAATTCAAGAATCCTGAAATTCCCAAAGATTCCCGAAATCGGGAATTATTTTTTTATATCAACACGTTCCCAAATATGCATTTAAATTTAATTTTATTATATAAATATCTTTTCATCTACATAAATATTGCTTCTAGAATCTTAAAAATATACCTATATAAAATAAAAATATTTAATAGCCAATTAATTAAATTAAAATTTTATCAAAATTAAATAAAAACCTAATAATAAATTAAATATAATTTAAGTTTTATCAGAATTTCATCTTTTCTTTTAATTTTTTTGCGGATTAGACCCAGTTGGAACTCGACGACATGCTGAATATGTCAAGAGTAAAATAAAAAATAATAATTGATAAATTAAATTTAAATTCATTTTTAAAATAAATTTTAATTTTTTAAAGAGATTTAAATTTTTTTGAAATATTTTTGGGAAATGAATTAAATTTTGATAAATATTTCTAAAAATATTTTTATTTATAAATATTACCAAACTACATATATTTTTAGGAATTTATTTAAAAATATATTTTATTATATCTTATGATAAAAATTATATTTAAATTTTTACATAAAAAATGTTTATTAATTTTTATTAAAACATTAAAGATTAAAATTTTTTTCGTTTCTTTAATTTCTTTATTCCAAAAAGTCCAACTCCTTCAAGTTCAGATAAATATAAAGCAAAAAATAATACCAGAAAAGAAGAATATAAAACAAAAAATGCAAGAAGAAGTTTTCTCATTTTCAAAATATAATAATAATAAAATAATTAGAGAATATATTTAGTTAAAAAATATTTTATTTTGGATTAATTTATTTTAAATATATAAAAATAAAATCTTCTTCTTGTTCAATATATTTTAATGTTGCCTTGGAAACACTAAAAAACAAAAATTATTTATAATAAAATTTAATATTAAATAAATATTAAAACGAGACTTCTTTTTGCTGTGAATCCTTTTTGCTATCTCGTTTTTGCCAAACATTTTGTCAAAATTATCGGTTTTCCTTAAGATTTGACAGCCCCCACCCCCTTAGTGTAAAAAATACAAACGGAAGTATAGGATTCCCAAATTCATATATTATTAATGTTTTGACCAGACTTGGTAATGGACATGGATTTTGGATATTTACTGCGGATATAAGCGGATATCTACAGGCATTCTGAAATTATCTGTATCCATATCCATATCCATTACCAAGTCTGGTTTTGACGAGTTACAAATTATTAAAAAATCGTAGACATAAATACACATTTTTTATAAAAAAATAAATATATAATTAACATTTTATATTTTATTTATATTTTTTTAAATTTATATTCTTTCTTATTTCATACAGCATTTGTGTCATTTTGCATTTTTACAAAAATTAACTTTTTTAGCGTCAATACTGCACAAGGTATCTTTTGGGCAGATAATACATTTTTGTGGATCAGTTGTGCTGCAGCAAACTTAAAATAATTATTTATTTTTTTAGCTTTTATCTTTAAAATTAATTATTTTAAGAAAGTATTCTTAAAAGGTATTTTAAAAAATACAAATACAAAAGTACCTAATGGTTAGAACCCCCCCCCCCTGGTGTGGAAAATACAAACGGAAAGAGAAAATTCTCGATATTTAATTTTTATTTATTATTTAAAATTTTAATTTATAATGAACACACGAAAATCCTTATAGAGAACTCAAATTATGTTTCTAATAAATAAACAAACTTCCAGGACAAAAATTAGTCCTAATACAATATTTGCCCGATCGAACAGTTCCCGGTTTGCATTGACATCCGGGTGGACCGCAGACTGAATAACAAGGAGTAGTTTGATTAAAGACCGTATGACATGTTGGTTCGCAAGAAGGTTTTGTACATTCAACAGAAATTTCATTCGGCAGACAAAACCGATTAATTATTGTTGTTAATAATGTTGGTTGGATTGTTGTAGTGTCTATATATTTAATTGAATTAGATATTCTTTAAGAAGATGAAGGTAAACCAAAGGTCTGCAAAAGGGTAGTTACCACTCCCTAACTACTCATGTCAGCTGTATTAACTTCAACTTTGTTATTCACAAAAATCGCTTATTGTTTAATATACTTTTGCAGGCCCGGAAACAGGATGTTTAATATCATTTTTGCAGGCCCGGAAACAGGATTTTGAATTTCATAATCATGCCGCATCGGATCCGGCAGGATTTTTCGGATTAATCCGGTCCGGTTTTAATCCGGAGATCGCGAAATAAAATCCTATAAATAAATAAAAAAACCAGGATTTGGGATCCGGACTCCGGAAAAATTAGGCCGGATCCGAAAAATCAGGCCGGATTTAATCATAAATTTATAAAAATTTGAATAATGATTGTATTTAAATTACCGTTTTCACAGTAGGAGTTAATCCTGTAAATAAATTATTTTAATTTTTTAATTAAACTATTTAAAAATATAATTATAATTTAATTTGAGAATTAAAAAATATTAATTAAATGTCCCATCTTTGATGTGAAAAAAAATGTGTTTTGCCCCCCTTTTTCTTCTCCCTTTTTTCCCTTTACAAAATAAGAAAATAAAATGCTAATTTGATCGTTTTTGGCCCAGCCCTTTTCTCTCCCCTTTTTTCCGAAGAATATATTCAGTTTTGTTTTTGCTTTACTTTTGGTCCTAATCCCCTTTTTTTCAATATAATTTTTGTCCTTGCTAAAAATAAACATTGTTGTTGAAAAAAATATTTGTTAAACCTAAATTGTTGAGAAATAAACTGTTAAAAAATCGTTGTTAATTTTTTTGGTCTATTGCTGGATTTAATTTTCTTAATCCAGTACATAAATAAATAAAATTTTAATTATTAATTAATTATTCAACAAATTAAATATTTAAATTAAAAAATAAAAACTTACAGAACAACAAAATAAGTAATTAAACATAACAAAATATTTTTTAAAATATTTTTATACATAAATAAATTATAACAATTTTTATTTTAAAAAATAAATATTTTAATAGAATAAATGAATTTTAATGAATTTAAATAAAAATAACAATTCTCTATTTCCTCAATTTGATTGTAAAATTATTTAATGAAAAACTATAATACAAATAAATCCACGTTTTCTTTTAAATTAATACAAATATTATTTATTTAAATTATGATGTGATAGATAGAAAATGTTTTTTAATTATTTTTTATTTTATTATATTCCTCAATAAATTCTTTTTGGAAATTTTCTAAAATTTGTTTTTCTTCTGATTTACTTAAAATGAGATAAAAATTAATAAAAAAATATTTTTTGTTTTTACCTAAAAAGTTCCTCTAAATTTTCATTTACTTCATTTAAACTCTTCTTCAATTTATTTATATTAATTTTAAGATTAATTCCCTTAATTTTTAAATATTAATAAAAATAAGTAATAATATTAGTTAAAAAATTTATGGAATTAGTAAATAATTGTCTGATAAAAATAAGACGAAAGTAAAACTTTTAAAATACAAAACGTTAAGTAATTTTCCTAAACGCAAGATAAATTTTTTTAAATAGCAATTTTTTCATCTAATGTCTGGGTTGTGAGTTTCAAACCAATGTCTTCAACTACAATCACTAGGCGACGTGTTGTAATTGCTAACACATCACCGGTTAACATTTTGTACAAGCTAAAGGAAAGAAATAGCTATAGCCCAGCTCTGGCTTTATTATCATTCAAATCATCTCAGTAATCCAATTCAACACAAAAAAACATTTAAATGCCTCCTTCCCTCAATCAAAAACATTACCTCATAAGCTTTATTATCAACTAAGTAATAAAGTTTGCAAGTTATCCAATAAATTTCCCAAGCAAATAAATTTGTTTTTTGTTCATCATTTAATTCTTCTTCTTTAAAATCAATTTTTTCAACAATTTGCTTAAAAATTAATTCTGTAAAAATATTTTCTTTTTGTTTTTCTTCATTTCCTTTCCAATTTTTTTCTAAATTTATAGCTTCAACAAATTTTTTTCTATTTTCTTTTCCCAACATTTCTTTAATAAATTTATTTGTATTCATATTAAAAATATTTTCCTCAATTTCCCAATTAATTTTAAAAAGACACAAATCTTCAAAAAAATTAATTACCATTTCCAAAATTTCTTTACTAATATTTTGATTGACTAAAAATTATTTTATTAAAATTTTTAATTTAAAAAATAATTTCTAAATATTCTGTGCATATCAAGGATACTGCCGCTTCGCTAATTTTGAATTAACGATAATTTTCGTAATTCTTGAATCGATTCGGCAGTATCCCAACACATTTAAATTTTTGTTTACTTTCTATTTTTTCAAAAATTTTTTGATTTTCCTTTGAAACTTTGTTTAAATTTTGAGCAATATTTGTAGTCGATTTCTGAAGTCTTGCTAAAATATAAAAATTTTTAAGTAATATTACTATTAAATTATTAAAATCCCATCATAATTTATATGAATAATACCCTCATTTATTTAGTATTAGATATTATTCCTTTCGGGATTTCATGTTAAGTTTGGATAGATTTTTCAAAGTTAATTAGGATTCCTTTTCAATTGCAGTATATACTGTGCCACAGGCTTCAAGTAATATTTTCACATAATTTATTGTCCCAACTACTGAATCCCTTATTTCCCTATATTTTTATTTATTAAATTCACAAACTTCTTTTACTTGTTTCACTGCTAGAAATAAATAAATTTGTTTTATTTTTATTTATTTTTTCTTCTTCAATTTCTTTTTGTTTGCTCACTTCCTTAATTTCTTTTTTTATTCCTACCACTTTTTCTTCTTCTTCAATAATTTCTTTATTTTCTTCAAAATTAATTTTAGAATTTGAAGTCTTTAATTTATTCAAAAAAAATATTTTTATGATTTATTTTTAAAAATTTTACCGAAGCAAAATCCGAATCTGATGATGACTTCAACTTTTTTCCTCTAATTTTCTTCAACAATTCCTTTTTTGAATAATCAGTTAAAATTAAGACTTGCTCATCTTAAAAATTTTTATTTTTAATAATTAAATTGCTCTAGATAATATTTAATTTTTTCTTTCAAAAATATTAATTTTTTTTTAAATATTTAAAAATATTTTTAATATTTTAGATTTGCCTTATTTTTTAGATTGCTTTTATTTAAAAATTTTTTTCATTTTTTTAAGTTTATGGCAATAAAATAAATTTTAATTTAAAAAATTTTTTAAATAAAATACATAAAAATTCTGAAAAAAATTTTTCATTTAACTAAACCTTCTGCTCTTTCAATTAATTTAATTAATAATTTAGCTTCAACATCCCCCTCATTAATAATATTAATTAAATTTTCTACATGAAATTCGTTAAATTTTTTATTTTTATTTTCTTTTTTATTTTTTAATTTATTTTGAATACAATCTATAAATTTATTTTGTAATTCACTTTTTTCCTGTATTTTTAATTTTTTATTAACTTTTGTTAAATTATTTGCACATACTTTAACATAAAATAAAAATTTCCCTCTGTTTGAATATAATTGTGTTTGTGCAAAAAGATATGGATTAGTTAGCCATCTCTTTAATTTGGATAAAAAATATTTTGATTATTTTGGAAATAATGTTGGAGGATTAAAAAATATATTTAACCTCTTTCTTTTGATAAAATATTTTAAAAACTTTAAACCTTAAATTGTTCCACTCCTTCCTCTGGTTTTATTTTAAATTTTGTAACTGATAATTCAACATAAATTAAGCCTTCTAAAAATTCATTTAAACATTCTCTCCAACATTCTTCTACTACTAAATTATTCAAAATTATTTTTTGTTAGAAAAAAGGCCGGCGAAAATAATTGAAAATTGGATGGGACTCAAATCTTCGATGCAATGTTTGCTGTTAACCGCTCAACTACTGGGAAATTTATCTACACAGAATTTAATTTTAATTAAGAATTTTTTATGATAGAAAGAAGAGTGTATTTAGAAGAATATTTTGTATATTAAAATAAAATTTTAAAAAATAAAATTTATTTTACATTTATCTGAAATCTTCACTTTTCTGTAGAATAAATAATCAAGTAAATTTTTGCTTCTCCATTTTTCAATCATATTTGAAGTAAAGTATTGGCCGTAAAGATAAACAATTAAAGAATTTTCCTCGTCAATACCTTTTAAAATTAAATATTTTTATTCAAAAGATGGTTACAAACAAAATAAAATTTTCTATAGAATATTTACATAAAAAATTCTGGTACTACTCCGTTATCCCTACTCGTTCTTGCGGACTTTTTTTGCGGACAACTTTTATTTATAAAAAGAAAATATAGAGAGAAAAATTATAAAAGAAAGAATCATTCCAATCGGCAATATTTCCCCCAAGCTCGTAAAGACGCATCGAACCATACAAGGACATCCCGGATTTGACAATTCTGAACGAAGTTGTAGCTCAGCGGTATCTTGGAGTTTACCCCAATTTATTTTTTAAATTAAAAGCTAAATTAAATTTATTTAATTTAAATTAAATTATAAACAAACTTATTTCTCCAAAAATATCTGGCAATAAAAAACGAAGATAATTAAAACGGATAAGTCCAAATAATTCAATTAATTTATTAGTTATTAATTGTGGATATTCTTTATAATAATGGCTTAATAATTTATTTAATTCTTCCACTTTTTTAGTTAATAATAAATTTAATGTTAAATTATAAATTGTTTCTTGTAAAATAATTAAATGTTTAGAAATAATTTTATCCATTTTTTCTTCTTTACAAATTAAATTTAATGAATAATCATCCAAATTAGTAGTTTTGTTTTTAATAAAATTCATTTTCATTGCAATTGCAATACAAGCACCCAATTTATTATTATTTAAAAGTTTTCTTCGAAGAAATACTCTAAATATATATTTGTAGATTTACTTTAGAATTTATTTTTTGGTAATTTTACTAAAATTTCTAAATAATATCAGGGAATTTCGAGTTCCGTCTTCCAAATTTCAAAATATTTAAAAGCCATCTGGGTTACATAACCAAGAAATATATACCGACAAACCCTTATTTTAGACAAAAATTAATTTTATCCATCAAAGAATTAAAAATATTTTTTATATTAATTTTATATAATTAAATAAAACATTTTCTCTGTAAATAAATAGTTTTTTTGCGTTACTCTATGATAAAATATTTGTGATATAACCATTAATTTCCATTTTGAGTTTATATTATTGTTAATAATAAATTCATAATAATATTGATAAATAATCGCATCTACTAAAGTTGAACTTGAGTTGAAATAAAAAATATTGTGAGCGATGAATGAAGGAATAACTTTAAATTTAAATTATAAGTCAATTTCTGATTTTGATTTGTTTTTGGTTATCATTTAAGTTAGGGTAAGAAATTAATTTTTAAATTAATTATAATGTTAATTAATTTAACAAATTTAAATAGAATATTCCATAAAAGTTTTTATAATAATTTAAAAATATATTTAGTATGTCTAAATAAATTAATGAAAAATAATTAGTATGTATTATTTTATTAATAAAATATGTATTATTTTTTAATAAATTTATTTAAATAAAATACCTTCAAAAATGTTTGGAATAGAAGATACAGGTAATACTGTGAATAATAATAATATAAAAATAAATTTCATTATTTATTTTAATTAATAAATTAATATTATGAAAAATAAATTTTAAAACTATAAAGACTAAGAAAAGCCGACAAGTGCATTTATTAAATATTTTGTTCGTCTAGGTATTCAATGAAATTTTTATATGAATAACATGTGAATAATTTCAAAATAAATTTAAAAAGGGCATATTTACCATGTATAAATCGTAAAACGGATAAAAGTTTAGAGTAGAATCGGAAAGTTTTAAAATAACTAGAATGGGCTCTCCCCGTCTTTTTTCTTTGTCTCACGCTTTTTAAAATACGGAAAGGTCCAGCCCTATTACATACCTATTTTGGTGATTTTAATTTAATCATATGTAAATTTATTTAAATTTTAATTTATTATTTTATTTATTGAATAAAAAAACAAATATAAAATATAAATATTTAATTAAAAATAAATAAATATAAAAAGTTTTGAATTTTATTAACAAATATTAAAAATTTCTATTAATATTAAAAAAAAATTTCTCAAACACTTTTCTAAATTTTAAAATAATTTAAAATATTTAAAAAAATTTTTAAATAAAAATGCTTTATAAAAATACACAAAATAAAAAATAATATATTTTTATATTAAATCAATTTCAATTTATCATTTATTCTATTTATTATTCCTTATTTTCAAAAAAAATATAATTCTTACTTAATTAATTAAAAAACTATAGACTTTATTTCTCAATTATTTTTTAATTAAAGCTTATAATATTATTTAAATTATTTTTATTTTGTTAGAAAATTTGATAATCTTTAGTTTTTAAACTTTTACTTTTTTTTTAATTATTTTTTCATAAATTTGCATTCTTGATAAATTTTGAAAAATAAATAATTTTGAAAGAAAGCAAAATAATGTTTATAATTTATCTAACTGATTATAAACTGTTTCAAAATCATTTAAATGAATTTATTGTTACTTTATATTAGGGTTAAGCGGTATCGTAATCCTGACTGGTATCGGCGGGATAATGCCGGTCTCCTTGAATCGCGATACCGACTTTTGATACCGATACTGAATGATAGATCCCGATATCACTATCCGGATTAGTATCGGAAAATGGAGGAAATAATCGTATTAAGTAAAAACTTCGGCTATGAATATACTTTGACCATTTGTGTTTACAAATTATCATTGGACTCATAATGCTTCATTGGACACAAAAACATCGGTGGATTTGGACTTATCTGGGTATATTATATCTGGGTATATTACCCCCGATATATTATCGGGGATATATCAGGGGATATTGAGTAACCTTTCCTATCAGGGGATATTACAGTAACCTTTCCTATCCCCACTTAAAAAATAGATTTATACTTTAATTTCATTTCTTTGTTCTTCCATCGCTTCCCGGCATATATCTCGTCGAACATATCCAACATCTTAATTCCTTCTCAAATTACTTTTAAATATTTTGACAAACCCAATCTTTTCATTCCAACAGAAAAACACTTTTCAAGCCTACATTTTTTACAATCTGACAAAATTTTATTCTCATTTATTCTCTCAATGTCTTTATTCTCATTTGGCAATTGTTCTTGCGAACATTTACATTCACTATATCTACATTTATTTTCGTTTTCAAGATAACGCCTTTTAAGAAAGGATTTTTAAATTATAAAAAAATAAAAAATACCTGAAAAAGCCCCACAAGCCCTACATATACAAACTCCAGGTAAATGTCCAGCTCGTGGCCGCAAAAGGCATTTCTGCAAAAATCATTTTTCGCTGCATTCTCCTCCTTACCGTTCTTTTTCTTTGATGGGTTAACATCTTGGCGCATCTATTTTATGGAGTAAGTCATGAAAAAGAGTTTATGTACAAATTAATTAAATAAAAATTTAAAGAATATAAATTTGTAAATTTTTTTATAAAATACTAAAAATTTTTAATTAAAATTTTTATTTTTGCAAAAATTAAAACCCCTAATTTTTCTAAAAATTCCTTTATACTAGTGTTGATGGCGACCGGTTTTAAAACCAGAATTTTTGAAATTTTTTGCGAAGATTAACCGTTTTTAGAAAATTTTAAAAACCGAAAACCGCATTTCTAAAATATAGATTAACCGAAAATCGTGGGTACCGGTTAATAGCAGGTTTCAAACCATCCTACTTTATACTATAAATATGAAATATTTTACTAAAAATTTAAAAGAAATAATTGTCTTGTAAATTTTAATAAAATTTTAAAAATAATGAATGCGGGTGTTGAAAAGTGACATTTTTTAATTTAAAAGTTTTTAATTTTTCACAAATTTATATTTAAATTTTTATTTAATTAATTTGTACATAAACTCTTTTTCATGACTTACTCCATAAAGTAGATGCGCCAAGATGTTAACCCATCAAAGAAAAAGAACGGTAAGGAGGAGAATGCAGCGAAAAATGATTTTTGCAGAAATGACTTTTGCGGACATATAGGCCACGAGCTGGACATTTACCCAAACTCCATAATGGTAACAAACATTCTCTTGAGATCCACAAACTTTGCATTGTTTAATGAAATTTCTTTTCATTTTTAAAATAGAAAGATATTTTTTCTAAATAAAAATAAAATGTAAATAACCGAAAAATATTGTGACAATGATTAATTAGCACATAATTAACAAAAATGGAAATAGGGGAATTTTAAAACATTTTTAGATGTAAGGCGTCTTAACGGAAAAGTACCAAAAAATGATTTTTCTTTTGCGATATATACCCAGCTCTGCTTTCTAGAACCGGCATTGTGATAAGTTCCGAAGCTGTATTTCATAACAAAAACTCAGATTTTAAAAAAGCAAAACTGGGAACGTATCGACAAAAAATAAGGTTAGTGAATTCGGTTTCCATTATTTAATCGTTATCAGGTATTTACATATAAAAAGGGGAATGTAAAATCAGGGGATGTAAACGTATAAAACCAAAAAATATAAATACAGTATTTCCTCTAATAAAACGACAGCCTCTATTTGAACGACACCCCCTATTAGAACGACAGTCTAGAGGGAGGTTGAAAAATAAACCGACATGTCGTTCTATTAGAGGAAATACGGTAAGTATGAGATACATACAGTAGTGGACAAAACTATAACAACTTTTTGTTTTTTTTCTTTAAGGATTTGTAACTTCTTTTAAAAAATTCCAATAAATTTAATTTCAAGCTAATTTACTAGTCTATTTTATTCTCTTTAGAATATGCCTAAATGATCTTATCAATAAATTTGAATTTAATTTTTGTAGCTCTTCAACAACATTTACTCGTTCTTTTATTGCGACAAAACTATAACAACTTTTATATAAATACAATCAAATGTAGCATTAAATATAATAAAATTAAATTAAACAATAAAAATATAATACCGGACCTTAATATTTTGTGGGGGCACCATTAACATCAATTACCGCCTTCTCGATACCCTGATCTCGATACCCTGAAAATCAACGTAAATCAGGGGTAAGGCTCTTTAAAAAATATTTTCGACCCCTTATGGATTATTTTAAATTTTTATTTTAGGCTTATCTGAAAGCCCTTGAAATTTGCTACATGGTACCAGAAATCTTATTTTTCAAAAAAAATATTCCGGTTGGTTACTAAGAGTTAAATTTCTATGTCACCAAAAAACGCCTAAATGCCCCATAAAATGCCCTTTCAAGTCACTTCGGAAATTTAACTGGCTGTATCTCTCTTTGGAATTTTTTTTGAAAAATAAGACATTTGATTGTATTTATATAAAAGTTGTTATAGTTTTGTCGCAATAAAAGAACGAGTAAATGTTGTTGAAGAGCTACAAAAATTAAATTCAAATTTATTGATAAGATCATTTAGGCATATTCTAAAGAGAATAAAATAGACTAGTAAATTAGCTTGAAATTAAATTTATTGGAATTTTTTAAAAGAAGTTACAAATCCTTAAAGAAAAAAAACAAAAAGTTGTTATAGTTTTGTCCACTACTGTATATGAGAATGATTTTATTTTAATAGAAAGTATTTAATTTTAATTCTTCAATAAATTATCAGCTAAACAGATAAATTCTCTAAAAAGATATTAGAAAATTAAATACCAAGCTTATATTTTTAAGCCATGGTTCTGTGAGCCATTAGCTTCTTATTGTTGGCAAAATTGTTGGTATATTAAATATAAAAAATTGAGATTCGAGAATGATCTTGGTGGTTTGGAAATTATTTAATTTTATTTTTTTTTTGAAATTATTAGCTAAATAAATATATCTATTTTTTACAAAGTATAATATTATTTGGACAAGTCTTATAATCTAGAAATAATTTGAAAGTTATATTTAGTTATATCTCATGGGTGTGCCGAAGGAACTCTCTATATAGAACTCTCTATATACTCTTAAATCCTAAAAATCATTGATTCATCTCCCTTGAGTCATTCATCTTGATCCAACCTAGTCCTTATTAATACCCCGGCCCCATATTACAAACACTCACATTTTCCAACTTCCTAAAAGTTGTAATTTTATCAAAGTATTCAAAAATTCCAAAATTTATTTAGAATAAAAAATAAAAATTATTTAACTTAGAATTAATAATTTAAAATATTTTTAAAAAATATTAATCTTAGTATTATTTTTTCCCAAATATATTCTCTTCTTTTCCATTTATTTAAAATTCAATTTTCTTTTTGTTGAAGTAAGTTCTTATGAACGCCATAACCGCGACTGCTAGATCTGGAGCTTTTTCTTTCAATGTCATAAATGTTTGGCGAATAAATACAAGAATTGCCGACCAAACACTTAACTTGGAGAATAAACAACAAACAATTACTGAAAATATAAAAATCAGATAGAAAAATAATTTTGGAATTAATCAGTTTTATAGCCGGAAATTGATTTTAGATAATGTTGAAAGATAGTTTTGAAAGAAGTGTATCTAGAATTTGGTCATATTACTTAGTTCCCATCAAATTTAAAAACTTGAAGTTATATAATTTTTGGGGGTATTTAGGTAGTCCAAGACTAATTTTAGTAGAAAAAAATTTTAAATTTTATAAAATTTATTTTTTAATTTAAATATTTAAATTACCCAAAGCAACAGCCAAAACTACAATTGGAACTTTGTTGGCATCTAAAGAACGTATTATCCATCGTAATTTGGATTCTTTACAAGTATCCACTTTCATATACGTACTACTAGTAGTTCCACCACCAATTGAAGGCCTGGCAGTAATAAAATCCTAGATTTATTTTTATTAATTTATACTACATATATGTATGTATTAAGAAAACTTTACATTAAAAGCGTCAATCAGATTAGCAATCATTTTAGTATCAGCTAAACTAATATTTTTAACAAAGTGTTTAACAATGCTGACCACCATTTTCGCTAAATCTTTTAAAAAGGACAATTTCTGTTTAATTTAAAATATTTTTAATTAAATTCATTAATTCACTAAACATTATTTGTTGAATTATTTTCTGGTAAAAGATTAATTTCCGGCGGGTTAAAATCTTTAACATCTTCTTTTTTGGCCTTTTGTAGACAATCCATGTAAGGACAACGTTCACAATATGATACAAAATCTAAGAGACATTTTTTGTGCGCAAAGGTATAGCAGCATTCCATAAATCCATATGGCGAATTCAAAGGTTGTTTACAGAAGCAATCTCCATTCATATCATTATTATCATTAATTCTGACTTCCATGGCATTTTCCAAATTATTTAATGAATTCTATGAAATAAAAAATTAAATTTAAATTATTATTTTGTAAAATTTAAATTAACTCTTAATGCTCTTGAATTTGAAGACATTTTAATAAAAAATAATAATTTCTGAAATAATTAATTAAATTATTAATTTAATAATTGAAATTATTTTTAAAAGATTATTTTAGTTTGTATTTAAAAATAAAAATTAAAATTAAATTACAAAAGAATTACTACATATAAATTAGGTACCTAAATATTTATCGAATTATAAAAATTTAAAGAAATTTTTTAAATTTAAATTAAAAATAATTTTTATCTGAAGTGAAGGTAATTTAAGGAAATAAAATTATTAAAAAGTTTTAGTTTAAAAAAAAATAAATATTCTATATATTTTTTAAATGGTTTTAAATTATGAGATATTTGTAGAATGAAAAGAAATGTTTGGAGAGATGAGTACATATGTATTTATTTAAATAAATTTTTGATTAAATTGTTAGATAATAAAGGAAAAATAAACCTTCATTTTATCCAATCACAAAAGGGGGAATTAAAGTATAGTATTTAATTAGTTGTTAGTTTAATACAAATAAAATTAAGTTAAAGAAATTCTTTAAACAAATTGTTTTGTAAATAATGAGAAAATGTTTTTATTTTTTTCTTACATTTTTTTGATCTTTCAACTTTCTTAAAATACTATTTTCTCTCTTTCTAGCTAAAAATGTTAATTTTAAATATTTCTTTGTTTTAACAATTTATATTTTTTATTTAAAGAAGAAAGCAAAAAGTTTTTTTTATCTATTTAATTCTTTAGTAGTAAAGTCCTTTTTTCCTTTAATATTTTTTCAAAAAAAGCTTTTATCTGATCATCCACCTGCAATTCTTAATACTTTTTATTAAAAAAAACTTTTGATTTGTAGACAAAAATTTTTTGTTGAATGATTAATAGTTTGGATTGGAATTTTTTGAATATTTACAAAAATAGGTACTTTAATTCTGTAGAAAATTTGCACTAGAAGTTAATTACCTAATTTTATGCTTTTTTATTACAAAATCCTTTAAATGAGAATTTATCGAAATCTTAGGCTCGTACACTCTCAAATCTAAGTTCCGTCCACTCAAAAGCCATTTTTCAGTAAAACCGTCAAGAATTAAAGAAACCCCCAATCGTAAAAATAGTTGGAAAATTTATTTTTAAATTCAAAATAAAAGGAAATACAAACAAATAAATATGTATACAAGAAACAAAAAAACGTTGTCAAATCACCTAAATATCACTAAAACGATCCTTCTTATTTACAGATTTCTTTATTCTTCTCATTCTCCACTAACTTTGTGCTGCAATTCGACATGTTCCTTTATATTATGTAGCGCTCCCTACTCCACAATTCATACAGTACGTCGTCGACAACAACAGCATCAACGAAGAACTCGAGCTTGTGTTCCTCTCGCAAGTGAGTATTTAACACCTTAAAGGCATTTAAAGTTGAGAAATATTTTTTAAAGAAAATTATCACTCACGTAGCCAAGAGTGAAGGCACAAAACACAATAATCGCATACAACAGCAAGAGAAGCATTATAGTTATATACAGGAAGATGTCAAGAATCACCATTTCTATACAAACCAGCATCCGAAATTCTTGACGGCCAAGTACTTACAATGAGTTGATTTAGTTTAGATAAGTGTTGAAAAATTATAAGGGCTTATATAGTTAATTAAAACTATAAAAACAAAATTTCAGCATTTTACAATTTTCATCTTGACAATCGCTGTTGCCAATTTTGTCCTCATCACAATAAAATGGGTTTGCTCACTATTCTCATGTATATACTGGCGATGATCTTCATTGTGTATTTTGCGTTCGTTACTGGCTACGTAAGTGAATAAACATAAATTTTTCCTAAACTCTTCTTATTTTCAGTACACCAATACATATGTTCGCTTCCACTATGAATTAGAAATGATTCCCGATGGAAGCCGACCTTATTACTTCAGAATTGACCGTGCAGGACAGAGCAACGCGATGAAGAGAAAAATTAGAGATGCCCAGTTGGGTAGCGATGCTAGTACTGCAAACGAAAATACAGATCATGAGGCCTAAATAAATATGTAATATTTGTCTCATTGTTCTAAATTGTAATATTGTTTATGTGTATTTGTTTGTGTATTGTATTCGATAAAATGATTAATATATTTTAATTTTGGCTAATTTAATTATGCATAGAAAATTATTGTTAGTTATTCGCATTTTAGGGCACGCGGACATATCGGAATATTTCAATGCACAAACGGTTACCCTACTGATTTCGGGTCCTAGGCCACTGGATCTTGGATAGTCTGTCCTATTGAGGAATAGTTTTCACATTATCAATCTTAGAAACTACACAACAAATATATAATTCTTAACCTTATGATATCTCAAACAAATTGGCTAAATAAAATTAAAGCAAAAACAAAAAGAAATAACCAAAACAATTTTCCTATTTTTAAGAGAAAAAGTTATACAACAGCCTAAAATCAAAAGATTGAGAGAAAACTTTTTTGTCTTTTATTTTTCGCTATTTTTAAATTTCATCCAAATAGGGAGTTTGATTAATTTGTCCATAAGCAGATAAAGCAAGTTTTGCACAAAGTTTTGTTGCCGCCTTACAATTAGAATATTTTATATAAAAATTTTCTTTTAATTTTAATTTTTACTTTTTTAATATCCTCAGCAGTAACACTCTGCACAATATTTACAAACTCTTCTGGTGATTGAGCTGCGCCTTTAGCCATAACTTGAGAAGCATGATCCAATGCCAACAATTCACTTGAGTCAAACTTGCTTAATGTTTGCAAAGCCACAGTTTGTTTGGCTATCTAAATTTTTTAAAAGTAAAAAATTTTGGGCCAATCTTAACGACAAGAAAAGTTTTTTTTAATTTAGGAAAAAGAAATAATTTCTAAATTAATGCCTAAGATTTCCCTCGAATTATGAACGGAAAGTTTAAAAAACTACAATTAATCCCACCTTAAAATTAGTCTAATTAAAATTCAAAAATATAAACCTGAATAAGTTCTTGATCAACAGTTTTTTCAGCAAGTTCACGCAAACCTTGAACAGCTGCTTTAACATACGGGAAAATCTAAAAATAACAAATATCACAAATTTTATGTTTTCAGAACCTTTTCGCCTTCCGCAACAAGATAAAAGCCAACAAGTCCAATATCCGAATGAGAAATATTCACTTGAGATAGATGGAAAGGATTGTGGTTCGCTGCCTTGAAAAGAGTTCGATGAACAATAGATGGCTGTGCAATATTTTGATAGTTTGTATATTGACCTTAAAATAAAGAAATATTTCTGAATAAATTAAAAATGTAAGAGGAAAACTAAAATTTTGATTTTAAAAATGGAAAAATCATAGCCTTGTAGCCATGAATTTTCTTAATCTTATGAAAAACACTATCCAAAAATAAAATTGCCAGCAAATAGAAAATTGATAATAGTGTCGTCTAGGGACCCATTTTACAATTCATCATTTTTTTAACGAAACTATAGTATATATATCAATCGAAAATACGAAATAGCCAAGAGAAGAATTTTTTAAACATATATTTTTCTAAATATTAGAACCTGTTTTGCCAATCAATTGTGCAAGAACAGCTTGAATTGCAACAGCTTTATCATCTTTAAAGGCGGCTCCCTCACCCACTATTGCAATATGAGCTAACTTTCCAGGTCCGAATTGACGAACTTCGCCACCTAAGAAAGGACTTGGATTGGCTGGATGGCCAGCCCCGTCCGGGACTACACGATGATCTGCCTAAATTTAAAAATAATTTTATGAAATTATTTAAATTTAACCGCATATTCCAATAAAAGAGAATGGTCAATATTAACGCCAATCAAAGCTGTTTCAGCACTCTTCCAACGAGAAAGAACATAAGATTGCAATCTTTTATGTCCAACATTTGTGTCCGAGCCAATTTCGTAAGATTTACAGAGAAGTTGATTTGCAAGAGAGCCGTTCCTATAATTAATTTTATCAGGTCTAAAGAAATGAGATATCTGATAAACAAGGTTAAACATGTCCGAGAAATCTCTAAAACTCAACAATTTAATTTTAGGTTTTTTGGGTGGTAGAAACAGTGAGACCAGAAAAGATTTTAAAAACCTGAAAGCAGCTCTATGTAAATTCTCGAAAGTAATATCCTCGGCCGTTTGATGTTCCAAATCGATTTCTAATCCTTTATGAACTTCATAAATATCCCAAGGCTTAATTGCTGGCTGCACAATTTCCCCAAGAACAGAAAGAGCAATTGGTGCTTGTGTTCGATTCTTTAAAAATTTATTAAATTAAAAAATAAAACAAACCACGCTCATTTGAACACAAAGCAAATCTTTGGACAATTTAGAAAATAAATTGGCTCCAGTTTGCGCAGTTTGCCAAAGAAGTCGAAGACCCAAATAATTATCAGAATCACTCCCAATACAATTACGTAACATATGGGCAACGCCTCCCTCATCTGGCTGTTGATAACGTGAACCGGAACGAAAAGCGAAAACAAGTTGAGACACCGCACCCTAAAAATTAAACATTTAAGGATAAAATAGATGAGGATGTTTTTAAAAAACCTGAAGATCGACAGATGATATTGTCATACCATTAGGGAGACGTGAAGTTTTCTGTTGAATTGGCTCAACAAGTGGATTTGGCTTTGCATAAGCTGCAGCTACAGAAGCAAGGCCACGACGAGAAATCATTTTTTACTTTCACTAACCAACAAAACTAAAATTACAATAAAATTGAAAGGGGCAACAAGAACAATAAATCTAACAATAAATTAATAAGGTATTGAACTGGACTAAATCCAGTAAAGGATTGTGGACTAATCACGGATTTCGTCAGTATTCACCGGAAATAAAGGGTACAACCCAAGTAGGCGCGAGGACACAACGGCGCAAAGCCTTAACTTGCTTCAAGATTTGCTAATCTTTCCAAATTTATTATTAAACAATTCCTCTCATCAAACTAAAGAGATTGGTACAAAAATTGATAAAGGCCAGAAATTTTCCAGCAAGTTATGGCTTTGCGCCATTATGGGCGTGCTCGGAAATATTTGGGCGTGCTCGGAAATAAAACATCGTAGAAAAAACGTCAAAAGGGTAAAACAGAAAATCCCAAAAATGGTCAGAAACGAGAAATATGGCAAATGATCAAAATCTTTATTTTGTAAAATCAAAATAGGGTTAAAATAAAAAATGTAAAATAAAACATTAAAAAAGAAAATATAAATTAAAAAAAATATTTATAATTGTTACTATGTACATATGTATTTTATTTAAAAATTAGTAAATTTAAGTTTAGTTAAAATTAAAAATTCATATGTACAACCTTTTAAAAGAAATTTTCAAGAAAATCTAATAAACCAATTATTATCTCTAGGTCTATTATAATTTTCTATATCGTTCTTCTTTAAATATTCCTTTACAAAATTAATTGCATTGATTTGATTTTTAGCCTCAAAACCTTGCAAAACTCCACTTTTTATATTTAAATATTGGCTATTTTCTTCAAAAATTAAATTAATAAATTCAGGATTGAAAACAGAATTAAATTCTGAATATTCAAAGGTGGAACTGTATAGACGCTGAAGCCAGTAATAAATAAAATTAACTTCCTCCATTGTTTTAGGATTGTTCGGTATTTTAACTAGCTGTCGAGAAGGGCGAAAATAATCTTTAAAAAATATATTTAAATTATATATACGGGTATATTTTATAAAAATACGAGAACCCTTCCTCTGAATCAACTTACAATTAGAAACAAATGCACCTATTATTTATAAGCGTCCTCTGATTTTTAAAAATCTTTTATGTTAAAATCCGCTTACAAGGAACCATATCGAAGTTTCACCAAAAATTTCGTAATTAGGGTCAATTTCCTCTTGCCAGTTTTTTCTTTTCCGGCCCTGACCCCTATTTAGAAAAGTTATAGGGCTTCAAAGTTTTCGAGTTTTGAAGCAGTCGAGACTCGCTTTCAAAAATATTTTTTAAACATTCCCCCTTTTATTTTTTTATAAAAATATTTAGAATTAATTAAAACCCCTCCCACAAAATTTTTAAAAATAAAAAAAACCTTTTTTAATTAATCTAATAGCAAATTCCTGTTCAGGTTCATTAATATATAGAAACAAAGGAATTTGTTTGTATATAATTGTTTGCCACTAAAAATTATTTAAAATTAATTTTAAAAAAATTCTTTTTTCTTACATTTTTTTCTTTCAAAGTTTTTCCATTATTTAAATTATTAAATAAAAACATTCCAATTTTGTAATTAAATTTATTCCATAATTGTAAAGGAAAATATTCTTTTTTGTTTTCTTTTAATTCAATTAGACCAAATTTCCATATTAAATATTCATATTTTTTTAAATCTACCTAAAAAAATTTTTAAAAAATTATTTTTTTAAATTTTAAAACTTACAATAGAAATTGAATAAAATTCTTCTTTAGCCAATTTTTCACAGTTTTTTTCAATTAATAATTTAAAATAAAAATTAATTTGTTGTAAAATAAATAATTGATCAAAATTAAGAAATTTAAGAATATCCAGTTTTACTTCCAAAGGTAAATTATTCATTTTAGTAAAAAATATTTTCTGTTAAAAAATTAAAATAATCTCTAAAAATAAAATTAGAAAAAAAAACAAAATATTATTTAAAAAATAATTAAATGACATTTACATACTTTAAATAATTAAATATTATTTATTACTTTAATATTTTAAGTATTATAAAATGTAAAAAAACGTCAATGAGGTTATACATAAATAACTTTGTTCATATCCCGCCCCCGTCCTTATTTGAGTCTCAAATTAATTTTCCTTTTGCTATTTTCTGCCTAGGAATTGTAAAATTTCTTTCTTTATAAATGATTATTTTTGCCGTTAGATTGATTTTTGCGGATGGCGTCTATTTTTTTCTTCATAATTAATGATTGACAGTAAAAAAGAAAATTAATCTGAGACTCAAATAGGGATGGGGGCAGAATATGATGGTACCTTATTAACAAATAAATTATATATGTAAATATGAAAAAAACAAATAACAAATTTTTAGTCATAATTTACTGGACCATTTAATTCTATTAAAGCAGAAGGAACTTCAATATTTTCTTTTTGCATTTCCTAAAAATTTTTGAGTTTTAAAAAAAAACTAATTTTAAACTAACTTTAATTAATTCTGTAACAAGCCTCAAATCTAATAAACAATCAGGGTCAACTATTGTAATTGCTCTACCTACATTTCCAGCTCGGCCTGTTCTTCCTGTTCTGTGTACAAAATCATCAAAAGTTTTTGGCATCTTTAAACCAAAAATAAAAATTTCAAATTTAATTTTAAAGAAAACCTCATAATTAACAACTAATTCAAGTCCAACCAAATTTAAACCTCTAGAAATTACACTTGTCGAAACAAGAATGTCACAATCACCTTTCTCAAATGCAACTAAAGCTTCTTGACGTTGTCTTTGTGAACGTTCACTTAAAAAAATTTTAATAAAAAAATATTTTTTCAATTTAAACCCGCTCGTTGGAATTGATTTCCATCCTCTAATTGATAATTTTAAAGCCAACCAATTTGTCATACGTCGAGAATTACAAAAAATGGCAACCTTTTAGAGAATAAAAAAATATTATTTAAATAATTTAAAATTTAACCTTTTTACTTAATCTCCTCCAAGTAACCCCATTTACATCTTTATATATTCCTTTACATTTTGGTTTTAATTTTGAAAGAATTTCATCACATAAAACAGAAAACTTTTGGTATTTTGTTGACTTAAAAATAATTTATTTTGGATAATTATTCTTTTAATTTTTCGACAACGGGAATATACAGCACTTTTAGATTTTTAAAGGTATTGAATTGCAAATTGGTTTAACTATTTAACGTTAATTATAGGGTTGTTCACTACCGGTTAACCCGGTTTTGAGTTTTAGACAAATATCGGTTTTATTTTAGAACAATATAAAAGACTCAAAAGGATGAAATAGTAACGGGAGTTTCATGCTAAGGAGGGGACAAAACTATACTCTTAGAAATTTATCTTTTAAAATAATTACCACAACAAATTTTTGTTTAACAGTTTGTGGCAAAACTTCTCTCCCGCCAATTGATATCATAAAATAATTTGGTTGTAAAATACGTCCCGCATATTCTTCAACAATTCCATCAAATGTTGCAGAAAACATTAAAGTTCTATGTTTTTGTTCATTCTAAAGATATTTTTATTTTAATTTTAAAATATTTTCTTTAAACCTTTGATGCTATTTCTTGTATTTTTAAAATATCTCTAAAGAAAATTTCATCTTTTAATAATTTATCTGCTTCATCTAATACCAAGAAATTTAATCCAGTCAATTTTACCTTTAATTTTAAATAAAATTTAAAAATATTTAAAACCTTTTCTTCAGATATAAATTGCATAATTCTCCCCATTGTACTCACAAAAATATCAAAACCATTACGCATTTCTTCCAATGATTCAGATATCCTAATTTCTCCATATGAACAAACTACTTTTAGACAAGTACCTACATTGATTTTTAAAAATTATTTTTTATAAAATGACATAAAAATTCCTTCTAAAAATTACCAGGGCCTTTTTAAATTGCCAAAATTTCACCTCGTGCCCCCCCCCCTCACCAAGAAAAAATCCTGGTTATGGGTACGTACTCATGATAAATTAAAATTACGTAAAATGATAAATTAAAATTTTATCATTTTAAATAATTCCTTACCACGAGAAAAAACTTTTGCCGTGTCTCCAAGTTGTTGTGTTAATTCTCTAGTCGGAGCAATAATTATTGCCTAGAAATAAATTTAAAATAGAAAATAAAAAAAATACACATTTGGTTCGTATAAAGGACTTTCATTAATATTCATCTTTTGTTTTCTTCTATGAAGTAAATGAATAATTGGAAAAAGAAAAGCACCAGTTTTGCCAGTTCCTGTTTGTGCTCTTGCTATTAAATCATAACCTAGTAAAATATTTTATTAAAAATTTTAAAACAAAATTTGGCTTATTTCAGAAAAAATCCTATTCATTTAATGTGCTCAAAATATATTAGTTAAATTTTTAAAATCAAAACCTCTCTTTTTCTCAATAATGGGAATCACAGAACGTTGTACAAGTGTAGGCTTTGAATATCCTTTCTCTAATAAATTATTCTTCAAAGGTTCGACAAAATGAGCGAAATCCCTAAAAAATTGTACTTGTTAAACGTATTCGAACTAGTAATTAGAAAGTTAGTTGTAGGATTATTCCCTGACGGGGGGGGGGGGCATGGGGAAAGTTTTTCGGGGAGGAGCGCCACGGAAAGGGGGGGGGGGGAGACGGGGAACAACCCTCGTTAGTTGTTTACCAAATAGGTGGGAAATTATTTTTAAAGTTTATTTGATAAAAACTACTTCGAATGTTACAAAATTATCGATTATTAAATTCAACCCCAAATATAGTAGTTTGGAATATGGGAACAGACAAAAATAATTTAAAAAATTCTAAATAGATTTCTTAAAATACCTAATTTTTGGAAAAGTCCCATCACCACCTTTCAAACCAATCCTACTTTCGTCAGCATTCATTTGTTCAAATGCTGGCCCAGCGGGAACATTTCCTGCATTCTAAAAAATTAAATACATAATTTCAAAATTCTCAAACTTCATTGAAAAGTTCTTCTTGTGTCTTATTCGGGGCTTTGTATTTATGTTGATTAACTGAAAATAGTAAATTTAAATAACAAAAATAACTAAAAAAATTAATTTTTTAAAAATATTTTCGTTTAAACGACTAAAATGATAAACCTTTATTTCGGTAGATCGCATTTTTAAGAGCAGTTGATGTGTAAGACTTTTTAGGCAAATTTTCGGCAGTTGTAGAATCGCCTTCAATACCCTCAAACTTAAAAAAAGATTTTTAATTTCTTAGAAAATTAAAAAAATACAATATTAGGAGATTTTGGAAGAGGTTGTCCAACACAATTATTAAATCCATTAACGTGGACTATTGGAGTTTCGTCATCTAATCTTCTAAAATAACGATCTTCTAATTGTTGAGAAAAACAAGTGGCACCCTCATCCATTTTTTCTAAGAATTACAAATAAATTAGGTAGTACTTCTCTTAAAAATCACACCAAAATTAAAAATAATTTTTAGGAGAAAAATTAGTCTTAAAAAGAAAAGTTTAAAAACTAACCATCTCTAATATATTAATTGAATTAAAAAATAACAATTGAGAAATCACATCCAAAATTTCTAAAAAATTTATTCAAGTAAAAAAAAAGATAAATTGAAATTTAATATAAAAATATTTATAGATTATTTTGGGCATTTTTATAAGAAAAATTTTAGATTTAAAAAATTTTTAAAAGTGAATTAAGCCTTATATTATTTTCGATTTATTCTTCTTCTTCAAAAATTCCAGAAGTTTTCCAAGCAATACCAAACTCCATTAGACCAATACTCCCAGCTAAGATTTCGGGTTGATGTGCTCTCAAAAAGTCTCGTAAGCCTTTAATGAAATTCCAAACAAAAGAAGCAATACGTCCGGCAATAGGGGCAATTAACTTTAAAATATTTTTAAAAAAATTTTTGGAAATTTTATTTAAAAATACCGGCCAATAAAGATAACATAAAAATGCAAAAATTGCACAAACTGAAGCAACGCCAGCTATCTCTACAAATTTCTTTAATTCGTCCCAATGTTTATCTTCTTCTTCTGACTGATCGTCAATTGTAGTGATGAGATTCTAAAAAATTTTGAACGGGAATGAAAGGAAATATGTATATGTAGGTTTTCCTATTTGATAATAAAAGTTTAGAAATAATCTTAAAAATCAAATTCTAAATAAAAATTATTCTAACAAAAATTTTCTAATTTTTTCAAGCTTTTAAAAAAATATACCAAAAGACAAGCATGTAATTGTTCTCGCTGCTCATCAGGCGAAAGAATGAAATCAGACGATGAAGATTCACAACAGTTATTTTGTTTGTAAATTCGATCGTAGTAGCCAAGAGCAATATTAAGTGCCTAAACAAATTTATTTTAATGAAAATAACGAAGAATAATTAGAAAATTTAAGAAAATTTAGAATTAAAAATTGTTAAAAATTAGGTGATTTTATAAAATAATTTTACATTAAAATTTCACCTCATTTTTAATATTTTCGGCTGGAAGATTCAAAGTTGGATTGTCGAATCTTGGTGAAATTACATCTTCAGAATTGTTATGTGCACGACAAAGTGGGCATTCTTTTTTGATTTGAATTGCTTGAGAAATACATTTTCGATGAAATGAATGACCACAATTACGAAGAACGGCCATTTCCGTTGTTCGGAAATTTTCTAGGCAAATACTGCAATAACCGATATTCATCTTTTTTTAATTTCTAAAATAATTTTTTGCAAAAAAAAAAATAAAAATATTAGGAAAAATGAAAAATCAGCTGTGAAGAACATTTTGCCAATTTTCTGCCAAAATTTTAGAATAAAAAAATCAGTTTAAATATTAGAGGTAGACCTCAATTGTAAAGGGGTGATTTGCACATTAAAGTGTGTGTGGTTAATGCGTTTGAGTTAAGTTTAAGGGGGGGGGGTTGGAATTTTAAGTTACTGAATGCTCAAATCTCAACTCCACCAAAAAATTGGCGTCTTATATAAATAAAGAGTTATTTGCATTTTTCACTCTAATATTAACTAGAGGTCGGTAAAATCGAACTACCGGGATCCCGAGGGATAGATCTCGAAAAATTCCGGATCCCAAAAGATCCCGAAAAACAAAAAATCCGGGATTTCGGGGATCCCGTCCCGCGCCGACCTCAAATATTAACTGCATTTTAGTTGACCCACCGTGAAATTATGAGCCTATTAGATAGAGCCCGGAATTTTGTAAACATTGGGTTAAAAACTATATGTAAATTGAGGAGTCGGCAGGAAACGAGAGAGAGAGAGTCTTGAGACTTAAATGAGATTTAAGAGTTGGATTTGAATTTTGAGTTAAATTTTGAGGAAAATCTAAATTTAATTTTTAAATAAATAACTTTTATCCGAATGGACTCACAAAGGAGCCCCTTAAATCAGGAACAAAATAAATTTAAGTCAATAATAAACAAAATAAGAAGCCATGGCCATGTAATTAAATATTTGCTTCGCAGTTCTTTTATTTTAAGATGTTTTGGAAGGAATATGAACATTGACCATGGAATCTATTAAATTTTTAGACTTACTACATATTAGGGTACCTTGAATTTAAAGTTTTGTGAAGGTAAAAATAAACTTTTAATTCCGCAAATAAATCTATTTAAATTAACAGTTTTAAATTAACATATTTAACGAGAGTTTGTCTATATTAAAAAACCGAATATTAACATATTGGAAATAATAGCATATTTTTCAGATGGATCTAAGTTAGATTTCTGCTCTTTTCTTTAAATAAAAATATAAATAATTGAAACAAAGAAGTATTTAAAATTAACATTTTTAGCTAGAAAGAGAGAAAATATTTAAAGAAAGTTGAAAGATCAAAAAAATGTAAGAAAAAAATAAAAACATTTTCTCATTATTTACAAAACAATTTGTTTAAAGAATTTCTTTAATTTAATTTTATTTGTATTAAACTAACAACTAATTAAATACTATACTTTAATTCCCCCTTTTGTGATTGGATAAAATGAAGGTTTATTTTTCCTTTATTATCTAACAATTTAATCAAAAATTTATTTAAGTAAATACATATGTACTCAGCTCTCCAAACATTTCTTTTCATTCTACAAATATCTGCTAACAAATTAAAATTTATTTTTTATTTTAAAACATTTTTACAAAATACTTATGTATATAGGAAATTATATTCTTAAGAATTTTTAATAATTAAATTTTGAATTAATTATTTATTATGATAGTTTTATTTTATTTATACTACTTTTAAAATTATTTAGTTGAATATCTAATTTTGTTACAAAATCAAAAATATATTCCCTTGTTATGTATATTAAATAATTTTTAGTAATAGAAAAAATTATTAATATAGTAATAATTTTTAGTAAAATAATTAACTCTAGAATATAGCACTCTTATAATCTTTAGTGTATAAAATATTTACTAAGTTTTTATATCAAGGGTCGTTCGAAGATTTTCTATTTGGGTTAATTGTATGTTTGTTATATGTACATATACTACTATAATGAATAAATTTAATAAAAAGAAATTTTTAAATACATAAAGTTTAAAATAAAGTTTAAAAATGAGTGGCGCTTGTTTTTGTAAACGTGTTTTGAATTTGCCATTAGCCCTTATGGAATGCTGTTATACCGTTGCGCATAAAGAATGTCTCCTAAAATCTATAAAAAGTTCTAAACGTTGTCCTTGCAAGGATTGTTTAAAGCCGGCTAAAAAAGAAAATGTTTTACCATTAACATTAACTCCCCCAGAAATTAATTCTCAGAAAAAGGTCCAGTTAATAATTAAATTTTTTAATTAAAAATAATTTTAAATCAAACAGATATTTTCCAAAGTGAGTGATTTAGGGAATGTTTTGGTTAACCGTTTTAAAGATGTTAGTCCGGAAGATAGTGAAAATATTGGTTTATTGAACTGTGCTTTTAATGTAAAGAATTTGTTGATATTTATAAAATTAAAAAAAATTTTTTAGGATTTTTTAACTGGAAAACCTTCAAATAATGATGGGGATAGTTGGAATGGGGATGTGGATTCTTTTAGAGAGTCAAAATTTCAATGGATTATGCGTTTTTTGAAAAGCAACAAAGTTTCAATTATTGTTTTGGCTGTTGCTTTAGGTAATTTAAATTTTTTGGAATGAATTTTGCGAATTCTAAAATTTGTCTTTGAATTTAAATACTAGGGCTGTTCACTACCGGTTATTTAACCGGTACCCCCGGTTTTCGATTTTGAGTTTTAGACAAATACCGGCTTTGGGGGAATTTTTAATGAAACCAGTCATCTTCAGAAGTTTTCGGTTTTTTTAATATTTGTAATAAATTTCTGGCAAATATCAAAATTTTCGGGTTTAAAACCGGTCGTGAACAAACCTATTAAATACCCTCAAAATTATATACATAACTTGCTTTTAAATTTAGTTGACTACTTAGTGAAAGAGAGTATGGCAAAGTAAATACCCCTAAATTTTAGATAATCTTCTTTTTAAAAATAATTTTTCAGTATTATTTAAAATCAGGGTCTCCAACTATAAAACTTCATTAATTATCCAAAAATCTGAAATAATTCCAAAAATATTTTTATTTAATTTTTAAATTTATTTTTTCAGTGTTTATTTGCGTACTATTCTGGGAGTTCGGCGTTTGGACGTCGATATTTGTATTCATTCGTGAGGCGTTTATGTTATTGAAGTCAAAAGCTCCAGAGCTGGGAGTCGCAGCTTTCGCGATTATAAAAACATTCTTCTACAAGAAGAAAATTGAATTTTAAATAAAGAAATTTTAATTCAAATTCGCGGAAAGGATAAGAATAAATTAATATTTTCAAAAATATTATAAATTATTAATATTTATTTAAATATATTTTCTTATTTTTTGGACTAAATAAATTTTGTAATTTTTAAACATTTAAATTCTGTTAACCAATTATACGACCCATTATTTTTTGAATTTTTCAAACTTAATTGGAATGTGTTTTCACAAAAGTTTTAAATTTAAGAATTTATTTTTCAGACTTCTTGACATTTTTTCAAATAATTGTTGTTAACTATTTTATGTCCCCCTTATAAAATTTTTATTTATCAATCGAAAAATCCACAAAAATTCCTTTGAACATATTTGCCAAGATAGATAGGTAATACAAGAGAAACTAAGTTCTAATGGACTCCCATCATTGAGATCTCAACGGAAAACTGGTGTAGCCGTTTAAAAAAATATTTTCGAACTCTTATAGGTTGTATTAAATTTCTTATGCTTTTCTGAAAGCCCTTTAAATTTGCTATTAGAATTCTTAAATGTTATTATACCTAAAAGTTTCACATAGGAGTGAATCCGCGCTAAATTATTGTTATCATATATTCAACGACTAACAAAAATGACAAGAAATGCTTCAACAACATATGCATACAATATTAATACAAGATATACAAGAATTATAGAGAAAAGCATCATTCATCTTTCACTCCTTTCAGTCATCATCTTCACTATCAAAAGATGGCGATGACTTTGTCACACTATGTTGAGTAAATATGTTGCGGTCAAGACTGTTTAGCGTCTGAAAAAGAATTTAAAATTAAAAACTTTTCTACCAAAAAAAATCGGCTCTACTCCAGTTTATGCGTCCAATCGACTTTTATGCGTCCAATGACAGTTTATGCGTCCAATAAACAAAAAATTCTATTTTTCTTGGTGTTGCAAAGTTGGGGTGTGGTTCCAAAACATTTCTTCATGTTCGGGACCCAAGCCCACTGGGTCTCGGACCATTCCTTGCCCTATCCCTCATAATTTCGGAAAGTTATAATCGTTTTTCCGAAATTTTAAAAAATTGGCTATAACTTTCCGAAATTTCGAGGGATAGGGCAAGGAATGGTCCCAGACCCAGTGGGCTTAGGTCCCGAACATGAAGAAATGTTTTGGAACCACACCCCAACTTTGCAACACCAAGAAAAATAGAATTTTTTGTTTATTGGACGCATAAACTGTCATTGGACGCATAAAAGTCGATTGGACGCATAAACTGGAGTAGAGCCAAAAAATCACCTCATATTGATATCCCTCAGCCATACCCTCTTTCTTGCCAAACTTATCCTCTTTCAATTTTGGCTTAGATTTATCCCTCTTACTACTGCTTTTCTTATGATGGTGATGATGCTTTTTCTTATCTTTGTGACCCGTCTTATTTTTGTGATGCTTCTTTGCATGCTCCTTTGAAGTCTTCCTCTTCTTCTTATTTTTGTCCACAGTCTTCTCTTCACTTTTCGTCCGGTCAACGCTTGACTCCCCCTCTGTCTCTTCGCTTTCACCCGTTTCTGTATCGAGACTGGGCTTCGATCTTGTCTTCTCGAGACTGGGCTTTGATTTTGTCCTCTCGAGACTGGGCTTCGATTTTGTTTTGTCGAGACTGGGCTTCGACTTTGTTTTCTTTTTAGCCTGAAAAAGAAAATAAAAATTTTTAGAAATTTTCTTCAAAATTTACCTTCGTTTTCTTCATCCCCACCTTGGCAGTCTTGAATATATTCACATCCAGCTTTCCAAGAGTTTGATATTCAGCTCCATCAGCAACTCCTTTCTGTTTAGGTGCCTCATCAACCATTTTTGGAGGACCCAGTTTTGGCGTTAACTTTGGAAGGTCTCGAACAAATATATTTCTATCCAATTTGTCCAATGTCATATAGCCAGCACCATCTGCCATTCCCTCGTCGTGTTTGTCGTTCTTCATCTTTGGGAGGCCAACTGCTGTTTTTACCAATTGCTTTTTCCTTTCTTCTTTTCGCTCGTCAATCATTTCTGGCCCCTTAATTGACTTGCTTTTTGATCCTTCCTTCTTATCCTTTGATGACTCCTCGCTTGGCTTTTTGACAACCTTCTTAACGCCGCCTTGCTGTTGTCCAACCGTTTGTTGTTGTTGTGGTGATGGAGACTCCGTTGCAGCAGGAGCAGGCTGTGGTCGAACCAATCCCTTAAAAATAAAAAAAATTGGATATTAACAATAAGACTAGACCTTTCGTTTCTTCTTTTTGCAGCAACAGTGCATAGGCAGAAACGTCCCAAAAAGCATCAGAAAGACAAGAGCAATTGTAAGAGACATTGCATCGGTCGAGAAAGCTACGAGTGCCGCGAATGCTGTGCCCAATCCTTGCGAGGACATGCGTGAAGAATTGAAGAGTGCTTTGTTAGTCCTAACGAAATCTTTGTTTGAGGGAATTTAAAAAGCTTATTTGGACTTATATAGTCAATCCGAATCTCTTGAGATATTTCTCTATAAAAGATTTTTTAAATCCAGCTTTTCCCTATCTACACATTCAATTCACACCAAGTTTGTCAAAACACACTTCTACTCGTTAAAGGCAACATGTGGGCATGGATATACTTCACTCTTTTCAATGTACTCAAAATTCTTCTGTATATATTCATTTTTGCTCTTGTGTTGCTGTATATCTCAATTGTGCTGTTTGCCTTCCTCTGCGGATATGTGAGATTTAATAATATTTTCTTATTAAATTTAAATTCTTTTAAGATTTACAATCTGGATCTTCGGAGGGAGCACGGCATCGAATTCTTTGTTGATGCTGTTGTGATTGGCAATGTTTGTTATGAATACTGGACGGATAAACACTACAAAGTTAAAAGAACCCGCAAAGTGGCCGTAAAGAATATGTGAAGAATGAGAAGTAAAAGACATGTATAAACACTGTATTCATACTGTGAATTTGTAAATATCGTTAACTATATGATAAAATTTTAAAAATTAACAGTTTTCTTTAAAATTGAAAAAACGTGTTTCAAAAATGATTTGGGAAATAGACATTTTTAGTATTTTGTGTGTGTAAAGTTAACATCATCTAAACTACATTTCTTGTATTTTTTTGTATTCCTCTTCAAATTTTTTTTGATAAATATTTAAAAGTTCTTTATTTTCACTTAAAATTAAATTACAAATCTTTGTATATTTACTCATAATTAACTTACCCAAAAATATTTTTTAATTTCATATCAACATTCTTTAAACTCTTTTCCAATTTTTCTTTATTTATTTCAATATTTAGCTTCTAAAATTTTTAAAATGGGGATTATTTAAAAAATAAAAGTAAATTAAATTTAAAGTCGTTAGAAAAAGGAGTAAAAAAGTGGAAAATTTGAGGAGGAAAACCTCTCTCAATTAATTATCCTGGAAAGGATAATTAATTGAGAGAGGTCACCGAAGAACTTTAGTATTTTATTTCCAATTTTTGAAAAAAAACATTCCTTCATTTACCTTATCTATTTTCTTTATATCATTTTCATTCAATTCTGAACAAATTTTAAAAATTATCCAATAAATTTCCCAAGCAAATAAATTTGTTTTTTGTTCATCATTTAATTCTTCTTCTTCTTTATCAACAATTTGTTTAAAAATTAATTCTGTAAAAATATTTTCTTTTTGTTTTTCTTCATTCCCTTTCCAATTTTTTTCTAAATTTATAGCTTCAACAAATTTTTTTCTATTTTCTTTTCCCAACATTTCTTTAATAAATTTATTTGTATTCATATTAAAAATATTTTCCTCAATTTCCCAATTAATTTTAAAAAGACACAAATCTTCAAAAAAATTTACAATAATTTGTAGTTTTCCTTCACTCAATTGTTTGGCTATAAAATAATTAATAATTTAAATTATTTACAGGCAAATCTTGATATAACAAACTCGAAGGGACCGAAGAAAAAGTTTGTTATATCTAGCGGTTCGTTAATTCGAGAGTCATTTTAGCGAGAAATCACAGTCAAAAACGATGAAATAATTTGCTATTTCGAGGGCTCTGTTAGCTCTAGTGGCACTATATTTTCAAATTGGAACCCAAACCTAACTTCGTTATAGCCAAAACAACCCAGGTGTTTAATAATAACCAAATTATTTAAACATTAGTTTACATATTTTAAATATTTGTCACCTTCTCTGGTTTCAAGTTCAAACTTTTTCTGATTTTTCTTAGAGACTTTATTTACATTTTTCTCAATTTTATATGGAGATGTAGTAGTAGTAAAACGATTTCCTAAAATATTAAAATATTTTTAAGTATTTCTTTATTAAAAAATGTAAATTCTCAGTAAATCTATTATATATTTTCCAAATCTTTAGCGAAGAACCGAAAATTTTTCTTAGCATTCATATAAAATATTATTTTTTTAACTTTTTGTGTTTCCTTTTTCGGTTATATTAAAATAATTTTTATCAGATATCTTTATAGGTTTATCTTCAATTATTTCCTTTAATTTATTTTCTTTTTTTATAATTTCAATTTCTTCAATTCCAACATTTTTAATTGGAATATTTACTTGGGATGTTGTTGATGACTTTAAATAAATAAATTAATTTTTAATTTTATTTGGATAAAAATGAATTTTAATTAAGATAAAATTTTTTGAAAAAGGCCAATCTAAGATAAAATTATACCGATGCATTGCTTGAATCCGATAGTTGGCAATCTTTCTGTTTTTTCTTTCCTTTATCTTTTTCTAATTATTTGGTAATATCCGATTATCTCCTCCCTCGCATTTCCTTACGGGGAGAAACAATTCGGTAAATGCCCATTTACATATCCGCAATAAAATATGTTTTTTTCATCCTTTTCTTGCATTTCTTCTTAATGAGTGGGGCTTTTAAATCTTTCACTGCCTTTCTAATGCCTTTTGGCACTTGGAAGGATGGGGAGAAAATAATTTAAACTGCTAATTAATAATTAGTGAAATCTTTAAGAAGGATTCTCTAATTTTAAGAATAATCTTTAAGAAGAATTCATCCTCCGCTCGTAAGGCTAAAGTAATGCATGGTTGTTGCGAAGCTAATTTACTCGGTTTTTCTCGGATTACTCTTTCAATCTATTTTGTAGGCAAGGCTATGCGCTTAATAAGCAAAAGTTTGGAGTCGCTTACGAAATCACTCATCCTGGAATGAGAGAAAATCTTTCCCAAGGTTTTTCTGGGAGACAGGGGGAAGAAAGAATGAAAGTGGATACGTTTAGAAATAATCGGATATTTAGTACCAATTATTTCCAATAATTCATTCTTTTTATAATCTGTCAACATAACAATATCTTCATCTTAAAAATAAAGCTCTAATATTTATTTGTTACTAATTCTCTTACCTTCTGCCTTTTTAATTTTTTCAATTAAAAGTTTAATTTCAGGGTCAGTATTATTTTTATCATTAAATATTTCCTTTAATTTATTTACGTGTATTTCATTTAATTTTTCTTTTCCACTCAATTTTAAAGGAATTTTTTTATTAAAACATTCAAGAGCTAAATCAGTCTTTTCTTCATTTGTTAAAATTTTATTTTGTTTTTTATTCTTTTTATTTTTATTTAATTTTATCAAATCTTCTAAGCATTCTTTTATATAATATAAAAATCCAATAGTTTTTGAAGCTATCGATAATTTTGCAAATGTTTTAATATCAAAAAACCATTTCTAAATTTTATAATCTTCATTATTTAAGTTTAGTTCTATAACTGTTATACTCTTTCTCTATTCTCAATTAGTATATTAACAAGTTGTCAGACAGTTGGAAATCCTAGGATATCCTGATCCGATATCCGAACCGAAAATTTCCGAATATCCGGTCTTTTTTCGGATCCGGATATCTACCCTCCGTAGGTACCACTCCCACTTTAGGACTTTAGGAAATGACTCTGGGTCGTGTTATAGGTTACGAAAAAGTGAAGCACCATAGGAGGATGGGAGATTTTTGGTACACGCTACACGATGACCATAAAGTCAGATTTCATTGATTCCGGTGTCATTTGATCCAGATCGTCAAGCTTTTTCGAATGAGCTATTATTTGCATATTTGAATTTTCAACCCAAAATTTAGCTTACTCCCTCCCTATTATGGTGTTTCAATTTTTGGTACCTATAACTCGATCTAAAAGCATTTCCTGAAGTAGGGAGTGGTATCATACGACTCAGCTCGCCGAAATGAATCGAATGACATTTGACAATAGGATAAGCGAGAGAATACTAGCTTTGATTACGGAATAAGACTGAATAACTGTTACTATCCTAACAAATTCCATAAAAATATACAGGTCTACATATTTAAATAATTTGTTATTTAAACAAAATTTACTCTGGATTCTTTTGCAAAATATTTAGTTCTATTTTCTTTTGTAATATCCTTTGTAACACTTAATTTCATATAAATTTGTGCAGCAATATAATCCTCCAAGCATTCTTTCCATAATTTTTCATAGGCTAAAATAATTGCCACAAAATCCCTAATAGAACGCCACTTTGGAAGGTGACTGAAAAATTTTAATTCCCGGACATTCCATTAGAGATTTTCGGTATTTTATTTAAAAAATAATTTAAAAAATTAATTACCTTCTTCTTTAATAAACTTCCAATTTTTATATAACAAATAATCTAATAAAGCTTTACTTCTCCATTTTTCAATTATATTATTATTTAAATTAAAATAATTACTATATAAATAAATTATTAATTCATTTTCTTCTTTAATACCTTTTTTTAATTTTAAAATAAATTTGGGAAAAATTTCGTTGAAACCGATTCAGATAAACAATATGTCATTCAATCAGCTCGACAAGCCCTTCGAATGACATATTGTTTAACTGAATCGGTTTTCGGGACATACACTCTGTTAACTAATTATATGCACCCCCTCTAAAATTTTTATTTGTCATCGAAAAATTTAGAAAAGAATTTCTGAACATACATATATATCAATATCTATAGAAGAAGGGGGATGTGTATAATTAGTTAACAAAGCGTATGACATGACATAATTTTTCCTAAATTTCTTTTATTTTTTTTAAAAAAAACTTACTTAATTCTCCAAAAATATTTGGCAATAATATTTTAATTGTATAATACCTAACAATTCCAAAAATTTCAATAAACTTTTCTTTTGACAATTTTGGATATTTATTTACATAATTTCTATAAAATTAAAAGAAAATTCTTTAAATTAATTTAATTTTTTTAACTTTAAAAAATCCAAATTTTCTTCTTTTTTTGAAAGAACTTCTAAAAAATATTCAAAATTAACATCAAATAAAGCAATTTCATTCTCTTTTACAATTAATTCTAATTCTGAATTTGGAGTATTTACATCAAAGTTAAATGTTAAAACTGCTGAAGGATTGTTAAAATTTTGTAATCCTATAACTTGTTCTTTATATTGCAATAAACTACAGATTCCATATTGTCCAAAAACTTTAATCATTTGCTTACAAATTCTTTAAAAATAATTTTAAAAATATATACAGTAGTGGACATTTACTTAGGGAAAAACTTTCACATTTTTTAATATTTACTCAAAAAAATTTTCTCTTTGGCCTTCTTTATTTTTGTGTATTTTTGTAGCCCTTTTTATCACCTATAAAATATTTCTAAACTTTTTTCAGATTTTTCCTATGCTGCTTTTCCATAAAAAATTAAAATTTAGTTCCTAATCAAATAAATTAGGACATATTTAGCACCATTTTATATGTAGGTATTAAATAGGGCTGCAAAAATACACAAAAATAAATAAGGCCAAAAGAAATTTAAACCTTATATACGGCCTATAATTGTTCGGTGGGAGAGATTAAAGTTTAACTAAAGTTTAAAAAAAACTTTTAATTAAAGTTTAACTTTTAAAGTTTAACTAGTCCAAACCAGGGATGTCATATCCTCCGCTCAATATGGGAGATATAGGAGGATTTGCAGGGATTAGGTTGGATTTGAAGGGATGTCTTAGGAACTTGGGGATTAAAAGGAATATTGAAGGATTTGGGCCTGATAACGATGGTTAGGATGTAACCATCGTTATCTAGAAGATGATGTGTATGTCTTTTATATACATTATTATATGTTATTTTACCAAACTTTTAGATTAGGTAAATGACCTTTCAAATTCGTTTTCGGTTAACATTCTACCAAAATAAATTTGTGAATATATCATAATTGACCATTTTGCATTTTCAGTAATTTCTTTTGAATTTTCGGGTAGAAGAAATTTTTCGTAATACTTGAATATTATTCCTTCTTCACGATCTGGGTCAATAAAAGAAACAACACAATTCCAAATATTTGACACTTCTGAAAAGTAAAGAAAAATGTTTTTTAATTGAACACTTAAATAGATTAATTACATTAAAATTTTTATTGTTATGGTCAAGTTTCATTATTTATGCCAGGGATTACAAGCATTTAAATTTATAATTTAATATCCTTTCTTTATCTATATGTAAACTTTAACAACACAAATCTCTTTATTTTTCTAATTTTCGAAATCAAAAAGAAGTTAAATTTAGGTAGAGTTTTAGAAAATGTAATTATGGTCTATTTCGATGCTTCTCATCGAGTTGTCGATGGTACCAAAATTAATACGATTTAATGACTGTTCAAAGTTATGGCAAGGTTAACTTTATCATAAAAGAATGTTTTTGACGATTTTAGATGTTCGGACGGGGTTATCTTTACTATGAAAACTCTTATTGACCAAGTTTCTATTATTTGGTACCAACTTGACACAGTTACTAGTACGAATTTTGGTACGAGTTTCCAAGCAATGAGTACCACAAGCTTTTTAATAATACCTTTTTGAACCATATTCACAAACGAAGCAAAAATTAATAACATTAATAACAAATAAATTAAACGCATTTTTAAAAAATTAATGTTTTTCTTTTTTCTAAAAATTATAAAATTATTAAGTTTATTCCCAATATGTACATATAGCCAATCAAAGGGAGGCCGAAACTCTTATTGTATTAAAATGAGAGTAAACTTTATACGCAGTAGTATTTCCTTTCAAATAATGCCTTTTTCTATTTTGTAAGAAAATTATTTAAATATCAAATTAAATTTTATAGACAATTTTTATATTTATTTTTAATAATTAAACAAAAAATATAAAATATATAAAAAATAAATTAATTTTTAGACATCTTTAATAGGGCATATTAAATATAAATATATATACTTTGTGTATACGTGTATAATTGATTGACACAAAATTGTTTTACCAATTTTTTATAAAAATTAAAATTCTTTAAAAAAATTAGAAAAAAAATTTAAATTCTGTGAAAGTTTATTTGAGAGAAGAATTATAATAAGTTGTATAGTATGTACATTCTAGGCATCTAGCTCACTCTTCAGTAGCCAATCAAATAAAAAAATTAATTAGTGTATGTATCAGGGGTGGGCCACAAAATACGAGACACGAGATACGAGATTTCACGAGACATGAGACTAACCCCACCCCAGATGAGTATGCTTTGAAAGATTAATATATCAGTGAATTCGGGGATATTACTGGATTGGGAGGATATATCGGATATTCGGAGGTTATAGTTCATGAAGGATTAAGGGGAATAAGAATAATTAAATTAATTAAATTTAAAAATTCTTTATAATTTAAATTTTTTATTTTTTTTGTATAAATTTATTTGTTTAAAAGCAACCTTTGGTTGTTAGAAATTTTATTTAAACAAAAAAATGTTTAAAAAAACTGCAGGTGGAAGATCAGATAAAATTAACACAAAAATATATTCCTAAATAAATTTTTATTTAAACTAAATGCTGCTTAGGTAGATACATATACATATAATGTGTAAATACAAATTTTTATTATTTAAAAGAAATATTTTTTTGTTATTTAATTTTGTATATTTTAACGAAAAAGAGAGAATTTTTTATTAATAAAAGTGCTAGGTTTTGGATTCAACTCTTACCAGTTTTAAATCTTGGTTCCTTTTCTACACAGAGCTCTAGCTGGAGCCATACTTTTAATAATATTATTTAAATTCTTTAAATTTAAATATTTTTAATTAAATTCTATAATTTCTTGTTTATTTAAACTTTAAGAATTTTAAAGAAATTTCTAAAAACTTTTTTGGATAGCGATTAAATTATTAAAAATTATTTTAATTTATTAAATTTATTTTTTTGTTAATTTCAATTAATTATTTTAAAATTAATTAATTATATAGATGTCTTCAATTCCAAATAAAAAATATTTGCCTTCTATGAATTATTCTATTAATGATCTTTGTGAGGGAATGGGCAATTCTTTTATTCAAACAAATTCTACAAATGTAAGTTGTTAATTTATAATTAAAAATAAAGTAAATAATTACATAGTAATTTGTAGAGATTTGTAGAGACTCAATCTTATTTTCTGTTTAAACAAATAAATTTTCCTCTCCTTACCTCTTAACTGCTACGTTCACATAAAAAACGTCCGCGTCTTGCAGCAAAAAATAATGGAAAAACAAGAAAGAAAAGACGCGCCGGCGTCTTGCCGCAATTTTATGTGAACGTAACAGACCGTCACTCGTTCCTACGTCTTCATATTCTTACGTTCAGCATTTTCCCTCTCTTTTTTGTTTCCTCCCAAGTCTCGACTTTTTTCCTTAACAAAAGAATATTATCAAAACTGCATTGAAATTATGTATAATTTTAAATTGAGGAAAATATTTAAAAGAAAAAATGCATGGAAATTATTGTTTTCTAAAATAAACACAATATAAATAAATAAATTATTTTAGTTATTAAATATTGGAGAAGAATGTTGTATTCTTTGTGAAAAAATAATTGAAGATAGTTTATCAATTATTTCAACATGCCAACATAAATTTCACAATGCTTGTATTACTCGATATTTTAATAAAAATGGTTGTTGTCCAACTTGTTTTGATGAAATTAATGAAAATAATATTTTTAATGTTTTACCAAAAAATCCAAAAATTAAAAAAAAATTGGTATTTAATTATTTTTAAAAACATTATTTTAGTTAAAGTCAAATCACCTTTAATCAGAAATTTTAAAACTGGGGTTTAAAACTATCATTTTTTAAGAGAAAACGGAAAAATTTAATTTAATCATTTACTAGATGTAAAATAAATTTAACCAGATAACGATTTACTCGACTAATTGCTCTTGCACAGATAATTACCCTTCTGGTAAAGGATCGGAATAATATTTATTACTTATTTAATTACCTTTTATAAAATAATAATCAATCAAAGGATTGATATTAATTAATTATGTCCCTCATACTAGGGTTGGACACAACCGGTTATTAACCGGTACCCACGGTTTTCGGTTACTCCGTATTTAAAACCCCCCCGGCTTTTATTTTCAATTTTAGGTTAAATATCAGCTTTATTTTGGGGGAATTTTCTAAAGAAAATCACGGTTTTTTGTTTAATTTATTTACTCGATTAATTACCCTGTTTCAAACTCTCGCTGGAGGGGGTAATTGATTAGGTAAATATAAAATAAATTTTAGCAAAATGGAAATAAAATTAAAAATTTCAAACTAATGAATGGATATATAATGGAGAATATAGATCCAATAGCTACAAATGATGATCGAGAATATCTGATGGAATTTGCAAGAGGCATTGCCGAAGTAGTTATTGTAGGTGTTTATAAAAGAATAAAATCTTCTATTAATTTTTAGGAAGATATTTTTGTTAATACAGTGGAGAAACAAATGTCTAATTGGCAGAAACTTGTGCATAAACTTCAAACACAAAATATGAGTCCTTGCGTTTTAGGCTCATCTCTAGGCAAGTTAATTTTTTGAGAATTAAAAACTTTTGGGAATTAAACATTTATTTTATAAATAAATTTATTTTAAAACTATCAATTTTAGAAAAAAGGGATGATAACATAATTACTTAATTACACAATTGCCCTCCCTCCTAAGATAATAATTACCCTCTAGTGAAGGATCGAAAGAAAATTTAAAATTGATTTAATTAAAATTTCCTTTCACCGGTCCGTGCTTATTATGTTATTATCAAAATTTTCTTCTTTAAATATTTAAATCACTAAAGAATACTTTGATAAATAATTTTAAAAACCAAATAAAAATTCTTTTTTATTTAGCTCTTCTTATTGCGTGTTTTAAGGATATATGTGTTGCCGAGGGCTGGCATAAACATTTTGTCAAATTTTTTCTATTAGTTCTGGACGAGATGCGTGGAGTTTTGAACAAAATTTGGGATTTTTTTGTTAAGGCATGGAAGTGGCTTTGCAGTGTTGGGGATGTTGAAAAGAAGAACGTTGAATAAATAATATAGGGTGCGGCAAATTTTTTGCACCTTTTGTTTACCCCATGTTCACTTCAAACTCAACAAAAATTGATAATTCTTTTGTTGTATTCTCAACTCTCTAAGAAATTTTTTTGTGCCAAATAATAGAAATTTTGTTACAGAATAAAATAAAAAAAGAATTATAAATTTCTGTTGAGTTCGATGTGGCAAAAACAAAAGGGGCGGAAAATTTGCACATCTGTTATAAAAAATTAAAATGATTTTTAAACTACTATTTTATACTAAATACATACCATATATACTGTATTTATTACCCTCCCTAATACATACCATATACAGTATATATGGTATGTATACAGTATATATGGTAGCGAGAGTTATTTAAAATAAATTTTCTATTAAGGATAGTTTCAATTTGGCCCCAAGTTTTCAATTTTTGTTTCAAAAATTGAAAACTTTCATTCACTTTCAGTAATAAATGCATGCCCCCTTATCAAATGTAACTCTATGATTTATATGTAGAAACATGTTATTTAAATTAAAAGAAAAGATTATTTGATTTATTACGAAAAATACCATTAAATAAAGTGAATATTTAAATGAGATGTGTTGGCAAATGTTTTTTGATATCATTTTTAAATAAATTAATTGGAATTGTAAACAAATATTTTTAACTTCAAACAATTAAATTCTCATAAACATATTGAGCTAAAAGTAAGCGATTAACATCCAATGCCAAATGAGAAGTTTTCTCTGCCCGTAATTTTATTCCATTTGGACAAATTTCTAAAAAAATAAAAATTAAAAAATATTCTTAATTTTTACCTCTTTTGTTGTCAACAAAAAGTGAAAGAACTTCCTTTTGCAAATAATCTTTAAGATTTTCTTCTGTCGACAAAATTTTCTTTGAAGATAAAAGACAATTTGTATTTTGAATTAAATTAAACCAACGTTCATAGCAAAGTTGGCGAAGCAAATTTCTATTAAAAATGAGATGTCAAAAAATATTCAAAATTTTAGAAGGAATATAAGCATTCAAAAATATTAATAAACAGTGATTTTAATTTTTTTCTATCAACGCCCAGGTCAGAAAAGGGAAAAAATTAAACTTAATGTTTTCCCAACAAAAAAAACTTTTAAATAATTTTTCAAAAAAATAATATTACCTTGGAATTTTTAAGTTGTCACTAAAATTGTCCTCAAATCCTTCTTCAATATTAAACTCTTCCCATTCTGGAATTGAATTAAAATCAATCTCGACATTCTCCATAAAATTCTTCCAAAGAAATTTAACATATTTTTCAATACATTTTTTCTCCTCAAAATATTCATCCTTTTTAATTAATTCTTTATCAGACAAGCTAGCAATAGGAGAATGGCTTAAATCGAGAACCTGAAAAATAAAATATTTAAGTGGCTGATGTGAGTAGGATACAAATTGAAACTTAAATGAGGAAAATAATGAAAGGCAGAAAATACATATCCCAGAATTCAGAGGTTAGGATTAAGGACAGTATATAAAGCCAATTTCAAAAACCGCAAATCAACGCAAAACGAATTTATATACTTCAACCTAAATATAGAAAAAAATTACCATTCCAATCTGGCTTGCATTTGGCAAATCTTCAAGAAGTTCAGAAGGCCCAAAAGATTGACGAGAATTTAAAATATCATCATTGCAGATGGATTCTCGGGCAGAAATATTTTGAGGAAATTTTGTCGCATAGCGTTCTGTTGGTGAACGAGGAGTTGCTCTGTTAAACCAAAATAAAATTTTAAAAAATTTATAATAAATAACCTTGGTGGACTTTTAATAGGAGGAGGACTTCTTGAAATAGCAGGAACATTATTCATCAAACGTAATTTAACAAGAGCTTCGCTAGCTGAACTTCGGCGACGGCTTAAACTGTCACGACCAGTGCATAATGAAGTACTTGGCATAGGAGACAGAATTGAACGAAGTGATTTCTCTGATGGCTTGAAAGAAGAAACAATTCCATCAGAAACATCTTCCAATGTTGAATTAAGCGATTCATTTAACTATTAAAACCAATTTTTAAAAGTCAAATTTCAAGAAATGACCTGATTATTTCGAGATGTAATGTTCTTTTCTAAATCATTATTCGATTCTGGTTGCTGACTTTGCTCAGATTTTGAATCAATACTTGAAGATGATATTGTATTTGCAGAGGCATGTCCATTGTTAATAGAAACAATCTATAATTGAAATAAAAATGAGAACCGTTTTAAAGGTTAAAAATAATCTTTTATTCTATAATATTTAAAGATTAACCTCCTCAGGAATCGACTCAATTTCTGCCGAAGTTCTCTCACGTGATGATGTATTCAAACTTTTAATTTTGGATTGATTGGACATATTTCCCTCGATAATTCCATTATCCTTTTTATTTTCTATAAAATCAGAGTCACGCGGACTTGGAATTTCTTCAAGTATAGAATCCGTCTCATTTCGATTTGAAATCAAAGGAAACTCTCCACCCAAATCTTAAAACCATTTTCAAAAATTTTAAATCTAAAAAACCTTCATTTCCACCATTTACTTCAACTACATCGAAAACTTCCTCCAGAGTAGCAACATTATTTTCAGCTTGAGCATTTTTGTTAGAAATTTGAGCAATAAGCTGTTCTTGAGCAATAACAATATTCTCAAGATTTTTAACACGAGGTGATTGAACCTTTTCACTTTTATGATTCTGTTTCTAATAAAAAGAAAAAATGAATTACCAATTTATTTGTCTATAAATGTGTGCAACACCGAAAAACAATTACTTCATATTACAACACAAATAAACATAAGAGCTCATTAAAAAAGAAAAATTAATTAGCAACCTGATTTAACCCGTTATTTGTAGAATTTATTACATTCTCGCTAACAAAAGGCAATGAAGTAATATCCTCGCTGGTGTTACCACCCGAATTATTTTCTTCTTCAGAACTTGTTGAAATAATAGAATCATTTTTTGATTCAACCTTTTTCTGTTCTGTAAATATATAATTTAAAAAATAAAAAAAATAAAAGAAAGCCTTGTTGGGAATTATTTTCATTCACTTGATCATTTAATTGTCGTAAAGGTAAAACAGAAATATCTTCATTTAATTCATTCTCTTCATTTGTCAAAGCCATATCAGCCAAAAACTCCAAAGGACATTGTTGAGCAGAAGAATTCAAATTATCTGCTGATGAAGTAACCTTTTCGATAATAGGAACTGGGAGATTTTCTTCAAAATTTTGAATAAATTGTTCAGAGATATTATTTTTTCGACGAATATCCTCATTAATTGAAAGCAAAGTAAAATCAAGAAGAGGAATTTTTGGCGTTGATTTTTTTGGTGTAGAAGAATCTAAAGCAAAAAATAATTATAAAAGTTTAAACAAATTTTTAGTATAAAAAATTAAGGTAGAATGCGATAAAAATTTTTACCTGAAAGATTGTCAGCAATTTGGCAAGATTGTACTTCATCAAAAACCTCCAGAGTAGAGTCAAGATCATCAGCTAATTCACCATCTGAATTTTCATAGTCTTCTTCAATATTTAGTTCATGAAGGCCAGGCGAAAAATTTGGCAGTTGCTTTTCTTGAGTTTTGACAGGAGATGAACTGAAAATGAAAAAAATATAGAAATTGTAGAAAACAGCATCAAACAAAAATTTGGACAAAATATAATCCTTTAAAAATAAAACCTCAACTCCGGACAATATTCAAAATAACGGCGTTCCATAAATTGCAATTCTTGTTTGGCCTTGAAACGAGCAATTAATTTACGAGTTTCTTCTTGTTGTTTAAACATTTGAACATAATGATCAATTAATTTTGACTTTAAAAAATACAAAAATAATTTTAAAAATATTTTCAAAAAAACCTTATCAACATTCTCATTTAATTCCAACTTTATTTTCTTCTTTTCCAAATCAAAATCATTCATTAATTGTTTAAACTTGTTTGAATAACTCTCTTTATTTCCAAAAGCATTCCTTTGTTCTTCTCGAATTAAATAAAGTTGAATTCTTGTATATTCTTTAAGTGTATCAATTCGATGACGTAAAATATATTTTCGATCAAAAATAAAGTCACTAAAAATTAAAAAAAAATTTTGGAAATTAATCAATCAGAAAATACCGTTTCTTTTTTACACCTAAAGCATCCTTTCTCTCAGCTGAAATAATTTATGAAAATTAAAATGTTCAGAACAAGGGAAGGTAAATTTGAACTTCTCATTACTTATAAATTTAGTTTGAAGAGAGTAAAAATATCTAAAAATTCTTTTAATAACTATGACAAATGGAAACGACACAATGATAGAAAAATCAGTGAACTTTTAACTGTTTATGTTAGACTAATAGATAAACTGCATGATTGAACACAAGAACTATAAATTTCAGACTGTTCCTAATTCTCCCGAAAAAGTTTAAATTTTAAATAAAATTTAAAACCTTTATTTTGACTTGTCCCTTCATTGTTTTTGTTTAACCATGATTCAGGTGTTTGAGTTGACTTAAACGAGGTAGATAAATATCCAAATTTATTACTAGCCATTTCATTTTCTTCATACATATTTGAATCACCCAAAGTTTTATCCATATGTCCAACAACAGAATCCAACTTTTCTGACACAAAATGAAGTCCCTCTTTAATTTCTTTAACATGTTTATCCAAATCAGCAATAAATGTTGGTTGAATTTCAGTTGGAATTGAAGGTAGATTTATAGGGAAATTTTCATCTTCAGCTTCGTTTGTTTTATCAATATTTACATCAAAAAAGTCAGAAAATTTATCGTCTTTATTTTTGCCTTTGTTAATCTTCTCTAATTTATCAATTTTTTCACGCCTTTCACGCTCTTCAGTGTCAAAAGATTCCTCAAATGCACTTTCAAAATTTTCATCCCCATCTGTTGATGCTGCGGCTCTCCCACGATAAACATTAGGACTTATTGTTTGCACAGAATTGTTAAGAAATTCATTATCTCCAAATAAATGATTATTTTGTTTGTTAATATCCCTTGTTATTTTGATTTTTGGTGTTGAATTGGTAGTATTTGGAATAGCATAACCACTTTCATCAAAACGAGGATTTTGCATTAAAGGAGGGTCCATAGCTAAATAATTAATATAAAAATTTGTATTATAATTGAAAGTTAGAAAATCTCGTTCCATTTTCCTCCCCTATAAATGTTACTGTTTAGTTCATACAAAGGCCCGCTGCAGAAACGTCCTAATCCGGTGTTATTTTAATTTGTGATTGTCAAAATTAGTTTATTTAACATTTTATTGCCTAGATTCAGCCTTTTTTCATAAATTTTAGTCTATTTTATGTTTACAAATTTTAGTGCCTATTTTAAGTTTTTTAGTGACTATATAGGCGTCTATTTATAAGTTTTAGGGCAATCCCGGAGAATCGTGGTCCCTGCGAAAAAAAAGTTTAAAAATAAGAAAAAGGGTTTTTCTAGGGTAAAAAATTATGCTGATTACGAATCTGAACTCAGATTTTGAAAAAGTCGAATCCCGAACCCGAAATTCGGACATTTGACATTTTGGGAAAAATTTCGAATAATAAACTCAGTCAAATAATATCTCATTCGAAAGAGCTCGACGAGCTGAGTCGAATGACATCAAAATCATCGTGATTGATCAAGATCGGGCGAAGTTATGACACAAAAAACATAGGTTTACGTTGTTCGTTTTTTGTGGTATAACTTCGTCCGATCTTGTTCAATCATGGTGATTTTGGTGTCATTCGACTCAGCTTGAAGAGCTCTTTCGAATGAGGTATAATTTGCATATTCCAATTTTTCACTCCAAAATCAGCTTGGTCCCCCCTATGGTTTTTCGATATTCGAGGACCTATATTCGGGTTCGGGATTCGACTTTTTCAAAATCCGAGTTCAGATTCGTAATCAGCATAGTTTTTTACCCTATAAAAACCCTTTTTCTTATTTTTAAACTTTTTTTTCGCAGGGACCACGATTCTCCGGGATTGCCAGTTTTAGTGCCTAAAGTCCTAGCTCTAGATATGCGGTTAACATTTCGATGAGGTTAAACGAAGATTTTCGGTCTAGCAAAATAAACTATAAAAATACTCCCTGAAATCTTAATTATTAAAATTTAAAAACCTTTAGAAAATTCAATCTTCCTTTTAGGCCCAATTGTTGTAGCTTCTTTTACTTGAGACGAATTTTTTGTTGTTGATAAACTCACAGAATTGTTAGTACTATTAGCACTGCGGTTAACATTTCGATAAAATGGAATACGTCCTCTATCTCTTGTTGAGGAGGTTGATGAAACTTTATTGGATTTTTTGGGAGAAAGATCATTGCAACAGAGAACATTATGAAGAGTACGTCCATGCTTAAACGTTTTTGCAGCAACATTGTTTGGAACAAGCTTCGAATCACGATCCAACAACGATTTTGGAAGTAAACTTTCAGACGCTAAATTAATAGAAATTTGTATAAAATTAAAAAGAAAACCTTTTAAGTTCGCCATAGTTTTTTGAACCTTTCTTTCCAATGATTTGCTGTTTTGTGTTGAAGACGTTTGCTGCGTTTGTGGTCGTCGCATTGGAATTATTTTTGTTTATAAATAGAGTAGGTAATTTAGAGAATAATTATATGTAAATAATTCTATAAAATGCTAAAAAAATAATTACTTATAATTAAAAATCGCATGGCAGGCTAACAATAAGTTAAATAAGATTAAGGTTAATGTGATTAGGCTTTTAAAATTTAAGACAACAAAATTTTTACATTTTAACGAAAATACACAGATAGCGAAAAGTTGAAAAAAGAATCTGGATCCGGAATTCGAAATATCGTAGCGGATGTATTTCGGCTCCGGAGTTTGGAATCCGCATTTTCTCAGCCTCTAGATTATATATGTATTCCCCGACCCGAATATTCTCTGCGGAGTTAGAATAAAAAATTTGCATAGAACTACTCGTCCGGCTCGTACCAAATTATTATTTTCCACAGAAAGAGTGAAAAATAAAACATTAGTTAGCTTCCTTTTTTAAAAAACTAAAGAGTTCGGGTACAGCCCACTTTGGCGCGGGCCACATTGGCGCGCCCACATTGGCGCGACCACTTTGGCGCCCGCCCACTTTGGCGCCCGGACACTTTGGCGCCCGGACACAAAAATAAATAAAAAACATCTAAAATTTTTGGCAATTTTTAAAAAAAACTCATATTAAAAAAAGAATAACAAAAAATAAATAAAAGAAAAATTCGACTAAAGAGAAAAATTTTTGATTAGGCAATCTTGAAGTTATGTGAAATTCCACGTAAATATTCGATAACAGTCCCAAGTTCATAGCGGTTGACAATGGTTAGAAACGAATGAATTCTCTGTTCTCACAGGAAGTTGTCCAAATTCTGCCCTTACATCCGCTACCTTTTTCATCACAACGCCAAAATAAAACTTGTCCATCCGAGCTTTCTTTATCTTTCACATAACAATATCCGTCGTGGGAATATTTTTCACGATTCTTTGTGGAAGTGTGAAGAGGCATATCCAATGCTTTAATGACAAAAAATAAATCCTACCGGAAGAACCTAATCTAAAATTTAAAAAAAGAACAGTGAGTAAGCATTAAAGAAATTAAACACAACACAAAACAAATTCATACCATGTTTCTAACTTTATGAAGAAAATAAATAAAAATCTTCGGGCGCCAAAGTGTCCGGGCGCCAAAGTGGGCGGGCGCCAAAGTGGCCGGCGCCAATGTGGTCGCGCCAATATGGGCGCGCCAATGTGGCCCGCGCCAATGTGTCCGTGTCCCAAAGAGTTCAATGCGGCATTTGAGCGCCAAAATTAAAAAATTTAAAAATCGATAAATTAATTTTCAAAAAATCAGGAAAAAAATTATGTAAAAATAATTTTTACAAGCATGAGTTTCATTTATTTAAAATTTAAGAATTCATTAAAAAATTTGTCTGACAATAAGTGAATATAAATTAAATTGGCACGAATAAAACAATTGGCAATTTTAAAAATAAAAATAAGAGAAAATAGTCAACTTCACAAGAGCATTTTTTTGAAAGAGAAAAATTTGTTCTTGTTTTTTTTTTCAAAAAATTTTTTTGCCAGCATAAATATTTTTCAAATCCAGATTTATCAACAGGTTTATTATTACAACAACTATTTAAACGAGAAATTTAAAAAGATGGCAAGTTTGAAAGGTATTTTTCTATTTTTATTCGAAAAAACAACTTTTAAACTAAGTTGAGCAAAACATTTCTCAAATTCAATGTGGAAAGAAGAAACGGTTTGCAATTTTATTCTTCACCAATTAAATTTTTTTTAATTTTTAGTGACTTTATTTTTGATCGAAAATATATTTTACGTCATCGAATTGATACACTTAAAGAATATACAAGAATTCAACTTTATTTAATTCGGGAAGAACAAAGGAATGCTTTTGGAAATAAAGAGAGTTATTCAAACAAGTTTAAACAATTAATGAATGATTTTGATTTGGAAAAGAAGAAAATAAAGTTGGAATTAAATGAGAATGTTGATAAGGTTTTTTTGAAAATATTTTTAAAATTATTTTTGTATTTTTTAAAGTCAAAATTAATTGATCATTATGTTCAAATGTTTAAACAACAAGAAGAAACTCGTAAATTAATTGCTCGTTTCAAGGCCAAACAAGAATTGCAATTTATGGAACGCCGTTATTTTGAATATTCTCCAAATCAGTATTTCTGTTTTAATTACTTTAATTGATTTATTTAGCTCTCAAAACTTTCCAACATCGTTTATTCAATATTCTCCGATAAGTCAGAAGGAATTGAATAATGATGTGGACATTAAATTTACATCTCGAAATAATCATCTGGTCAATTTTAATTTAATTTTTTAAAATTATATTTTTATTAGCAGAATGAATCACTAAACTCATTGTCAACAGATGTTTCTGATGGAATTGTTTCTTCTTTCAAACCATCAGAGAAATCACTTCGTTCAATTCTGTCTCCTATGCCAAGTACTTCATTATGCACTGGTCGTGACAGTTTAAGCCGTCGCCGAAGTTCAGCTAGCGAAGCTCTTGTTAAATTACGTTTGATGAATAATGTTCCTGCTATTTCAAGAAGTCCTCCTCCTATTAAAAGTCCACCAAGGTTATTTATTATAAATTTTTTAAAATTTTATTTTGGTTTAACAGAGCAACTCCTCGTTCACCAACAGAACGCTATGCGACAAAATTTCCTCAAAATATTTCTGCCCGAGAATCCATCTGCAATGATGACATTTTAAATTCTCGTCAATCTATTGGGCCTTCTGAACTTCTTGAAGATTTGCCAAATGCAAGCCAGATTGGAATGGTAGGTTTTTTCTATATTTAGGTTGAAGTATATAAATTCGTTTTGCGTTGATTTGCGGTTTTTGAAATTGGCTTTATATACTGTCCTTAATCCTAACCTCTGAATTCTGGGATATGTATTTTCTGCCTTTCATTATTTTCCTCATTTAAGTTTCAATTTGTATCCTACTCACATCAGCCACTTAAATATTTTATTTTTCAGGTTCTCGATTTAAGCCATTCTCCTATTGCTAGCTTGTCTGATAAAGAATTAATTAAAAAGGATGAATATTTTGAGGAGAAAAAATGTATTGAAAAATATGTTAAATTTCTTTGGAAGAATTTTATGGAGAATGTCGAGATTGATTTTAATTCAATTCCAGAATGGGAAGAGTTTAATATTGAAGAAGGATTTGAGGACAATTTTAGTGACAACTTAAAAATTCCAAGGTAATATTATTTTTTTGAAAAATTATTTAAAAGTTTTTTTTGTTGGGAAAACATTAAGTTTAATTTTTTCCCTTTTCTGACCTGGGCGTTGATAGAAAAAAATTAAAATCACTGTTTATTAATATTTTTGAATGCTTATATTCCTTCTAAAATTTTGAATATTTTTTGACATCTCATTTTTAATAGAAATTTGCTTCGCCAACTTTGCTATGAACGTTGGTTTAATTTAATTCAAAATACAAATTGTCTTTTATCTTCAAAGAAAATTTTGTCGACAGAAGAAAATCTTAAAGATTATTTGCAAAAGGAAGTTCTTTCACTTTTTGTTGACAACAAAAGAGGTAAAAATTAAGAATATTTTTCAAATTTTTATTTTTTTAGAAATTTGTCCAAATGGAATAAAATTACGGGCAGAGAAAACTTCTCATCTGGCATTGGATGTTAATCGCTTACTTTTAGCTCAATATGTTTATGAGAATTTAATTGTTTGAAGTTAAAAATATTTATTTGTTTACAATTCCAATTAATTTATTTAAAAATGATATCAAAAAATATTTGCCGATATAAACAAATATTTATTTTAAAAAATATTTTTATTTAATAAATTATAAAGAGCTTTTAAAAATTAATTGTTTATTAAATTAATTAAATTAATATTTGTAAAAATATCAGTTATACTCAAATGGGGAAATACATACTTTTATTAATCGATAAAATTGTAAACTAACAGAAACATATGTTTGTTTGTCCATTTTTGTTCATTACTTTAAAATTGTTTTATTTAAGTGAAGGGCTACTTTAAGAGAGTTTTAACTAATTAATCTTCAAAATAATTTTTAGAATTAATGACTACTTGCTCTATTTGCAAATTTGACGTGCCTAGCAGTTTATCTTTTGTAAAATGTTGCAATCACATGGCTCACACAAATTGTCTCAAAAACTTTGTAGCCAAACGTAATTGCTGTCCTAAATGTAACGAACAAATTACTCAAAGTGATGTTGTTCCAATTGTTTTTGATCCTCCACAGCAACAGCCAAAGAATTTACAAAATGAGGTTTTGAAAATATTTTTTTTGCAAATTTTGTTTAAAAATCAGGGGAACTCTAATCGTGTTACTGAAGTGTTAAATGCGGTTTTGGAACGCTTAAGAGGATATAGGACTGGTACTGATCAAGAAGAGGCTCAAATTCGACAAGTTGGAGAAGCTTTTGAGGTAATCGAAAAATTTTTGAATTTAAAGGTTTGATTGAAATAATTTTTTAGATAATTGTTCGCACTAAAAATAATGAAAATAATCCTGAAAAACCTTCCACTTCAGACGATGTTGAGCCGTTTAAACAAAATGTTTGGGATAAAATTATGAGTATTGTAAAATCAAAAGAAGTTGGGTTTATTGTGTTGGCACTCATATTAGGTAATTTTCTTTCTGTGTAAATATATTCTACATTCTTATATGAGGAAGGAAAAAAAGGGGGGGGGCAGGAAGCTTGGAATTACCAAATCATTAACTTACTCACAAAAATTTTTATTAAAATTCATTAGCTCTTAAAGTTGGGCCCCCAATTTATTTTTTCATTTAACAACCAATCTTTCTTTAAAAAATTTAAATCAATTTCAGCACTTTTGTGTGTTTTCTTTTGGGAAATCGCCGTTTCCGCTGGTGTATTATCTCAAACTACCGAATTTATTGGTGGAGCACTTGCTGCATTACGTTTGTATGCTCCAGGATTGGCTGTCACTTTGTTTGCAGGCATTAAAGCTTTCTTTTCTTTCCGCAAAACTTAAATTTAAAGAAAAAGGGAAAAGTACTTTTTAATTAAAAAAACTCTTTCAATTAAGTAAATAAAAAAATGTAAATTTAAAAAATTATTTCCTAAATTTGTAATTTGCCTATATATGAATATTTTCGCAATTACTATTTTTCAATTAAATATACCTTAAATAAAATACTTTAAATGAATTAAACTTAGATTTTTTTATTAAATGACTAAAAATTTCCTCTAAAAGATAAAAATAATCCTGTAATTAATTTAACTTTTCTAATTCCTAAATTTTTAATAATCTCGAATAAATTTTAATTTTTGCTTCAATTTCACAATTGGAAATAATCCTGACTGTCTTTAAAAGTGATTAAATAATTCCCAATTTCTACTAATCTGTGGATTGATAATTTTACATGATACCAGAATGCTAAGATTTATCTATCGACTACATACTAACGGTTATCTCCAAAATCACAGATACATATATGCCTAAGATTGTTTAGATTTGTCTACCACTTAGGAATTCCCTCATTGTTGTGTTATAGTCAACTGTTTATAACTTTTTAGTTAATTGTCCTGGATTACTATTAGTTTAATTGTCCTGTTTTTTGATCTTTAATTCCTCAAATAATTGTAAACCGCTGCAGGCAATATCCATCCATCATCGATCTTTTTCTTTCTTTCGCTCCTTTCATTCACCTCTTTCTTTTTCTACTATTTGCGGAAGTTTTCCCAGTCAAAGCAAAGTATATCCTCTCTCATCTTTTTTTTTAAATCCAAATTAGTAAATCATTCAATAATCTTTTTCTTTTAAATTTAATTCAATAAAAATTATTATCTTCAATTAAATGTGAGGATACTTTTTTAAACACAAACTACTATAAAATGTGAGCACAAAGTGAATACGTGAACATAAAATATGAACACACTTTTTGTGTATAAAATGAACTAAAATTAGACTTTGAAATATAAAAATTGTTAAAATAAAATAGATAAATCAGGACATAAAAATTATTAAAAGAAATTTTTGTTAGATTAACCAAACTTGGGTAATTATTTAAATAAAAAGATTTTTTCAGTTTAAAATTAAATCATTAAAATTATTTTTAAAAAATTTATTAAAAAAAGCAAAATTAATTTTTAATTATCAAATATTTTCAAATTAAACTAATTTAGTATAATTATTGCGTCATTAAATTTGCTGCTATTTGCGAAATTAAAAACATTTACTAATATTAATTAAATTAAATTTACTCTCTTTTAATGTGAATATTTAATTAATTATAAAATATTTTTTTCAAAATTTATTGACTTTAATTTAATTTTTAGTAAAAAAATATTTAAATGAGGCAATGGCTATTTCCACAAAAATATTATCATCAAAACAAATGCAAACATTGTCGAAATAAAAGTTTTTGTAAAAGACATGGAAATATTCGTTTAGTTCACAGAGATGTGTTAGACCCTTGCATGTGGTAGATAAATAATTTTATAAAATTTATTTTAAAATTATTTTAAAGGATTAATCGACATATTGAGAGTCATTATAAACCTTTAGAATTACCCTGGACTTTGTGTTTAAAAAGGTGAATTTATGTAGAAATTAGGAAAAAAAATATTTAAATAATTTTTAGAAACATTTAAAAATACCAGTTTTTATTGTCATTTTTTTATGTTTGTTGACTTTTTCCCAAACATTTAAGACAATTCTCCCTTTATTGGAGAAGGAGAATCTTTCTTTGTTTTCCTTTTTTTATCTAAATACTTGTGATTCTCATTGTTTACCCAATTCTAATGAGATTGGCATTAACCTAAAGGTCTTTTGTAGAAGCCTTCAACTTGAAATGTTTAAATTCTAGGAAAACTGATTTCTAAAAAAATTATTTTATTTTCAAGTATTTTCCATTGGAACAATGAAACATTAAATATATGGACACACTTGATTGGATTTTTTATTTTAACTTATCTCCAATATTGGACTTTATTGGAGGCATTGCCAAGTGTTCAAGCTCCAATAATTGATTATCTAGTTATGACTATGGCTATGCTTTGTTGTCAGGTAGAAAATAAAGATTTCTTTAGACTGTTTCTATAAATTAAAAATTTCCAGCTTTGTATGTTGCTCTCTTCTGCTTATCATATTTTTGGTTGTCACTCCCCCACACGTCGAAAACAATGGTCTTTAATTGTTTCTCATTTTTATTTTTTAAAATTTTAAAGGCTTAAAGCTGATCTTTTTGGTGTTTCTGCTGCTTTAGTTGGTTTATATATGTCTGGATTATATACTTCTTTTTATAATTTCCCTGTATTTTTTTCCTTTTTTTATTTAAAATTTCTTTTCTCTTAAAAGGAAATTCGACGTTTTTATGGAACTTTAATTGGAGCAATGTCTATAACTACATCCTTATTTGCAACTAGTCGATTTTCTGAAAGAAATACACAAAAAAGAATTGGATTATTAGAATTACTTTATTTATCAATGGCTTTAATAGCTATGGCACCGACTTTGCATTGGATACAGGCAAATTAAATAAATATTTTAGTTAAAATGTTTATAATATTGGGATATACTGATAGGTATATGGATATTAACTAGCTCTAATTGAATTGCCTCATTAGAATTGCCCTTCGGGAGGAGCTTGAATATTAGGATGGTCGGCCGTTTATTAGAGAAAAACACAAATCTTTAAACCCTAAATCTAAGTCCCGAAGTCTTTGACTGGCCTAATAAATTTAACAATTACCAGCATAAATAAAAAAAATTTTTCAGTTTATTTATTAAATCAAATTAATTTTTTTAGCTTCACGGAGGCCTTTCTAATCCTCACGTTCAACAATGGCTTCCAAATCTCTGCATTTTATTTATTTTATTAGGAGGGGCATTTGCTTTTTACACAACATTATTTCCTGAACGTCTCTTTCCAGGCATTTTTTAAATACCTATATTTTTTAAATTAAAGAAATTTTTAAAGGAAAATTTGATTTAATTGGTTGTTCACACCAATGGTGGCATATTTTTGTACTTGCTGCAATGGTATTTTGGAATTGGTCGGGAATTCAACTTTTAACTTTTTACCATTCAACAACAAATAATAATATAATATTTTTAAATAATGTAAATAATATTAGTGAAAATTCTTTTTAATTTAAAAATAGTAATTGTGAATTGTGATAATACATACTTCTTACATACCGTATTTTCTCGATCAATTCCCCTGGGGAATTATTTTTTCAACCTTCCTTGGCATGGGGAATTAATTGAGGGAGGGGAATTATTCGAGTTTTGGCATTTGAACGTGCAGTAGGGTATTTGGAGGTGGGGAATTATTGTTTCAACCCAACTCTAGCACGAGGAATTATTCGAGTGAGGGGAATTACTCGAGAAAATACAGTATTCATTTTTTTAATTTAATGCCTTCTATTTATTATTGACCTAAATATCTTTTCTTTTTAATTTAAATTAGTGTTCGGCACGATAGGTATACCGCGGTATTTTTTCCGGTATACCGAAACCGTACCGGTCAATTTTTGTAAAAAACGGTGTTTTTCGGTATACCGAATACCGGAAAAGGTCATTTGCCGAACACTAATTTAAATGTAAAATTCTCCTATTTTCTCTAACAATTTATCTGCCAACTTGGAAATATTTTATTTATTATTTTGTATTTATATTTATATTTAATTACAAAAATGTTTAAATTTAATTACAAAATAAAATATTTTTAATTTATTCAATTTCTTCTTCTCTTTGTCGTGAAATTAAATATCGACCAACAAAACAAAGAATAATTACAAAAAATATAACAACCAACATAGCTAATAAAACACTTAAAAATTAAATTATTTTTTAAATTTTGTACTAATTATTTTTACATTGCCCATGTTTGTAGATTAAAACAACATTCAAAAGGGTAATTTTCACAACAAGTCCAATAATGAATAAAGGAGCCATCCCCACAACTGGAAAATTTAATGTAAAAATTTAATTGAAATGTTCTAAATATTTTATTTTTTAAATTAATATTTTATTTAAAATATTCTGAGATTTAATATGAATAATACAGAGAAGAAACCCTTTCTGGCACTAATAAATAATTTCCAAATTTAATTTCAAAAATTAAATATCAGTCTAAGGATGATTAACCTAGAACATTGAAAACGCTTAGGCTGGGGTTAAACGATCTAAAAGGATAAAAGAGAAAGTCGTGGCCCCTGTAGCAGTGGCTAACGAGGAAGTTGCAGGTCCAAATCCTGCCCAGTGGCTAAACTTTTGCTAAACTCTTTCTTCAGTTAGTTTTTTGTCAAAGATTAAGAATTAACTCCTCTGCATACTCTATTTAATTATTCCCAATTCTAATTAATTATGTATCAATATACTTACACTTCACCAATTCCCCCAGCAGGTCCGTAATCTGGAAAAACACCAGGAATTCCAGAAATACTTGTTGGATTTAATGGACACGAAAATATCTTTTTTTTTAAATAAAAAATTAAAATAAAAAATAATTTTAAAAAATATTTACTGATTGTGTAGCATTATTTTGATTGGAAATAATAAGAATAATTGTTAGTAATTTAAATATTATTTTGGAAAAATTTAAAAATGAGGAGGCTATTGGATTTAAATATTCAATAAACATCCTTTTAATTGCTTTAAAATGTTTATGAAAAATTTAAAAAATAAAATTTAATTTAGTTTTAGACAAATTTTTTAATTAAAAGTTCAAAAAACAAAATAAGGTATTAATAGGTACCTTACTTCCTAAATAACGCCAAACATAAATTTTGCGTATTACAAACTGTTAGCAAATAAAGCCCTAAACATATTTTTTCATTAATAAAGTATGATAATTTATGATAAAATGTTAGAGGGAAATTTAGGGATTTTGCGGAAAGCCTATTAAGATAATATAATGTGCCCCCTATAATATAATTAAGCATAAAATAATAATTTAACTTTTTCCTTATAACAGAAATTAATAAAGTTAATTTAATATTAATTAATTTTTTGATTCAAAATTTATTTTATTATTTAAAAAATTTTTTATGTTTATTAAATTTGAAATTTAATATAAAATATTTTTTAGTCATAAAACTTTGGAATTTTTATTGTTTCTATATGGCCATTATATTAAATAGTACTCTAATAAAATAACAAAAAAATGTATTTATCGGCCTAAAACCTTCAATTCAACTATGCGCATCATCAAATCCCTTCCTTCTTCCCCATCCCCTCCTCCTCTCTCTCCCCTTCCTTCCTCATCCCCCTCACAATTCTCCAAATCCTCTCCCATTATTCAATTCTTTTTTTTCAAATATTTTAGAGACAAATAAAAATATTTTGAAAGATATTGTGAATAAACAATTCCTGTATACGTAAAATGAATAAAACACAGAACCGGATTTAAATATTTTAAAGGACATTTGGGCAATAAAATAATGATTATTACCTATATTTTTATTTTTTTAAATGGCCGGTAATATAATAAACAAGTAGATGCAAGATAGCAGTGTTTCGCCTAAATCGCATATTTGGCCGGAACCGGAACCAAAAAATCCTGGAACTTCCGGCCTACCTGAACCGGAACTGGAACTTCCGGCTAAACATTACAAGAAAGCCAAAGATTTTGTTTTGGAGGTTAAATAAAATTTTAGAAAGTATCTGAGATTGGTCAAAATGAAAGAGAATTTTGATTCATATGAACTGTATCTTCTATTCCTTATTGTCTTATAAAATTTTAAGAAATTCAAATTAATATTTTAATTATTATTTTAATTTCTACAAATAGTTAATAACCTCTATATACAAAATTTAAAAAATATTAAATATTTCTGTGAATATATTTTAAGCTTTATTATCTTCCATAACCTAGATATTATATCAGGCTTTTAATCTTCGAAGGATTACCGAAAGAAGAATAAATTAAAAACAAGTAAATATTTTCTAAATTTTTTTAAAAATTTGGAAATAAAATTGTTTTTAATAAATTAAAAATGTTATTTATTAATTTGCAATTAAAACAAATAAATTTATTTATTTTCACATTTTTTATTTTATGTCGTTATCTTGTCCTTATTAATTCACAAGTTATATTTTTAAATACTACTGAAAGTCCAAAACTTTGGATTGACCCTCCAAATTTGGTTGAATTTAGAATTGGGGATAAAAGGTTTTTAATATTAATTTTTTATTTACAAAGTATAAGCAAGTCTGACAAAATTAAAATAATAACCTTTAATCAACGCTACTTAGATACGAAAGGAAATAATTTTAATTAAAATCCAGTGATCTATATTTATCACTTTGTGCTTAAAGAGATATGACGATTAGTTATTTATCGTTTAAAATAAAAACAATAGGACAGAGGCTAAAATTGCTTGATTGTTTCCCCATTACCCATATTTATTTTATTTTCTAATAATCGAGATAATAACAATTATTTCTGGTTCCGGAACCGTTTCAGAATTTTGTAACAAAGACATCCCTGCAGATACTTCCAATTAAAATTAATTATTTTTCAAAAAAAGAGCAATATGGTTAATTGTATATACAAATGAAACAGCTTGGTCAGGTCAAGTAATTATTAATTGTGAATGGCCAAAAATTAATTGTCCTTTAAACGAAACTGAATGTCCAATAAAATATTCTGTACAATTAGACAAAGAAAATGAATTTGCCCAATGGATTAATATTAACATTAGTGGAAAGTTTGTTGGATTAAATAAAATTAAAGTTGTTGCAGGAAAGACGTTAGTTGTTGAAATTATAATTAATTTAATTTTGTATGATTATTAAAATCAAAATAAACAGATACATACATTGAATGCTCATTTAAAATATTTAAATAATTTTAAAATTTATTTTATAAACGAGCGTTTAGGTGCCGCTTCGCGGCACCTAAACGCTCGTATATTAGTTTTTAAATTATTAAATATTTAAAATTTGAATTTTTTGGTTTTTAAAAGTAGTATTATCTATGTGCTATACTATATTTTTTGAAACAAAGGCTGCCTTATCTCTTTAAATCAACTGATAACCCTAAATCCTTCGTAATTCCTCCAACTACTCTATACATATTCTCAAATTCCCTGATAGACTTGTAATCCTCGGAAGCATATTACTCTTTCAGTTTCCCTTCAGAACAAACTAAATTTCATTTAAACCACAGATATTCCCCTTTTCCCTCAAATCCTATGTTTAGATAGCGCATGTTTTTTTATTTTGCATGATTTAGTTTCCTTATGAATTACTTGGATTTTTTGTCGAAACGACACTGTTTTTAAAGCCAAATCTTAAGTCAAAAACTAAAAAATTTTCTTCGATGTTGTTAATAATTTAAAATTTTTTCAAAAACTTCTCTGAAATCTGAATTTAAAAAACCTTTTTTTCGGATTTCCCTTTTGATAAAGACGAATAGTAAGTTTTAATATCTGAATGCATATGCCCCTGAATGATTTCGCACTTGTTCAAACCAAATTAAATTTTGGTGGGATATTTTGATTGTGTTACGGGAATTCTGAGGGACTCCTCCAAATTATTTTCATCACTTTAAACCACCCCTAATCCCTCTAAATCCACCGATATCCCCAAAAACATTTATATCCTTTCAAAGTTTTTTTTCGAAAAACACCGATCCTCCGACCCGAACCCCATCCATATTTTGGTCCTCCGACCCGTTCCACACACCGAACCAATTCGAAAATTGGTTCGGCGCGGGGAACCTCAAAACCACGAAATGCCTTCTCCCGAGATTTTCGATCAATTTTTTGCAAATATTTTCATTGTCAAATAATTTGATCAAATATTTGTTCAATCTCGTTTTCCTCCTAAACACAAAATTTTAATCTCTGATCTATGTATTACCTCGAAGCTTTTCAAAATTCAATATTACTTATGATCAAACATCGTTTTTAAGCATATATCAGCAGTTAGATTTATAATTTTCCCATAGATTCGAAGTTTTCTAACCTCCAAAACATCAAAATGCCTCTTAAGCCCACGCAAAACCCCAAACCCCTCTTAATCCTAAATTCTCCTAATCATAATCCTTAATCCGCCTAAAATCCCCCAATATACCTCATAATCCCGTTAATACTCTGTGTTTAGGTCTACTCAACTATACTGGCTTAACCATTTAACATGGCTTATTTTAGATAAATAGTTTTGTAAATAATGAATTATTAAAAAATAGTTCTGCGTTAATGAATTATCGCCAGATATTAATCTTATTTCTCCCCTAAAACCCCTCAATATTCATGTTTGGTAAATCCCTTGTCATCTCTCTTAATTCATCACTCAGTTTTACCTCAAATTGATCCACCAAAACCACGTTATACCGACATATTGATCCACCACGTTATACCGACATTTCACTATTAATCGCAGCATATTAGCTGTTATCTCAAAACCTTAGATCTCTTTGTTAAACTTTGTTTAGTTTAGAACCTCGAATGTCTTCGAAGCAAGATTCCCGTGCTTCGCGGCGGCCGTGCTCGCTTCGCTCGCGGCGGCCGCCGGCTCAAAATCTTTACGTTGGATTTGTCTTTTAATTATCTTTTGGTTTTAGTCACACCTAATTCTAGCCTCACACCTACTGACGTACCCTGACTTTTATTCATTTGCTAGAACCTGAGTGAACGCCTTTTATCTTATCTTAATTGGTCTCTCATACTCGATTTTTAAGTCTTTGACTACGGCCGAACTCATTTGCTTTTTCAGAAAATTCAAAATTTTTGACCCTTAATTTGTTCAAAACCAAACTACTAAATGAACAAAAAACATTTGTCTTTTGTTTTTTTTCTCTTTTAGACTTTTTGTACTTTTAGGCTAGTTAGGCCTATTGTACATTCTAACTCTTTGTCCTTTCAACTTTTTAACCAGTTAGATCTTTTGTACTTTTAAAACTGTTTAGGTCTTTTGTCCGCTGTTCTTTATGAACCATTTTGTCTGGGCACTCGATGTTTACGTTTAAAATTTTGAAAGAGTTAGACGCTAATCTCTTCTTCCCTTTCATATTTTTTTTGTTGTCTTTTTATTGTTTATCATTTTAGAAAAATTTCGTTTCAATAAAAATTCACTTTTTAAGAATGAAAATTTGTAAACAAAAAGTATTAACTTAGTATAGTTAATTTTAAAATAAATTATTACATAATGGTAGATAAACTTTAATTAATTGTCCTTTAAATGAAACTGAATGCCCAATAAACCCCTTCTATTTTGCGTTAAACGAGTATTATTTTCAAACATTTTATCTTTAACTTATATTCTTCATGAAATTTGGAAATTAAAATCAAAACTAAAAATTGTTTAAAAATTAGAAAATAATTTTTAGAGAATTTTTCTATCGAATCAGAACATCAAAAACTTTAATTTATTCGAAATTAACAAATTTTTTAATTCCTGCTTTTGGAGTTTCTATTGGGATTGGAAACTTTCTGGCAGGTTTACAACTAAATATTGGCGAAGATGGATTACAGCCATTATTTTTTTTTTAATTATTTTTTGGTGTCAATTTATTTTTAAACCTTTGGTTGGATTTGGAATATCTAACTATTTAATTATTAGCCATCCTTATGTTACTCGACTCGCACTTTTTCTTGTTAGTTGTTTGCCTGTTGGGGCTTCTCAAAATGGATTTTGGTGAGATAATTCATTTAAAAAAATAAAAAAAATGTATAAAATAAAATAAATTTAACAAAAAAATTTTATTTACAAAAAACGATAACTAAAAATCTGACAATAAGAATGATAATTTTCCTCTATATAATTAATGAATTCGTTTATATAGCTCCTTTTAGAAGGGTAACAAATGAAGTCGTATTTTTAATAAACACATGTAGAAATATTTTTAAAACTTAAATTATTTAATTAAACAGGGCAATTCTGTTCAATGGAAATAAAAATTTAATTGACGCAATAGCGCTTGTACAAAGAATTGGAATTATTTGTATATTTTTTTATAAAAAATATTTATTTTTCCTTTCAGTTTTTCTTCCTTTTTGGATTTATTTTGTTGGAAAACGTTCATTTTTTGTAGAAAGAGTAAATATTGGAATATTTCCATTAATTTATTGTCTTCTTTTAATTTTGATTCCTTTCTTTTTTGGAATTTTAATGTCAAAATTGGGTTGTCAAAAATTATTGTTACAAAAATATTCAAAATATTTAAAAGTTTTTCTCAAAATAATTTTAAATTTAAAATTTATTTTTTGTAGCCTTTTGCCTTAATTGGAACTTTAATTTTTATTTTATTAATTTTAATTACAACTTGGCAAAATTTTTTTCTTCTAAGTTGGGATTTATTGTTTTATATTGGATTTGTATTACCCTTTACTTTTCATGTATTTGCTTTGATTTTATCGAAAATATTTTGTTTGAAAATATCATCAACAAAAACTGTAGTTGTTGAATGTGGGATTCAAGTAGAAAATTATTTTATTTTTAAATTCTGGAATGACAAGGGAGCATTATAAACAGATTTACTTAAATGGATATATTATTTATTTTTGATAATGGACCTGGGAAGTGTTTGAGGGTTGAAACAATGCAAACACCAAAACACTTATCTTCTTCAACATGCCAGGGTCAGGGTTCTGAAATTCTGGTTAGAATCCGACCCTGGTCCGAACTCTCCTTGTGGTATTAAAAAAAGGCTTTCTTAAGAAGATTTTGCTTAATCCCCCGTTATTTTTAAAAGAATTTTAAAATAATTTTCTTTTTTTTAAAGAGTTCAAGTGCTTCTTTATTTATTTTATTATTATCACTTGGGGAACCAGAAAGAGATGTAGCATTAATAATTCCTTTAGCAACAGCTTTATTTACTGATAAACTTCTTTTATTTTTTTGTTTTATCAGAATTATTCGAAGAGCTATTTTAGCTTTAACAAAAAATAAAAATATGGTAAGAAAATTAAAGATCTAATGTTTTATAAAGTTTTTAAAGGTTATTGCATCTGAAATGACTACAATTAAATAAATGATTAAAATATTTGTGATTAAAAATTAATTATTTATTGAGTGATTATATGTATGTATATGTAAAAGTATAAGGCGTGGCCTTTTTTCCTGCCAGCCGAACAACATTCACTTGACTTCAATTCCAATCACTTAATTCCCTTCTCCCGGACACATATATTTGTCTTTTATATATTTTAATTAAATAAATTTTATTTTAAATTTACTTTTAATTTTTTTAATTTAACTTAGGGGTAAACCATCCGGGGCTCCGGCCCTAGTTCTTCCGTGGACTAGGACAACCGGAGCTGCCGTCGAACCACTCTCCCTCCCTTCCCAACAACCCCCACCCCCACAACATTACATATATGTATGTTTGCACAAAAATACCAAATTGGACAAAAATGTACATTGTTTTTTCTGTATAATTCCACTAATTGGAAATAAAATTTGAAGAGTTTTCCATATTGTATATTTATTTTATTTTATTTATATCGAACACCAAAAGGTACATACAAATATGTACACTTACAATGGATAGAAAAACAATAAAAATAAAAATAAATGCGTTAAAAAAATATATGATATTTGGAAAAAAAATAAATGAATAAAATGCGTCAGTAAATTGTTGTGTATAATGTAAATTTAAAAAAAAATATATATATATATGTGATTATATTTAATGAAAAATAAAGTTAAAACCCTTAAAGACCAAAATCTACACAATTAGCTAATACTCTAAATTTTTTATGATTTGCACACTCAATGACTTCTCTAGGCAATTTATTCCAAATGTTAATGACCCTAATGAAAAAATTGTTTTTTGTCTTAAATGAGTACCCCCTATTTTGAAGCAGATATTTCCTGCGTAAATTTCTTTTCGCAAATATAAAGAATTTATCTGGTTTTAGATGTGTATGTCCAGTTATAAATTTATATGTCATACATAGGTCTGAAATACAGCGTCGCTCTGTTAGCTTCTTAAGCTTACATAATTTTAATCTTTCTTCATAGTTCCTAGGTGTAATGGAGCAAATTTTTAGGGCAATTCGTGTAAAGAATTTCTGGACTCTCTCAATTTGGTGGGAGGTTTCCACTTTTGATGGATTCCATACTTCAGTTGCATATTCTAGACAGGGCCTTACATAAGTTTTGTAGCAAAATACAAGTTTGTTTATATCTTTAGTTTTAATTAGTCTAAATATCTGGTGGGTGAGGAAATAAGCATTTTTAATAATTTTCTCATAATGATGGGAAAATGATAAACTAGAATCAATAATAATACCAAGATCCCGAACACTATCTACTTCACTCATTTGTTTTCCTAGTAACCTATATTTTCTTTTATTATTATTTTTCCCTATGTAGAGAACAACACATTTTTCTAGTGAAATATCTAAGCCATTAATAATAGACCATTGTTCAATACATGATAGAGCTTCGGATAGAATTTCAGTTTTAAAATCATTTTTATGTTCAATATATAGCTTCACATCATCAGCATAAATTTTTATATTTATACTTTCAGGTAAATATTTTGGTAAGTCATTAATAAATATTAGAAAAAGTAGTGGTCCGAGTACACTGCCTTGTGGTACACCAGATAAAGTTGAAAAGCTATCAGAAAGGGTATCTTCAATCTTAACTCTAAATGTTCTGTTTTCTAGGAAATTCTTAATAAACATATATATCTTTCCAGATATACCGATTGATTTCAATTTATAGAGTATCCTGTTTATAGGTACTGAATCAAACGCTCTAGCAAAGTCAATATATACTAAATCAATAGATTTATTTTCCTGTATCGCCTTATAGAAATCATTTAACATTACTAGCATTTGTGTTGATGTTGATCTGTTAGTTAGAAATCCGTATTGGTCATCAGAGAAATAAGATTTTTTATTTAAAAATCTTATTATTTCAATACTAATTATTCTCTCTAATACTCTACAGAGCGTACATGTTAGTGATATAGGTCTGTAGTTGTTAGGATCTGATTTGTCACCTTTTTTGTGGATTGGTATAATTATAGATGTACTCCATATTTTCGGAATATTTCCACTATCTAATATTACTCTAAATATTTCAGTTAGTACTGGGGCTAGTTCTTCTGCTGAATTTTTCAGTAATATATAAGGAACTCCATCCGGAGATGTAGAATTTTTGTTAGGAAGCTTCCTTAATAGTTCTCTAATCTGAATTACATCTAAGTCTAGATCTAGCATCGAGAGCTCGTTATTTTCATTCATAACTTCATCTTGCAACTTCTTGTCGCTAAAATTAGTTAAAAATGTCTTAGCTAGTATATTTGACTTTTCTAAGTTATCTTTGTATATTTTATCATTGGAATCTGTAAGAAATGCTATATAACCATTATCACCCATTTTTCTCTTGATAAACTTATGAATAGAATTATAGCCTTTGGAAATGGCTATTTGCTCTTTTTTAAGATGATGAGATTGAATTTTTGTTTTTAATTGTTTTGAAATAATTTTATATTTCATTTTAATATCAATATTCAAAGGGGTTTTCTTTAATTCATTGTAAGTTGAAAGTTTTCTTTTATAAAGGTCTTTAATATCCCTAGAATACTTTTCTTTTATTATCTTTTTAATAGGTCTTAGTGGCATAACTTTATCATATATACCCAGTAGACATGTTGTTAACTTAGAATATTTTTCTTCTATGCTAAAGTAGTAGGGTAGTATGTAATCCCAATTTATACTAGCTATGTTTTTGCTACATTCGTTAAGATTTTTCTTATTAATATTTCTTACTAAAACTTTGCTTTGTTTTATTCTTTTACATCTTTCATTAATACATACTTTAAACTTAACCATATTATGATCTGATGTTGAAAAATTCTCAATCACGTTAGTGCTAACTAAATTATCAGGGAATGATAAAACTAAATCTAGTATAGCTTTCTCTCTTGTGGGCTTATTAACTGACTGTATTGCATTTGTTTGGTTAATAAATTCAAGTAAAACCTTCCCAATCTGATCAGAAGCAGCTAACATATTCCAATTAATATTAGGGCTATTAAAGTCTCCCAGAATTATATATCTCTTAGTATTGCCTAATAGATTATAGATATATTTTAATATTTTCCTTGTATTTTTAACTGTACAATCAGGTGGCCTATATATGCAAATAATTAAAATAGGTTGGGCTATGAGTAATTTAACACAAATAAGCTCGCATTGGAATTTACTACCTTGGAAAATACACCTAAATGTTAAACCATTAGTTATTAAGATAGCGCAGCCTCCCCCTTTGCGTTTTTCTCGATGAGCAAATAAAGGTTGGAACTGATTATTAAAGCAGAAATCATTATAGATAGTATTATTTTTTTTGAGCCAAGTCTCAGTAATACAAGCTATGCCTATTTTGTGTTTATCTAGAATAAGTTTTAATTCATCGGTTTTATTGGTCATTGAGCGTGCATTAATTAATATTCCACTAATTTCATTTTTAATTATTTTTTTACCTCTGGTGTTCGCGAGTCCCTATTGTGTAGTTTTGTTCTTTAAGGGACGGGGATTTTTAAGTTCTCTGATATGCAAATCAGATATAACATATTTATAAAGACCACACGAATTATTTAGTGAGTAGGCATGCCTACGTAATTGATACAAAAATTGTAGCTCAGGAGGACTAAGGTCACGGCGAGCAAATACATTGTTAGGAATTGTGAAAATGGTACGAGAAATGCTATGAAATTGTTGAATAAAATAGTTACGAGAAACATTATCTATAAGGGTATTTTTATGAGCTGAGGCCTAGAAGAATTTGTTTGAGAAAATTTAGTTTTATGCCGAAAAGGTGGGGTATTTTTGTCAAGTTTATCACCAAGATTACATTTACTTACAATTTCTTCAACAATTCGCTTGTCATCTTCCTCACTTATAAAAGGCATCTTTTCAACCACGGCTATTTTCGATTTTTTGTTGATTGTGTCAGGATTTTCCGCAGCATATGTCGCCATTTTTGAAAATAAATTGTTGTCTGTAATAAATGATGGGGGTTGACCCCAGAGTGGGCTATTTTGATTATGATTATTCTTGTTGATTGTGTTAATATTGTTTATATTATTGGAATTTTGCTTAAAAATTTCACTGACAGTTGTCTGAATAATTGTTTCAATTGATGGTTCTAATAATTCTGCAACCATAACAGCTATCTGCGATAGCTGCTCTGGTGATAAGTTTAAGTTTGGCACAATTGTAGTATCAGAGGATGAGCTCTCCAATGAATTTGAACGAATACGTTTTTTATTATTAGAATTAGGCATTATTGATTATTTTTATTTTTGTGAAAAAAGGTTGGGAGTTGTGAAAAAAGGTTGGGAGTGAAAAAAGGTTGGGAGTGGGAGTGTCTTTCGTGAAGTCTCTCATTTTTAAAGAATTTATAAAAATATTCTGTTAAATTTTACGAAAATGTACCCGAGCATTTACTTAAATTTAAATTTAAACATGGGGGACATTGAATTTTTCAGCATAAATAGAAAAGAATAATTACACACATATATAATTAAATGTTACTACAACATTCTAAATTGTTTAGACAAATTAGAATACTTGTATTTGTTTATTAAAAAATTTTTTTAATCTCAACTTTCAGTTTTTTCAGTCAAATGATTTTTGGCCCTATCCGAAAGTAATGCCGCCATCCAATTTCTTCTATATTCTTTCAAAATTGTTAATTTTCTTATATTTTTTTGTCTTCAATTTAAAATAAAGGAACTTATAATTAATCAACTTCTAAAATGTCAAAGTTTTCACCGGAAATCATATTAAAATGTCTAACGTCGGAAATAAGATTTTGCGCCCCCCAATGTCGACTTAATTAGAAAATCGTTAAACGATCGTCAAGACAGCTGGCAATTTATAAAAAGCAATTAATGTCTTAGCATTTGAATTCTCTTTCTTTTTTGAAAAATTAAAAATATAAAAAAATTATTTTTAAATGTTAATTACTCCAATATTTTATTTTTTAATTATTTTTTGCCTTCAATTTAAATATAAAAATGCTAAAAAAATTTTAATCGTTGCTCCAAATAGATATACTAGCCATTTTAACTTTCATAAAAGTATGGCTCTCTCTTTAGTTTCACAAAGATGGGTGACAAATGTTGTAAGTTACTACTAAAATATTTTATTTATTTTTTCCTTCTAATTTAGAGTAATTTACATATATTTTATTTTAAACTTTTCTTCTAATCTAGGGAATTTTTTAAATTTTTTGATATAAAAATTAAAAAAATTATTTTTACTTGTACATAGTACTCTCGGTCCTTTCAAACTGAAGATTTAAAAAACTTTTTTTAAATTTAAATCCAATATTAAATAAATTAAGACACTTTTTGTTGTTGAAGAAGATCATAGAAATCGTGATCATAATTTGAGAGGAACCAATAAATTAAAGATTTTCTATTACCCAACATATAATGTAGATCAACAAACGGCAAATATTTATGAATTTTCTGACTTTTCTGCAGCGCATTGTCTAAATAAGTCGACAAATAATTTAAATTTAGAAATTCTAAAATCAATTCATGGAGATATAAAAAAATATTTTGGTAATTTTTATTTAAAATTTTTGTTAAAGTTATTATTTTTTGGTTGGAGGGGAGAGAAGGGGAAGGAAAAACTTTTGAAAGGGAATTTTATTTAAATTAATTTTCATTTATAAATAATTAAAAAAAAATAAATTAAAGAAATCGCTAATGACCAACATTTAATACAAGCACTCTGTCTTCGACAATATCAAGTTTGTATAAATGAATTACGTTATTACCCACTTTTCCCAATACTTCAATTAATTGAATGTAAACATATTGTGGCTACTTCAAATATGCCCCTTGAATCTATTTATTATCATTATTTGGGATTACTTCCAAATATTATCGAAAATGGAATTCCTGGTTTGTTTTTAAATTTAAATATTAATTGGTATAATTTTGCTCAAAAAAAACAAATAAATATTAATTAAAACAAACTAGCTAGATATATATTATACAAGATAAAAACATGTTTAAAACCTTATAGCATATTTAATCGTTTAATTCCACTGGGGAACTAATATTTCAACCCATCGGTGGTATGTGGAATTATTCGAGGTTGTGGATTATAATCATAAAATTATAATACTATTAATAATCTACCGGATTTATTCTAATTTAATGGCCGCTATTCTATTTTTCATTAGCCCAAAAATTGTTATTAAAATGGAGGGCCTTTCAAATGGAGGGGCCATCAAATTAGAATAAATACGGAAAATCATAAAAGAATTTAAATATTATAATCATAAAATATTGCTAATAATTTCTTCTCTCAATTAATTTTAATTACCTCCTCCAACGAGAGGCTGAAATAATATAATAATTCCACAGAGCTTATTTTAATAAACTCTTCGCACTAAGTTTTAAAAAATAATTTTTTTAGTTGTATTGAGAAGCAAACATGGAGAGTCTTCTTCTAGCAATAATCCACATGAGCTTGCAGTATTAGAAAGAAGAAAAGAAATTGAAAAATTTGTAATTTTTTGATTAAATTAATTAATTATTTTATGTTTTTAGGATATATTTTTTAAACAAATCGGTGGAGGGAATTATTTTCAAAATATAATTAAATATGTAATTAAATTTATATTTGTTAACACACAATCTTTAATTGATTTTGAAGCAATGAGCGATATTTATCACGAAAAAATTATAAATATTGGAGGAATAGCTATTCAACAAAATAATAATGAAAGTTTAACCGGACAAGTTTAAAAATAATTTAAATAATAATTTTATTTTTAAATTTAAGGAAGCAAATATTTTTAATTTTGCATTCCAAAATAATAAACAAATAATTTTTGTTAGTTTTGGAACAATGATTGATAGTCGACATTTAACAGACATACAAATAAATAATTTAGTTAGAAATTTTGGTTTATTTTCTAATTATATATTTATTTGGGCAATTAGAGATTATGATAATAAAATATATAAATTAAATAATTACGATAATATAAAGAGAGAAGATCGGGTAAATCAAACAGCTATTCTAGGTATTTAAATTTTAAATAAATATTTGGAAATCTGGATGAGGAATTCTTTTTTTAATTATTTAAATTTACATATAAACTTTAAATTAAATTTATAAAAATTATTTTTAAATTTAGCCCATCCTCTCACAATTCTTTTTATTTCTCATTGCGGAATAAATAGTTCATTAGAAGCTGTAAAATATGGAAAACCTTTACTTTGTGCTCCTTTTATTGCTGATCAATTTTATAATTCCCAAGCTTTAGCCTCTCGTGAAGTTGCTAAAGTTGTTGATGACAGAATTTTTGAAAATATTTTTCAGAATATTTTGGATGCATTAAAGTAATTTTATTTTTTATCCAAATTCCATTAAAATATTAATTTCATTTCTTCTATTAAATTAATTAGACAAATTGTTTAAACTTTTATTTTTAAATGAAAAGTTTGTGTCGAAAAACTCTTTTTTTAATGATCAAAATAATTATTTTTTAAATAACAAATTAAAATTTAAAAAAATAATTTCAGTTTACAAGAAAATATGAGTAATTTACAAAATCAAATGAATAATAGTGATATTAATCCTGAGCAAACATTTTTGGAAAAAATAGCAGAATTAAATAATTGAATTTATTTAAAATTTTAGATGGAATTTTTATTTTATTAGAAGAAAAAGAAGATTAATTTTTTAAATTTTAGATATTTAAATTTTATTAAATTATTTACATACATATTATTGTATTCTTATTTTATTTAAAATATAAATTATTTTGGTATCTCCGTTGTGACAAATATTTAGACAAAAATATATTATAGAAATAGATTCAAAAAAAATAAAATTGGAACATAAATTAATTATTTTATCAAATTAACTGATAAGACTTATTATTATATTTTAATAGACCTATATTCTAACATAAATATATTTTAATTAAATATTATATGACTAAATTTTAACTAAATTTATTTTTAAATTTGTTTTTTTATAAAATGAAATTATGTAGAGAATAAAAATGTCTATTAATTCTTCTTCTCTTAATTCTCATTCATTTTTGACTTTACTTTTATCTAAATTTGGACATAATGAATTACCTGAAGGGGCAGCAGAGAAATGGGCTTTAAGTGAAAGATTGGCTAATTGGCTGGATTGCCGCGATATTTTGAGTTATTTACGGGATGAATTTTATATTCCAAAGATGGGGACTTTACCTAATGGTTATTTATTTAATTAAAAATAAGAAAATAATTTTTAAATAAGCATTTAACATTAACAATATATTTCTGAGAATTAAACAAAAATTTTCTTAAATTCAAAAATATATCAAAACTAAATATTATGGTAAAAATAAAATATTTAAATTTAAAAAAATATACAAATAATTCAAAAAACCTCTAATATGCTAGATAATGTTTTTTTCTGACTCATATTTTTGTCTAAAAAATAATAAAAATATTTTCTAAAAATAAATTCGAATTGTTTTTAGTTAATCCATCAATTGTTAATACAGGGTTAGAAAAAGAATGTATATATTTATGTTCAAATTCTGTAGGTTTACAACCAAAATGTACAAAAAAATATATAAATAATGTATTAAAACAGTGGGAAGAAATGTGAGGATTTTTTTATTTTAAAAATTTTAATTTTATTAGGGGGGTTGATGGACATTTTTATGGTTCAGAACCTTGGATTAACTGTGACGATCGTCTTTTAGAAGGAATTGTTAAGTTGGTAGGGGCTAAATTAAAAGAAGAAGTTGGTCTAATGAATTCAACTACTGTAAATATACATGTGGTAAATAAATAATAAAAATTTTAATTATAAAAATTATCTTTTTAAAGAGACTTGGGAGATTAAATTTTGTGGTAATATTAAGTAGGGGAATAACAATATTTAATGATTTGTAAAATAATTTGAAATTAAAAATAAATAATAAAAGAAGAAGTTAGGAGTTGGAACGATATTATTAAAATTCCTGTCACAAAATTCGGAGATTCACTCTCCAACAAAAATTAAAATTTAAAAAATAAATAAATTTATTTTTCTGAAACAATTATTTTTATATTTTTAAGCTTTTTACTTCTTTTTATAATCCAACCCCAACAAAATACAAAATATTATTAGAAGATCATGCTTTCCCGTCTGATCACTATGCAATAGAATCACAATTAAGAATTAAAGGATTAGATCCATTAAAGGCAATGATTTGCTTAAAGCCGAGGGAGGTTATTTTAATAAATAAATTAATTCTAATTAAAATAAAGGGAGAGGATTGTCTTAGAACAGAAGATATTCTTGAAATAATTGAAAAAGAAGGGAATTCAATATCAATTTTATTTTTTAGTGCTGTTAATTATTATACTGGGCAATTATTAAATATTCAATTAATAACCGAAAAAGCTAAACAAAAAGAGTGTTTTGTTGGCTGGGATCTTTCCCATGCTGTAGCTAATGTCTCTCTTTATTTAAATAAATGGAATGTTGATTTTGCTTGTTGGAGTAATTATAAATATGCTTGTTCTGGTCCTGGGGGTGTTGCTGGAATTGTTTGTTTTTTTGTTTAGATTTTCAAATTAAAATATAATATTCAAAAAATGTTTTTAACCAGAAAAAGTAAAAAATAAATAAAAAAATAATATTTTGAAATTAAATTAAATATTTTCTCAAATAACCTGACCAAATTGAAAAAGAAAACAACCTACTTATTTTAATATTTCTCTATATAATTTCAACTTTCTTGCTATTTTATAGGATGGATTTATATTCGGGAATTTCTCAATCAGAAAAGTTAACAAAAAAATAAGATTGGAATCCAAAAATAAATATTCTTTAAGGGATTTGAAAATAATTTTCAATATTTTTCTTTAATTAAAAAAAAGTTTATTCACGAACGTTACAAAAATGAAGGAATGTCACGTCAAAGACTTCTTGGATGGTGGGGGCATCGTTTAGATACTCGATTTGAAATGAATAATAAAATGGAACTTTCTGAAGGGGTTGCTGGCTATCGAATGTCTACACCCTCAGCTATTTTAATGGCTGGGGTTAAAGGATTTCTTGAGGCAAATATATTTTTATTAAAATCGTCAACTAACCCTTGGAAATAACCGAACTATTTCAATGATCCCAGACTAATTCTCTCTAGATGACCCTCAATTTAATCAACTTTTTCTTCAGTCCCTTTGAGTTCGTTATATCTAAATTATTATTCTAATTATTATTTTTTGAAATATTTAAAAGGTTTTCTCAAACACTTCAATGGAAGAATTAAATCAAAAATCAATTTTATTAACTTCTTACCTCGAATTTTTACTTGAAAATAATAAATTTAATCAACAAAAAGACAATTTAATTAATTTTATTCAAATAACACCAAAAGATCAAAAACAAAGAGGATGCCAATTATCTTTAAAATTTAATTGCCAAATTAATAAAATTCATAAAAAATTGTCAGAAAGAGGAATTGTGGTAAAAAATAAAAGAAAATTTATTAAAAAAAATTTTTTTTTTAATTTAATAAAAAATTAATCATCGAAGTATATATCTAAATTTAAATAACTTAAATATTAAAATCAATTTCCAAAAAAATATTTTTTTATTTTTATGTTGATAAACGCAATCCAAAAGTAATTCGAGTTTCTCCAGCACCTCTTTATAATACATTTATGGATGTTTGGATATTTGTTCAGACACTTGATGACGTTATTAATTTAACAGAAAATGAAGAAAAAGAAAAAAATAATAAAAATTAACAAACAAAAAAGTATATTTTGTATTTAATTTTATAAAATTAAATTAAAGATTTTATAATATGTATTTATTTATAAATGCCAAAATTGACCTTTATTATCAGTTAATTTTGACATTATTTGATTTTAATTTGCTTTGAATGTTTATTTTCATCTGTCCCTTTATAGCAGTAAATAAATAAATTATAAAAACAATTTAAGAATTATAGATCTGAGGATTCTAGAAAGTAGAACTTGGGAACGGTTTATTTGATTATCTATTTTTTTATTTCCATCCATATTAAATTTTATATGAACAATTAAAATTAAATTAAGTACAGTATATTTACACAAAAAATATATCTTTTTAAATAAACTTTCTTTTTATTTTTAATTCTAATTATTTATTGGTTACCATAGAGAAAATTATCAGACGAGACTGGTATCTTTTTAATATGTACTTAATAATAGCTTTAAAATTAGGAGTAAATACTACATGCGAATTAATTAAATTGTTCCAAATAGAGGAGGAAATGTTGAAAGGAAGGAGACAGGCTAAAAAAGGAAGGAGAAAAAGCAACAAAATAATAAGTACATTATTAAAAAAAATTCTTGTATGGCGCCCCAAACGTAAAGCGTCATTTTTTCATTCTTTAAAAATCAAGCGCAAAATACCATTTATGGCCAAAATCAACGCCAAAAATGATATTTATAAATTTAAAATTAACAAAAATCAAATACCTATTTATACTTTCCATTAATTAAAATTCAATTGTGCACAACCACCATACTTAATTTGGCGCTATCTTAATATAATGCGGCAATCAAATTTTTTCCTACTCCCCACTTTTTTCTGTCCGATGTGTGTGCGTGTTTTGTCTGTCCGAGTTGGTCCGTGTTTTGTCTGTCCGTCCGAGTTCGTCCGTCTTTTGTCTGTCTGTGTCCGTCCGAGTTCGTCCGTGTTTTGTCTGTCCGTCCGAGTTCGTCCGTCTTTTGTCTGTCTGTGTCCGTCCGAGTTCGTCCGTTTTTTGTCTGTCCGTCCGAGTTCGTCCGTCTTTTGTCTGTGCGTCCGAGTTCGTCCGTCTTTTGTCTGTCTGTGTCCGTCCGAGTTCGTCCGTCTTTTGTCTGTCCGTATTTTGTCTGTCTGTGTCCGTCCGAGTTCGTCCGTGTTTTGTCTGACGAACTCGGACAGACAAAACAAGCACACACATCAGACAGAAAAAAAGTAAATGCTCACAAAATTAAAGAAAAATAATCCTTTTGCGTTTATAGTCTTAAGGCACGTATCAGAAATAGAGAGAATTATATTGAAAAATTGACCATTATGGGCAGAGGTGGATCGGAACAGTCAGAGGTGTCGGAAATCGGAAGAGCCGGAAATCGGAAATGGCTCAAAAGTCGGAACTCGGAAATCGGAAATCAAAAATTTTTTTCGGAAATCGGAAATCGGAAGGAAAAAAACGCCGGAAATCGGAAATCGGAAGGCGGAAATCGGAAATAAAATTTTTATTTTCATAACTGAAATAATATTTAAAATTGTAAGGTGGTAGGTTCTTGAGTGTAATTTGAGGGAGTAAATGTTCTTTTAGCAACTCAAAAGTCAGATTCGAAGGGATTAAAAGAGATATTGTGGGATTTTGTTGATTAGACGGGATATCAGAGAATTTATAGAATTAATAGGGATATTTGGAGATTAAAATTGAGGACTGATAGAGGAATGAGATATAAAAAGATTTGATAAAGGAAATTTGAGGACCCACCCCTGCTTGAAATACAGAGCTAAAGTTTTTAAGAGCCGCACAATGATCGAAGACTCAATACCTCAATAGCACACCCAGATCCCTCGTTATTACCTATGACCACTAGAAATCACACAATATAACTCAAAGTCCACCTTAATCCATCCTAATCCTCCGATATACCATTCATCTTTCATATATAGCGCCGCAGGCAAAATTTTAGGGATTTTTGGGAGCCTTAAGCTAAAAATCTTTCATTTCTGCGCCGCAGGCGAAAATTTTGAGAATTTTTGAGCCCAAGAAGCCAGATTTCTTCCATTTTTTGCGCCGCAGGCGAAAATTTTGGAAAGCTAGAAGCCAGATTTTTTCCTTTTTCAGCGCCGCCGGCGAAAATTTTAAAAATTTTGGAAAAAGTATTAGTCAGAAATATTCACTAAGAATTGTCGGAAATCGGAAATTCTTCCAAAATTTCGGAAATCGGAAATCGGAAATCGGAAGGAAAAAAACGTCGGAAATCGGAAATCGGAAGTCGGAAATCGGAATTCCGATCCACCTCTGATTATGGGGAGTAGGAAAAAATTTGATTGCCGCATTATATTAAGATAGCGCCCTTAATTTTATGGTCCTTTTTTTATTCTTTCTTTTTATCCTTTCTAAATAATACATATCCCCTCATTCCGGCAAAGGAAAGGAAAAGAATATATTCTCTCATAACTTCATTGCCTTATTAGTTAGTGCGTGAGATGTCTGGCAATAAAAAATAGAAAAAAAGCCGCGTGCCGCTTATTTGCCAACATAAAAGTATAAGGGAGTAAATGAGAGAAAAAGAAATGTAGAAAAAAGAATCGAATTCATCGGTTGATGAAAATAAGGGGTTATAAAGAAGCAATAAGGTGTATATATCCCTTATTTATTTATATATTCTCTTTTTTTTGAAAAAAACTAAGAAAAGAGAATAAACATTAAAATTAAAAAATATTCTCCAAATAATAAAAAGAATATTATTATTACATTATTAACATTGCGCGGGTGGAGGATTGTCAAGGAAATGAGACTAATTGCCTTATCGATATAGGTTCAAAAAATATTTTTATTTACCTATTTTATTCTAATTAATATATTTATATAATTTATTTAAATATATTAAAATAAGATATATAAAACAATATTCTCTTTCCTATTTGCTTATCTAAATAATCCTTGGATAATAACTCCGATTTGGATTAGTTAAAAGATTCTTTTGTAATTCAAAACAATCAAGGATCTAATTAATATATACCAAAAATTTATACAGATTTACATAGGTGGTTCTGGATTTTTAATTTCTGAAATATTAAGCAGTCCACTTTAACTAAATTCCATAAATAATCATCAACGCTTGCCAGATACTTCGAATAATGCCAAAATCAACGATTTTTGACCTCAATATATCCCAATTAATTTATTTTCTTTCCAAGTACAAGTTTTTTTCCTTTTTATTATTTAAATACATATCCCCCTTTAGTTTTCCTTTGTCCATCCATCCATCTTTAATATAATTGGTGCCTAGTGGCATGCCACAATTTACTATTAAAAATGTCAAGTAAAAAAGCAATTTATTTACTATTTATATATTATGCAGGTGTCAAAAAGTACTATTTTACTAAATAAAAGGCAAAAAAACTTTCATGGCAAAAAATATTAAAAAGTAAATCAATATTAACATAAATATTTTTTGGCTGTCTGAAAATACAAAAAAAGGTAAAGCCGCCGTTCGAGCATATCTCCTCTCTATCTCTCCTCTTTTTTCTAAGCCCCTTGTCTCTTTTTTTTAATGCAATATATCCCTTACATAAAAATGACGTTTAAAAAACAGTAGATAATCTCTAAAATAATTTTTTTAGTTTTTTTTTGTTTATATTTATTTGCTTTATAAAGACGTAAAAGGTTGACAAAAAATATAAAAAATATTTCTAAAAATATTTATTTATTTATTGTCTTTAGGCATTTGTTTTAATTATTACTCAGTTTTTTTGTTGTAAAAACAATAAAGATCATTTATTTTTCGTAAATAAATTGTTTTATTTCAAAAAATTTACGAAAATATTTTTTTCTATTTAAATTTGTTTTTTTTGCCAATTTTCTTCTTGTAAAAGAAAGCCTAATATATTTTAAATAAATAATTAATTTAAAATAAATATATACTAGGTATTATAAAAAAATATTTTAATTATTAATTTACTTATTTCCCCTCCCTCCTCTTCACTTTATTTTTAAAACCCGACAAAGCCCATCCATCCATCCTTTTTTTATGCCGCTCACGCGCTTATTGCTACAACTACTAATTAGTATATTCTCCTTCTCATTTATTTCTAAAAAATATTTTTTATTCGAATTATTTAATTAATATTAAAGATAGTACAAAAAAGGAAATGATAAGTGGGACTATGTATGAGAAAAATATCGAACATTGGGGGTTCCTTCATTGTTCTGATTTTTTAGTTCAACCCAATTTTGTCTAAATATTTTTATATTCTTAGCTATTTACAGGTAATTAATCTCTTAATAAAAAATATTATTTTATTTATTTAATCCTAACTTTTGATATTTTTTATTTTTTATCCATAAAATAATTAAAATTACATTTCTATTTTTATTAATTAAATTCAAAATATATTCTCTTCCTTATTTCTTCCCTAATTATTTCAATTAAAAATTATTTTAATAAATAAATAATAAAATACTTTTTTATTTGTTCATTTCATTTTTAATTTTTTTTAAATTTAATTTTTATTTAATAAATAATTATTTTAATTAAATTAAAAATTAATTTAAATCAATACTTATATCTTTTTTTAAACTCTTAAATTTTATTTATCAATTTAATACTTTTAAAAGCTATTTGTTATTATCAGCTTAAACTTTTCTTAATTCCCCTTCCCTTTTTTAAAAATAAATAAATATAAAAACATAAAAAAAACCATCTAAAATATCAAAAATTACAAAAAAAACTTAAATAAAAATTTATTTATTATAGTTAGGGAACGGATTTATATGGACTAATAATTGAAAAATATGGGCATATAATATGGACTAAAAATCTTAAAATATGGACGGAAATATGGACTAAAATCCGAAATATGGGTCAAATATGGACAGAAATCTGAAAATTTTTAAAGCAAAATTTCAATTTTTAAGCAGAAAAGTGTTAATTAAGTTAATTTTGATTCACAATATTGCAAATAAATCAATTTATAGTAATTATTTTGTTTCTAAAAATACTTTGGATAATATTTGAGGCGAAAATTTTTTGAAAAATATTTGTCTAAGAATTTTTCAAAAAAATTTTCCAGAAAATTTTTATAAAAAATTTTTCTGGCCAAAAAAATTTCATAAATTTGCAAATTTTGACCAATTTTCGGCAAAATTTTACAAAAAATGACAAAATATGGACGAAATATGGAAAATATGGATCTTATCAACATATGCTTTTATCAGTCTTATCAACATATGCTAAAACTATGTTTTTTGGACGTTTCAGAACCCAACTAGTCCAGGAAAAAAATATGGAAATCCATATAAATCCGTTCCCTAATTATAGTATATTTATTTGATTTTTTGTAATTTCTCACGATTTTAATTTGTTAATAAATTATTATTTTATATATTAATTAAAATTAATATATTTATTTTTTCTATTTATATTATTTAAATATTTTATTTATTTTTTAATTAGTATTTAAATAATTAAATAAATACTACCTTTTAATTAAAAAATAAATAAATAATCAAAACACAAAGATTAATTATTTATTTTTATTTTATTATTTTTTTATAACATTTTTAAAATTATTTTTATTTATTTATTAATTTTAGTAAATATAAATAATATTAATTTTTTCTAAATAAATTTCCGTCCTTTATTTAATTAAAAGAAAATGGATAAATTAAATTAACGATGAATGGTAATTTAAATTAATTAATTAATTAAATAATTAAACATTTTTCAGAACAATTTCAATTAAAATTATTTTCAATTCCAAATATTTATTTAATATTTATTCAACAATTACTATTTATTTTTTTATTTCCATCATTTACTACTGTCAATTTAACACCAATTAATTTAAATAAAAATTGTTCTTTAAAAAATAATAATTCTTTTTTGGAATGTTTTTCTTTAAATGATTTAAATAATTATTTTAATTTAAATAAAAACAATTCTCAACAAATTAATCAATTAAAATTAAATTGTTTGGGAAATAATCAAACATTTAATGAGTTGGAAATAATTAAAAATATATCAGAAATTAAAAAAATTAGGTAAAATTAATTGTTTAAATTAACGATTATTGAAAGGGGGATTGGATTAAAGATTCTTTTTAGCTCTATTTTTAGATCAATTTATCCTTTTATGTCTCACTTTAAATCGGGCACCATACAGTCGCGGCAATATGTTTAGAACCACTAGCTTTGTAAAATTTAAAAAGCTTATAACTCGGCAAAATAAAAACGATCAACAAAAAACCTTTACTTTTTCTAAAGCATTTTTAAAGGGCTATCAAAAGATATCATCATTTTTTAAAATCAACATTTCACTCAAAAATTATAATGGGTTAAACGATGGCAACCCAATTTTTGGGGGGAAATATGTTTAGAACTAGAGACCGGACTCGAGTGATCGATCGATAATATCGGTATCGGTCTCGAAAAATATCGGGTCTCGAAAAATATCGAAAAACTTAAAAAATTTATCGATCGATAATATCGGTATCGGTCTCGAAAAATATCGGTCTCGAAAAATATCGTCGATATTTTTCGATATTTTTTTCCCGACAGGTGAAGTTGTACAAATGACAGGTGAAGTTGTACAATCACGGGGGAAGTTGTACCAATGACGGGGGAAGTTGTTCCAACGTCGGGAGAAGTTGTACCGATGACGGGGAAAGTTGTACAAACGACGGGGAAATATTTATCGACCGATAATATCGGTATCGGTCTCGAAAAAATTTATCGATCGATAATATCGGTATCGGTCTCGAAAAATATCGGTCTCGAAAAATATCGAAAAAATTGAAAAATTTATCGATCGATAATATCGGTCTCGTTTATCGATAATATCGACACCGATATATCGATATTTTTATCGATATATCGTATCGGTCCGGTCTCTATTTAGAACCACTTTGGGTATTCCGACATTAATTCGTCCGAAAATTCTAAAAAAAATTTCTGTAGACATTTCCGTCAGTACCGAGTGGAAAAGTAAAAAGAACGAAGTATGTACCTTCTTTTTTCATTGAGATCTCGAGTCTCAAAAATCAACGGGAAATGGGGTACAGTACTGGGTACAGTATTTTTGACAATTTTTATGTGAAAGTGGATGTAAGTCGAACAACTATTGTTTGGAATAACTGTGACCTTGACTATTTTGTAGCAAATTTTATGGGCTCTCAAATGAGCCCAAAAGAATTTTTTAAATTTAAGCTCTAGGGGGTTAAAATATTTTTTAAAGTACTGTACCCCCATTTCCCGTTGATATTTGAGATTCGAGATCTCAATGAAGGAAGAAGTTACAGACTTCGTTTTTTCCTTTTCTGCTCAATATCGATGAAAATGATTACAGAAATTTTTTTAGAATTTTTAAATCGTTTAAGGTAGGAAATCCCATGGTGGTTCTAAACTTTTTTCCGCCAAAAATTCGACTTAGTCGAACTAAATTTGAAATATTTCAAAATAAAAAATTTGAATGGAAATAAAATTTTTAAAAATTGATACGCCTTAAAAAATGCTACAAAACAAATAATAACATTTTTCCCAAGGACTATTTTCGCCAAGTTATAAGCTTTTAGAATTTCACCAAACTAGTGGTTCTAATTGCCGCGACTGTATAAATAATTTTTTAAAATATTTTACTAGTTCCTACTAAGGTTGTCGGATCCGGATATCCAGATAAAAAAAGACCAGATATTTGAAAATTTTGGTTAGGATATCCTAAGATTTCCAACTATTCGACAACCTTAGTACTTACTCTTGATTCCAAATAATTAATTCTTTTTCGTGTAATCCATTTTTGGTAGAGCTAGAACCTTTATATGTTTCATTAGCCTTTATTTTATGATTATTATCACCTGTATTAGCTTTAAATTTCTACAATAAATTCAAAAATATTTCTAAACCTTTCCTATTTTTTAGTGATCTATCTTTACATAAATGCCCTCGAAATTTAATATTTCAATTTACAAATCTTCCAAAAATTGAAAAACTAAATCTCAGTGGAAATGAATTAAATGAATTTAATTGGCAACAATTAAGTTCTTCTAAACTTTCTCTAATTGATTTACGTAATAATCCATTAAATTGTAATAAATGTTCAAATTTTTGGTTACGTACAAGAAAAAAAGCTTTAAGTAAACAAATAATTAATGGATGGAATATTAGGTTATTTAAAGATATATCTTTTAAAAATAAAAATATACGGAAAAATAATTCTTAAAGTCATGACTCTCTTTTAACTGTTGAGGTTTACTATAATTAATTAAATTTTAATTAAGTTATAATTGAGTGAACCTCAAAATATCTATTTATTTATTTTTAAATTTCAGAACATTATTTCCAACAATTCCAGAGCGTATTATAGCCCCTTCACTAAATAAATGTTCATTTTCTCAATGTAAAGATGAAACTGCTAAATTTGAAGAAAAGGATCATTCAAATTTGAATTTAGGGGATAAATTTGAATTAAAGTGTAAATTCAAAACTGACAAAAATTTAACCTCAACTTTTTTAAATAAAATATTTATATGGCCATTTAATCGAAGAGAAGATGAAGAAAAAGTAAATAATTCATTAAAGGTGAATAATTTATTAAAGGTTTTTTTGACTTTAGGAAGTAAATTATTCGAGGTTATTTGAGGGTTAATTAGGTCCATGTCTATTTGCCCGACTGTTTCTTTGCAGTCGAATCTGATTGAATACCAACATTTGTTTGATTGGAGTTAACCCCCAAAATAACACAACTAGAATATTTCAATTTCCAACTTATTTATAACCATATTAATCTTAAATAATGTCGTTTCTCTATTCGAAATTGAGGGAATGAAATGATTTCTTTTTAGGCAGATTTAGAAATTTACTAATTCACATTTTCTCTACAAATATAAAATATATTTCAGTTAACAAAAACAATTCTTTTACCTTCTGAAAATGCAGCCATTTTACAAATAAATTCATTAAATAATATACATCTCGGACCAATTGCTTGTAGTTGTTTGCATTGTTCAATGCCTGGAATATTTGATATTAAAGAATTACACTTTCCAGTTCCTTTAAATGTACATATTTTGGGTGAAAAAGGAAAGAAAAAAATTATTATTTTGCGTGGTTATCCAATTGGATTTATTCGAATGGAGGTCACTCGCAAGGAGGATAATAAAACTGATTCAATTGAATTTGGCGGTGAAGAGGAGGTCAATAGCAAAGGATTGTTAGAAGGAGGAAGGTAGTATTGAGGAAAATTGTTGATTTATTATTTAGATTATTTTAAATTAAATTAAAATACTTTCAATATTTAGATTAGGTTTTGAAATTGTTCTTTTGACATTTTTTTGGGAACTCTAAAATCGGGACCTGAAATTCTCTGGAAAATCCCCAAGCTTTTGATTATGTTTTTGTTGAAACTTGATTCTGACAGAGATTGGAATCTAAGAAATTGTTTGGGTTTCTTGTCTCGGTTAAAAATAATTTGGGCACTTTTTATTTAAATATTTTTTAAGACTATAAAATTTTTAGTTAAGCACAGAATTAAAATATAGAAATCTCTTTACTTAATTTTAATTTTAAAGTTATTCTGGAGACGATGTCCATTTACTCTTCAACAATTCATTAACTATTAAACCAGAAATTGCTCATTCATCTTATTTTATTCGTTATTTTACAATTTCAATACACGAATGTACAAACTGTAATCATTCACAAAAAGGAGGATTTTATGATTTTAATGTTTGTATTGGAAAGAATAAAAGCTTTGATAATTGTATTTTTATTAGTAATTTAAATATTATGCCACCAGAATATCCAATTTCTAATATAAAGGTAAATTTTATAAAAAAATATGGATTAATAGATACTGGAAACTAAGGAGAATTTTGTTTTTACAGGAAAATTTTGTTTTAACTTTCAGCTAGATAAATAAAAACATTTTTTGAGAAGCTTATCGTCGAAAACCTTCGGTAAATGTTGTTAGCTCTAATTTTTTACTAGTTTTTGTTTATTATTTTTTAACGGATTCAGATTATTTTTCGTAATTCCAAAAAATATATCCTTCCGATTCTTCCACCCCAAACTTCATTAATAATTTTAATTTACATTTACTTTTAGCTATTTACTACCAAAAATGCTCATAATTCATCATCTCCATCCTTTCTAAGTATTTTACTTTCAATACCTCCAATTTTATTTATTGTCGGTGTTTTTACAATTTGTGGGCGAACTATTTGGAAATTTAAACAACGAATTGAAATTAGAGAAAAATTAAAAAGAAAAAATTTTCGTCGAGGAAGTCGAAATACGCAAAGAACTGAAGAAACGTTTAGTTTTTAAAATTAAAAAAATAATTTAATTTAATTCCAGAAGTATTCCATTAGATACAATGTCAAGAACTCTTTCACTTTCTAATTATATTCAAAGTCAATTACATTTACCTTTAATTTCTGAAGATGAATTACAGTTAAACGAATGTATTGGAAAGGTAAATAAATAAGCAAAAAAGGGTTGTCGAGGGTTTTCAGGTTCGGTCGTTCGGTTCTGAACCGGATATCCGAAAATCTTTTCGGGATTTTTCAGGAAACTACTTAATTTATAAAGCAATATTTAATGGCCAATGGCGATAACCGTTATGTTGGTATTCTTAGTCCTAATAAAAACCAAAAAAATTTCTTTTGGTTACCTCCTTTCTATATCCAACATTCAAAAAAGTTTTTTTAAATTTATTAGGGTGCATTTGGCGAAGTTTATATTGCTAAATGGAGATACAAAAAATTATTATCAACAAAAACAATAGAAGAAAATGAAGAAGAAAATCAGCCGATGATTTCTTTAAAAGAAAATACTAATAAAAATATTTTTGAAGAAAAAAAAGTAGCAATAAAAATGTTAATAAATATACAAATAGATGCAGAAATGGAAAGAGAAGCAGCTTTATTAGCTAATTTAGAACATCCTAACGTTTTAAAAATGTTTGGGGTTGCACAATGGAGAGGACAAGTTGCTCTAGTTTTGGAATTGATGAGTTTAGGGGATTTACGGTGATTTGGGGGGGGGGGGGGAAGATTTTAAAATTAAAAAAATATTTTTTTTAGTAATTATTTATATAATAGAAAGCCTTGTTGTACTAGCTATACACAATTTCCTCCACCTTTAATAAATGATGAATTAATTGATATTTGTATACAAGTAATTACTATGTTGTAATTTTAGAAAAATTATTTTTTGAGATTACTTAACTAGTTTTTCATGCGTAATAACAATTATGTATGTGAAAATCCAAGGAATTAAGATTTAAGATAAAGTTTTACACTTTAATAGAAGCAGAAAATAGTTTTGAAAATTTCTAGTTGTAGAAAATTTTTCTACAATTTTTTGCCTTCTTGTCTAATTCAGTAAAAATAAACTTAGTTGAAATTCCTCCAAATCAATTAAAATATCTGCTTAATCGTAAAACCATTAAAAGTATTAAAATAAAGAATGTTCTCTCTCCCTTTTCCTCAATACTACATATAACTTTGTAGATAACTGAAGGTCTTTGTTACCTTGCTGGCCAACAAATAGTTCACAGAGATTTAGCTGCACGTAATTGCCTTGTTTCTGGTGAATCTGATATGAGATGTAGTTCTGCAGCTTTTCGACCCCCAATTTGTGTTAAAATTGGTGATTTTGGTATGTCAAGAAGATTATATGCTTCTGCTGATTATTACAAAATGCAGGACAGAAGAAAGGCTTTACCTGTTCGGTTAGTTTTTGTTTTTTTTTTTTTGAAGAAAATAGATTATTATTTTTATTTAGTTGGATGGCTCCTGAATGTCTTTCTAATGGAAAGTTTACTTCGCAGTCTGATATTTGGTCGTTAGGAGTGCTTTTCTTTGAGGTAAATATTTCAAAGGGTTTATAATCAATTCATGTTATAATGGCAAATATTGAAATTTGGTACAGAATGGGGCCCCTTTTATTTGTGTTCTCTACATCCATTTATAACAATATTCTATTTTAGATTTTTTCTTTCGGTTCAAAACCTTTCGATCCACTTAAAGATGATGAAGTTATTATAGCTGTTCTAAGTGGAATGAGACCTAAAGTCCCAGAAAAATGTAAACCAGAATTGGCAGATTTAATGAAAGAATGTTGGCACAGAAATCCACAAAAACGTCTTTCAGTTGTAGAAGTACTTCAAAGACTGAAAAAATTCAGAATTGGACAAGTAGAAACACCAAAAGAGAATGGGGCAGGGATGGTAATAAATTCATTATTAAATTACAATTAATTTATAACACATCCTTAATTTAAAAATATTGTCTAAAAAAATATTTGGAAAAGTACATATTTTTAATTTCTAAATTTTTATATTAATTTGGACTTTAAATTAATTTTAAACAACTAATTCTTTTGTGAGTAAATCTCTAATTTTTCTATCAAAAATATGATAATCCTTTTTTAATTATTTCTAAATTCATAACAATCGAATTGACAACTACATATACTTTTTTGGCAAATTTATATGTGATATGTATATATTTTAATTTAAATATTTGTTTATTTTTTTAATTAATTTAGTGTTATTCTAATTGATGTCTAATTCACATAAATATTATTTTTTTTAATTTATTTACTAAATATTTTTAAATTAAAATATTTTTTTCTATTTTAGAGAAGAATAATTTAATATTTAATTTTTTATTATTAAACGTCCTCCAAAAAATCCTAATTTAATATTTTCATATCATTTTTAATTTTACAAATAACATATCCAAAACCACTTATTTATCTATACAATTAATTCTCTCCTTGTAATTATAAACCATTAAAAGTTCTTTTCAATCATTATAATTTTATCAAAGAATTGATTGTATATTTTAATAAAATCAGTTAAAGGGTGATATCGGGTTTTTCTTTAATTTTTAATGTATTTAAATATTTTCTAACCTCAAAATTTTTTATCTGTAAATTTGTTTGTGTAATTATTCTTTCTTTTATTTTTCAATTTTACATACTTGCCCGATGTTTTATAAATTTTACTATTAATTTTTATAATGTGTAATAAAGTATTGCTTTTATGTAGTACACACTTCTTTCACAATCACTCGGTTTTCGCTTTGATTTTTATAACTAAATATCATTTTATTATTGAGTGAATTTTGAATAAATTATTGTTTGTTTAAAGCTTTAAGTTTTTTAAAGAAAAGTTTAAGTTGTCAAGAAATAGCAGAATTTTATTTCAAAACAGGCTTGAGCAACTCTAATTTTAAATAGTTAATAGTATTTAAATTAAGAACAATAATGGAAGATTAAATGGGTTTTTGTTGAAATGGATTTATTGAAATTAAATTTTAATTTTATTTTTTATTAACAAAACACCTTCTCCTACTACAAAAATATTAAACTGATTAAATAATTCTTAAAAGTCAACAAACTCTTCCCTAATATCACAATACTTTTTATTTACAATTACAACAAACAACAAAAATTAATATTCAACAGACAAAACAAAATTATTTATATATATTTTATCATCAAGAAATACATCCTTTTTTCTCTCATTTCTAATTTCTTTACTTCTTTTGTTGTTTATCGTCTATAGCCGGAGATGATTAGAACTTTTCTAAAAGAAAATAAAATTTATTTTAATCAAAAAATTAATTAGGGAAACTAACCATTTCTTGGGACTTGGCTTTTGGTTGGCTATATAGTTTTGTTGAAGTAGCGCGATCTCAGCCTTTTCCCGTTTGATCTTACTGTGCTGCTTAAGCATGTAGAGAATAACAGCACAACAACAGAAGCAGGGAATATAACAAATGAAGATCCATAACATCATGCCAAGTCCAAAAACCGCACCGCCTGCAGCAGCATTCCCTACACTGTCGGTCATGTTATTGAGAAGTTTGGAACTGGGCAGAGAATATTGAAGAGATTTTTTGCATAAAATTTCGTTCTTTTATAGTACAAAATTTTGGTTGGTTTAAGGCCAAAGTTTAAATATATATTTTTAGGAGTGTATTTATATTTTTTTCATTCTGCTACTATATTACATTCCAAAGGTCGGGTTTCCGACGTTTTTCTTCTTCCGATTGTCGAATTCCGATTTTCGAGAATTTGATAAACTTTCCGATTTCTAATGATCTTCAAAGTATTGTTCTGAATGAAGACTCTGTCCAAATATTTTTGCCTGCGCGCTAAAAAGTGAAGAAATCTAGCTTCCCGACTTTCCAAAATTCTCTAAATTTTCGTCTGTGGCACTAATAGGAGATAGCTCTGATCGCTTTTTGATCTCAAACTCAGAATGAATAGAGTCGGAGCCACAAAACGTTAAATACCCAGTAATGCCCAACTTTAAAACAAACACAAGAAAAGTCTCAAGACAATGACAATAGCTTCAAGACCAAGAGTTTGCCCTTATATCACAAAATTGATACTTTTAACAAAACATCCCTCTAAACACGATATTTAATTGGAACACTTTCGCGCTCCTTCCTAGATAGAAATTGAAAGAATATTCAAAAACATTTATCAAAATCACCCGTTCAACATTTGGCGCTCCTCCCGGCAACACAAAATAACAATTAATGCTCAAACTTGATTCAATCTCACTAAAAATTAAAATTCCCTAATTGTTTTCCTTAAAATTAACATAATTCTTTTTGTTTATAATATTTACAATAAAATAAATAAATATACAACAAAATTCAACAAAACAAAATTATTTAAGAAAATTACATATTTTTCTTCCCTCGCTTCTAATTTATTTACTTCTTTTGTTGTTTATCGCCTATAGTGGTAGTTGTGATTAGACGTTAACTGAAAATTGAAGCCAATTATTTTAATAAAAAAAATTCAATTAAAAATTCTAACCATTAGAATTTGACTTTTGGATAACCATTTGTTGGAACCGCATGGCATTCTCCCGTTCCTCTCTGTTTTGTTTGTTGATAATGTAAGCGAAGATACCTACAACACTGCCAAAAACGCCAAAACATATGATACAAGGAAGACAATCGAGAATAACAAGCGCAAGAATCTCTAAAAGAAGCGGCGGATCACCTGCAGCAGCATTATCTTCTCGATCGTATGGGGCCATATTGTTGAGAAGTTTAGAAGAGAACACAGAATATTGACGAGATTTTTGTTTGCAATAATATTTAAAAGTTCTTTTATATGTAGTACTTAAGGCCAACGTTTAATTACGTACGTAATGCGGTGATTTAAAAAACTGCGCGGAATTATTTCACTTCCACAAGACGAAAAATGCACTATTTCGAAAGCGAGATAACGAAAAAGTGTGTTTATAACTTAAAGGGAATGTTGAGGGATTTGGTGTGATATGCAAAAATCAAGAGGGGTTGAGGGAGATATTGTTGGATTGGAGATATCTGTGGATTTAGAGGGATATCTGGGATATCAAGTTATTTTAAGGTTAACGATCAAGGAATTCGGAGAATGATCAATGTAATAATTTTTCTGAAAGTACATATGTATAATTATTTAGGATTTCTGCAACTATTTCACAATTTTCCCATTTTTAGCAAATAGGTATTTTATAAATCTTTTTTACAATTTTTAACAACAAAAATGCTTTTCAGCGAGAAATAATCATTTGACAATAAAAAATTAAATTAATGATAAATTTAAAATTAGTATTATGGTAAGTATCAAGTTCGCTATCCACTTACCCTATGAGAATAGAAAGAAGGAAATGATGTGCGGACATGTGGGGAGATAACCGGAGAGTACCCTAATCATAATGTCCAAGTGCAAATAATTTCGAATTTTTCATTATCATGAGCTGGACATTTACCAATTAGTCTTTGTCTTCAAAAATTATTAATAATTATGTGTCTTTTTTGTTATAAAAATAATTCCAAACATTTTGAATGAACATAGAAAACACAAGCATTCACTGGAAATGCTCTTAATGCAAGTAAAGTACCCCCACGATAGAAAGTAGTCATTCCATATAAAAAACTTCCTCCTTTTACCCGTCCTTCTTCAAAAACCTGTAAAAATATCTTCCAACATTGATAACGTATTTGAAGAGGTATTTGGTGTTGTTGAAAAGCTTGGAGCCTGTTTTTTAGAAGTTCAAGTGGGCAAATAATCCACCAAGAAAGGGAGCCAGCTATACCACCAGCTAATAACTAAAAATCTTTTATTAAACTTGATTTGGTTTTTAGTCAATATTTAATAATTTATTCAATTATAAATTTAATTATTACATACTCGAATAAAATCCTCATTTATTGTAGAGCTTTTTCTCTTCTGTAAATTTTTTAGATTTTTAATAAAATATTCATAAACAGGAATGTAAAATAAGTAACCAATAAAATCACGCCAAAACATTATTGCCCCTCCCTAATTAATTTTTTTAAATTAATAAAACAATATTTTAATATTTAATTACCCTATAAAGTCCAATTAAACCTTCTTTTCTGAAAATATTTAAAGCGCAACTCAAAGGACCATTAATTTTTAGTGAATTATTTAATTTTATAGTCTGAATTTTAAATATTAAATTAATTATTTAATATTATTTACTTGTAATCTAGTTTTGACTAATTCAATTGGAATTGCTGGAATTATTTGAAAAAATGTTCCAACTGTTGAAGCAAAAATAATCTTTAAAAATAAAAATCTCTTTAAATTTTTATTTTATAAATTTCTTTCTTTAGACTTTTTTAATTGTTTTCATCGTTATAAACCATTCAACGGCAATATTTTTGAATTGCCCCGGTATTTTAGATTCTTGAACCATCCCGACCCTCTCAAAAATTTTATAGCCAATCCCTTTACGAGATCGTCCGTTACAAGAATTTTGCATTCACAAATTTCCGCAAAAAAAATATTTATTTAGCGAGTTTTTGAATTTTATGAAAAATGACATTTTGTCCTATTTTTTATTTTAGTTGAATTTTAACGTTTTCGGGTGCAACTATTTTATTGTTCATATAGGTTCAGAAATGTCAAGCTGTAGTAATATTCAGAGTTGTTCAAAAGATGAGGATTTATTGGTTTTATCATCAGAAGAATCTTGTGACGGTTTTTTAAAAAATAAAAAGTTTTGTTTAATTTATTTTTTTAGAGACGGATCTTCCAATTGAGAAAACTGCTTTGAAAAGATTGGCAATAATTGATACTTTAAATTTAATTCATCAATGTGCTTTTTTGAGTCCATTTGCAAAAACACATAATCAGTTAATTTTTAAGTTATTTGTGGTATTTGGAAATTAATAGGGGGTAATAATAAAAAAATTTCTAAAAAAATTCTTTTTGGGACAAAATGTCATGTTTATTCTTAATTTTTAAAAAAAAAATTTTTTAATTTCAGAAAATGTGATGCAATTGCTGTTTTATTATTAGCAAGGAATTTATTGAGAGAAACGTTTGACTTGAAACTTTATATTCCAGATTCTTATATGACTGGAGTAAATAGAGAAAAAGTTGCTAATCATTTTATTCTTGAGGTTTATTTTAATTTTGTTAAAATTTATTTTTTTCCCCTCCAAAAATGAAAATAATAGCCCTCAGTAATTAATAAATTCTTGGCCCAAAATTTTTTTATAAGAATAGGGATAGAACTCTTGTAAGAAAATTCTAAAGAGTAATTTTTAACAATATTTTTTGGGTCAAAAACGAATTATTTTATTCTTTAAAAAAAAAAGAAAATTTAAAAGGAAATGCAGAAACTTGGCTATTTGGGAACAATAACAGACCATTCTCACGACGATTTAATTTTATTAGAATATGCAAAATGTACTGGAGGATTTATAATTTCAAATGACAAATATAGAGATCATGACCAAATCTATTCGACAAAAACAAAAGACAAAGCTAGTTTAGACGTTATGCGGGAAAGGATTGTTAGATATAAATTTAAGCCTTGTAATGTAGAAAAACTGAAAAAAGGGAAAAATAGTTTGTGTACATCGACTCATGGAAGAGGATTTTTGGGGATTGATATTGTTTTGCAACCTCCGTCTTTGAGTAAGGAAAGAATTTTTTTTAGAAAAAAAGTTTATAAGAAAAAATATTTTTTAGAAGCAATGTTCTCTTGGGATAGAGATTCTGATCCTACTTTTGGAGTAGTTTTTCGCGAACGAGCTTATAGAAGTCAAAGAAAGACTGAAAAGGCTATTGAAGTGTTGGATATTATGTGTGAATATTTTCGAGTTTGTTTTTTTAATTGTGGTTAATAATTAGGGGAAGGGGAGCGGGGAGATTTTAAGATGAATAAAAGGGATGGGACTTTTTATTATAAATTGTTTTTTATTTAAAAAAATATTTTAGTTGGACTTTTGCTTCTTTCACTCGTTAGATCCAGAACCTTTACCTTGGTTTGATCCTCAAGTTAATGCTCTTGTTTCTTTTGAGGGTTTTTGGCATCGATATATTAATTATATAGATGAGAAACAAAGAAGAGAAAATCAACAAAAACGAGAAGATTGGTAAGAGAAGAATGGTTTGGGGGAATTTTAAATTAAGAAAATAAATTTTAGATTTGAGTCAAAAATATTTCTGACTTTGAGCTTATTTAGGCTTTGGTAGGATGGCTTCTTTCTATTTTTCCTAACAGGAAGAGGGGGTGGCGGATTGGTAACAGAGACTTATTGTTTTCTTACATTACCTTTTCTTTTTTACGGGACAACAAAGTCCCTGGTTTTAGACAACAATTTTTATTAACCCCAAAAAATAAAAATCTTTAGTGAAGGGTTGTCTTCGCCTATATTTAAAAAAATAAATAAAGTCTGAAAAACACAATAATTTAGAAGGATAGCCTTTCTTGTAGCTTTTTATTTATTTTAATATATTTTTAATAAATTATTTAAATTTAATTTTCTTTTTAATTTCAAAAAATTTGTATTATTTGGATTACTCCCCTATTTTTTCTAAATAATTTAAAAAATTTACCTCAATTGTTTTAAAATCTTTTTCAGATTTTTTGTTTTTTTGTAATTCTTTTAAGGTTAATGTATATCCAGAAAAAAGTAAAGAATTCATTAATCCAGCAGAAATAAAAGGGGCGGCCATTCCCTTATAAAAAGCAAATATTCCCTCTTTTTGTAAAATTTCTTTTGCAATTTTTGTAAATCCAACAGACAAATTTTTATTTAATTGAACACGAGTTTTTAATATATCTAAAGGATAGCCAATTAAAGTACCACAACTACCTAAAAATTAAATTTTTTTAATTAAACATTTTGATTTTATTTTTTACCTGCAATATATCCAGCCAATAAATCTTTATACATTATTTTATAAACTTTAAAGGAATTTTTTAAATAAATAATTTAAAATACTAATTTTAATAAAGCTTTTAAATAATTTTAGGAATGTAAAAATATTATGCAATTAAAAGTAAAACATCAACGTTAAAATTAAATGTGTTCGTTTCAATTAAGATAGCAAAATCAATATTTATATGAAAAAATATATTTTTCTGATAATTTTTCTAGTGACACAATTTTTGTAAAAATTTAATAGGAAAGTTGGAAATTTTGAATCTAGAACACATACTATTTTCCATCTAACGCCTTTGTGGCGGACGCCTTTGTAACTAGGAATTCAAATAAATTTTCAGAGGACTTCACAAACTAATTTTTTTGTTTAAGAATATAAAATTAATAAAATTTATTTTTTAAAATTAACAACAAAATTTTCTAGAATTTTCTCAACTTTGTCTACTTTTAGCTCTTTCTTCATTTAACATTTTCTTCTGTTCATTATTTTCATTTCCAATAATTGTAAATATTGACGGGTCAGAATTAATTGATATCCATTCCAATTTTTTCATTTCACAATTTATTTTTAACAATTTTTGACGATTTTTTTCGAATTGTTTAGTCATTTCTAATTTTTGTAAATCCTCTTCTAAAGGATTTGGATTGGAAAGTAATTCAATTAAATCTTTGTCTGAAGGCCTACAAGTTTTTAATGTTTCGCTAGTCTTTAATTCTTTAAATAATTTTAAATCAATTCGAAGACGAATCTAAAAAAATAAAAATATTTTTTAATTAAAAAAAAAGAAAATGATTAAAAATTGTTTTAAAAAATTAAATTAGTAATTTTGGACATAAAGCACAAATGTTTGTAACTTCGAAAAATATTTGAGGTTTTTATTTTAAAAAATTTTAGTAACAAAATTTTTGTTTTATATAGCTATATAAGGGTATGCAACTTAAAATTTAGATTTTTAACTGGAAATATAAGAGTAAAAAATTTTTTTTAGAATTTGTAAAGTTCTCAAAAAAATCCCCTTATTCAAAATATTTTTAAATTTCTTCTTAAATTTATAAATTTAAACTAACCTCAGTCAAAGCCATAAATATAAGACGAGAATATTCCAATTGAAGACGAACATTGTCGACATTATTATCGTTTTTTGATGATTTTTCTCCTTTTATATTTAATTTTAATGCGCTGATCTTTTAAATTTAGAAAAGAAAATTTAATTTTAAAATATTTTATTTAAGGATAAATTTTGAGATTTAAAAATGGAAAGGAAAATAAAACGAAAAAAAAATACCCAAAACTCTTCTCTTTCATAAAATTTCCCCAAAAAAATTAATAATTAATTTACAATGCTAAACATTCTCGTCATTAATTCCAAAATTAATTCTTTCCCCAAAGTACAAAGAGTTTCAATTGAATGTTTGTCGTAATTAATAAGCATTTGTGGAGGTAAACCTAGTGGATTAATTCTTTGTTCAATTGGAAGCAATGACTGTTGTTGTTGTTGACTGACTAAAAACTATTTAAAATTTAAAAAAAAATTTATTTAGAAATTAAAAATTTAAATTGTTTAACTTTAAAAAAACTTTTGTAAAAAATAGAGGACGGCAAAATCGAACTTCCGGGATCCCGAGTCGGGATTTTTTTTCTTAACCAATGCCGGGACGGGATCCCGAGCGATAAATCCCGAAAAAATCCTGGATCCAGAAAATAAAAAAAAATCTGGGATTTCGGGATCCCGGAAAATCCCGTCGGGATCCCGTCCCACGCCGACCTCTAGTAAAAACCTTTCTTTTCCCGAAAAATTTTCTGTAAAATTTTTTAATTTTAAACTTTTAATTTTAAACTTTTAATTTAAAAAAATAAACATTGTTGAGAAGAATTTATTTGTCTAATGTTTTGTGAATATTGAGGAAATGTTGTAGAAGAGGACTAAAAAATATAAATATTTTAATTTTTAAAAATAATTTTAAAATTATTTTAGAAAACCTGAATTTGTTGTTGTTGATAATTTGACATTTAATATTTAAAAAAAATAAAATTAATTTCGTCTAAAATATATATAGGTAAAAAAATTAAGAAAAAATAAAACAACTAAATAATAATTTTTAAATTTTTATATCTGGTTTACATGGGTGAAAAAATTCTTTAACTTTTTGTGAATTTTTCTTTTATTACGATCCGTCGTTTCAGATTGATTTTAGCCATTCCGTAAAAGATGGTCGCTTCTAGAGGTCGGCAAAAAATTGTTTGTGTTTTTCTAAAGAATCTTTGCGGAACCGATGGGAATGGATTCGACACCCGATTCAGCGCCTCGTTTCAGAGCAGCACAGTTCAGCGTCAGCCGTTTCAACGCCAGTTATAAAGGCACGTTTCCGCACCAATTACTAAAAAACGTCGGGAATTACTATAGATTTTAGGAATTGGGACGGCAGGATCCCTGATAAATACAATCACTAGCGAGACATTTGAGGATAATTAACGTTTAATTAATGTAATGTCGGTGATAAACAAGAAAAAATCCTAAGATCACAAACGAAGCAAAATGAGAGTTAAATGATGTGAAAAAAATAAATTAAAACAAAATCTCACTGTATTCTAATAATTGTAGTTCGTTTTACAGATTAACATAATCTCAATCCATTAAATTTTGAAAATCAATTAAACTAGAGTCCGGACCGAGACGAGATCTCGAACAAAAATCCCGGTTATGAACGATATTTCTTCGAGATATTGATCTCTCGGGACATAATTTTAAACTAACAATCAAAATGATAAAAAATCTTTTTAAATAATCTTTTTTTAATGCCAAATAAAAAATACTATAAAAGAACTTTCAAATTTTAACTCAACAAATTTGTACGCTCTTCTAATCTTTTCTCAACAACATGGCTCCTTACAAACGAGGTGCGGCTGGTGCTGGTGCAGGTGTTGCGATGAGCCTTGTTTTGATCGGCATTCTCTTTGCTATATCTGTTCTCCCGCTTCTTTTGCTCTTCGGTGTTCTTCTCTACATGTACAAGCAGTACAGAAAGATCAAAGAGGAAAAGGAGTATGTCATGCAACTTCAACAAAACTATTTGCTCGCCCACAAAACCAAGTTCTAATGGTTAGTTTTTGTAATTTTATGATTAAAATAAATTTAATTTTCAGAAAAGCTCTAATCATCTACTACTACTAAAGACGATAAACAACAAAAGAAGTAAAGAAATTAGAAGTGAGAGAAGGAATGTTATTTTCTTAAGATAAAATATATAAATAATTTTGCTTGGTTGAATCTGTTGAATATTTCTATTTTTGTTGTTGTAAATGAAAAACATCTGATAAATAAATTAAAAAAGAAAAATACAGTCGGACTTAGGCTGTAAAATACAGTCGGACCTCCATATCTCAATTTAGTGTACTTTTTCTTTTAATTTAGTTGGGCACGAAAGGGGGGAGAGGAGCTGCCTAAGCTATCTACATATCCCCAGTAGTTTAATACATACTTGAGTTAGGATATTCAAAATGTACCTCTCATTTAGTATACAATTTCTTCGTTAATTTGGTTATTTTCCCACTTAACTCCCAGTTGGAAGATATTATAACAAATGCTTGAAGACCAGCCTCTCGAAAAATTTAACCATGATTAGTTCATCACAGGGTTGAGTTTAATTAAGTCGAAAGAATAATTGAATAAAAATAAAAATGTTCTTTTTTAGATTAAATGTTTAGTAGATGTAATACAAAATTCTGTTTCTGAATCTGCTTCACTTATTGTTTTTTTCACTTATTAGCTTCACTTATTTATTTTCGAGTTTGTTTTTTAAAATTGGGGTTAATAATTAGGGGAGGGGGGAGATTTTAAGATGAATAAAAGGGATGGGACTTTTTATTATAAATTGTTTTTTATTTAAAAAAATATTTTAGTTGGACTTTTGCTTCTTTCACTCGTTAGATCCAGAACCTTTACCTTGGTTTGATCCTCAAGTTAATGCTCTTGTTTCTTTTGAGGGTTTTTGGCATCGATATATTAATTATATAGATGAGAAACAAAGAAGAGAAAATCAACAAAAACGAGAAGATTGGTAAGAGAAGAATGGTTTGGGGGAATTTTAAATTAAGAAAATAAATTTTAGATTTGAGTCAAAAATATTTCTGACTTTGAGCTTATTTAGGCTTTGGTAGGATGGCTTCTTTCTATTTTTCCTAACAGGAAGAGGGGGTGGCGGATTGGTAACAGAGACTTATTGTTTTCTTACATTACCTTTTCTTTTTTACGGGACAACAAAGTCCCTGGTTTTAGACAACAATTTTTATTACCCCCAAAAAATAAAAATCTTTAGTGAAGGGTTGTCTTCGCCTATATTTAAAAAAATAAAGTCTGAAAAACACAATAATTTAGAAGGATAGCCATTCTTGTAGCTTTTTATTTATTTTAATATATTTTTAATAAATTATTTAAATTTAATTTTCTTTTTAATTTCAAAAAATTTGTATTATTTGGATTACTCCCCTATTTTTTCTAAATAATTTAAAAAATTTACCTCAATTGTTTTAAAATCTTTTTCAGATTTTTTGTTTTTTTGTAATTCTTTTAAGGTTAATGTATATCCAGAAAAAAGTAAAGAATTCATTAATCCAGCAGAAATAAAAGGGGCGGCCATTCCCTTATAAAAAGCAAATATTCCCTCTTTTTGTAAAATTTCTTTTGCAATTTTTGTAAATCCAACAGACAAATTTTTATTTAATTGAACACGAGTTTTTAATATATCTAAAGGATAGCCAATTAAAGTACCACAACTACCTAAAAATTAAATTTTTTTAATTAAACATTTTGATTTTATTTTTTACCTGCAATATATCCAGCCAATAAATCTTTATACATTATTTTATAAACTTTAAAGGAATTTTTTAAATAAATAATTTAAAATACTAATTTTAATAAAGCTTTTAAATAATTTTAGGAATGTAAAAATATTATGCAATTAAAAGTAAAACATCAACGTTAAAATTAAATGTGTTCGTTTCAATTAAGATAGCAAAATCAATATTTATATGAAAAAATATATTTTTCTGATAATTTTTCTAGTGACACAATTTTTGTAAAAATTTAATAGGAAAGTTGGAAATTTTGAATCTAGAACACATACTATTTTCCATCTAACGCCTTTGTGGCGGACGCCTTTGTAACTAGGAATTCAAATAAATTTTCAGAGGAATTCAAAAACTAATTTTTTTGTTTAAGAATATAAAATTAATAAAATTTATTTTTTAAAATTAACAACAAAATTTTCTAGAATTTTCTCAACTTTGTCTACTTTTAGCTCTTTCTTCATTTAACATTTTCTTCTGTTCATTATTTTCATTTCCAATAATTGTAAATATTGACGGGTCAGAATTAATTGATATCCATTCCAATTTTTTCATTTCACAATTTATTTTTAACAATTTTTGACGATTTTTTTCGAATTGTTTAGTCATTTCTAATTTTTGTAAATCCTCTTCTAAAGGATTTGGATTGGAAAGTAATTCAATTAAATCTTTGTCTGAAGGCCTACAAGTTTTTAATGTTTCGCTAGTCTTTAATTCTTTAAATAATTTTAAATCAATTCGAAGACGAATCTAAAAAATAAAAATATTTTTTAATTAAAAAAAAAGAAAATGATTAAAAATTGTTTTAAAAAATTAAATTAGTAATTTTGGACATAAAGCACAAATGTTTGTAACTTCGAAAAATATTTGAGGTTTTTATTTTAAAAATTTTAGTAACAAAATTTTTGTTTTATATAGCTATATAAGGGTATGCAACTTAAAATTTAGATTTTTAACTGGAAATATAAGAGTAAAAAATTTTTTTTAGAATTTGTAAAGTTCTCAAAAAAATCCCCTTATTCAAAATATTTTTAAATTTCTTCTTAAATTTATAAATTTAAACTAACCTCAGTCAAAGCCATAAATATAAGACGAGAATATTCCAATTGAAGACGAACATTGTCGACATTATTATCGTTTTTTGATGATTTTTCTCCTTTTATATTTAATTTTAATGCGCTGATCTTTTAAATTTAGAAAAGAAAATTTAATTTTAAAATATTTTATTTAAGGATAAATTTTGAGATTTAAAAATGGAAAGGAAAATAAAACGAAAAAAAAATACCCAAAACTCTTCTCTTTCATAAAATTTCCCCAAAAAAATTAATAATTAATTTACAATGCTAAACATTCTCGTCATTAATTCCAAAATTAATTCTTTCCCCAAAGTACAAAGAGTTTCAATTGAATGTTTGTCGTAATTAATAAGCATTTGTGGAGGTAAACCTAGTGGATTAATTCTTTGTTCAATTGGAAGCAATGACTGTTGTTGTTGTTGACTGACTAAAAACTATTTAAAATTTAAAAAAAAATTTATTTAGAAATTAAAAATTTAAATTGTTTAACTTTAAAAAACTTTTGTAAAAAATAGAGGACGGCAAAATCGAACTTCCGGGATCCCGAGTCGGGATTTTTTTTCTTAACCAATGCCGGGACGGGATCCCGAGCGATAAATCCCGAAAAAATCCTGGATCCAGAAAATAAAAAAAAATCTGGGATTTCGGGATCCCGGAAAATCCCGTCGGGATCCCGTCCCACGCCGACCTCTAGTAAAAACCTTTCTTTTCCCGAAAAATTTTCTGTAAAATTTTTTAATTTTAAACTTTTAATTTTAAACTTTTAATTTAAAAAAATAAACATTGTTGAGAAGAATTTATTTGTCTAATGTTTTGTGAATATTGAGGAAATGTTGTAGAAGAGGACTAAAAAATATAAATATTTTAATTTTTAAAAATAATTTTAAAATTATTTTAGAAAACCTGAATTTGTTGTTGTTGATAATTTGACATTTAATATTTAAAAAAAATAAAATTAATTTCGTCTAAAATATATATAGGTAAAAAAATTAAGAAAAAATAAAACAACTAAATAATAATTTTTAAATTTTTATATCTGGTTTACATGGGTGAAAAAATTCTTTAACTTTTTGTGAATTTTTCTTTTATTACGATCCGTCGTTTCAGATTGATTTTAGCCATTCCGTAAAAGATGGTCGCTTCTAGAGGTCGGCAAAAAATTGTTTGTGTTTTTCTAAAGAATCTTTGCGGAACCGATGGGAATGGATTCGACACCCGATTCAGCGCCTCGTTTCAGAGCAGCACAGTTCAGCGTCAGCCGTTTCAACGCCAGTTATAAAGGCACGTTTCCGCACCAATTACTAAAAAACGTCGGGAATTACTATAGATTTTAGGAATTGGGACGGCAGGATCCCTGATAAATACAATCACTAGCGAGACATTTGAGGATAATTAACGTTTAATTAATGTAATGTCGGTGATAAACAAGAAAAAATCCTAAGATCACAAACGAAGCAAAATGAGAGTTAAATGATGTGAAAAAATAAATTAAAACAAAATCTCACTGTATTCTAATAATTGTAGTTCGTTTTACAGATTAACATAATCTCAATCCATTAAATTTTGAAAATCAATTAAACTAGAGTCCGGACCGAGACGAGATCTCGAACAAAAATCCCGGTTATGAACGATATTTCTTCGAGATATTGATCTCTCGGGACATAATTTTAAACTAACAATCAAAATGATAAAAAATCTTTTTAAATAATCTTTTTTTAATGCCAAATAAAAAATACTATAAAAGAACTTTCAAATTTTAACTCAACAAATTTGTACGCTCTTCTAATCTTTTCTCAACAACATGGCTCCTTACAAACGAGGTGCGGCTGGTGCTGGTGCAGGTGTTGCGATGAGCCTTGTTTTGATCGGCATTCTCTTTGCTATATCTGTTCTCCCGCTTCTTTTGCTCTTCGGTGTTCTTCTCTACATGTACAAGCAGTACAGAAAGATCAAAGAGGAAAAGGAGTATGTCATGCAACTTCAACAAAACTATTTGCTCGCCCACAAAACCAAGTTCTAATGGTTAGTTTTTGTAATTTTATGATTAAAATAAATTTAATTTTCAGAAAAGCTCTAATCATCTACTACTACTAAAGACGATAAACAACAAAAGAAGTAAAGAAATTAGAAGTGAGAGAAGGAATGTTATTTTCTTAAGATAAAATATATAAATAATTTTGCTTGGTTGAATCTGTTGAATATTTCTATTTTTGTTGTTGTAAATGAAAAACATCTGATAAATAAATTAAAAAAGAAAAATACAGTCGGACTTAGGCTGTAAAATACAGTCGGACCTCCATATCTCAATTTAGTGTACTTTTTCTTTTAATTTAGTTGGGCACGAAAGGGGGGAGAGGAGCTGCCTAAGCTATCTACATATCCCCAGTAGTTTAATACATACTTGAGTTAGGATATTCAAAATGTACCTCTCATTTAGTATACAATTTCTTCGTTAATTTGGTTATTTTCCCACTTAACTCCCAGTTGGAAGATATTATAACAAATGCTTGAAGACCAGCCTCTCGAAAAATTTAACCATGATTAGTTCATCACAGGGTTGAGTTTAATTAAGTCGAAAGAATAATTGAATAAAAATAAAAATGTTCTTTTTTAGATTAAATGTTTAGTAGATGTAATACAAAATTCTGTTTCTGAATCTGCTTCACTTATTGTTTCAGATATACTGCTATGGCGTGGTGTTGAAAAAGAGACAACTTAAAAATAAATTTTATGGATTTAACTTATTCTAGTTAGAATTTTATTTTAGAAAATATTGACCAAAAGTTATAATATCAGCTATTATGTGTTTTCAGTCTCACGAAAATGTTATTTTAAATTTTAGCTTTTGAAAAACAATTTTCACCTCTTGGTCTTTCTCCTGTACTTCCATGAGCCAAAGAACTTAATGAAGGTGTTGACGGTTCTGTAGGAACAGTTCTGGAAGACTCTTCCCCCATTGATATTGCAAATCTTCCTCCAGGACTTAATTAAAATTTTAGAAGAATATAGTATTACAGTCGGATCTCGGGTGTGCGTACATTTTTGGGGATGAAAAAGTCCAAAACCTAGTCGTATAAAATTCGTGTACGTACAGCCGAGATCCGACTGTATAATTAAGCAATTACCTTCTCAATGATTTTGTACGTCTTCCCAATTCTCGACTTACTTCACTCATTTCTAATTTGCCTGAAACCTTTCCTAAATCCGCTGATGTTGTAGCTGATGAATCAGCGCTAGGCATACGCGTGGGAGGCGTTTTGCGTCGAATACCACTTGCATGAAGCATTGAACTTCTGGCACTAAATGGTAACGAAGGGCTTTTGTTTACTCGTTGGACTGAAAAAAGTAGAAAATAAGAAAGGTAGGAAATAAGATTTTAAAATACGAGGTATTTCGGGTAGGAAAATGTTTGGGTTTAAAAATTTCCACCTTTAAATTCCACAATCTTATTGTTACATAGATATTTGATACCGATATATAAAACAAAAAAATAAAGGAAAATTCTCTCTATTTTTCAATAAAAGGCTGGCTAAACTAATATAAAATAAACAGAATTATTCTTTTAAAATAACCAGAAGTAGTTGGTGTATTATCTACTCCATCATCCCCAATTGTTTCTTCCATCTCCATAATTGTTGTAGTATTTTCTTGTTGTTGACTTGAAAGGCTCTTCTTTGCATTTTTTTCATCCCCTCCTCCACTTCGAGTAGGCTGAATCCAACGAAGTTTTCCCAGCGCTGCAGAGGAACTTAAACGTCTAGATTCTCTTGTACCAGTTCCAGAACTTCCCGAATCAGAATGAATTTCTCCTCCAATTGTTGGAGTGTGTGAACGGGGAATTTCTGTTAATTTTAAATATTTTCCTCGCCTCTATTCAAAAAATAATTCCTTTACCTAAACTACGATTGGAAAAATCTTCTCTCAATAAAATTAATTCTTTTCGAAGTATTTGTAATTGATAAAAAATATTAAAAGAAGAATAAAATAATTTATTAGAATATTGTGTTGAATTAATTAAAGAATCTTCTAATTTTAATTGTTTAATAGTCAAAAGCCTTTCACGCATTTCTGATTGCCAAGAAGCATCTAAATCGTTTGCTGGTCGTTGACTAAGACGAATTTGCATTAATGGTTGAAGCATTTCAGCAATAGGTAAATTAGAACAAATCATAGACTCGAGGAAAGAGCAAAGAGCTTGTCCTCCACATTTTTTTGCAACCATTTCCCGAACTTTTTAATTAAAATAAATAAAATTTTTCATTATATACTAACCAATTCGAGAAATTCTAAGCCAATGGGCAAAAGTTAATTGTTTTTGAAAACACAAAACAATTGTTTTGATAGCTACAAAAATTAAATTATTTCAAAATATTATTTTTTTTATTGGTCTACCCAAAATAACAGATAGAGCAACAGAATCTCGAACAATTCTTGCTGTTGAAACTGTTGCCGAAAATCCCCCTTTTTCTGTAACAGAAACAGATCCTTGACGATAACCACCAACATTCCCTCCTCCTCCTCCACCAGTTATTCCACCAATACCTCCTCCACCTAATCCCCCACCACCAGTAGTACTTTCTCGCATTAAAGAATTAGCTAAACTACTTCCACTTACAGCCATTGGAACAACACTTTGTTTAGAAACAAGTGGAGGACAAATAGCTTGTTGTAATAAATGAAGACAAAAATGCAAGTCTTTTGAATAAAATTTTGGGGAGGCTGAAAATGAATTAAATTTTAGGTCAAACTTATAACAATTACACTCAATTATTCTCGTTAAATATTACACACTTTCCACGGTTCCCTATTAGTTCGTCAATGATGAGTTCGTCAATGATTAGTGCGTCAAAATCAGTTCGTCAATGACTTTCGTCAATGATTAGTCCGTCAATAAAATAGTGCCCCAAAAATTCATTAAACTGATAGTAATTTTAATCAGTCCTCCACTGATGGTGAATATTTTTCTAATAATTCTGCTAACGAAATGGAAAACCCTGGACCAGTTCAATTGCTTGAAGTTAAGTCTAAACGTGAGGCTTCTTTGTTGATAAGAAATGGTCCTTCAAAACCAGCGACAATTTTTTATTGGGATAGGATTGTAACAGATTACAGATACCTGGAAATGGTATAAGCTTGAGAGAAACGCTATATATCTTCGTCAAGATAGTAATCTTCAACAGTTAGTTGCAGAATTTGAAAATCGGCTGTCGATCCTATTCGTTATCTACGAACAATTTCTTATCATTTAGCTGAGAATTAGCATTTTTCTGAAAATTACTATTTCACAATATATTTTTAACAAGTTCTTAGCATTGACGAACTGAAACAATTTAAATTTGGCACTATTTTATTGACCGACTAATCATTGACGAAAGTCATTGACGAACTGATTTTGACGGACTAATCATTGTCGAACTCATCATTGACGAAATGATCAGTCACCCTTTCCACCTTCATTTCTTTTAAATTATTACCTTTTCCAGGAATTGCTGCACGCAAAAACATCGGAATAAGAAATTGACAGAACAGTGCTTCAGGACGTTCTGCCAGAGGACCAATAGCCTCTGATGTACAAATTAATTCCAATGAGAATGCTTGCTAGAATATATTTTTAAAAATATTTTTTAATTCTTAAAAGAATAACTGCTCCAAAATGCCCCAATCTTTGACTTTCTGCCCAAACAGTAAAAAGTCTCAAAGCAACAGAACAAAAAATTGAAGGAGGAATATGTGAATTTAAAACAGTATGTGAATAGACTGGCGTAGAAATGTGTGGCTGTTGTGGACCTGTAGGTTCTTCTATGGGGCCTAAAGTATCTCCAAGTGTTAGACGTAGACATAAAAGTGTTATTGTCTGAAAAAAATTTAAAAATAAATTTCTGTTAAAATTAATTTATTTACTTTCAAAGAATGTAAATGAGCAATATGAGGGGAATGCAATAAAGTTTGATATAGTCCAGCTAACCAACAACTAACAGCTTCCCAATTAGCAGCACTACGACGCATTGATGGTCTTTTAGCTATTTTAACTATTGTTTTGTCAAGTCGTCGAAGAATAACATTTATTGATGATCTACAAAAATAATTAGAATTTTGTGTATTTTAAATAAAAATATAGGTTCATAATAGGATTGTCGGATCCGGATCCGAAAAAAGACAGGATATCCGGAGATTTTCGGTTTGGATATCCGAGGATTTCTAACTATCCGACAACCCTACATAGTATTTATGTGTGTACCTATTAGTCTCAACAGACCAATCAACAATTGGAAGAACGTGAGTAAAGTAATCACGTAATCCATTACATGTAAGTGTTTGTGCATCATAAGGAGCTAATTTAAGTAAAGCGACAGCTACTTCACTAATTTTTGAATGACATCGATGATCAAGTAATTCAGGTACTCGAGTGGAGGAGTGTTCTGCAGAATGTCCACTACCTGATGCCAAAAGTTTTGAAAGTTCTTTAAGGCGAATAGATCCTCGGTGAATGAACATTGCACAAAGGGTAAGTAAACTTGAAAAAATATTTTTTAAATATATTTTCTTAAATATTTCTTGAAATTAGTCAATTTCGAGATAAATTCGGAGAACTGAGAGAAATTAAATAAGAAAAAACTCACGCATCTCTAGGCCCTCTAAACTGTTCTTTATGTATTTCAATATCCGTAGTTGTACCAGAATCTGCCCAACCTGCCATTGTAAGTTTTGGTTTAGTACCTCCAGTGTTGTTTATTCCTCCTCCAGAATAGCTTTGACCTCCCGTTGGTTGTTGTTTACTTGGTTCGTCGTCAATAATTGTTGGTGGATCAAAAAACTGAGGGGAATCAGCACGTTCATTTGTTGCTAGAAATGAACGGCTTTTACGTTCACGCACAGCAGTTGAGAATGCTTTAGAATTATCAAATTATTTTTTAACAATTCTACAATAATTTTAAGGTATTTAACGTTTTTCATTAATGAACACCTTTTAATTTAATCTAATCTAGCTATAGGAAGAAGGTAGGCCAAAAAAGGAGATCTCACGTCCGTGGATTTCGTGAGGAGATGGTTATTGAAATTTATTACCATTAGAAGCTCCAACGCCAGTCGCAGATAAAAAATCAAGTGAACGTGTTGGCCCTCTTGCCAAAACATCACAACTATTTGCCAATGCACGCATTTCAACTCCAAGTGTTGCAAAAGCAGACAATTCATGTTTTATCTCAGCAAAAGTAGATGCAGCACCAGTCATTCCAGCACTCTGTGAACGATGTCCAGAAGCATCCCCAACACCTCCGTTTTTACTTGTGGCTGCAGTTGCTGCATTACTACTTTCTTCTTCCATGTGTAATAAAAGATGTGGAAGCATTGACTGCATACAAAGTAACATTTGGTGACTTCGACGTGTTTCTGGGGCAAATGCACAAATTGTACTGAAAGTTAAAAATTTTTCAAAATAAGGTTAAAAAGTGTTACTGTAAAAGTATTATAGAATATTGTATTTTTCGATTAATTATTCTTATTAGATTAAATACTCCAGTGATATATTGAAAACAATTCTCAGAAATGATAATTACTGGTAATTATGTATATACCCATGGTAATTATTCAAGAATAACCAATAAGTAGGGAGTATGTAACAAAGATAAAATAAAATCATCAATAGCCGAATAAGGATATAATTGCCTATGTAAACCCAAGGAATAAACTGATAAAAAACGAAAAGAACAAAATTCTAAACTAAACTTACACACAACTAGCCATTGCATCTGTAAGGATTGTAAAAGTATTAGGTTCATCTTTATAACATAAATCCAATGCTTGTAAAGGTGTTGGATAGGGAAGAACACTTAAAAGATATTTAATATTAAAAAATCTTTATTCAAAAATTGCCTTAAAATTTGTAATTGGTCCATCGGTTCAAGCATTTTCTCCATTGCAAGTAAAAGAGAAAATAAATATTTTGCTTTAACTTTCATTGGACTAGCCTCTAAATCGTTATCATTTTGATCCAAAATATCAGCTATTGATCCAAACCTTTTTTATTTTCAAAAATTTTTTATTTAAAATTAAAAAAAATTACATTTGTAATAAAAATGGTTTTCGGTGAAGAATATAAAATTGTTTACAAACAAATTCAATTACTTGAGTGAAGAGACGATTAGGCTGTCGTTGACTTTAAAATTAATAAAGTTAATTTTAAATTTTTATTTTAAAAATATTTAATTTTTTAGTGGATGGGATACATTCAATAATAAACAGGCAAGTTTTTACATAGAAACTATGGCTAGATAACACTAGAAATTTTAATAGAATTATGATCTCTCTTTTAAAATTAAAACGTAAGCATTTAACATAACTCGTATTTAGTCAAAAATTAATGACTAAAATTAATTTTTCAGTAGCAGTATAAAAGCTGGATTAAGTTTTAAAAATCCTATCAGATTTTCAACTTTTCATCGAGTCCAACAAAACTCCAGCGACGCGTTCTTCAACTTTTCAAGCCAACTCTTCAGTTCGATACTTAACGTATGTCTTCGGAAGGATTGAGTTTGGCCCTCGCGGTCCCCGCAACCTATACGTTTCTTACAATTACTCTCATCTTTTTGATGCTTTCTGGGGCGTTTCTGCCTCTGCAATGTTGCTGCTGCAAAAAGAAGAAAAAGAAGGTGAATATATGTCGTCTATTTTCAAAAATATGTAATTTTATTTTTTAAAAGAGATTGGTTCGACCACAGCCTGCTCCTGCTGCAACGGAGGCTCCATCAGCACAACAAACGGTTGGACAACAGCAAGGTGTTAAGAAGTCTGTCAAAAAGCCAAGCGAGAAACCAAAAGAGAAGAAGGAAGGATCAAAAAGCAAGTCAAGTAAAGGACCGGAAATGATTGACGAGCGAAAAGAAGAAAAACAAAAGCAGTTGGCACAGACAGCAGTTGGCCTTCCAAAAATGAAGGACGACAAACACGACTCAGGAATGGCAGATGGTGGTGGCTACATGACATTGGACAAATTAGATCAAAATATATTTGTTCAGCACCTTCCAAAATTAACGCCAAAACTGGGTCCGCCAAAAATGGTTGATGAGGCACCTGGACAGAAAGGAATTGCTGAAGGGGCTGAATATCAAACTCTTGGAAAGCTGGACATGAATAGTATATTCGGGACTGCCAAGGGGGAAACGAAGAAAGAGAAGGTAAACCTTGAAAAAAAATTTTTCCAAAATAAATTTCTTTGTTCATTTTTAGAACAAGAAGAAATCAAAGGATACCAACCAAACACAGGACACAGCCGAACAAACAGATGAAACCGAACATACAGATGCATCGACCGTTGAAGTAACAAAAAGTGAAGAGAAGAGTTTGGCTGAGAGCAAAAAGAAGAACATTTCAACGAAGAAAAATATTTCCAAAAAGCTTCAGAAAAGTAAAATTAGTTCTACTCACAAAAAGGGTAAAAATGACACAAAGAAGGAAAAGAAGCCTCATCATCATCATAAGAAAGGAAGCAGCAATGAAAAGACAAAGTCTCAGCCATCTCTAAAAGAAGAGATCAAAAAGGAGGAAAGTAGTATGGGTGATACAGCTGGTTATGAGGTAAATCTGGGGCATTCTGTTTTTAAACAAAAATTTCTTTTTTCCAGACGCTGAGCAGCCTTGACCGTGCCATATTTACACAAAATAGCTCCGCGACAAAATCTGTTGGCGGGGAAGATGATGAGTAAAAGATGACTGATGCTCCTTCTTTTCGAACGGCTACTGTAATGTGTCTAGGAGAAAAGATGAGTGGTAAAATGATAAATACCGATAAGATTATTTCCCTTGCAAATAGTATACATATCTTGTATTAAAATTGTATTTTTGTTGAATGTTTTCTTGTCTATTAAATGTAATCTCTTTAAGAAGGAAAGGCAAAAGATTGAAATAAACAAAATTAAAATACTCACCAATAACAACGTAGTATTGTAGGCATAATTAGGAAGAATCCTTGAATAGCAAAAAGTGATTGAAAGTGAATACTCATTGTTAAATAAGCAGTCATACAACGACGAAGAATTAAAACGTCTTCACAATGAATTATCTAATAGAAAATTTAAATTAAAAAAATATTTTTTTAAATTACCATCACACCATTAATTACATTTATAAATAAATGTAAATCACCAAACATAAATACATTCTCCATTTTTTCAAACATATTTGACATTAACTAAAAAATTAGAAAATTTTTGAAGGGGAAGGTAAAATTTTAGGAGTTAAAAATGAGAGTGGCCGCAACAGAAAAGTACCGAGAAAGACATTTTACTCAAATTTTAATTCGCAAGTTATATCTTACATTTGCCCAAGAGAATTTATGTAAAGCATCCATTGTTTGTAATTCATCACCCCATAGCCCTTGATACATTCCAAAGCACGATTCTACAGCTTTGCGAGGAAATGATGGTAAATGAGTGAATTCGTCATGAAGAAAGAATATTCTTTGGGGAACAACTGATTCGGGTGAATGACGGAGAGCATCTAAAAATTAATTTTAATAGGCTTTGTAAATATTGAGAGTTCAAATTCTGAATACGAATATATATTTTAGGATGGGGATTTTTTAAAAGCAAAACTCATTTTTAGGTCTTTTAAGTGTCCATTCGATCCTCTAGTCAGAAGATGAAAACCCTTATTGATAAGGGACTAAAAAGCGGATACGGTCTGGCTAAGCGATTCAACACTAACAATAAATATTTTTAAATTATTAAATTCACTATGTGTAAGAAGTACTTTTCCAGTTTCAATAAGTTTTTGATGAAATGAATGTTCTCGAATTCTTTGTTCTGCTGTTTCTGCATCAAGACGTAAAAGTTGTAATTGAGGATAAAATGAACGATGAAAGAAATAAAAATCTCTTTAATAAAAAAAAATTTTTTTTGGAAAATAATGGTTACTTTAAATTACCGAACATAAGAATTTGGATTATGTAAAATAAAAGTTTTTGGATCATAAAGATAATATTGCTGTTGTTTGTTTAAAATATTTTCTTCAATACCAAAAAAGTGAAGAGATTCGTTAATTAAATGCTGAAATTGTGTTTCTTCCAGTACTGGAAATTGTGCTGGAATTCCACTATAACCAGCACTTTGTAATTGATCTGATGGAAGGCCATGAACTAATACCTAGTAAATTTATTTTTTGAATAAAAAATAATTAATTTAAATAATTTAAATGTCTCAAATAAAGACAGAAACACAATATTAATTTATGAAAATTAAAAAATATTTTTAAAGGTATTCCATAATATATTGACTAAAATAACACTAAAAATTAATTTTATTTCTTTTAATTTTTTTTAAAAATTAAAAATACCTTTTTAGCGCTAGGTAAATTAGCAGTAATCATAATAGCTTGGTCACATTGTTCTTTTTTTAAAGTTTGTTTCAAGTCTTTGAAATAAAGACCATGAACATAAGGAACAATTAACCAACAAACAGATAAAGCTAAAGCCAAAGAACGATCACTTCCCCCAATTTCCCCTCCTTCATTTCCTCCACTACCTCCTCCCGGTGTTCTTACATAAAACATTACAAGTCCTAATAAAGCATTTAAAATTGTATGTGCAGTTTGTGGGGGTAAAGGGCGAAAACGAAGAACGAGACGACGAAGAAGTGCAAGCATTTGTTTCTATAAAAGAATATTTTAAAATAAATTTTAAAATATTTTTAAAACTTGTTTGTCACGATTTGTAAATTTTTCAAAAAAGTGACGAAGAAATAAAGCTGTATCTTCAACTAGGCAATTCCAAATTATATTTCGGCAGGTTTCGCCAACTAAAAATATTTATGAATTAATAGAGTATTTCCTCTGATACAATGCCCCCTCAAATAGAATACCCCTCTGGAGGATGATTTAAAAATAGAATGCCCGGGCATTCTAGTATATAGAAAATGGCTATTATAAATTCAATGCAATGAGTTTGTACGGACTTAGACTACTTTTTTGATTCTTTTTAAATAACGGCATTGAACCAAAATAAAATTAAAAAGTATTCTGATGTGACATAAATGAACTAATAAGACGGAAACTTAAATAAGATATTCAAATAAAAACACCTGAAACCCCTCCATTGTCAACTTGAGGGTCATCTAATAATTCCACAATTGTTGGTACAACGGAAAGTATTGAAGAAGGAAATAAAGGTTGTGCCACAGGTATAGCTATTTGTCTTGTAGGAATGGAGAGGGCTGTCTCTGCTATAGTAGATTCATCTCCACCTGTTACACCTGAAGTTGAATTATCTGCTTGAACAATTAATTGTTGATGTTGAAAAAGTGCTGGTTCATAAGCAGCCTGAAAATGGGAGTAGAAAAATAGGTTTACTAAAGAATATGCCAATTTTGACACAAATAATTTAGATATAGTTAGTATTTCGAAAGACTTGTTAGACTGACCGATGCGTGATGTATTTTTTTAGAAAATACTTAAAGTCAATCAGCTTGAAAGTCATTTAACGGTTACTTGATTAGATGGTTATCGTCAGTCGAAATAATTATTGTAATCATTAAATTAATTCTTTAAATAAAATTCTGTACTTGTTGAACAATAGCAGTTGCTCTAAGGGGAAATTGTTCTCTCAATTCTCTCTGCCTTTCCTCAGCTCTCCTTAAAGCTTTTCTAACCATTTCTTGTTTTTGTTTTCTTCTTGTTCTAGTCATTGCCATAATTGTTTGTGTTGTTGATTGTTCTTCTTCTTTTAATGATAATTCTTCTATTTTAGTTTTTAATGGTGGCATCCATGGTGGATCGACAATAGGTACTTGACTTTGGCCAATTGAAGGGGATGGAAGTGTAAAGTCAATACTTGGTGGGGGGACCTAAATAAATTAAATTATTAAGCTGTCTGATAAAGTTTGCTGTAAAATATTTAAAGAATCCCAAAACCCAACGTTTTCTTTTATCTAAAGCAAAATCTTTCCAAAATTTACTTTAAATAAAAGTTGGGCCCCCTCTTCCAATTTCAACCAAACATGAAAACGTTGACGCCATAGAACATAAAAACGTTTAATAGCTAAAGTGCGAACAGAAGGATCAGTTGATGCAAGATCAGCAGACATTAAAGAATTAATTTCTTGGGGGCATTTAACTGCACAACAAATGAAAAATGCCGCTAAAAATAATTTTTTTTTATTTATTTTTAAATTAAAAGAGACCAGCAGTTGCTGTTAAATTAGAATCTTCAATTCGAGTAAGTAAAGTCCAAGCAATTGGAATAACAGGTACAAGTTGTTCCACTTTTATTAAAACAATACTTTTAAGAAGTGTAGAAAGGGGTGAATGAACTAATCCTAATAATTGTGTTTTTAATATTCCAAAAATAGGAGAAGGTTTTTGTTGCTTAAGTTCTTTAGGTTCAGCAATTGCTTCCATTTCCTTTTATTTTAATTTTATTTATTTTAATTAAATATTCTCCCTTACATCCGTCTTTTTAGCCTTAATCTCCTCAATTTCCATTAATTTTTCAATTATTAACCCTCTCAAGGCGAGAGGCATTCGATCAACACCGCTTTGACGGACATTTGCACTCTCTCTTCTGGGAGGGTTTGAAGAATGTCTTTTCTTTAAAATTAAAAAATACTTTCAAAAATTCTTAAAATAATTCTTCTACTTGTGCATTATGTTGGATACTTTGCCATCTATCAATAAATTGTTGACGCCTGTCGATTCGTCCCTCCAGGAAATGATTGCCATAAACAATAGATAAAGCTTCTACAAGACGTAAACATTGTCTAAAAATTAAAAGAGTAAATCCAGGGGAATGTCCTAAAATATTTGAGGAGTTTAAAGCTTTTGGGGGAGCTTCTCTAAAAACAGAAGTAACTTTAAAAATCTTTTGAGAGGAAGAATTTAGGCATAGTATTATTATTAATTTTTATCAACCTATATATTCTCTCAAAACACCATTTAGAACAAAAATTTTCATGAGCACATGTAAATCCATAGCGTTGACTAAAAGCTAGAAGTGTCTAAAAATAATTTTTATATTATTCACAAAAATTCAAAAATATACAAATTACCTTTAACCAAGGCATATTTCTAATCATTTCTTCTTCATCATCCCCTTCAGCCTGCTCTTTTTGTATAACAGAAGCAGCAGTTCCACATGACAAACGTTCTGGTGAATGAGGAGAAGGTTGTTGTTGTTGTGATTGTATTTGCTGTCCATCTAATGTTGGTTTAAGTCTAGAACCTTTAAAGGAATAAAAAAAAATATTAATTTTAAGAAATCAAATAAAAAGAGAAAAAGGCAAGCAAAACAAAAAGAAAGAAAGCAAAAAAACACCTCTTTGAGCCATACTAAGCATGAAAATAGGTGATCGAGAAGGACCTCCTTGTTGATTATTTGTTGTTGTTTGTTCAGAAGAAGAGGGTATTTCCTCCGAATTTGCCAAAATAATATTTTCATTTTCCCCTAATTCCAAATCTATTTCATCATTATTTTCTGTTCGGCTACGCCCAGCACGCATTGAATGTCTAGGAATTAATGAACGAGATACTCGAGTTTTGAATGAAGTTGTTCGACGACGACGATGCGCAAAAGAAACCATTCGTTGTTGTTTTATTCTATCAACAACACAAGGATCATCATCTGCTGTAGCACGCCTTACTAATGGAACTAGAGAATAAAAAGAAGCAAAAAATAAATAGAAGCAAAAATAAAAGCAGACCTCTATTTTAAATTTAAATAAATATGATTTATTTATGCCTATATTGGAAATTTGATGGCCTAATTAGCCCAAAAACATTCAATGTAATAATTAAAGTTTGTGGCCAGAAAAACGATATCTGGCACGTTTAGAGAGATTTAAAAAGGAGTACAAGATATTTTAGATATAAATGTTCAGTTTAAGTTAAAAATGTACTAGCTATAAGGGAGTAAGTAAAATAGAGGAAAAATATTTTTGCATGAAATGAGAAGCTAATTTAAAAAATTAAAGCGATTTTTTAGAAAAAGCAAAAATAATTAAAAATAAATTATTTCCCTCACCAGACTCGACATAAGTTGATTCTGGCACGTCTACAGGCTCTACTGCAGTAGAGGGATGTTGGTGTGCTGATTTTGAGAATTTTCTTATTCTAAAAATTTTTTTCAAAATTTTTCTATAAATATATTTTTTACCTAAAGGATTCTCTAAAAGATCTATTTAAATTAGGATTAAATACAGAAGAGGATGTGTCAACAACAGAAGAAGCACTAGGGGGAGGTGTTTGTTGTTGGGCAATACCTCCTGAAGAAGGAGAACTTCGTTTAAGAAGGCGTTGTCTTCCTTGAGCTAATCGGCGAACTAAAATAATTTTAAAGACAATTTAAAGTAAATTTTTATTTGGAAAATAAAAAGGAAAGGAAATTTTGGAAAATAAAAGAAAATAAAGTTTAAAGAAGACAGAATTGAAAAGAATAAAGTTTCTAAATAGGGTTGGGGGCCCGGTCCGAAAGATCGAGTCGGGTTTCGGATTTTGCCCGAAAAAGACTCGGTCGAGCCGGCCCGAAAAAATGACTCGAACGTCGGCCCGACTCGAAACCCCCAACGCTATTTTTAAGTAAAGAAAGCTTAAAACAAAAGCAAAAAGCGTTTAAAGAGACAGAAAAGAAAAGCAATTTAAAATTAAATTGTTGTTAATTTATTTGTTGTTATTGTTGTTGTTATATTTTTAAACCTGATCTAGAACGGTTATGACTACTTCCAAAATCTTTTCCAGCCCCGGCACTTCTTCTACTTTTTTCGCTTCTAGCTTTATCAATAATTAATGGAGGGTATTTTCTTTCTTCACTTAAACAATTTCTTCGTTGAAAATTATTTTTTTCTGTTTGTAATAAATTATTAATTAATTCTATTGGGTCATTCTGCATTAATGGAGAGTAATAATCAACTTTCCCAAAAAGACGAGAACGAGAGGCAAATCGAAGAAAAGTAGAAGATAATGAAGAAGGAGATTGAGTATTAGAACGAGGATGGATATGGCGAGAATATGGCGATTTTTCTGTTGAGACTTTATGTTAAATAATTAATGTATGAGGTATTAAATAATTAAATAGATTTTTTATTTAACGAGATAAAAATAAATTAAATTAATATAAATAATATTTTAGAAAATTCTAATTAAAATAAACTTCCAAATTATTTAAATATAAACTTTATAAATAAGAAAAATAAAAATCCAATTATTTGACACCCATTTTAATAAAAATTCAAAAAAGGCAACGCTTAAGCTAAATAAAAATGGCAAAAAGCAGAAGGAGATGAGTAAGGAAAAATTTAATTATAAATATTTTTTATTAAATATTTTTCCATTTATTTAAATAGTAATTCCCCCTTACCTTTTCCAGTTTTCTCTAAAAGTTGTTGCTGCTGAAGTAATTGTAAATGTTGTTCTTCCCCTACTAAATCATGTGATCCTCTAGGGGAATTTTCATCATCTGCTGTTGAATAACTTATACGGCGTTCCGGATGTAATTCATTAATTGAATGGACAGAACCGCTAACAACATCTAAATGTTGTTGTTGTTGTAACATTTGAGGGTTAAAAGTATTTGATAAAATGGACCAACGACGATTTGACTAAATTTCAGTTTGTATTTGTGAGGCATTAATTTTAAGCCTCGTTAACTACCTGTAATCGTTCCAACCCACTAGATACAGCACTATTTGCTTTTTGAGAAAGTTGTCTGCTACGAGGTAATAATTGAAAGGTTTCACGAAGAAAAGAAGTTATTTGTTGTAAAAGCATACAAACCATTAATTGTAATGCTACGGGAAAAGCAGTGCCCAATCCTTTTCCTAAATTTTTTGAGAATTAATAATTGGAAAAAACAACAGCTCTGACCACACATTAGACATTCCAGTTGCGTCTTATTTAACTAAACCTAAGGGAATACGTACCAGAAATACATTACATATTTTTCCTATTTTATTTGGTGTATTTAGCCAGGATATTTAACACTGTTATTTAACCCTTAATTTCTGGTATGGACCCTGAGGTTTCTTTTTTTTCTTTTTTAGAGGGTCAATAAAGACCCCCCGTCCCAAAAATTTCCTATATATAGTATAATTTGAGAATATTAAAGGGGTAATTATAATTAAGATAATATAACAAAACAATTTTTAAAAATACAATTAATTTACCATCTTTATCCCCTGTATTCACAGTTCCATCATCCAAAAAATCCTCCAATTCATCCATTAATTTTAAATTCCGTATTTCTGCAGTACTTTTCAATTCCGTCTCTAAATCTAATTGACGTTGAAGTCGAATACCTAACTGAAAGGCCCAAGAGAAAAGAGCCCTCCCAATGGCCCGTTGCATTAAAGCCGTCCGACGAGAGGCTCCACCACCCCCTCCTATACGAATTGAACTTTGTGGTTGAAGAGGTGTTTGAGGGGCACATCCTCCACTTCCAGTTGCTGAAGAAGTAAATATTCGACCTGGCAAAGACATTCCACTGAGAAAACATTAATTGAATTGTTTGATTTTTAAACAAATTACCTTCGAATCCAATCTGGCCATGCACCGTTATTGCAACGATGAACAAAATGGATACATTCAAGTAATAAAACAGCCCTATAAAAATATAACAGAAAATTAATAAGGAATAATTTTAACATATATTTCTGTACCTCGAAAGTACAGTAGATTTCAATTCAGGAAGTGCAGCAATTAAAGGAGCGTCTGGAAAAGTGCCAGGTTTGCTGTTCTCTAGAATAAAAGCAAAACGTGCCGCTCCTTCTCTAATTTCTTTTATCTACAAAAATATTAATTTAAAAATATTTTCTGACAAAATCTGAAAACCTGAACAAATTTTCGTTGAGGCAAGAAATTTGGAATATTTTGAGGTGAACTGGCTGATGGCTGATCAAAATGCCTTCCTCCTTTTTCTTCACCTTCTATAATTCCGAAATGAGCTTTCGGAGCTGCTAATCGACTTGGAGGTGTTGCTCGAATATTAGAGCCCGTAGTAGACTTTCCTCCTCCTCCTCCTCGCCCTACACTCCCAGTATCTAAAGAACCTCCACCACCTAATGAACTTTCTCTATCATCTTCTACTAAATTTGTTGTAGTTTGTTGTTCATCAGATGTTGCATTTAAAGAACCATCATCCTCTCCAAAATTTATGACAGTTTGATCGGAACTTGTAGTGCCATGTCGGGCCTGAGGAAAAATAAATTATACCCCTTATAATGAGATTTATCATAAATCGTCTACGTATCTTATATACGTATCTTATATGTAGTAAGTTCAGCTTTATTATTAATTCTCACTCCTTTAAGAAGTCCAAGTAATCGTCCAGTTGCCCCACCGCCTTTTTTTGTCGAAGAATTTTTGCCTCCTCCCTTTTTCGGTGCTAAAGTAACTGTTTGTGGTTGAGGACTTCCAAGCGAAGAATCGTCCATTGATGTTGAAGGGTGAATTCTAAGTGGTGGAGTAGATTGTGTTGAATCCCCTCCTCCACCATTTACACCTCCATCACTATCAGCACCACCACATGACCCAGTTAATTCTTCTTTAGTTAATGTTGTTTGCATCCATTCTCTTTTTCTAAAAAGACCACGTCTTAATGAAGCAGCATATTCTCTTGCTGGGGCAATTGATAATGATTGTTGGTTATTGTTATTTGTTGTTATTGTTGTTAATTTATTTTTAGAGGTTGAAGGTAATGTATTTATTGTTGTTGAGGTAAATTGTGAAGATGGTGGAGGTTCACTCCATGGACAACGAGCAGAACCGATTCGGTTTATAGTTTTTGCAGACATGGCACTCTAAAGAATTCTGTTTTCTAAATGATTCTAAGATTTAATCCTCCAAGAAACGAAACTAACAACCCCGTTATCTGATAGAAGGGTTACAGTGGGGATCGTTCAGAAAGTAAAAAAATGAATTAAAGGAAAGTTAATTATATTTAAGAAATTTTTTCTTGCCATTGCATATCTCCGTAAAGGATTTCCATGGTTCTCAAAAGTATAAGCTATCAACATTCTAACATCCTGTGCAAGGCTCATATTTTCAGGTTGCCATAATTCAGCTGAAGAAGCAGTTAATTTAGAAAGTAAAGGTCCAAGTATAGCGCTCATCAAAATACTTTCAATACCTCCATAAGCTTCATTAAAATTATTTTTGTAGGTTGGAGGCATTTTTGGAGTTAAATTTGTTTTGGTTGTTGACTGGGTTTGTTGAACTAAAAAATTAAGTTAACAAAGATTTTTCCTGGGGGGAGGGGGGGGTTCTAGTATTTTTATCGTGATAGAAATATTTTTTTAAATCTACATATTCATTTTACCTTTCCCTCCACTAGTTAATATACTTCGTTGATGTAATTTATTAAAAGATGGAGAAGCACGGCAAAATATAGTTAATGAATGTAATGTATCAACCATTTGGGCTGTAGGTATTGACTTTACTAATTGACGAAGAAGTTCGATTAAAAGTTCAGAACTTGAATAAAATGATTTTTAATAACAAATACTAATGGGTTTGACTCCTTTACTATATCAAAAGATGAAATTGAAATCCCTAAATAATTCACATTAGAAAGATTTCTTTACTAAAAATTTCTTTACTTTACTAAAATTTTATTAATTCAGAAGTGCGAAAAATAAGATGAGGAAGAGTGAAAAATAGATAGCAATTCTCAAGGGCGAATTAATAATAACTCGAATTAATCTCTAATCATTTAATTTTCTGCCCAATTTTCAATTTAAAATTAATTTACTTAATTCTATGCATTTGTGCAATTAAATTCCTCAATTTTATTCTTAAAAATTCTGCTTGAGGACATTTAACACTTCCTTCATTACAACCATTTGGACAACCCAATTGAAGACAAACACGGTGTAAAATATGTAAAATATTTTCAAAGAAAAGACGAGCTCCATAAAATTCCAAATTTGGCATATTTAGTAAAGTATCACAAATATTCAATACAATCTAGAAAATATTTTATAAGAACTTTAATCTTTATGGCAAAATTATCGTAAACAATCAATCCTAGTTAGACAGTCCAACCTACATATTACTATTTAATAAGGGATGGAGAAAGCACCGTATAACCCCTATCAATTTCCCTCCCTAGATTAATTAGTCCCTCAAGCAAGGGGTTGAAACATAAATCACCCAGTGTAATTATTCAAGGAATTACGGCAATGAATATACCTAATTAGAATTCATATACCTAATTTACATACCTCAGATACTTTAACAACAGTACAACGTTCCATTAACGCCCCGAGGGTTTTAAGTAACGCTAACATAGATAAATGTCCGTTTCCTTCAATAAATTGTGCACTGCCAATTGCTTCTGGGAAGAATTGAGAATATTTTATTTGGTAATTTGATGGGGGTGAGGATTTGTCTTGAGGATCTGTTTGACAAGATGAAGGAGGGCAGATAGAACACCTTCCATGGATTAAAGAATCAGAATGACGCGAAAAAAGTGAAGGTTCGCTACGGCTTCGAGCATTTTTATTTGAAAAACCAGAAGCTATTTCTGCACGAGAAATCTGGAAAAAATTAATTTAGTTTATTAAAGATGTTCTGGGACAAGAACTCGATCAAGAATTTTGGTTGCTACGTCCGAGATTCTAAATCGATAAATTTTCGGTTCTTGGAGATTTTTCGATAACCGGAGATAAAATCTCCAGTTATTTTTATAAAACCCCTAGATACCTTTTTTGTCTGCTTAATAGGTAAAGTATTTGCTGAGATTCTTCGTCTACGTTTATCGCTATCAATTTTCGGTATTAAAAAACTTTGTTGGTCTTCTTTTTGTTTAGCAATTTCTTGTTTTTGTTCAGCAACACTACTTCGTTTTAAACCTAATATAGACTTTCGACGTTCTTTAATTAATGAAACATTTTCTATTGGAGGTTGTTGCTGTTTTTGAGGGGAAGGAGGAATGTTCGTTTCTTCAATTTTTTCTGTTGAAGGATTTTCTTGTTGTAAATCAGCCCAAGTTAAATATTGCTTTAAAATTGGGGGGAATTTTATATTTATGTAAGAGAATGAAGATACCGATTCAAGATTTGTTGTCTCATTTTTGGATATTTTTCTGTTTGCAGCAGTGTCTGAGTTACATCTGACAAAGAATATAGGGGAACATTAAACAGAATTTAGTATATAAAATAGAGGGGTTTTAAATATTGTGTGATATATGTTAATAATGCCACAAAATATTTCTACTACCTTGATCTAAACATTCCTTCATGTAAACATCTATATTGCCGCATTGCTATTAAACGATTTAATAAATATTTTACTGCCCAAAATACTCCTCTTTCTGCCCAATTTTTAATTAATAAACATCTAAGAACGGCAATATCCAAATAATTAGCTTCGTGAGGGTCTGCTGTTAAAGAAGCTGTTGAAGGAAAAGGAGAATCACCCGCTGATTTTTCACCTAATCCAACACTCATTTCCGAATCTGAGCGTTTTGTAATTATTTTTGATAATTTAGGGGTGGGAGGAATTGGAGTATTCTGTTGTTGTTTTGGTTGTTGTTTAATTTTTTGCTGATGTTGTTGTAATGGACGGGCAATAATTGTTTGTTGACTAGATTGGGATGTACTGTCATCTCCAGATAAATTACAAGTCTAAAATAATTTATAGTTTCTTTCTTATTTTTTATTTTATCAGACCAATGTTCGATGTGAGGATTTTGTTGTAGTAGTAACTAATATATTACTACTACTAGAAACTCCTCCTCCTCCTCCAATTATTTCTTCTTCCTCTTTTTGTTTTTCTACTTCTTGTTTCTCAAATTTTGTTCCATTTACAGATTCACTGTCAATTGAAGCCCCAGAACATATTTCATTCATCTTAACAATTGGAGCATTAGCCCCACCAGTTAAAGACAAATTAAAAGAGCTAAAACCGCCATCATCAGAATAATGAAAAAGATCATCAATTTTTTGTATTCCATTAGAGAATCCGTCATCATTTAAAGAATCTGGAGAATTTTCAATATTTTTATTTGAATTGAAGGCATTGGTTGTCGTTCTAGATTTTCTTAAATTATTTAATTCTTGCTGTGATTGTTGGTCTGCAGCAGAGGATTTATAATCACTGACACTTCGGACAATTCCTAAATATTTTTATTTTAAAAATACATATTAAATATAAATCTTTCTTTCATTAAAGAGATTTGTCCGCGGTAGTCATTCAAAAGAGAGTGGCAAAAAATCAAGGTAAATGGAAGAAAATCCGTTTCAAACGTCCAGGTTTTTATGAATCACCAAAAATTAAAATTAAACAATCAAAAAAAGGTTTTTGCCTTGTGAACTACTAGTCCCCAAAGCTAATTGTTGTTGTTGTTTATTGCCAATTTCCTCAACTTCTTGTTCTACAATTTTATTTTTATTCTTTTTCTGCATCTCCAATTCTTGTAATACATTTAAATCAGTTCTTGGAGGTTTTGGTGGAGGAATTGCTGTCGTATTTATTTGTTGAGAGGAGGAGGAAGAAGGGGGAATCTGTGAAGGTCTTCGAACACTCACAAATGGAGCAAATGCTGATGTTGCTAGTGGGGCTTTCTCTCCAATATAAATACCCTGATCAGCAGCAGTGCTTTAAAGAAAATAAAATAAATTTCTTTTAAAAGATTTATCTATTAATCTGAAGGGAATACAATTAAGTTATTTAAAATAAAATTTAAAAAAAAAGTATTGAAGGATGTGGAATAATTAAACTCATCGAACAAATAAAGGCTGTACTTAATCTGAGTACAGCCTTTATGAGAAAAGCCTTTTGCTTTTTCAAAAACGGTAGATTAACATCCAAATGGTATATTTCCGAACATCGCCTAATACTCATAGTTAAATAAAAATCTCCACACCTTTGGGTTCGCTTAGTCCAAGGAAGCAAAGTAGATGTATTAAGAAGAGGTAAATGATTACGTCTTTGTTTTACAGGCGCCGAGAAACAAATAAGTTCTGGCAAACGTTGTTGCCAAAGTGCTGTCCAAAGACGAAAACCACTTTCTAGTCGAATATGCCCCTCAATTTCCTCCTCATGAACGACATGAAAAAGAGGAGCAAGTAAATAAACAAATAATTGAATTGAAGAAATTGGATAGGTAAACTGTCGAACATTTAAACAATTACTGGTATTAGTTGAAGGTGCTGACATTTCATTGCTCAAACTGTTTAAAAAGGAGGATAAATTTTAAATATTAAGTTAAAAATATTTTTGTTAGGATAAAAATCCGTCTTCTCTTCCAACTAGAGATCTAAAATTTACCAACAATAAGAAACTTTTTTGCCCTTTCGGGCGTCCAAAAATTGCACAAGGCACTGCTTTCGCAGGCCAAGGCGGGCAATTGGTATAAGTTTTCAATCAGCAATAACAGCTCCTCGGCTAGGCCTCATTGGACGCTGTACTGCCCGAGCGCAAGGCTAAATGGTTTGTTGAAGGAAAATTAATTCAGTTAAAATAATATGCTATCTTATTTGTGTAGTAAATAATAGCGAATGTACATTTATTTTTCTATTATCTTTCTTTTCTTTAAACGTTCTAACCTTCTTCACTCACTTATATTTTATTTCTTTTCCTTTCATTTATTAATACAATTTTAATTTGCTCCTATTCTCTCTCTCTCTTTCAAAATAATTCTTGCTTTATGAATTTTCAAAGAATCTCTTAAATAATTTCCCAAAAAAATTTCTATTGTTATCGGTAGGGTTGTAAATTATAGGAAATTTTTCGGATATCCGGAATCGAAATTAATTGTCCGGAATCGGATTAAAATTCGATATCCGTAACCGAATTAAACTTATAGTTACTAAATTTAACATTCCATATTTATTCTTATAGTACCACTGTGGTTCTATTTTTAACCACTCTATATTAGAGACTGGTTCAAATAGAGATGTGATTATGTTAGAATAACTAACTTATACATTTGGCTATTTTCTAAACTCATTCCTGTAAAAATGGTTGATAAAAATTGAGGGAATCTCTCATATTTTTTCCAAATTTTTTTGCTTAAAAATAACCAAAATTTTCAACTAACCATTCAACATTAGCATCAATTAATAACCAATGTAATATATAAAGTATTTTAACTAAAGAACTGCTCATTGCTAAACTTTCTTCTTCTCCAGCTCTTTCTGTTAGTAAAGTAGCTGAACATTGTATAATATGTGGAAATGATGCCCGAACAAGATTCCAACGAGAAATTGAAGAAATAGCTTCGGATAAACTTGGACTTAAACCATGTAAAATATTTTGGACAATAACACGTTCAAATGTCTTTAAAGAGGAATTTTTAAAGAGGAAATTGTATTTTTATTTTTTATTTACCACGCAAGAAGCATCTTGTAATTTATTAATTTTTGAACCAAGAAATGGACTAAAATATATTTTAAGAATATTTTTAAATTACCTATATATTTAAGTAAATTACTTTGTTTGACGCCACAAAAATGATTGTATAGGTAATGGAATTGGCTCTGTTTCGTTTTCATCTTCAGAATTACTACAATTTTAATATAAATTTATTCGAAATATGTGAGATAAAAAATATTATTTAATAAAAACAAATAGGTAATAATATATTTGTGACCTGCAAAATCTGTAAACCGGGGGAGCGGGCATTGTGCGGGAGAGGGAATTGTCTCTTCCTGGTCATTAATATTTTCTTATTTTTGTCCAAAATATTAATTTGCCCTAAATACTAATTCCACAACCCCTATACAATTTAACTTTTAACAACAAAAATAAATTCGTTTATTTTAATTCAATTTATTATTTTTTCTTTAAACAAAAATTTAATTTAAAAAAATAATATTTAATTACTTTGTTTTTGTTTCATTTTGAGAATCACTACCAAAAATACCAGCACTCAAAGGCATTAATAACAATTGAACAGTACCGTGACTGCTGTGTTTCAAGTATCTAACATGCATTTTTTAGAAATATTTTAGGGGAAAATGATTAAAAAGAAGAAGATGAAAAAAATGGATTCTGAGTTCTTTTAAGGTTAATATATTTGGATCCAATGGTAAAATTCTTTTAAATAAAATAATTATAAATTAAATAATGAAAAGGGGATAAAGGTGAATTATAGTTAAAGATAGAATTCTCATATTTTTTATAATTTTTATAATTTTAATTTTTACATTTATATTAAAAATTAAGGTTGGCGGATCCGGATCCGAAAAAGGCAAGATATCAGAAAATTTTCGGTTCGGATATCGGATCCGGATATCAGAAGATTTCCAACTATCCGCCAACGTTATCAGAAATCCTTCTTAATTTTTTAATTAAATTAATAAGGAAATTAAACTAAAATTATGTATATGAGAATTTTGAAATAGAATTTAAAAAATAAATAAAATGGTTAGTTAGTTATTCTTCTCTTTTTTTCTCAATTACATATAAAGAAAAGTATAGCTTCCAGCAGCAATTTAAAATTATTCATCAAGTATTGTTGACTTTTTTTGGTTAAATATATACCTTACACTTTTTTTGTTTGCACTCATTCCCTCTCTTGACTCTTCCAATTTTTTGCCAGAAAAATAAAAATAAACATATGGTAAATTCTTTCACAATTTCAGACTTTTTGCCATTTTATTTTATGTGGAAGAAGGAAAAAATTTTCCAGCAGCTTTTTATTTTTTAAATTAATTGTTGGAGGTTTAAAAAGGAGGGGTTAGTTTAGTATTGGCAATTATTTTAATGCAAAAAATATATTTCAATTTTGAATTTAAAATAAAATTTAGATATTATTTTTAAATAATAATATTTTATTTTTAATTAAAAAATAAATATATGTAATTAGGAAGGGCATTAGAAATTGTAATGAAAATTATATGCACCAGAAACAATTTAAAAGCTTTTAATAATTCCTTAGTCGAGATATAATAGTCAATACATTTGTGGACAATTAAATGTGGAAGAAAAAAATTAATTATATTTAAATTTACAAGAAAATTTAATTTCACAAAATATTTCATTCGAATGACGAATGTTTATTTTGGTTAAAAATAAAGTAAAAGCAATATGGCAAAAAAGTGATGAAGTGTGTACATACATATTTAAAAATAAATATAAAAAATACGTGAAGGGACAATTGAAAATCTCTACGGGAATTTATTTTTTACTTTATTTTTGTTGGGTGCTCCTCCTTTTTTATAGTTGAGTAAAATTTAGTGTTGAAAAGTGAAGAAAAACGAGGGAGGAACGGAAAATTTATGAAGTAAGAAAAGACGAAGCAATAAATAAGTTAGCCAAAATATGGAGATTTAAGGATTAATTAAAATAAAGCTAAATAAAAGGATTAAATAAATTTTGAAAATAAAGTTTATTTAGCTTAAGACAGCAAAATAGTGGCAACTGGACATTGCCTACTTTTGAGATTTTATAAAATTTCAGTCACATATTTTAAACTTTACCCAATTAAAAAATTATTTTTCTATTAATAAAAAATATCTAAATTAAATACCAAATAGAAAATTAAATTAAAGATAAGTATTTTCTCAATTAAAAACACTTCCAATGAAGATTATTAATGTTATACATATTTTCCTAAATGGTACTAAAACTAAAACTATATTTTCTAAAGGGTTGAACTTAATTGATAATTAAGAGTTTGGATATGTAATAAATAAAATTTTTAACAGATAACCATATTATAAAAACTACCATTGGATCCTTCTTCAAATATTTTTTGGTAATTAGTTAAAATAAATAAAATATAGGAAAAAGAAAATAAAAATATTTAAGAAAATTAAATTTAAAAAATTTAAGTAAATAAAGGTGTAATTAATTATTTTATATTTTATATAAAAAATATTTACCTCCTTGCTTATAAAAATATGTAGTTTATTAATTAAAAAATATTTTAGTATAATTTATTTTGAAAATATTTTATGTAGTATATTTCTAAATAAACTCTAAATAAATTTATTTGTCAAAAAATAAATATATTTTTTGTTAGAAAAGGAAAAGACAAATTCTCTTGGCAAATATAGAAAGTATATCTTTAGAGAAGCTGTTTTGCCCATCTTTTTCTTTGTCCATAAGGATAAAGATGTGTTGGAATGCTTGTATTTGTATATATTTTCTCGAATATATTTTTTGGGGAAAGGAATTTTCGCCTTAAATTTCATGTGAGGATATTTCACTGAAATAATAATTCTCTTAATAAAAACATTGGAAATGACTAATTTAATTTAAGAAAAATATTATACCCTCGCTAACTAAATGTCCTTAAAAAATCCTTAATTGTTTATGTTTATAAGTCCAAAATATGTAGTATAAAATAAAGATTTGGTTAAGATTGGGTCAACTACGTCTAAATCTTTTTATATTTTTTAACGATCTCCAGATATTTTTTTACAATCCCATGTCATGATGCAGTCCCGAGCATTAAAATTTTCATTTTCTAAGTTTCCGTTTTTTATTCAGAGTTGCACCCCGTAAAATAAGAATTTTTCCTTAATCCTAACTCCAAAAATCGCCGAATTTGTATTTAATATTTTTAAGGCTCGGATCTATCCATTTTATTAGAATCAAGTTTTATTGAGAGAAACAAATTTAAGAAAAGCATAAAAATAACTACATATAGAGAATGTCTAAAAATTGCCATCTTTTTAGCTTCTTTTTTGGCTTTTTTCATTTTTTTTTGCCGTCTATTACTTGGCCAAAACATTGAAGGAAAGTAAAAAGAAATGCAGAAATTTTCCCATATGGCTAACAAGCAGGAAATAAGCAAAGAAAAGTAAAAGAAAAATTAAAAGAAATAAAGTTGTGAATATTTTTAAATAACAAACACTCAATAAAATATTTAATAAACGAGAATAAAAAAAGAGAAAAGGAATGTATGCTAAAATAAAAATATTTAATTAAACTTTATCCTTACAATCAAATAAAATTTAATTAACATATAGGCGTACTATAAAAGTAAAAAATTTTATTTCAAACAAAAATCCCGTCAATATTCTGTGTTGTTCTCTTCTAAACTTCTCAACAATATGGCTGATGCTGCTGCAGGTGGTTTCTTTCTTGCATTGCTGATTTTTATTTGGTCATGTCTTCCCTGTATCATATGTTTTGGCGTTTTTGGCGGTGCTATAGGTCTCGTCGCTTACTGCATCAACAAAAGCAACAGAGAGGAACGGGAGAATGCCATGCGGCTCCAACAAATGGTTATCCAAAAGTCAAATTCTAATGGTTAGAATTTTTAATTAAATTTTTCTATTAAAATAATTTTCATCAATTTTCAGTAAACGTCTAATCACAACTACCACTATAGGCGATAAACAACAAAAGAAGTAAATAAATTAGAAGCGAGGGAAGAAAAATATGTAATTTTCTTAAATAATTTTGTTTTGTTGGATTTTGTTGTATATTTATTCTGTTGTTTATTGTAAATATTATAAATAAAAATAATTGTGTTAATTTTAAGGAAAACAATTAGGGAATTTTAATTTTAAGTGAGAAAAGAGTTTTTGGATACCCTTTCCAAGTTTTTCACTTCAAGCAATAAAAGTGAAATATACGTGAAGAACGTAGTGCGACACTTGCGGATGGACATTTGCGGACTAAATTTTGCGGATTGCGGACCGACATTTGCGGACCGACTTTTGCGGACGGACATTTGCGGATTGCGGACCGACTTTTGCGGATCGGACATTTGCGGACCGTTTTTGGGAAAAAAATTTTCTTTAATTAAATTTAATTTTCAAAGACGAAAAAATAATTAAGTATATTTTAATATCTTGGCTAAACTGCACTTTAGTAACGCAATCTAAAAATAGATGATTTATATGTCATTCGAAAGAGCTCGACGAGCTGAGTCGAATGACACAAAAATTATTCCGCGGAAAAAATTCTGAGCCGAGTTACAGACCCCTAAAAATTCAAAAAACCATAGGGGGGACCAAGCACTTTTTTGGGGTAAAAAATTCGAATATGCAAATGATAGGTCATTCGAAAGAGCTCGTCGAGCTGAGTCGAATGACACCAAAATCACCGAAAATCTGACTTGATTTGACAAAGTTATGACCGTTTGTTTTTACCCCTTCCACAAGGTTTTCGCGGAAAAAAGTTTTTGCCGCTGCGGAGGAAGCCGGGCATGTCGAGCGGAACGACGGCCGCCGCTTCGCTACGGTCGCCGCGAGCGAAGCGAGCACGACCGCAGCGAAGCACGGCCATCGTGTAGCGAAGACCATGCCCGGCCTACCCTCCGTAGCAGCACAAAAACAGTTTTTCCAGCGAAGATTCTGTTGGTCATAATTCTGTTCAGAATAATCCAATCGAGCTGATTTTGGTGTCATTCGACTCCGCTCGACGAGCTCTTTCTAATGAGCTATTATTTGTAAAATCGAATTTTTCACCCCAAAAAAGAGCTCACTCCCCCCTATGGTTTTTGACCATTTCGAGCCCTATATCTCGGCTCAGAATTTTTTCCGCGGAAAAATTTTGGTGTCATTCGACTCAGCTCGCCGAGCTCTTTCGAATGACATATAAAACATCTATTTTTAGATTGCGTTACTAAAGTGCAGTTAGGCCAATATCTTTTCGTTGGGCAATTTCATCAAAATACATAATAGCTTTTTGATCTAACAAGTTAAACAAAGTTTTATCGTTTATTTTAGCTCCTTACCTATTACATCCGTGGAGTTTTTGCTGCTGCGGGGGAAGCCGGGCATGACCATGTCATCGATGATAAGAATAGGATTAAGTTACGAGCCCAGAACCAGCTACCGTTGACTCCCCGCGAGGCGCGTGCCGCAAAACCCCGCGCGAAGCGCGGGGTTTTGCACAAGCGCCTCGCCTACTCTCAATAGGCTTACGTTGACTATTTTGATAAAAAAATATGCCCATCGAAAAGATATTAAAATAAACTTAATATTTTTTTCATTTTTGGAAATTAAATTTAATTTAAAAAAAATTTTTCCCCAAAAACGGTCCGCAAATGTCCGATCCGCAAAAGTCGGTCCGCAATCCGCAAATGTCCGTCCGCAAAAGTCGGTCCGTAAATGTCTATCCGCAATCCGCAAATGTCCGTCCGCAAAGGTCGGTCCGCAAAAGTCGGTCCGCAAGTGTCGTACAATCGTGAAGAAAAATACTTCGACAATATAGAATACTTCAATCAAACTGTTTTTGAAGAAATTTTGAGAAAATTTTTATTCTTGATACAGAATTTACACTTAATTTGTAAACTACAAATATGCATTGAGAAATAATTTTTATATATCGGATTGTTGTTTTTATTTTTTTTTAATTTCTTGTCTGCCTTTGTTTAATTTTTAAAAAATTGTTTTTATAATTTTCATAAACGATCTCAAGAAAATTATCTGAGAGAAGTATCTGTTAGTCATTATTTAAAAAATAAAATAATAAAATTCTAAAATAAGTGTTAAAATTAAAAAAATTCCTGTATAGGTAGTTGACAAAGTTTTTATGAAAAAATAATCTCACAAATATTCTTAATCGCAACATTATATTCTCAATCCAAACTTATTTAATTGATTTAAACAACAATTAAAATGATAAAGATATTTTTTAAATAACCCTTACTTTTAAGGTTAAATAAAAAAATACTATAAAAGAACTTTCAAAATTTAATCCCAAAAAATCTGTCCGTTCTTCTAAACTTTTCTCAACAACATGGAATCTTACAATAATAGTATGTTTATTGTCATCTGGCTTATTGTTTTGTTACAGTTTCTTTTAATATTTGGCTGTATTGGCTGTGTTCTTCTCTACATGTACATTCAATACAAAAAGATTAGAAAAGATAAGGAGTATGTCAGGCAACTTCAACAAAACTATTTGCTCGCCCACAAAGCCAAGTTCTAATGGTTAGTTTTTGTAATTTTATGATTAAAATAAAGTTTATTTTATTTCAGAAAAGTTCTAATCATCTACTACTACTACTATAGACGATAAACAACAAAAGAAGTAAAGAAATTAGAAGTGAGAGAAGGAATGTTATTTTCTTAAGATAAAATATATAAATAATTTTGCTTGGTTGAATCTGTTGAATATTTCTATTTTTGTTGTAAATATGTATATTAAAAGCAGGTTATTGGTGTATTAGGGTTGGCTGTTCCAGATATTCGGAACTTCAAGATATTTTTAGGGGTTTTGTTTTAATTGAGAAACTGGCCAAAACTTAGGTATGCATAATTGTTTAAATTAATTTTAATTTATTTTTATTTACAGGGTGCGCCATAAGTAACCGGACACTTTTAAATTCCTTATAACTTTTTTTATTGTCAATATTTTTAATCGATTTTTTGCTTATTTTTTAGCTTATTCAATTCTCTATTATGGCTAGTCAACGTGATTCTATAATTTCTCTTTTTTTGAAAAAAAATTCAGTCCGCAAAATTTCATCTCTTTTGGATGTCCCAAAGAGCACTGTACAAGACACAATCAAAAAATTCTGGTGAAAATTTTTTGGGAGAAAATTTTTTTTAAATTAATTTAGTAATCATGGCACAACTAAGAACTTACAAAAAAGTGGAAGACCTCGTTCCATAAGCACTTCCAAGAATATCAAAATGATCAAAATGAGAGTGCATCGCAATTCTCGACTCTCCATGAGAAAAGTGGCTCGTGACACCGGAATAAGCGCAACAACCGTCAGACGAATAGCCAAAAATGAACTTGGGTTAAAACCCTACAAACTCCAAAAAGCACAACTTCTAACCGAAAAAACCAAAAAAGTTAGGCTCGAAAGATGCAAACTGCTCCTCCAGTGGCTTGCAGCGTGTTGTAAAGCCTTGGGCCGAGAGCCATTTCGGTCGCAGAGTCTGGATTTTCCAACAGGACTCTGCTCCGGCACACAAGGCGAAAGAAGTTCAGGACTGGTGCAAGGCCAATTTTCCTGGGTTCATAAGCGCCCAGGAATGGCCGCCCTACTCCCCGGATTTAAACCCGATGGATTATTCTGTTTGGTCCATTTTGGAGTCCAGGGTCTGTGCTAAGCCACACAAAAGTTTGGAGTCTCTGCGACACTCACTCATCCGAGAGTGGGACTTAATTACACTCAAGGAGGTGCGTGCTATTTGCGAAAATTTTTCCTCGCGCCTCCGCCTCTGTATCAAAGCCAAGGGTGGGCATTTCGAAACTTCTTGATTATTTTTGTTCCTTATTTAATTCTCTATCATCTGATTGTATTTTGATTTTATTTGATTGCGTTTTAATAAAGTTATGAGAGAAAACAAGTGTCCGGTTACTTATGGCGCACCCTGTATTAAAGTATTTTCTGTTAATTTATTTAAAATTATATTTAAAAATATATAATTCCATTTTATTTTATCTAAAAATACCAGTTTCCTAAACATTTTCCTCTAAATATATTTTCTCTTTTTATATCAATAAAATAATCAACACTATTAAGCCATTAATTAGCTTATATAAAATGATGGCGCTATTCCCGACAATAATTATGTACATGTTTTTTTTGTTTTTAATCAAATCTTTTTTTTTTATAATTAAAAATATTTATTTAAGTAATTATTTGATTTTAGTTAGAATTATAATTAGTATCATGGCAATTTACTTGTTTTTTAACCACTTTATTAGACGACGTTTACATTTTTGGTTATAATTAGGGATGTACCCCCGGCCAGGGAATTTTAATAGAAAATTCTCAAATTCCCCAATTTCGGAGGACGAGGAATAATTTAATTAAAAATTAGACAACCAAATAACTTTTCGATTTAATATTCTCGGCTTTCCTTACTAAGAAACTCTAAATCTCGTTTCTTTTTCTTACAATTATTAATACTAGAGATTGGCCCGAGACTAAATTTTGAACAAAAATCAGGTGTTATCGAAAGATCAATATTTTTCGAGATCTCGATTCTTTTACAACACTCTCCAGTCCAATCTCCAATAATTATTATTTATAGTTAATTATTATTATAATCTCCAATAATTATTATTTATCTCCAATAATTATTATTTTATACAATCTCCAATAATTATTATTACCTACGATACTCCCCAATTAAATAATAAATATTAATTTTTCCTAAAAATTTTATTTAAATTATTTGTTCTAAAACTTCTAAATATTTTTTTAACTTAAAAATATTTAGATTTCTAAACAAAAGTTTTTCTTATGCACCAAATATTTATCCATAATTTTCGACTTTACATTATTTTTTTAAATTTTATTTTAACATTTTTAAATTCTTCTTTAATTGTTATTGCTTGCACACAACAATATAGAAAAGAATTAAATTATTTAGATTATTATCTTGGAATAAGTCCTGGTAATGAAGACGGAGAAATCGGGGTTAAAGGTAATTTTTGTGGAGGAATAATTTTTAAGTTTATTTTTAAAATTTATTTAAATAAATTTTCTTTTTTCTTTTAATTAAATTAAAGTGATATTGAGGGGAAATAAATAATATTGAGGGGAAATAAAAAAAACTAAATTTCTAAATATTCTTTAATAATATTTATAAAACAATTTAACTAGAAAATTAAACTTTGCCCTTAAATTACTGTAAATAAGCACTCTATGTTTATTTCTCAAGTTATGTGAGATTATCCTTCAAAAACAAACGTTTGCCAGAATTTACGATATTTCTGGAATAAAATCAAAAAAATGCAAAATACTTATTAACTAAACATTCATGTACATTTTTATTTAATTAAATTAGAGCAATTAATGGATAAATATATAAATATTGCCTCTCAATTAAATTGTGATTTTTCTACAAATTGTTTATGGGCAAATGCTCCTTCTGATGGATTACTTGATAATAGCGATTTTTATCTTTTCCAAAAGAATAACGATAAATCATTTCCTATACAAGTTGGACCTGGAAATTCTCACCCAGAAATTGGTTATTCTCTTGAAAATATTTAAATTTAAGTATAAATTTTTGTAGGTACTTATTTTGCTTTTGCTGGGAATTTAACAAAAGATCCAAATCACGCAACTTTAATAAGTGCCCCAATAGCCTGTCAAAGCACAACAGGAATTCTCTCATTTGAGTTTAAGAAAATATTTTTTTGGGAAATTTTTTAAATTTATTTTTAAGATATTGGCTATATAATAATGCTAAAATTGAAGTTATTGTACTTAAAGTTAATCCGACGTGAATAATTTATTTTTAATTTAATTTTAATTAAATAATTAGAAATTGAATTTTTAATTTTTTGGTCTATTCTTTTAATTAAAATTCTATAAAATATATTTTTCGATTAGAATTGTTTACAATATTTTAATTTAAATTATCTAATTTTTTCTCTAATTAACCCAAAAAAATAATTTATTTTCTTTTCAAGTCGAGGCCATTTAACAGTAATTGAACGTCCAATAACTGACTGTCATTATTTAAAACCAAACGGTCTTTGCCAAGTAGAAATTAAAAGACAACCACAACCATTTAGATTAGCATTAAGAGGATTTAAATTAAATGACCAAACAATTGGTTCTTTTGTTTTGTTAACAAAAATTAAATATGAGGCTAATTTATGTGGATTTTATGTTAAGTATTTTTAAAATATTGTTATTTTTTGTAGATAAATAATTTTTAAAAATTATTTTTTTGTAGATAAACCCCCAATTTTTGATGCAATACAAACATCTAGATGGGTACATCAGAGAAAACCAATTATGACAACTTCTGATTTAAATTGTGGAAATGAAGAGGGAAATGAAGAATTATTTCAAGTAAATTAAAAAAAAAAATTTTTTTTGAAAGTAAAAGAGGGGGAAAACAAAACTGGAAATGTTCAGTTGCTTGTAACCTGCCCACAAAGAGTAACCTGTTCTCATTTTCATTCCCTCTTACATATAACAGACAGGTAGACCACCAACAGGATAGTCACTAAACAAACTTTTTTATAAGGAATTAAATTTTTATAAATAAATTTTATTTTATTTAATTAAACAAAATTTATTAATTCTAAATATTCGACACAACTATTTTACAATCTATCAAAAAACTATAGACCAATTTCAATTCCAGAACTCTTCCAATTTTTGACAAAGTCCTGATTTTTAATTTATTCTCTTTTTTAAATAAATAATTTCTTTCTTTTTTAAATATAAGGAATGTCTTTGGTTTGATTTTTCAAAAACAGCAAGTTCTAGTGTTTCCCATACAGCACATTGGTCTATTGGAGAAGCAACATATTTATGGGAACAAATAGTTAGAACGCCTTCCAAACCTTCTGGCCAATTTTATTTTCAATTTATCGACCCAATTGCCGAATTTCCCCTTCCACAATTACGTTCTGTACTTGTTCCGTGTACTCAAAGTCCTTCAACTCTTAGTTTTAAGTAAACTTTTTTAATTAAAAATTTTTTTGAATTTTTTCTTAAAAAGATTCTGGCTAAGTCCTGGAGTTCAAGCACAAATATGTACTTTGGGGACAGATAATGTAGCCTTATCTTGTGTTTATCTTAATGAAGCTGATGGTAAATATTAAGGAATTTAATTAATTATAAATTAAACTCTCAATTGACGAGGGCTAATTAATTGTTTTCCTTTCAATCGGGGATGTGACGGATTGAGAACAAAGTCGGATCGAGTCAGTTCTAACAAAAAAACGCGAAACTCCTTTTTTTATATTATTCCTTCTTAAAAATCCCTATACCGTACTTTCTCGACCCCGGGGGAATTATTTTTTCAACCCTTCCTTAGTATGGGGAATTAATCGAGTGGGGACATAATCTTAAAAATCGCCAAATATGTATATTCTAATTTTGAATTTAAAAAATAATTTTTCAGTCCCTGGCCCACTCACAGTAGATATTGATACAGCTGACCATCAACCCTTTAGGGTATATTTAAATTCTTGGAAGGATTAAATATTTAAATTTTTAGTTTGCATTTAATGTTCTTCGAGTAGACAGAGAAGCAAATGGGGGAGGGGCTGTAATTGCTTTGGATGAAATTAAATATAATGGTTAGTATACATACATATTACAAATACTTTAATTAAACTTTTACAAAATTTATAAAACAAACACAACAAAACAAACAAAAATAAATTACAAATCCCTATAACAATACAACAATTTCAATCAAATATTTTTATATTTTCTCAATTCTTATTTTTTCTTGCCATCCCCTTTGTCTGTCATTGCAGCAGACCATAGCATTTTTTCTTTTGAGAAAGGCACTTGAATTGTTGAACCAGGACCCCCACCAAGTTGTTGAGGTTTTGGCGCTGATATTTTTGTTGATGTAGTTGCTGCTTTTGGACTTTCTTTAGCTGAAAAATATTGGAAGAAAAATTTTTTTTGAAACAAAATTTCATAAAATCCAAACTAACGTTTTGGAGGATTTGATGGAGATTGCAAAGTAGTTTGCTGTTTTCCAGGTGGTGGTGGTGGTTGCTTCTTTTGCCCTCCACACGTGACAATACAAACACAGAAGCTAAAAGCGAATGGAAGAAGTAAAAGAAGCCATTCCATCAATAGAAGAGTAGTCAACGATGATCCTTCAAGCATTAACTGACCGAGCATTGTGTCCACTGACAACAAAGGCAAGAATGTGTGCCTGAAAATGTTTTGTGTTTGTAGATTGTTTTGTTGTTTGTTTGTAGTTGTTTTTATATTATAATTTTGTTCGTCTCTGGTATCAGACAAAATCTCTTCACTTCTCTTAACAATTGCACACTATCTCTCTAACATTTCGAATAACGAAATTAAATTAATAATCCATCCATTTTTTAAATTATTTTAAGGTTGGCTCTGCCATGAACATACTCCAACTACTTCCCCTTCACCAATACCTCCATTAGCTTCACTTCTACAATTAAGACCATTACCTACTGCCAATTCTGTCGATGCTTCTTTAGCTTTCCCTAATTCACTGTAAAAGTTTTTTTTTGTTTTTAAATTTTAATTAAAAATTTTGTGGACAGAGAATGTGATTTTGAACAAGGAGATCTTTGTCCACATTGGATGCATAATAGTTATAGTGATTCTATAACAGACGATTCTGGGGATGAAGCTGTAGATGAGACAAATAAGTATGAAATAGAAACAATTTTTGTTAATTTTTTATTTAAATATTTTGTCAGTCAACAACGCTTTCGTCTTGGCCTCGTCCCTCGCGGTATTTTGCCCTTACCATTTCCCATAGACGGCCGATTTCGTGGAAAATATTCTGCTGTTGCGGTTCTCGATTTGCGAGCTCAGGAAGAACAATTTGCCATTTTAACTTCACGTCCAGTTGATTGTGTGGATGGAGGGCGTGTTTCGGTCCTTTGAGATTTTTATTTTATTAGAAAATAAATTTAGTCCTTCCTTATATCAAGGACTGGACAGAGTAACAGTATTTTCCCCCATACAATTGTTTCACTTAAAAAATTCCCTCTTATTTTTTTTTAAATTAAGATTAGCTATTTTACCTCTCCTGGTGCTCAATTAAGTGTTTGTGCTAATGAACAATGTGTTTATCCAAAAAGAAAACGTTTTGGAAGTCAATCAACTTCAGAAATGTTTTTAAAAATTTAAAATATTTTTTAATTTTTTCTTTTAAAGGTCAGTTGCTCTAAATTCTGCTCGACCTTTCAGAATTAGAATTGTTGCAGAACGTAATCGTTCTTTCCCAATTATAAATGGATTTTATGAACCTTTTGTTTTAATTAAAAGAATTGGTTTGACAAAAAATAAATAATTATTTAAATTTAATTTATAGCAATACAAAACAAAGGTTTTTGCCGTTTAAAATCTTCAGAGGAAATTACTTGTAATTTACTTAAATGTTTATTTAATGAAGAAGGAATTTGTCGTTACAAATCTTTGTTTCTTGCTGCCGGAGATGTTCCTTTTGTACATAAAAAAGGAGAAGGCAAATTAACTATATTTAATTTTTTAAGGAGAATTAAAAAATGTTTTGTGGATATTATTTTTTAAATTAAAAAATAATTATTATATACTTGCTGTGGAAAAATTCAGTGGATGGGAGATGATATAGAACCATCATGGAAAGGGCCCAAACCGTAGCACAACCCGCACTTACAGAAAGAATATAAATAACCCATCATCGGGTTGGATGGTGCACAGTCGGTTGTGCTTCGGCTTTCCATGATGGTTCTATGCCATCTCCCACCCAATGAATTTTTCCACAGCATGAACACGTATATAATAATAATTTTTCGAGATAAATGTGTAGGAGAATGAGAAACGTTTTAGGAGTAGAAATTTGATAAAAATTTGGAATTAAAGAAAACCAATTTAACAAAAAATAATAATTTAATTAAATTTAAGGAATCTCCGCTCATTTTACTTCTGGAATGCGTCGTGCAGTTCTTCGTTCTCCCAATTTCCGAATTTCTTTAAATTCCCAAATAGAAATGCATTTAATAGCCAGTTTATCAACTTTTGGTTCTCGACTGTATATTTGTCCAAACGATCAACAACAACAAACTCAGAGAAAACTTTTAGCAGAAATAGAAACAATGGGGGAAGGAATGTTTGTAGAGGAAGATGATACACTTAAAGAATTGGGAAATTGTGAACCTTTACTTGGACCGAAAGTTTTTATTTTCTAAAAATATTTTTAAAAAATATTTTTAAAAGGTTGTTAGAAGTAAAATGGAACATTTAATTATTCAATTAGATCCAGAAATTAGACATTTCTCTTTAGTAGCAATTCATGACAAATTTGAACAATTTGGTGATGCACAAATATTAATACATTCTATTAAATTAAATGATCTCAATGGTCAATCAATTTGTTAAAAAATATTTTTTATTTTCATAAAAAGAATTCAAATTACACACGTACAAGATAAAGTTTCACCAGAAGTTCCGGTTCCTGGAACCGGAACTCAAATTGGATCCGGTTAAAATATCGGTTCCGGTGAAACAATGGTAAAAGACTGAAATTATTTATTTTTTGTTATTTATTTTTGTGAATACAATATTTTTTTAAATTTTTCCCTTCAAAAGAATGCCTTCTTTACATTTTTAAAAATTTTATTTCTATCTATTAAAAGGTGCTATCCTATATGTTATAGAGGATTTCGTTTTCCACATTTCCTTTTAACCAAACACCCGTTTTCCTTAGAAAATTAAAATCTCCTTTCTAGTTTTATATTTTAGCATAAAGAACAATACATAAATAACAAGAATTCAACAAAATATTTATCAACAAGAAAATTACATCCTTTTCTTCTCTCACTTCTAATTTCCTCACTTCTTTTATTGTTTATCGCCTATAGTAGTAGTTTGTTAGAGCATCTTCACTAAAAATTAAAAAAAAATTAATTAAAAGATACCAAAAAATTAACTAAAAACTTCTAACCATTAGAATGCGACCTTTGGACCAAATAAGCTTGTTGAAGTCGCATAACATCCTCCTTCTCATCTCTCATCTTTCTGTATTGAATGTACATGTAGAGACTAACAACGACACAGCTGAAGAATATGAGACATGGAATGGCAAAGTTCATTAGATTAATTAAATTCCAACGCCATATTTTAGAAATTTCCGAGGTTCAGTAGACTCTATTGTCGGTCCGCAAATTTTGGTCAACAAATCTCAGATCCGCAAAATTCGGGTCCGCAAAGTTCGGGTCCGCAAATTAAAATCCGCAAATTTCGGCGCGCCCTATTAAGTACACCGAGGGATATACTAAATAGGGGATAATCTAAAGTGAGGCTTTTAGATTTAAAAACATCTTGTACAATAATCGAGTTTTTAAAGAAAAATTGTATTTGCCTATTAAAATATAATGTCGAGTACTCTGGGGGTGTAAATAATAAACTATTTTTAGCAGAAATATTTTTCAAGTGGGAGTTAATAATGGGGGAAGTAACTAAATTAGAGAAAAATTGTATTTTTGAAAATTTCGAAAATCAGAAATATCAAAAGTTGAAATCGAAAATAGAAAGGAAAAAATCAAACTTCAGAAAAAGTTGTTTTATAAACGCTAAATTTTAATTTTTAACTCAAACCTATAGCTCATTTAGAATAACAATAAGAATTAATTTATAAATAAAAAACAAAAAAAAATTAAAAGAATTTATACAAAATCAATCATTTAAAAATCATAAAAGTTTTCTCTTTTTTCAATAAAAAATAATAAAAAAATCTTTTTTCTTTAAAAAAATTGTCGGAAGTAAATAAATATTTGGTTAATTTTGGTAATATTTCTTTAAGTTAATTTTTCCCAAAAATGGAAATCAAAAGTTTTTAGAAAAGCAAATTTAGCTGAAATTGTTGAAGAACAATTATCTTTATAATTATTGTATAGACGATTAAAGAAGTTTAAGCCAAATGGGATTTTACAAAGACGAAATGAAATTTTGGCAGAAATTATTTGATTACCTAAAAAATAAAAAGAAATTTTTGAAAGAAATTTTTTGAATATTCTGGGAACTAGGAGATTTTGAACGCCAAAATTCCAAAAATAAAATATTTTTGAAAAGAAAATTAAAAGCCAAAATTATTGAGAAAAATCCCGAATCCCTAGTAAATTTTGGAAATGACTGGAACAGGGCTGGCGGTTAAGAACAAAACCGAAGATTTCCCAATAACCGACGGCCCTCGTCCCCAGCAGAGCTGCGCAGAAATTTCAATTTTCGACTTCCGATTTTCGAAGATTTTTATGTTTTGACGCAGCTCTGGTCACAAGCCCAAGTCGCCATCCTTATTAATTTATAAAAAATAAATAAAAAGTACCTTTAAATTTAACAACAAAAATTACTTGTTGAACAGACAAATTAACATTTTGTTTCTCTTCTTTGTAATTAATTAATTTAATTGGAAATAATTTTTGTATTTTATTTTTAATTTTCTTTTGATTTTTTTCTTCAATTAAAATTTTATTTTCTTCATTTTCTGAAAAATTAATATTTTTAATTTAAAAAATTCTCAAAAACTTCTTTCCCATGGGCAAATACCAAAATCAGAATTATTTTCATTTAAAATTCTTTCTATAATTGCTGTTGTAATATTTTGAGAAACTTTTTTAATTATTTTTGTTGAATTTATTTTAATCATTTCTCCACCTAGAAAAATAAAAAATTTAATTTTATTTAAATGGAAAATAATTTAAATTCTTTTTGAGAAAATATCTGTTAGGTTTGACTGACATAAAACTCAGAATTGAGTGTATTTTATTTCAATACACAAATGTACTCGATTATCTGTAATTAGGGCTGTCGATCAGGCCCGTAGCCAGGGGGGCCATTTTTGGCCCCAAAAATTCGGCGCATAAAAATTTCCCCACCTGGCCCCCTCCGAAAAAAATCCTGGCCACGGGCCTGCTGTCGATCACTGGAAAATCCTCCTCGGATATCCAGAACCAAACCCCAGAAACTACATTTATGTCTCAAATATTTAAGCAAAATATATTTATTTACCTTTATACAAAACAACAGAAGTAATTGGTTGAATAGATAAACTTGTAGTAATCTTTTGTTGATTTTCTTTATAATTAATTGGAAATGTTTCTTGATTTTGAATTTCTTTTTGTTTTTCAATTAAAAATTTATTTTCTTCTTTTTTAAGAATACTATCATCACAATTTGGAAAATAATAAAGAAAAGAAGAAAATATCAAAAGAGAAACACATAAAAATGTTAAAAAATAAGAACTTCCTTTGGAAAAACTGAAAAGAAGAATTTTAGAAGAAATTAAGAAGCTAGTAAAAGATTTTTCAAAATGTTTGAAGCCCCATTTTTGCCCCTTTTCTGAGAGGTCATGCCCCTTTTTGGGGATAAGTAAAGTACTAGAGAGCGAGATTTTCAAAAAACCTTGACCTTGATTTTAAGTAAGGACCTTGACCAGATTCTTGACCTTTAGTCAAGGAAAAAATCAAGGAACGCTGAAAAATGCCTTGATCTGGACTCTGGATCAAGGAAAATTCAAGGTCTGGATCCAGATTTAGACCGCTCTCAACCTGGTACGAAGGCTTAAGAACAGATTTACAAGATTAAGATTTTCTATCATCAAAATGGATTATAGTGTGAATACAATATTTTTTCTCAATGGGTATTTTTAAATTTTAGTCAGACAAAAAAAAGGCAATAGAAGTTTAAAGATTATAGTAATTAATAATTAAAATACCCACCCAGCAAGTTTTTGTTCCGTTTTCGTAAAAATTGGCATATTCCCATTTGATGATAAAGGTGGAAAGGGACGACAAAAACGTGGATTCACATACTCGGTGCTGCCATCTTTTGTGTAAGAAAAAGAATCTGCATAAGAAAAGCCAGCAGTTCGGTATGGACTAAAAATTTAATTAAATTGTTCGAGATTTTAAATTAAAAAATTTTTATTTTATTTTAAAAATCCATTCCTTCCTAATTTTTTGTTAGCAAAACAAAATACGAAATATAGTAATTTACAGAAAAACAATTACTTTTCGATAATTTGACTCTTCTCCCTCTCAGATAATTGAGGAGATTCCAACGAACGTCTAGGACCATCAATTGGGTTTAGAGGAGGCATTAGGAACTAAAAGTAAATTTAATAAAGTTGATTAAACTATTACTGGAAATACAAAATATTGGAAAAACAAAGAATTCGGCCCTGGAAAACGGCGCGGCAAAAATTACGAATTGCCAAAGATTTAAATTAAACTTTTTAAAACAGACATTTCATTGCCGATGCACGCCAAACCTTTAATAAATACGTTACACAGCGTTGGCAATACTGCGATGTGAGGATTAATTGGTTGTAAGGTGTAGACTAAGCGTGTTAACCATTTAGTCTCAAACTTTTCGTAGTCAAGATAGAACACCTAGAAATTAAGGTTGGCGGTCCCGGGTATCCGGAACCGAAAAAACCCCGGATATCCGAGAGTTTCGGTTCGGATATCGGTTCCGGAGATTTCCCAGGAACCGCCATCCTTACTAGAAATCCCTTCCTTTAATTTTATAGAACTACCACTATGTTCCTAGTTACATTTCAATAGTATTCAGAGATTCCACTAATTTAAACTAATTTATTTTCAACAAAAGAATACAAGAAAAAAATCAAATTTGGTGTTTTGGCTTCACTCTCTTTTTTAATTTCTTGCGCCACAAATTTCTAGGAATATCATTTTTTGAAGGCCCGTCGAAATTCACAATTCCTTCCATTTTCATTTTTTCTTTATCATTTTTTCTTCTTTTATCAGTTTTGCTTAATTTTTTGCCAGCACGCTTCCCTCTAGGTCTCCTTTTAATTTTTCCAGAAATTTTTGGGGTATTTTGATAGTCTTTTGTATTATCTTCTTCTAAATCAGATCCAATACTTTCAAGACCATCACATTCGTCATCAGTAGCACTTAGCTAAATTTGTCAAAATTAGAATAATTTACTTGAATAAAATCTTCCTTAGATTATAAACGTTAGGTAGACAAGTTTTTCACTAAAAATCTCCACCATTTCATGAATTTATAAAGTTTGTTTCCTTATATAAAAATTCTAACCTGAAATTCAAAATCAGTAATCACACTCGATTCTCCATCATCAAAACCATCATCTTCTGTTTCACCTTCTTTGTTCTCTTCATTTTTCTTCTTTTCATCATCTCCCTCTTTTTTCTCTCGTTTTGCAAGAATTGCTTTAATAATTTCTTTTTCGCCTGATGGATCCTTCCAATTTATTTCATCGTCCTCTTCCTTAACTTCTTCGTCCTTTAATTCAAAAATTTCTTCCTCGTCAAGCATTTTTCCATCATCAGGTACACATTCAGAATCAGTCATTGCATCCACCTTCTCATCCTCTTCTACCAAATTTATTGGTCTCTAAAATTGAAATAAAATTTATTTAAACTAAATTTTAACTTTCAACCTCATCCGCCATTTGTCTGCCAATTTCTGAAGGAGTTACACTTTGTGATCTGCACCCAGGAGGAAGTACATAATGTGGTATATTACCTCTTTGATAATCATTTAGGACTTGCCGCGCAACTGTGTTTAAATCTGGCTCTCCACCTTTTAATAGACGACCGGTAGCAAATGCAATCTAAAAATAATTTTAAAAACAAAAATTAAAGTATTTAAATTACCCTGCTTAAAAATTCTTCAGAATTAGTTAAGAATGTCCGCTTTTCCTTTTCTTCATTCCTTTCCTCTTCTTTGTTAAAAATATGTGCATAATGTTGCAATAAATGTTCAGGCTGAACTCTATCAAGCACTGCAGTGATATGATTTTCTGGATCAGGAACATTTTCTACTCGAACAACACCCTTTAACACCAAATCTGTTTCACTATCTCCATGTGGAGGATATACAACACCTGGGCAGTCAATTAGATAAATTCCTTTCATCATCGTCACGTATTGCCAAACTTTTGTTTCACCAGCAAGCGGTGCTGTTTTACAAACCTTTAGATAAATTAATTAAAGCAAGTTCTATAAAAATTTTTAAACTTTTTTATTTCGAAGAGTATTAACAACTGAAGACTTTCCAACATTTGGATAACCAATTAAGCCAATACTAATTTGTTTACGTTCTTTTCGATGTAATTTATAAAATTGTCTGAAATTTAAAAGATAATTAATTATTCGGCAAATATTTGTTCGGAATAACCTCAACAAATTGATTAAAGAACCTTTGCCAAAACTATGTTGAATAGAAGCATGGAAAGCAATTGTTGGCATTTCTTTAGACAAAATTTGCATCCATTTCTTCTTTAAGATGCAGAAATATAAGTGTTTAATGGGAGAAAAGTCACAAACCGTCACCCAATTAGGCACCAAATCAACTTTATTTAAAACAAGAACCAAATGTTTGTGAGGCTTCTCTTTTGAAAGAAATTGTTCAACTTGGCGACATCGCGTTCCTATTAATTAAAGTATTTTTTAATCAAAAGACAAAGATTTGACCAACCCATTGGATCACGAGCATCCAGAACTTCTAAAAGAACATCTGACGAGTCAATCACCTTCAAAGAAATTTTATAAACTTTGCCATTTTTAAACAAAACCTTATAAAGTTCACTCCAAACGCGAGCACTCTGTCCAGCTTTGAAAAGAGGGGTTGGATTTTCTGTTCGTTCCTCCATTGCTTTTGCTTGGTTTACAACCAAATATCTATCTTTTTCCTCTAAATAATCTCCATTTTTAAGTTCAGCTTCTTCTCGAAACGCCGAAAATAAAGAAAATTAAGGAAATGAATTATTTTCTACCTCAAGATTGTCAACATTTAGAGTAGCTCTTTTTCTTTGTGCTTTCTTTCCGAAAGTATGTTCAAAACTTTGAGTGTCGAGGATGTGAACTCGTTGTTGCTTAAATTATAGTAGTTTTTTTTAATTTTTTAATATTCAATTCTAAAACCTTAGCCTTTTCTTGTAGCAAAGAAATGGGTGCCCGCGTTTGTCTCATCACAACTTGAAAAGGATCGAAGAGTATTTTACCCATTTCTTCTTGAAATTGTTGCAGCTGGTCCTGCCCAACTACACGAGTATTACCTGAAGAATGAATTGGTCATATTTATTTTCTAGAACTTAAAAAACTTACCAAACCAACGCCGATGAGGTTCAACACGAGCAACTGTCCCCGATTTTAGAGTTCCTTGAAAAGGTGCTTCTTTGGTTATTTTACCCTGCGCATTTCTAAAATTATATTCTTGAATTATTATTCTAGAACTTGTCTCACCTTTTCGGTTTGAAGTTTTTATACATCCGAAGTCGATTAATGGTAGATTTTGAACGCATAGTTGGACCACTACCAGTTATCTTGCCCGTTACTTTCCTTTCTGAATTTAATTTTTAAATACCGAATTTACTTTTAAGCTAAAATTTAACCTGGGTTAAGACTGTGATTTGAACGAAGCTTTTTTCCATCACCACCTCCTTTTTTACGTTTAAATTTTGAATTTGAGTCGTCTTTTTTTGTTTTGCTCATGATTACTATCAAATCTTTTAAAAAATTTTGGAATAATAAAATATAAAAATAAAAAAGGAAATAAATAATCATTTCTAAAAACAATTTAATAAGAGAAAACTTTTTATCACGAAAATATAAATTTATAAAATATTTAGGAAAAATAAAGTTAAGCAATGCTATCTTCATTATCGTCATCGAATGGATTATTTGACTTTGGTGGAGCATTTGCAGTAGGTTGTATATTAAAGGCACCACTAGCAATATATTCTGAGATTAATGCCATTGCATCTGGACAGTTTTCTAACTGAAAATAGAATGAAAAAATTTAAGAATAAATTGCGCCGGGTTTTAATTTCAATTGTATTTTTTATATAAATTTTAGAGTTTTCATCCTTTAATTTTTTTAGAAATTAACCTCATTTTTAAATTGTTGATAAACTAATTCTTTTGGTTGTTTGACAGTAGATGCCCCTTGTTCTTTTGTGTTTTTTCTAGCAGAAACGGTACAAGCTGGGCACTGATCCGGTGAATTACCACTATAGGATTCAAAACAATTTGCATGATAAGAATGTCGACAAAGAAAGTGAATAGACGGCACTTGGAGTGGATTATTACAAACTGCACATTTACTTACTTGGAAAACCTGAACACTAAAAATAAAAAAATTTTAATAAACCATCCATTTTGATCGACATACTTATTCTCTAAATCATCAATTTCAGCATTCATTCCTTCCAAACGTTTCTGTTGTTCAGACAATTTATTTTCTGATGTTTTGATCGCAGCATTTTGTCTTTCAAGCCAAGCAACTATATAATCACGAATATCTCCAACTTGAAGTGAGTCATCCTTAGAAAGCATTTCAAGTACAACCAATGGATGAAGTAAATCAGATTGATAAATTCTAGATAAATTGATTAAAAAAATAAAACGATTCAAATTTTTTAGCTCCGAACATTTTTCAGGCATTTCTGGCTTAAGGTCAAAAATCATTTCCAAATAATCCAGTCAAAGATTTTGCAAAATACGTTCTATATACTCTTAAATCAAAATTTTCTAACCTTTTTAATAGCGCAATCAAATCATCCTTTTTTGTTTTATTTGGACGAGCACAAACATGGCCAATTAAATCAATCCACATTTCTCGTAATGCCTTTTCTCCGCAAAGTTCAATAACCTCAATAATATTGCCCTCGTTAAGTAAATAACGTAATAAATCCTCCTTCCTTTAAGAAAAAAATTGTTAAATTAAAAAAAAATTATCCTTAAAATACCTATTTTGCAAGCGGAGAATATGCATAACAAGAGGAGGGCATTTATAACGCTTTTCCAAAAGCAAAGCTTGTTCAGAATTGTCAGGTCCTATTAATTGTAATATCTCATGAATATCTTCTTTTGAATAATCCTTAATAATAGAATGTGAATTAAAAAGAAAAAAATAAAAAGGAAGAAATCTTTCAGTTTTTAGAAGGTCTTAAATGATTATATCAGGCTTATAAGTTCAAGAGAAGCTCTTAATAAATTAATTTTTAATATAGATTTACCTCTCCACTTTCAGAACGCTTTAAACGTTGCTCTAGTAAGGCGTTACGAAGATGTACATCTTGTAATTGACCAGAAATGTTTAATTCAGTAAATATCTCCTCCATTCTTGATGGTCTACTCATTAACATTTTTACAAGTTGACTATGATTTGCCTCTTAAATTTATCAAATTATTTTTAAAATTTCCAAAAAAACCTTTTGCAGCAATTAACTTTCTAATTATTTTGATTGTCTCATCTTCAATATTTTCTAACAATAAAGATCCATATAATTGAAGAAAATTACAGGCACTAGAAGGTGGCAATTTTTCTATAAAACGTAATGCTTCCATAAATTCCTTTGTATCTTGAGTTAGAATATCGATAAAAATATCAGGTTTTTGACATTTTAATGCCAATTTAGCAGCAACACGATAAAGTTGGGCAGAACGGAGAAGCTTCAAAAATATTTATTAAAAAATATTTTTAAATACTTTAATTGCTGCGTCTGCATCAAAACCTTCCTTTACTAAATAATGCTCATTTTGATCAATAAATTGATTTAATTTTTGGACAGAATTAAGCTTAACATAAGCACTAATTAAAAGCGTGGTGTGTTCCCCAATAGCAAGCGACTGGTTATGTAAAGTTTCCAAATAAAAACAAAGCTGGGATATTCTTGTTCCATCGAGAAACTGAAAGAAAAAATGATAAAAAAGATTGTTAAAAAGTAAATACTTTTTTAATAATTTTAGATGGCTCTACATGTCCAATCGTTTCTGTGTATTGCTTCATTGCATTATCAAAGTCACCCTTGCTTAAATAATTTTTGTAAAATGCAAGCTGAACGATAAACTCACGTATATAAGTAGTCTCCATATTTCATATAAATACTTTTGCACTGATCAACTGTAGTAAACCGACTTTGCCGTACAATGCTAAATTTTAATTTATTAAAATGTTTAATATTTCGAGAGATTAATTATTAAATAGAATTGCTGGGAAGGAGGATAGAGAGCCTCGAAGAAAAAAAAGTGGGTAAAATTAAAATTAGAACCTTATTGCCAAATCAAATAAATTCTTCTTTAGCAAAATCTCCAATTTTGTGTTCAAGTTTTCTTCGACTAATCTACACAAAACTCCTTCAGAATTCAATAAATAAATGTCGCTGTCCAACAAAAATAAATGGCAAGGGGAAGGCATTGAGCAAAAGAAAGCAATATAACGTTGCTCAATATCATAAATATTTAATAAAGTCATTTTTGAATTTCCTTTAGATCTGAAAATTAATTTAAAAAATTTTTTCAATTAAAATTATAAAACAAACTGGATATGTGCATCTTGTTCAGTAAGTAATGCAACAAGTCCTTCACGTTGTAAAAGTTGAATTTTATCTTTACCTCGGCTTAATGCATGACATCTTCCATTTTCGGCACCCATTTCTAAACAATCTTCCAAATTGTAGAAATAGACCATCTAAAATAAATTTTAAAAATTGGTAAATATAAAAAACAAAATTTTTAGAAAAGATAGATTATTAAAAGATAAATTATTTACATATTAGCAAGTAATTTGTCCAAAAATGAGAAAGAGTGTACTGCTAGATTTACTGTTTAAGGAAAATTAGAAAAAGAAATAGGAAACCCAATAATAAAATTGCAACTAAATCTCAGCAAAACAATACTCTGATTTTCGGATTTAAACCAAAATTCCGACCGTATCTGAAAGGAGTGCCTGGTTGAGTCTTTTTTCCTTATTTCCTTAGACTGCTTCGGAGTGGTTAATTTTCCTTTATATTTTATTTTTGTCGTAAGGCAAAAATGTTTCCATTTCTCCTATGATTTTGTTTTTTCATACATTTTATTTGTATTTTTCAAAAAAAATTCTGTTTGTTTCACCCAAGATGGCTTCGAAAAAATACAAATATTGGTGATCTTAATAGTGGCAGGCTAAAACACGGATTGGTCACGACACAGAACGACAAAACTCGGGCTTGCCAACATACGGAACGACGAAAATACAGGCAACTCAAGACACGGACCAGACCGTGCTGTCTGTTCAGTAGTTTGGAATTCCTTGTTTTTCTCTCCACTCGATCATAAAAAAGTTATGAAAAATAGGCACTCCTTTCAGATCAACCAGGCACTCCTTTCAGATAGAGCCATAATTCCAATCAATATAGTTGAAAAATAATTTAAAAAACTTACATCTCTATTCGAAACAAGCAGTTGATTATTTAAAGGAGAAAAGAACCAACAATTTCGTTCACAGCCTTCAGCATCGTGAATGGCCTAAATTCATTATTAAATTTATTTAAATTAAAAAAATTTACTGTTTGAAGTAAATTCCCGTCAATTCCCAAAATATAAGAATTTAAAGACTTTTCAGTTATACACGTAATAATTGTGCGATCTCTAATTGATGCTACAGCTATTCCAACTAGATGGCCACTTTTTAAAATATTTGATCCATCTCGAAGTGAACGAAATTTTGGTCGGTCTTTTTGCCAATCACCAAAAGCATAAAAAAGAGAAGAATTTGAGAGACCTTTATAAATTTGAAAGAAAATTCTAAAAAAATTTTTTTAAATAACCAACAACCAAAATTGATAAATTTTGACTAACAGCTACAACAGAAGCTTTGCTTGCATCTATTTTCCTGCCCAAATTCAAAGGAAAAGAATGTTTACATTTAGGGGCAACAGTTTCATTCCATTGACTTAAATCCCAAATCTTCAAAACTGGCATTCCTTGTGAGGAACTTGAAGTTGGAGAAAATGTGGAAAGATCATCCGCATCATCCTATTAAAAAATATTTTCTTATTTAAACATAAAATTTTTAATTACCCCAATAGCAACAAGTAAATTCTTTGCCAATGCAAAATGAATAAGTCGTTGTTTAAAAACTTTAAAAAATCGAATGTCTAAACTTTTTTCTAACTGAAATACAGCTCCTTTTGGCTCGCCAAAAATAACATAACCATTTCCTGGTGCCCAACAAAGAATATCAATTCCCTAAACAAATTTAAAAAATAATAGTAAAAAAGGAAAAAACTTGAAGAAATGTAGCTTTTTTAGATGGGTCAGTGGGATCACGAGCAGGTGTCAACGTGAAGAAATTGAAGGTTCGCCAACCAAGTTCCGCAAGTGATTGAGACATTGATTACTCAAACAATAAATATCAAATTATCTGTATTGAGACATTTTATAAGGTTAAAACATTGATAATAAAAGATTGATAAAAAACAACCAATTACTAAGAGATTACAAATAAAAATTTTATTGAGTTAATTAATAAATAGTGGAACAAAAAATATAAAGTAGTTATATATATAGCGTTCGATCCCCGGGGCAGGGGATTCCCACTTGTTGACATTTTGACCACAATTTTATTCGGAACCCACAAAATTTTCGTCTTCGGCGCTAATAATAGGAAGCCCTGATAGTTCGGAAAATATCCGTGGCCTTCTTTATTTCCATGTCAACAGTTTATCAACTTTCCAAAAAGTTGTAAAAGGACTACTTAAAGTGCTCTGCTGTGAAAAAAAAATTATAGTAGACTCGATAAAATGTTAAAAGAAGCGTCCTATGAGAAATCATTGGACAATTTGCTAAGGGTATTTTTAATCATTTTTCATAAATAAATTCAAATTTTCAGTATAAAATTATGGGAATCGAGAGGGAATATTTCATTGCTGAGCAAAATGCATTTTAAACATTTGTAAAATTAATCATAAATTTCAGGTATTTCTGGGCAATGAAGAGAAAGAAGGAAAAATGCGGGATAAGCTGAAAAAAATTTCAGTTTATGAAGAGGTATATTTTTATTATCTAATTTTTGATAAATTCTGATAAATTCTGATGATGGAAATTTAAAATTTTTTAAAGAAATTTCTGAAATTATTTCTTTTTTTGGTATTTGAGTTTGGGTGCTTAACCTATATTGTAGGGTTCGTACAATTTAAAATCCGGAAAAATGTTTTTTAATCCTTTTTGATTTTAATGTATTTTTTTTAATTTTAGGTATTAGTTGCTGAGGGAATTAGTAAATAGGATCAAACCCAATCTAGGGTTGGTCGGCGCATTAACTATCAGGGCTTCCTATTATTAGTGCCGAAGACGAAAATTTTGTGGGTTCCGAATAAAATTGTGGTCAAAATGTCAACAAGTGGGAATCCGCTGCCCCGGGGAACAAAGATCGAACGCTAACTATATAAACTATAATAAAAATGAAAGAAACAAAAGATACAACAAACACACAAATACTATAATTAATGTTTATAACCGAGTTAAACTTTCCTCTTCATTTTCAACAGCGGATAAATTGTTTTTTCTAGGCCAGAATACCCCCAACTTGGTTAATGATGAAGAGACACCAGCACTTAAAGCAGAATTTCCAGAGTTTTGAACGCCAAGTAGACGAGTGGCACTCCTAATTTTAAAAATTATTCCAAAAAAATTTAGAGGGTCGGAAAATTACCTTGTTTTTTGTTGTTGCTCAGAGGTTACAAATATCTCAGAACTGGAAACTGCTGCTGCACGCCACTTCATTCTTCGCCTTTTGTAATATAATTCACATAGTACAAGGCAGCAAACGATGCAGAAAAAAATCAAGATAATCACGATGATCAACAGTTGAAGATCCAAATTATGTAGCATTGCAAAATTGCATTCGTCGACCGTTGACGATAAGAGAAAGGTTGAAGCACAAAATCAAAAGATTTGAAGTTGTGTAGAAGTTTCGGCATTCGTTTTTATAGTGGAAATTATCTAGTAAAATAAAATTAATAACCACTAAAATAAAAATACCATGAACAAAATAAAAAAAAACAAATGTCATTTTGTCTCAATGCCAAATTGTTTGCTGTCCATTTGACGTTCAACATCGGTAGACCGTTCAACATCTGCTTTGCGTTTATTTTGGTGGCCGACTTTTCGTCAGTATAATTTCCGTCAATGGACCTTTCGTCAACGGACTTTTCGTCAATAAATTTGAAAAAAATTCGGTGTTTATTTTTCCGTTTTTATTGTTAACTGATTTTCCATGATTAACTTGTGATTATTTTTCTTTTTCAGGGTTTAATTTTTATAAAAATGTCTACATCACTTTACAATTTCAAAAAGATTACAGTTGTCCCAACATCTGTGGTTTATTTTTATTTCTATTAATTAAATTTAATAATTAAATTTAGAATTTGAAAGATGTTGTTCTTTCAAAAACTCAGCGTAAAACTCCAACAGTTGTTCGAAGACATTGGCAAATTAGTCGAATAAGAGCTTTTTATGCGAGAAAAGTTAAATTTCTTCAGCAAACACTTCATGACAAATTAACTATGATTTTGACTGAATTTCCAAAAATGGAAGATGTTCATCCATTTTATGCTGATTTAATGAATATTCTTTATGATAGAGATCACTACAAAATAGCTTTGGGTCAAATGAATACAGCAAGGCATTTAATTGATGGGGTTGCCAGAGAATATGTTAGATTATTAAAATATGCTGATTCTCTTTATCGATGTAAAACGCTTAAAAGAGCTGCTCTTGGACGTATGGTTAAGATTTTGAGTAGGCAGAAATCAAGTTTTGAATATTTGGAACAAGTTCGCCAGCATTTAAGTCGTTTGCCCAGTATTGATCCAAATACGAGGTTTTTATTTTTAAACCAAAGGATTTTTGTCTAGATCAAATGTTCTTGAGACTTTCCATATTCTTCGGGGTTTTTCTTTCAAAAAATATCGCAACAAAGTTTTAGAAAAGTTTTAACATTTAACAAATTTCTCATTAATTTTTTCTTTTATCGGCGTCTACCCCTTTATAATTGCTCAATATGATAATACTATGGAATAAAAAATCTTAAAGTTTTAATAATTATCATGTTTTTTCAGAACATTGATTCTTTGTGGTTTTCCAAATGTTGGCAAATCTTCATTTATTAATAAAGTTACTCGTGCCGATGTTGAAGTGCAGCCATATGCTTTTACTACCAAGTCTCTATATGTTGGTCATATGGATTATCGTTATTTGCGGTGGCAGGTATTTTCTTAACTGATTAATTTTCTTAACTTTTTCATTCTATTATTTTTAGGTAATTGACACGCCAGGTATTCTGGACCACCCGCTTGAGCAGAGAAATACAATTGAAATGCAAGCAGTTACAGCTCTCGGCCATTTAAAAGCTTCTATTCTTTATATAATGGATATTAGTGAACTTTGTGACCATTCAATTGGTAATTTTTACTTAATTTTACTTTCAAACTTTTCTGGTTATCATTTTAATCGGAACAAAAAAATCGCAATTCCATTTTAAATTTTATTTTAATTTATCAAAACATTACATTTTCATCAGTTTTACACTTAGTATTTTTGTTCTAATACTGTTTATCATCATATATTTTTGTAATTTTTAGAACAACAAATAAAACTGTTTGAGAGTATTCAGCCTCTATTTGCTAATAAACCTGTTTTTGTTGGACTTAATAAAATTGATGTTCTTCGTCGAAAAGATTTGCCTGCTGAAACGGAAGCACTTCTCAAGAAATTTGAGAGTGACAACATTCCAATTGTTGAATTGAGCACATTAACTGAAGAGGGTGTTATTGAATTACGAGACAAGGTCTATTTTTTGAAGTACTGAATTATCCGGCGTTTTAAAATAGGATTACTCTTCGACCTAGGCTCCTATACTCTTTTCTTTAGTTCTAGTTTATCCAGATAGGAAGCAAGTTTGTATAAATTTCCTAAATTTTAGGCTTGTGATGCTTTATTAGCCCAGCGTATTGAAAGAAAACTTCAAGCTAAAGGTAAAGAAGCAACTGGAGATGGGCATGTGCTCGGCCGTTTATTTGTTGCATATCCAGAGCCTCGTGATAACAAAAATCGTGCACCATTTATTCCTGAAGGAGTTTTGAAGAAGCGAGCAGCAATGGATTTAGTAGAAGATGCAATGGACGAAGAAAAACCAAAGCGAAAATTGGAAAGGGAATTAGAGTTGGAACAAGGAAGAAATTATAAATTAGATTTAAAAAAGTATTATTTGTTGAAAAATGAAGACGAAAAATATGACAAAATTCCAGAGATTTGGGAGGGACACAACATTGCTGATTTTATTGATCCACAAGTTGTTGAGGTTTTTTAATACTATATGATATTAAAATAGAAATGTTTGGGGTTTATTGGCTTTATTAGGCCCAAAAAATTTTTTGTTCACTTCCCTTACTCCAGAGCCTCGTGATAATTTTATTTAATCTAAAATAAAATTAAATAATTGAATTTTTAATTTGATCCCATAATTTGAGCGAATTTCATTTATAGAAACTCAAAAAACTTTTGGAAGAAGAAAAACGTCGTGAACAAGCAGGATTTTATGATGCTGATATGGATGAAGATGATGATGAAACAAAACGTTTACTTTCCTTGGCTGAACAAATAACAGAAAAAGAAAAACTTCGTCGAATGGAATCACAATTTAATAAAGGTGTAAATCAACCAAAGATTCCAAGAACCGCTGGAAGAAAGCGTGAAAGAAGTATGTCTAGATTGGAAAAAGAATTGGGTGATTTAGGAGTTAATATTGATTCGAAAAGAATGAAGAATTTGAATAATGAACAACAAAGAGAACATGTTGGAGGAAAGAAAATCCGTGTTGGGAGATCTCCTTCTGTTCCTGTACCTGAACGAACGCCAAGAGATGTTAAGGGACTTCCAGATAGAAAGGTTTGATGAATTTTTGAAAAAGATTTTTAATGAGAATATTTTTTAAGATTCGAATTAAAGCAAGGAAATTGGCAAGAGGTGGACTTAAAAAACTTGGTAGAGCAGCAAGAAAAGGAGAAGGGGATCGTCATGTTTATGACCTTAAACCGAAGCATTTGTTTAGTGGAAAGAGAAGTACAGGGAAGACAGACAGACGTTGATTTTATTTTTAGTATGCAAAGGATTCTTTGTTATATAATTTAAATTTGTTGATTATAAATGAAAATTTATTAATTGTAAGAATAATTTGATTTTTTGATCTGATGATTAAATTCAGTTTATATCTTAATTTTCCAAAGCTGATTCTTTGATTTTTATATTTTTAAGTTTTTAGGTAGCCTGGCTTGGATTTTAAGTGTAGAAAATTCTTCTTTGACAATTATTTATTTTCCCTCCATTTTTTAAAAATTATTCTCCAAGATGAAATTAAAACGTTCCAAAACAAATAATTCAACATTAAATTCAAGCAAAGTATCTAATTTAAAGAAATCAGTCAATGAAGATTCAGTCAGTTCTAAAAGTACCCAAAAAGATAAATCTGCATTGCCAAAAAAATTATCAAAAGATGTTATACAAAAACCAACTGTCGATTCGACTACTTCTGTGGCCAAAAAGAGGAAACGGCCATGGAGACAAGCAGTTCGTCGCAAAGCAAAACGAGAACGGTTAAGCGCAGAAGTGTCTGAACTTTCTGTTGATGATACTTTAGAACAAGAAGGTTTGGAATAATTTAGTGACTTTGGTTAGGGATGGAACGGGGTTGGTTTTAACTTGTAAGGAAGAAATTACCGTTTAAGTGTAGTAGTTTTGCAGACATCTTTAAACAAAAATTTTTCTCAATCACCTATATTTTACTAGATTTTTCTGAAGACAATTCTCAATCAGAAGAACCATCACAATCAAGAAAAAAGAGTAAAAGAAGTCGAAAAAAACGACTTAGAGACAAAGACAGAATTCTCGCAAAATGTCTTGATTCAAATAACAATAACGAACAGGAAGCGAAAGAAAAACAGCAAACCTCTAAAAGTCCAGATTCTCGTTTGGATGCTGCTCGCTTTCGTTATGTCAATGAACAGCTTTATACACATCCTTCAACAAGTGCTGTTCAACTCTTTAAAGAAGATCCGAATGCATTTGAAGCTTATCATAGAGGATATAAACAGCAGGTTATTAAATTAAAAAGTTTAGGGACTAATTGTAAGGTTGATTCTATCAGATGTTAAATTCCATGTAAAAATAACTTTAAAAACTTTTAAATTCTCTTTAAATTTAGCTAAAAAAATGGCCGTTCAATCCATTAAATTCAATACTTCTCGACCTTTCTTCACTTCCTCCTGGCAGTGTTATTGCTGATTTGGGATGTGGTGAGGCAGAATTAGCCGAACGTTTAGGTTCAAAATATAAGGTGCATTCTTTTGATTTGGTTTCTTTAAATGAAAGGGTTGTTGTTGCTGATATGGCAAAAATTCCTTTGGCTAGGGAATCTGTTGATGTTTGCGTTTATTGTTTGTCTTTAATGGGAACTAATTTGGCTCATTTTTTTCGTGAAGCACACAGAGTTTTAAAAATGAAGTGAGTGAATATAAAAATAAATTTTTTCAAATAAACCAGAAAATTTTCAGTGGAAAAGTGAAAATTGTTGAAGTTACTAGCCGATTCAAAAATATTAAAAAATTCATTGATGCACTTGGAAAAATGGGGTTTCAATTAAAGAGAAAGGTAATTTACAATTTTAGAATTTTACTGACATTAAACACATTTGCAGAAAGAATTAGACGGTAAATACTTTACTGCATTAACTCTTCAAAAAATTGGCAGATTTGTGAATAAACGACCGTTAGGTCTTCAATTAGATCCGTGCCTTTATAAGAAACGTTAATCTTGAGAAAAATTAATTTTGATTAAAGATTTTATTTTAAATATTATTTATAAACATTTCCATTAATTGTTTTTAATAAATGGTTGTTGCAGACAAAATATGTTTTAATACTGGGAGTAAAAAAGATAATCCCGCTATATAATGCAAGGATTAACGGGACTCCGATCCAGATAGTTTTTAAAAAGGTTTTTCAATTTCTGGGGCATGACTTGAGATTTTACTTTAAAAAAAAATCCGTATACATCCTGAGATTTACCACTAGTATCGCACTAGTAGTGAAAAAGAAATCTAAATGATAGCCTTATTCCACCCTATCCAACTCTAGCTTTTTTGCCCTTTCGGGCGTCCAAAAATTGCACAAGGCACTGCTTTCGCAGGCCAAGGCGGGCAATTGGTATAAGTTTTCAATCAGCAATAACAGCTCCTCGGCTAGGCCTCATTGGACGCTGTACTGCCCGAGCGCAAGGCTGAGGGGTTCACTTATGTCAAAATAATATTGTTTTTAATTTTAAATATTTTCACTGGGTTGTGCGCAGACTTTTTTTGAATAGAAATAAAACACACTATTTCTTTTCCTATATCTCTCTATTTGCTTTTTTAATACACTTTACTGCATTAATTTTATTCTCTGTAACGTTGTATTTTTCTTATCTCATTTTCTCTTAATAATTCTACAAAAGCATTCGGACAAAACACCAATGTGACAAAATGTAAATAATACTTTTGCCTCATCACAGAAGGTCGTTATTGTTCTCATCCTTTTCTTTTAATTTTTTATCTCTTTAAGAATTACTATTTAATTTAATACTAATTAATGGACATTGACGAAGAAGAAGCAGTTTGGGATGTTGTTCGTGACCGAATTAATGTTGATATCGAATCTGGCGAATTTACAGCTTTGAGCAAGGCATTATTTAACTGCTTTCCTTTATATAAATTTAAATACATTTTCAGACTAATTCTTCCAATTTTTCTTCTACAGCTTCTACATCCTTTAACACTTTAGAATTTGATGAGCAATCTGCATCTTCATCACAAAAACCGAAAAAAGGACGACAGGTTGGGCGGAAACAAGTCGGCGTGAATGCGTATAATTTATCTTATTTTCAATTTTTCTAAAAAAATATTTTTTAGAACACTTGATAGTTTATTGGGCCAGGCAAATTTAGAACATGCTCGTGGTCGAACAAAACAAGCAATGTCTTATCTTTTTGAGGTAACTAAAAATTGTTTTAGTATAATTATTTAATATTTAATTAAAAAGGCGATACGTATAGCTCCATATCATGTCCAAACTTACAAGGAAATTGCTGATATTTTTGCTGAACAAAATCAACCCGAAAAAAGTTTTGAATTCAAACTATTAGCGGCATTATTAACTGACAAAACAACAGCTGTAGAATGGGATGATATTGCAGAATTATCACGTTCATTTAATAGACTTGAATTGGCTATTGCTTGTTTAGCTAAAGGTTTTATATTTTTAACAGGGCTTTTATTTGCTATTTATTTTAACCAGACAACTAGAATTATATAAGTAAAAATTAATTTTTTGGGCTTTCTTTTTTTGACCCGCATATTTTTCGTTCCAAATATTTTTATAATTTTGTTAAGATATCTTACCCTTTTTACGGGCATAAATACTTCAAAACAATTTAATTTTTTAGCTATTAAAAAAGACCAAGGAAATTGGCTTTATTATGAGAAAAGGATTCAAATACTCGATTCAATTGGTGATATTGAATTAGCAATGAAAACAAGACTTCAAGCAGCACAGTCTATTAATTGCCAAAATTCTCAAATTAATTTTGCTTGGATTGATAATCTTATTAAAACAGTTTTTTAATTTAAAATTATTTTTTTTAATTTATTTTTTAAGGCTGCTGACTATTTTTGCACGTTAAAAGATGAGGAAAAGGCGACAGAAGCATTGGAGACTTTTATTCTCCGAAGTAGAGAATTTGGTCGTTCTATAGATTTCGAACATTTGGCTTTATTAGGGTTTATTTTGAATTGATTTTTTGACTTTTAATTAAATTTTAGAATGTGGATGAATAATGAACGTTTTGAGGATTCTGCAAAGTCCATACTTGCTCTTCACCAAAATTTAATTCAAGCTATTGGTGAAGATAATTCTCCAGCAATTGATGTATGTATTTATATTTTTATGATAAAAGTATGAATTGTACGCTAACCGTTGAAATGATTCACTCTCGTATTTGTGAAAAAGAAATGATAGGGCGATATACCAAAGTCAAAATATAAGAGCTAAACTTCATATAACTTCACAATATTTCTTAATTCCTATTATCCAGCATTTTCGGACGGACTTTTCACCCGCAAATAAGTTTAATTTTGAAAAATAATTTAACTATCAAATTTTTATTTTCCTTTAATTTTTTTTGGAAATCATATCAAAATATTTACAAACTTTTTAGATAAAAATAACAAATGCTGGTTATATGCTTGAACCATTCCCTCCTGTTGGTAATATTCGTTGGCGTATAGATCCAGCTTTATCAAATATATTCATTACTCATCTAATTATTTGTTTTATTCATCTAAATCTCTTTCATTTTAATTCTGATTTAATTGATTTACTTTTGGAACGACCATTTGGACAGAATGAAGATAATGCTTATTTAGAAATTGCAAGGTCATTACATGCTGTTGAACAAGTTGGAATGGCTGTTGGATTTATTGATAAACTTTGGAATAAAAAACCTGAATTTAAAGAGAACGCTGATGCTTGGTTTTTATTTGGATATTTCCAACAGGTTGTTTTTCGTTTATCTTTTTCGTGGAAAATACTTTTGCGGAGCATTGTTGTAAAAAAATCTTATTTTCATGTGATTTTTTGCTTATATATTTTTTAATATTTAGTTGTTAGATAATTTTGAGGATGCAAAGAATGCTTATGAGAAAGTTATAGTTTTACAACCTGGACATATTGATGCTTGTATAAATTTATCGACAATACTTCAACAAATGGGACAGAGTGATTTGGCATTGGAGACGTTGAAAGATTTAAATTTGGATTCTTGTTCTCAACTTCCAGTAATTATATATTTTTAAAAAAATTAAATTTAAGGGTTGAGGTATTCTTTTATAAGTGAAAGTAGATTTGTATATTTGGAAGGATTTTATTAACTAGGGGAAGCGGAAAAATAGCCATAATTTATAATTTAAATTTAAAAAAAATTTATTTAAAATTTAGGAAGAACGTTTATTAATTAGGCAATCGGAAGTACTTTTAGCACAAAATAAAACACTTCAATATATTACTACTCTTCGACTTTTACTTGTTCCACATTTTTATGATGTTCATTTATCTGGTGATGAATTAATTCGAAAAGGAAGAAGAAAAACTGGTTGAAACTAAAAATATAATTTGATAAATAATTATTTTTCAGTTAAAATTCTACATATGAGTTTAACTAGATGTGCTATGGATACAATTAGAGGAAGTCCTTTAGAGCGAATGGTTAAAAGACTGGGCGCTATTGCTATTGCAAATCATAGACCAATGGATAATTTGGGCCCTCATGAGGTTAAAATTTTATATTGATATAATTAATTTTCCTAAGCTAAAATAATATAAGGGAGGAATTTTTGAGTTAGTTTTATTTGTTTTAAATCGTCGCCTTTTAAATTTTTATCTATTCTTTAGTTTATAGTTTTTCTACTTTTTGAGCATTAACTATTTTTAATTAAGTATTATAATTATCTTAACCCTTATTATTTTCCTTTCCCCTTTGTTTGACTCAATTAATTTACTCAATTTTAATTATTTTAAGTTACACGACTATGCATTTAAACTTGCCGAAACTCTTTATCTTGCTGGTGAATATGAAGAAATGCTTTGTGTTGTTTGTTACGCTTTTGTTCAGCCAAAAATTGCTAGTTTAAAGTATTTTAAATTAATTTTTGAAATTTTATTTTTAATTTCCAGCTCAAGAATGTTTACTTCTCTATTATTTTTTGCCAGTATTAAAGCTAGAGATTATACATTAGCGTTTGATTTTTTGCGTTTTTATATGACTTTTACTTTGGTAAATAATTTTTAAAAAATAATTTTCTTCTAATTTTAAAATTTTAAAGCCAAGAATTACAAAAGGACGAGAATCAACGGAATCTGCTTCAGCACAGGCATTACTTCCACAATCCCATCTTCCAACAGAAAATTTAAATTATGTTTATGCAGCAATGAATTTTATTCTTTGCCAACATCAAAGTAGGAGGAATTTTTATAAGTTTTTTGTTATCATTATTCTTTTAAAGGTGTCAATTATCACCGTTTTATTATGCGACAACTAGTCAAATTACCTGATTGTGATTCTTTACATATTATTTCTGGCAATAATTCAATGGTTACTGGTTCTTATAGACACGCTCTTGGTTCAGAAATTATTTTTAATTTTTTTAAATTTATTTTTTAGGCGAGTATTTTATGGTTTGGTTAAAGCATCAAGACAATGCTTTATTGGCTTTTTTGATTGCGTTGACTTTTGCTCATATTTCTTGTAAGAAAGACATTTCTTCACGGCATGTTGTTGGACTTAGGGTGGCTTTTTATTAAAAAATTTCAAAAAAAAATAAAAATAAATTCTAGGCCTTAGCTTTTATGAGCAAATATTCAAATCTTCGTTCGCCTTTTCTTTCTCAAGAAATTGAATATAATATGGGAAGACTTTTTCATCAAATGGGCATTTTATCAAATGCAATTCGATGCTATGAAAGAGTTTTATATGAATGTCCAACACCTATGATCTTGACAGAGGGCCCGCATGGAGAAAGAAGAGAAGAATTGGCAATGAAGTGAGTGTTTAATATTTATGTTAGGGTGACTTTTTATTAAAAAATTAGGGTAAAAATAATGAATAAGAAATACTTTTTTTCAAATCATCTTTTTCAACGACAAGCATTTTTAAATGAGTTTTAGAAAATCTAAAAATGAATTTTTTGGATGATTGTTGAATTTGTTTTGTGGGTTTTATAATACTGCTTAATTAGATCTTGAGTTTTACAACACTATTTTAGTAGGATTTTTACATGTTTTTATGTCAAAGTTTAGAAAAAATTTTTCTTCGTATCCACACCAGGGATGAGCGCAAGAGACAATCTCAAAAAACGCAACGCAAGGCCAAAATTTAACGCAAATAACGCAAGAGCGCAAAAATAGGGGAAATTTTTTTAATCAAGTATTAGTCATTTTTCAGCTAAAAATTGAAGTATTACTTTAAGTCAGCGTGTGCTACTCGATTTTGTGATACATGTAAGTTGGATGGGTAGTGATTTGGAGAGTTATCCTGGATTCAAGGGATTATGAAGGATATCAGAGGATTTAGAGGGATCAAGAGGGTTTAACGAAGTAGCGGGGGATTAGGGAGATTATCATATAATTTCGAGGGATCAAGGAGATTTAAAAAGGAAACAATGGGATTATCGACGGTTGTCGGGTGAGTTGGGGAGATAGCAAAGGATAAAGGGCTATCAGTAGTTATGGATTGATACGGGAATATCAGGGGATTTGGAGGGATAATGGGAGATCTGAGCTCCAGATACTAAACCGTTATTTTTCTGAGCCGTTCCATGATGGAAACTTGGTAATTAAATACTCAACTTTTAGCGCCGCAGGCGAAAATTTTAAGAATTTTGGAAGGCTAAACAGCCTAATTTCATTCTTTTTTAGCGCCGCAGGCGAAAATTTTTTGAATTTTGGAGAGTCGGGTTTTCTTCCATTTTTGACCTCAGATTGGATATATTTTTTGCGTATTTTTGCGTTAATTTCATCGAAAAAACGCAACGCAAGGCCAAAATTTAACGCAAATAACGCAAAACGCAATGCGCTCACCCCTGATCCACACGCTTTTCTTACATTTTTATGAATAAATTATTATTATTTTTCAGGTATGATTTGAGACGGCAAGCATCATATAATCTCTCATTAATTTATGAATCAGCCGGTAATCGAATAATGGCTAGACACATTCTTGAAGAATTTTGCACAATTTAATTAGAAATTATTTTGTTTATATTTTTGTTAATTTAAATAATAAATTTTTATTTTTTGTTTTTAGCAAATTTTTTAAATTTATCCTTACAGTATTTTTTAGAATGAGACTTGTTTTTATAAATATTTGTGCCACACACAGTGTTTTAGAAATAATATTCAATCATTCTGCTAGGTTTTAAAGTTAAAAATATTTTTATTTTCCCCAACATTTTTACTTCACAATTTATTTTCTTTTAATCAAATCGGTTGTCAATGTTCTGGCAAAAATACTTTTTATTTTCTCTGGCTACAAAAATCCTCTTCCCCTTTTTATTTTTTTAATTTGCATTAACACAACAGAATTTTTTTTTGTAAAAATTCGTTTATTTATATTCTCAATGGTTTGTCAAACTATTTTTTAGCCGATTTGTCCGATCCTTTCATTTGATTAGAATATTTATTTAAAAACAATTTTTACACAATTTTTTACCTACTTTTATAAAGAGGGGGGGGGGGGGGGGTAATTCTATTTTTATTTTTTTATTCTTTCATCTCTTTCAATTTTTTTTTGTTTTTCCGACAAAATGGACAGAATTAAGCTTAAAAAGCCAGGCAGGCCTTTCACTGATTCAATCACTACAAAAATATATAGGGGAAAGAGAAGAGCGTGAATAAAGCAAAAAAAAAGCTTTAATATAAAAATATGTGAGTAATTGTGTTAAATAAATTTATTTATTTTTTCTCTTTTTTTTTCTAAAAAACATCCATCCCTTTGGTTTGGCAAAAGTATTTTTTATTGTAAAAAAGGCGGAGCAGATTACTATTATAGCAATAATTGCAGCTGTGGCTTAGTGAACAGACAATAAATAATTTTATTTGAAAAGTTAAATAAAACTTTTGTTTTTTAATTTATATTTTGATTAAAAATAAAAATTAATTTTTAATTATTAAATTCTCGAGAAAATATTTTTTATTTGAAATTGTTTTAATTCAAGGCTCTTTTTTCAATTTTTAAATTTGTTTGATAATTTTTGGTTTTTTTTTTGAATTAACTAAGTTTCTATCTTTAAAATTAAATCATTTAATTATACATTATCAAATTAATTTTAACATTTTTATTTAATTTTTATGTTTATTTTTTTATCTAAATATTTATTTTTTAATATTTTTCCTTTTATTTCTGTTCTTCTGTCGGCATTTTTCTTTTCTTTTTATTTCTGATTTCTTTCAACTTTCCCTTTAAGTATTCCCTACATTTAATATATACTAATCTTTTTTTCACAGATGTGTTCATTTATTTATTTACATAAATATGCCAAAAACTCTTTTTTAACTTTTATTTTCTTCATTCCCTCCTTATTTAAAAATAATTTTATCAGTTAATTTCCCAGAACATAAAATATTTTTTCTGATCAGAACAGAAGCAAAATACATAAAAATAAATAAAAATAGCAACTATTCCCGCAATTAAAAATAATTTTGGTTAATTAATAATTAAATATATAGTATGTACATTAAGTAATAAAAATATTTTTTTTAAAGTTCAAGTCTTTCTTTTCTCCAATAAAAATTCTAAATTCTTTGTGTTCCGATAATTTAACATAATATTTACTAGCCATTAATTTATATATTATTTTAACAAATTTAAAAGGAATTAAAAGGATTAATTAATACGGGAGAACCAAAAATTAAAAAATAAATATTTTTCTCCTTTTCTGTCCAATATCTTTAAATACATCCTCTATTCAATCTTTATTCCATTTGTTAAATTCCTTGTTATAAATCATATCCCAAAACTTTTCTTGAGGTTTTTTATATTTATTTTGGGAAACCCTTTGGGTATTGAAACTTTTCCGTTTGAACGAGACGAAAGAATATGAAAGATTTCTTCTACAATTATTTTCATTAATTTTAAATATGTATTTCTTTAATTTTTAATTTTATTAGATTTATTAAAAATATTTTTATTTAATTTTCCTTCTTTCAACCAAAATTTATTTTTTTTTCTAAAAATTAAATGATTTATTTACAACTTATGTCCAAAATAATATTTATTATTTTTATCATTTTTTTAACTTCTGGCATTCAATCTGATTCTGTTGTTCCTTTAAACGATTTGTCAAATGAATATTTAAATGAGGATGTTAATTGTAATAAAAATAATGTAAGTCTAAAATTTATTTTCTGAATTTTGACAAAAAAATTCTTTTTAACTTTAATTGAAAATAAAACAAAAAATAAATAAAATAAAAAAAATAAATGAGGATTATATTTATGTATAGTTGTCGGTTCTTGGAAATTCCTCGGATATCTGGGACAGAACCGAAAAATCATCTCTGTTATTCGGCTTCAGAACAGACAATCCTAATTATATGTATCAATTATAAATTGCTTCTTCCTTACTTCTCTTTTTGTCCCTCAAAAAATTCTCCTTATAGTATTATTTTTAGTGACAGAGGGTTAAACCAAAATATTAAAATTTAGAAAATCAGAAAAGACTTTTACAAAAAATCCCAAAATTATTAATTTTAAAAATTATTTAATTTTAGATTTTCAATTATTTTTGGACTTTAAGTGGAAATGGAAGAAATAGTAGTGTTTCATACATTTTTGGTAAATTTAAATAATTTAAATTTAAATTATTTAAATTTAAAAAGGGACATTAAAAAGTTTAACAATAAATGAAGAATTACCAAAAGAATTGTGGAAAGAATTAAATAATTCTGAAATTATTTTATTAGAAACTAATTATAATGCAAAACAAGCAGCTTGGAAGGAATGTTTTAAAAAATTAAAAGAAAAGGAAATTCCGTTTGGAAAGAAAATTGAGGAAAAACTTCAAAATTGTAAAAATAATGAAAATATTTTTTTAAAATTATTTAAAAATCTTTTAGGGCCAAAAAAATTTTTTTAATTTCCTAACAATAAAAAAATTAATTTATTTTTAAAGATTACAATAACCATCAACGTTTTGGTCTTCTAAATTATTTTAATTGGAAAGACCTTCCAGCACAATGGCTATTTCAAGGATTAGTTGATTTAAGAGCTGAATTGGTAAAAAAATAAATGATAAATTTAAATTAAAAAAATTAATTTTTTAAAGGAAAAAAGAGCAACAAATAATGAATTTAAAAATAAAAAAATTACAAAAGAAATTGAAGAAATAGGGAATAAATATCAAAAAACAATTATTTATTTAACTAATTTAACTAATGATTTATGTGATTATTATCCTTCTTTGGCTGCTGATGGAAATGTGGTAAATAGATAAATAAATATTCTTAAATTTTAAAATAATTTTAATGATTATTAACAGACATTAATGAGTCAAATAATATCTTTAATTTTTATTTTAAAGGGTACAGCCCAAAAGGGTGAGCAGCCATAACGACGCAAAGCCATAACTTGCTGGAAATTTCTTTCCGTTATCAATTTCTGATTCAATCTTTTTAGCTCGATGAGAGGAAGCGTTAAATGCTAAATTTAGTAAGATTCTAAGATCTTGAAGCAAGTTATGGCTTTGCGCCGTTATGGGGGTTGTACCCCCCCCCCCCCCTCTCTATTTTTCAATATTTTTTAGATGGAATTTGTTCTCGATAAATTATTAAAAGAAATTGAGGAAATAACAAATAAAAAAATAATTGGAGGTTCTTGGCAAAGGGCAATTAAAAAATATAAATGTGGGGAATATGAAAGAACGGATGATTTAATTGGAGAAGAAAATATTTTGAATGAATTTTTTGATCAAATTGATTTGGATAATTTTAGAAGGGTTTTTGAATGATTAAATAACTTTATTTATTTTAATTTATAGACAATTAATTTATTAAACAAAGATCTTGCCAAACATCGACAACGAATTGCTACAAAAATTGTTAAAAATTTAGAGGAAAATCCAGGAAAGAAATTATTTGTTGTTGTTAGTGCTGGTAATTTATAAATAATAAAATAATCAAATATTTGGTGGATAAATAAGGGATTATTATTCTCTGAGGACTTTTTTGTAATGTTTAGCATACTTATAAGAATATATTTTTGACTTTATTTCGAAATCTTTTTCAATCTCAATCTTAAATAAAAACTTTTTAAAACGCTAAATTCAGGACTAAATTATTCTATAAATTTTTTTCCCCTAAAATGCATTCTAAATTATAATTTTTATTTTAAAATTATTTTTTTGTGGACATTTAATAAAAAGTTTAGAAAATTTATTTAAATTTTCTTAATTAAAAATAATATGTTTTTTACAGGCCATTTGGTTGGAGATGATAGTCTAATTAAAATTTTGGCTGAACAAGGATTTAACTTAAAGCAATATTCTCCTTCAGAAAATCATTTAGAAAATCTTCAAAATTCCCCGGAATTAGTTACTAAGGAAGAAAATAATGAATTTATTTTAAAACCAACAACAAATAAAATTCCAAATATAGTCTTTGCTGCAGCTTTACAAGGAAATCCCCCTTCTTTTTATGAAAATAGAAGTATTAGAGAAGAAAAAAATAGAGAAAATGAGGAAAATAAAAATTTAGATGAAGATAAATTAATTGAATTAAATAATGGAGAGGATGGGAGGGATTTGTTGTTTGTAACTACTACAAAAATAATACCTTTAATTAAAAATAATATGTCAGAAGAATTTAATAAGAATTTTAGTACTTTTATTTCTTCTAATCGTCACAGTAAAAAATCGTAAATTAATTAATTTAATTTAAAATTCTCAAAGTTTTTCAAAATTTATAGAGTTATATTTTCTTTAATTTAACTTTAAATTAGGTGCTGTATTTAATATAAAATACAACAAAAATGAGGACAAATTCTCCCCTAAAATATTCCAAAAAATCCTCCCTTCTTTTTTAATTAAATTCACCTAAATATTATTTTTTTAGTTATTTTTGGATTTATTTTACTTCAATTTTGTCAATAATTTTAATAATTCTTATTCTTTGTTGGTATATTTACAATAAACATTCTGGTTATCTTAAACCGCCACATCTTCCATTTATTAATGACAAAACTAATTGTTGTCAACAACAAAGTAGTAATATTTCTGTTGTTAAAGGAGGATTGCCTGAACTTAAAAATAATGTAAATTGATTTTTGAAAAATAAAATAAATTAATTTAAATAAGAAAAATCCTTGCATTGATGTACACTGATTTAATTGTGTTTTTAGATACATATATACCCGATTCACATTTTCTTTTCTAAACTTAATTGGAAAAAAACTTGAGTAAAGTCTCTTAAACAAATTCACAAAAATTTAATTCAAAAATTTTGGTAAAAATTTTAGATCCATTTCTTTGTTGGATCCAATAACAAGGAAATGGATCATTTCCTTGTTATTTTACTACATTAATTTAATTTATTCTAGTCCCAACAACAACAACAAATATGGTCTACTCCTACCACAAAATCAACAATATCTTCTCCACAATATTCACAACAACAACAACAAAATATATTTCCTTTAAATACATCCCCACCAAAATCGGCAACATCCTTTTCTGAAGCATCAAACGCAACTGGAGAAACTTCTTTTAATATTTGTGAAAATAATAATGAGGGGGGAGGAAATATTAAAAATGAAGAAGAAGAAATTAAAAATAATAGTGCTTCTTGGGAAAATAAAAATGAGAATTCTTCTCCTTTGGTAAATTTTATAATAAAAAATATAAATGGAATCACTATATAACATCACCCCTCGGGTCAAATTTTCTTACCGTTAGGAGGGAAGTGACTTGGGAAGGGACTGGAAATTCGAATAAAATTTGTAAAATATCATTATTTTATTTTATTTTTTTAGAATCAAAATATAACAGCAACACCTTTAGTTGATGGACAATATCGTTCTACTAGCTCTCTTGCTTTGTCTCATACTCCAAAAACTCAGCTTAATCAATCACGAATGGAGATTAATGATAAAAATCAGGTAAATAGTTAAATGTTTTTATCCATTATTCAAAAAGTTTGTTTTTTATTTTTGTTCTTTTATCCCCTTTATTTAAGGGACTAATTAATAAAAAAAATTAATTTTCAGAAAATTCCTCAAGAACCATTAAAAGCCCCTCCTTTCCCCCCTCCTCCCCCTTCACAACAACAACAACAACATTCAACTCTCCCAACAATTCCAGAATCAAAAAGATTAGCCCCTCCACCTCCAACAGATTCAGTTATTAAACATAAAAAGTTGGCTTCTTTGGACGAAAATGATGAAAAGATTGTTGAAAATTTGGTAATTCTGATAAAGTTATTTTAAATAATAAAAATTTACTAAAAGGATTTCAATTCTCCAACAAATTATTTTAATAATTCAAAAATAATTGAAGAATTATTACCTTCTTCAGAAAATCAACAACAAATTTATAATAATTTAAATAAAAACGAATATAATGGAAGTAATTTCAATTATCCACCTTTAATTAATAATAAAGAAATACAGGTAAATTCTGTTAGGGGTTTAACAAAATTAATTTAAAAAAAATAATTTTTAAGCAATCAGAAATATATTTACCTGAAGAGGACAATCAAAATAGCCAACAATCCTCTTCAAATTCTTTCCCTTTCACAGAAGTAATTAATAATTTAAATGAAGAAGTTTTGAAAAATGATGAGAAATAAGAAGGAAAAGAAACTAATTTTATTTTTTTAAAAATTCCTTTAAAATAATTTATTTACCTTCCCTAACTTTCTAAAATTATCCAAAATATTTTTAAAATTCCAATATTTTCTTTACTATAATTTATATATATTTTTACCAAACCTCATAATATCACAAATTTTATTTTAAAATTATTTTTTATTACCACACATAAATTTTTTTTAAAAATTTATTTCTATCTCAATTAAATTTATTTATAACACAAATTTCAAATTATTTATCCAATTTAAAGAACTATTTAATTGAAAATAAGCTTATCCCTTAGATATAAATTTTGTAGTTTTTAAACAATTTATATTTTTAAAGCAAAATATTTTGTGCTTAATACAAGAGTAAATACTTATAGGGGTGAAACTAGATATTTATGAGTTTGAGCAAAAAAAAAAGATTTAATAAATATTAATTCAAACAAAGTCCAAATTTCTAAAAATAAGTGAATAATTAAAAAAAACTTTGAGAAACTATTTGGATTTTTTAAATTCCAACATAATATTTTAATTCAAAAGAAGATTAAAAAAAGTTTTTTTAACTAGAAAGAAAAATAAACAATTAAATACATCTACATACATATACCTACTTATCTGGGTGCCGGAATTTTCGTCTCTGGAACATTCGTCTCCAAGACTTTTCGGAACTTTCGTCTCAACATTTTCGGAACTTTCGTCTCCAGCGGAATATTCGTCACCAAGGAAATAAACGGAATTTTCGTCACCGCAATTTTCGTCTCCGCTAGGAATTTTCGTCTCCAGAGGAAAAATCGGGCAATCCCGGAGAATAGAGTTTCTTAGAAAAAAAATTTTTAAAAATAAGAAAAAGGATTTTTCCGAGTTAAAAAATATGCTGATTACGAATATGAGCTCAAATTTTGAAAAAGTCGAATCCCGAACCCGAATTCGGATATTTGACCCCGGACATTGTACAAAATGGTCAGTCTTTCAAAATAATATAGAACTCATCGAGCTGCATCGAATGACACCAAAATTAATTAATTCCGACGTGCTTGAACCGAGATACAGACCCCTGAATATTGAAAAACCATAGGGTCGTAATTTTGGAGCAAATGACCACTTCTTTTTGAGTTGCTTTATTACAGTTTGTTTTTTGTGTAAAAATATGTGTGTAGTAAGAATATGAGAAGTATTATTTGAAATTACTCTTAGAAAAATGCAGTCATTGGAGGAACATTTTTTATTAAAATAAAGAATAAATACAGTAAAATAGGAAAAATTAGGACACACTGCAAATTTATTTATTTACTAGTTATTTTTAATGTTATTTAATTTTTTTATTAATTTCTACAAATAATGAAATGGGTTCTTATTTTATGTATTACCATTTTGTTTGCGACAATTTACTTAACTCAATTCTAAGGAATAAATCAATATTTGAAATTCTCGAATGGCAGAGCTTTGAAGCCATAAATACTTCATTTCATCCATCTTATACGCCAGAGGCGAAAATTTTGAGCATTTTGGAGTCCAAGGAGCAATATTTCATCCATGAATACACATTTTAATCCTTGATATAATACACATTTTAATCCTTTGATAAAATTTTTTGAAGTTTGGAACGCCAAGAGCCATTTTTCTTTTTTTTTACCGCCAGAGGCGAAAATTTTGAAAAGAATTTTGGATTTCAATTTCAAAGCCAAAGTTTAAAAACATTTTTGGAAGGAAAAATAGTTTAGATATCATTTCCCAACCATTGATTCGTATCCAACGCCATCAAAATATCAAAGGTCAACCTAACCAGTCAAACATCGAGTGACAAACTCGTACAGGCCTTATATTTTTCTCGTACTTTTACCCTATTTTTTGCTCGTAATCGTACTTCGTACATAGGTACGAGTACGAATTTTGGTACGAGTCCAAACACTGCTTCAAACAAAAACTTCCAACACACAGAAAAGGCCTTCTTCCCTTCCTTACTTGAAAATATATAGGTAATTTTGATTGTAAGAAGCTACACCAATCACGCAGAATTTATCTGGCAGGATTGCTGTTTGTGTATAAATGTATTAAATATTTAACAATAATTTATCAGAAAAAAATAATGAGAACAATGAGTTGAAATTTTTGATTAGAATACAATTTATTTATGTATAAATTATAAATAAATTTTTTAAATTAATTATTAAATCAACTTCAATTTATTTTGAAATATTTCTTGCATTCTTTACATTCTTCCAAAATAATTCTTTTAATTTATTTATTTTTGCATATGCAATCTAATAAATAATTTTAAGTTTATTTTTTAATCAACAATTCCTTTAGAAAATCTTCTTTTATTTTCTTCATTTTCATAATTTTCTATATTTTCTTCATCCCTTAAATATTGTTTTTCATTTGTTGGAAGTACTAAACTAAAAGAATCTTGAGAAGTTGAAGGCCTTGGAAATATAGCTCTGGCAACTACTCCAGCTGGGGGGCCATTAATCCAATTTAGACGTTTAATTAAATGTATAGGGGCTATTCCATATTGTTGTTGGGAAACTGAAGAATCTGGAAATAAATAAATGTAGAAATTTTTTAGAATTAATAAATTTTGTACAATTCCATAAATGAGCTTATATTTAACCAATATCCACCTATAAAAGATACTGACATTTACTTGCAAATATTCTTACTTAAAGGACTTATAAAAGCCCCCTCCCCAGTCTAGTAAAAATTAATTTATTTACAATACAAAAATTATTTTGTATGTTTTGTGTATCCTCTCAATATTTTTTTAAAATTATTTTATCATAAATTTACTTAAAAATAATTTATTTTACCCCTTTTTTGTCTTTCCCCATATTTTCCAATATTTTTATATCCATTCCTTGAAGTCATTTGTCTTTGACTAGAATCAACAAAAGCACATAAAGCCCCATTTTTCATTTCTCTTAAAGTACAATTAAATGTTCTAACTAAAGCTTTTTGGTGATTATTTGGAGTTATTGAGGTTGTTGTTGGAGTTGTTAAGGTTGTTTTATTATTTTTATTTTCTGAAGGCGAAGAGAATTGATGCCAACTGAAAAAAATCAAGTTATTTTATAAAATTTATTTATCAATTTGAGAGTATCTTGGATATCACGAGTTAAGAAAGATTCGGTTGTTTTGTTTTTTTCTAGTTTAGCCAGGTTTCTCTCGATTAAGAACAAAACTCTTTTTAAAGTGATATCCATTTTTTGATTGTTGATAGGCAAACAAGTCTGCTAATTTGCCTTATCAACAATACTATACACTCTGTTTCAAAAGTATAACCCACTTTAATTTTTTTACTTTTTTCGTTGATTAATCAATTTATCTTTTTGAGATTTTGTATTTAGATACAATTAACAAATCTACGAACATTCCCAAAGTTTCATAAAATTTTGTTCCATACAAAATTTTTAATTAATTTTTTTTTCGAAATTTTGCCTAAAAAAGGTGTTTCATAAGTATAACCCACTTTTATTTTTAATACTTCTAACATTAGGAAAAATCTATAAAAATTCCACCAACCATATATAGGAATATTATAAAAAAATAAAGAAAAATTAGGCCCATATCTCTACTCATTGTCGAGATCCTGACACCTCAAAAACCTCAAAAATCAATGTAAAACGAGGGTAGGTCTATTTAAAAAATATTTTCGACACATTAAGGGTAGTTTTGAAATTTTATTTTTGGCCTATCTGAAAGCCATTGAAATTCTCTACAAGATAGCATTTGCCTTATTTTTCAGAAAAAATGCATTAGCGAGATACAGGTAGTCAAACTTCAGAAGCGACCTTAACGGTCATTTTTGTGGGCATTTAGGCGTTTTTTGTTGATGCAAGAGTTTGACCACCTGTATCTTGCTAATGGATTTTTTCCGAAAAATAAGGTAAATGCTATCTTGTAGCAAATTTCAAGGGCTTTCAAATAGGCCAAAAATAAAATTTCAAAACTTCCCTTAAGGACTCGAAAATATTTTTTAAATAGACTTACCTTCGTTTTACGTTGAATTTCGAGGTTTTTGAGGTGTCAGGATCTCGACACTGAGTAGAGATATGGGCCTAATTTTTTTTTATTTTTTTATAATATATCTATATATGGTTGGTGGAATTTTTGTAGATTTTTCCTAATGTTGGAAATATTCAAAATAAAAGTGGGTTATACTTATGAAACATCTTTTTTAGGGAAAATTTCGAAAAATTAATTAAAAATTTTGTATCGAACAAAATTTTATGAAACTTTGGGAATATCCGTAGATTAGATAATTGAAGCTGCATACCAAATTTCAAAAAGATACATCAACTGTACATGGAAAAAAGTAAAAAAATTAAAGTGGGTTATACTTTTGAAACAGAGTGTACTAATCTAAGAGTTAATCGACTGAAACTCTTAATTAAAAAGAGTATATTTAAACATTATATCGGGATTAAATTTAAATAAAAACAAACATTTTTCTTTTTTTCTGTCCAATTGTATTATTTTCTTTATTATTTTTTAATAAAGAATTATTTATATTTTTATTATTATTAATATTTCCATTATTATTAATTAATAATCTTTCATCTATTTGTATTGAACGTGTTCTATTTCCACTTAATGCAAGTACTAATTTCCATCTAACAATTTTCCATTGTTCAGCATTTAAACATCCATTAATTTGTGCATATTGATAACCTATTTGTCTACAAAAATCCCTCCATTCAATAATATCGTTCTCTTCTGAATTTGGACGAGCAAGTGGAATAAGTACTGATTCTTAATTAATTAATATTTTTAATAAATATTTCTTCATATTTTCTTTCATATATTTTTAATTAAGGTTAAAAAAGAGGATGTTAAGTAGTGTTTCACCGGAACCGAAAATTTGACCGGAACCGGATCCAATTTGAGTTCCGGATCTTTGGTTAACCGAAAAACACTGTTAAGTCTCGTCTTTTTAGTACTTAGTTATTCACCCTCTACAATGTCATTAACTAATCGGAACTCTAAATCTAAAAGAGTTAGCCCCCCCTTTTTTTTTGGCAATTTTATAAGAAAATTAATTACCAATAATATTTCCAAGTAAATTAGTATGTTGAAGTAATTCTGTATTATTTAGGAATAATTGAGGAGTGATTGGTCGAGTTTGAATTTTATCGATACCCAAAGCATTTCCAATTGAAGAACAAGTATTGCAAAGCTATTAAATTAAAATTTTATTTTCTGATAGAAAATTAATAATAGCGATCGAGATTTTTGAAAAGCCTGGGCCTGTTCCTGGGTTCCGGGTTTGATTTATTGACCTGGGCCGGGTCCTGGGCTTGTAGTCCAGGAAAAACCCAGGAATGTCAAAAAATGCCTGGGCATGGACTCTGGATACAGGAAAACCCCAGGCCTTGGTCCAGGCCCAGCTCGCTCTCTAATTAATAATTATTTTTTTATGTTTATTTTTTTTCTAATTTACCCAATATAATCATTTAATCTTTAATTCTACGTTTCTTACCGAAGAAAGTATATCGGCACATATTTCATTCTTTAATTCTCTAAATTTATTTAATGCTTGTTCAGCTGAAGTAGAATCTATTGGTGCTGATCCTCTTAACCAATCAGCTCTAGAAGAAGCCGAAAGTGTTAAACTTGTAGCAAAACGTTTTACTTTTTTCTTTAAAAATTAATTAATTTTTATTTTTTTTTATTTTTTAAATTTTCCCTCACTTCTTTACATTCTGGCCATTTATAAAATATTAACCAATTTGTAGCTGAATGTATAGCCAATAACATATTTGAAAAATCAGTTAAATATAAACTACTTATATACTTTAAATTTTAAATATTTTAAAAATTAAATTAATTTAATTATAACTTGTTCCATTTCTAATTCTGTTTGTTGACTACTTGTTTTACCTCAATAACCCATTACTTCCATTAATATTGTATTAAATAAATATAGAGCTAAAAATAAATATAGGTAATTTATTTTTACCAACTACTTTTTAAAAAATAATATTTTAGTTTTCCAAAAATATTTGTAAAATTTGGAGGGAAATTGAAACTTAAACTAAATTTAAATAAAAAATACTCAAGGCGAAAAGAAAATTTTCAAAATTAAATTCCAAAAATTTAAAACTTACTATTACAAATAATGAATTTAATTGACAAAAACTGAAAATAAATAAATGATTTTGTATTTAATTTTAAATTAATTAATTTACAGTTAACATTAAATGAACATTTCTTCCCAAAGCTCTCTGTCTTTGTGGAATTATTTGTTGATGTCCAACAGTTCTTTGGGCACTAGCTATTTGTAATGTTCTAACAGTTAATATAGCTATAATAACAATTGGTGTTGGTGCTCGAAATATTAAATCCGGAATTAAATGAGATAATATGGCATAATACTGATTGTTTACCTTTAAATAAAGGGGTGATTAACTTAAAATAATTTTTGGAAATTTTTATTTATTTATAAGAAAGGTAAATAGAGGCCTAATTTTAAATCATAATTTAAAAAAAAAATTTTTCTTCATACCAATTCTCGTTGTACAATCATTGTTCTAACTTCAAATCCATTAGAACGAAATTCATAACTACATAAATTTAAGAAATATTTTTTATTTACAAAAATCTTCTTTTTTTCTAACCAGTCAATTAAAGCCCTTTCAAAAGGAACAGCCAAAAAATTCAAAGCAAAAGCCCCAAAAACAATACAAGAAAATATTGAACGTAAAGAGAATTGCCCTTTTCGTGTACGCTGTTCCAATGGACGGGAAACAGCTTTGTGTCTTTCGATTGTAATTGCTAATACTTGCCAAATCTTTAAATTAAATTTAAATTAAAATAATTTAATTTAAAATCCTCATACAGTTCCGGTAACACAAAAACTGGCAAATGGTTGGAATAAATAAAGTAAATAAGCAGTTACTCCAACAAAAGGTAAAATACCTAGGCACATACAAATAATACCTTTTAAAAATAAATATTTATTTTTTAAAAATAATTTTTAACCATAAGAGCAAAGGCAACAACATAAAAGGGCAATATCCCAAATACATAAAGCTGTTAAATGTTTGGCTAGACGACGAGAAAAGTGATTGGATTTATTATGCAACTGATAAAAAAATAAATTTTATTTAATGAATAAAATTTGGAGGAGGAAAAAGACAAAGAGGAGAAAAGTACTTCCAATAAAACATTGTCCATAAATTTATTTTTCTGACTAGGCTAAAAACTCCAAATTGCCCAAATCTAAATAGTGGGGTCGGATAATAAAAATATATAGGCTTTTGAGTTTCGAAACCCAAACTTTATAATTTCCTTACTAAAAAACTACCCGAAACTCCCCCATATTCATTCCTACAAATTATTAAAAAGTTCTAAACTGGAGCCCCTTTACGGTGGATTTGTTAAATGTTTTTCTCTTTGAATTTTTAATTATCACACTTATTTATAGATCGAAAAAGTTTTTTAATTAATTTAAATAATTTACTTGATAAACAAATAAAGCATTCCCAATAAGCCCAAAACTAACTAATAAACAAGTAATTAATCCATTGACTACAAATGAGAATCTTTCATATCTGAAAAATATATTTAATGTTTCTTTAATTAAACACATATGTTTAAAGGATATATGTACTACTTAATTATTTTTTGTTTGAGGGGGGAGTAATTAAAATACTTACGCCTCCAATTCTGCAAGCATTTTCTTAGCCTGAGGGTCATCATCCCCAAGACTTCGATAAAATAAAAGTAAATCAAAACACCAAGCTATAAATTAATTAATTTATTTATTTCCCTTTAATTTTTTTTAAAAACCTTCAACTGGAGGTTCTTCCATAAAAATAGAATTTGTTGTTAAATTATTTAAATTATTTTCATTACTTATATTTACAGAAGGGTTATTGTTGTTAGAAGTAAATGATTTTAAAGGAGTAATTGTTGTTGTTGTTGAAGTACCAATAATAGTAAAAGGACTTTCGTCCATTTCTTTTTAAAATAAGGGGAATATTTAAATCTAGTAAATTATTTTAAAATAAAAATTAGGAAAACTTTAAATAATTATTTTGCTTAAATTATTTTTTTTTCAAAAATTATTTTTAAAAGCATTTTATTAAATATTTTTAAATCAAATTTTTATTTTTTTTTGCAAAAAAATATTTTTAAATATTTTTAAATAAGAATAATAAAATTGTATTTAATTTTAAAAATAATTTAAATTTATTTATTTGATGCCTCAGCTTTTCTCTAATTAAATATATTTTTTATTCTATTTATCTATTTTATTTTTTTTATCTCTTTAAATTCCCACAATCCTTGTTCATTTAAAAATAAATAAATTTTTTAAAACAAATATAAAATAAAATAAATAATTTAAAAATTTTTAAGGAAATTATTGAGGAATTTTAATAAATAAAAATTAAATTGAAAGTAAAATACATAATAAAAACATTTTTTATTATATCAGAGTTGGAATATCGAAATTTTGGTTAAGGAATAGTTCCGTTGTTTAATTAAAATATTTTTAAATTAATTATTTAATTTATTTTAAAATTAAATATCAATCAAAAAAAAATAATTAAATGTTTTTGGCTGTTTAATACAAAAAATATTTGTTAAAAAATAATTCTAATTAGCATACTAATTGTTTTATATATTTTGCAGGAAAGAACAAAAAAATTTCTACAAAATTAATGAAAAGAAAAAAAAATTTTTTAACACAACTAAAAATATATTTTATAGTAAAATAGCAGATAAGAAAGATTCTTTAAAAAAAAATATTTTTTAGTCTTCTAAAATAGAAATAAAATAAAAAATTATTTAAAATAAATGTATGAGACAATTAAAGATATATATTTTATAAAAAAACTAAAAAGTTTTAAATATAATTTTAAAAAAATTATTATTTTAATTTATTTAAATAAAAATTTAAAAAATAAAAGAATTTAAGAAAAAAAGAAATATTTTTAAATTAAAATAAAGGAATTTTTAAATAAAAAAGACATTTAAAAAACAATTATTAATTGAGGAATTTTTGTTGGAATTTAACAAAAAAATAATCGTTGATTTTTAAAATTTGGAAAGAAAATAATTGTAAAAATAGATCTAAATTAAATTTATAAATATATATTTTTAAAGTTTAAAGAATATTATTTTTTGATTATTGAGCTTTTAATTAATTATTGAAATTAAATGTTCCTTCTTTTTTTAAGTAAAAGTTTTGAGTAAAAAAAATAAAAATAATTAATTAATTGTCCTTTTAAAAATTATTTAGAGGGTTTTTGGTGGAAATTTTGTTTTTTAAAAAATAAGATGAGAAAAATATTTTTTTGGAAATTAAAAGAAGAAAAGAGGAAGAGGGGAGATTAGCTAAAAATAAATAAAAAAAAGGAGAAAAGGAAGGTGGGAAAAACATTTTTTTGGAGGAACGTCGATGAAATTTTTAGAGAATTTCCGGTAGTTTTCAACAGAAAAAGAATAAAAAGAGGGGACCTTCTGCCAAGTTTTGAAAGCTTTAGGGGAAGAAAAGGGTAGAGAAAAGGACAAATTTGTGACAAAACTTTAGGTAATTATTTTTTGTTTTGTCAATAATTTACTAGCTTTTTTTTTGTTTTATTTCGTCACTAGTCTGGTTAAAATAAAAAGTTTTTTTAAAAGAAAATCTAAATTAACAAGAAAATTATTTTTATTTAAAAAAAGAAAAGAAGCTAAAATAAAAATAAATAAAGAATTACCGTATTTTCTCTAGTAATCCCCCAGGGGGATTATTGTTTCAACCCATCTCTAGAGTGGGGAATTAATAGAGAACCTGATTTCGACCAAGTAACCTGATTTCGACCAAGTCGAATTCAGGGTAAAAAATTGGAAATTAAAAATTTGGGGCTAATCTGATGCGCCTATTCGAGCTGAGTCGAATGGTATCAAAATTATTCAGTTTCGACAACTTTGGACGAAGTTATGATCAATTAAATAACGCTTGGTTAGACTTCCGTATACGAATCGTAACTTCGTCCAAAGTTGTCGAAACTGAATAATTTTGATACCATTCGACTCAGCTCGAATAGGCGCATCAGTTAGCCCTAAATTTTTAATTTCGAATTCTTACCCCGAATTCGACTTGGTCGGATTCGGGTCCGGGTCGAAATAAACAAATTCTAAGCTCAGATTCGGACTCTGCATGGTCGATTACTTTTATAAAATTATTTTCAGAAAAAAATAATAATTTTTAAGGTGTTTTTAAGGTGTCTCCCTGATTGTCCATGAAACCATACAGGAGGTGTTAAAGATGTGTTTTTTTCTATATTTATCGTTAATTTTATTTTTATCTGACCGTACGAACAACAGGATTGTTAATGATTTTTTGATTATTAATATTGTTTTGATAAATGTACAGACTGGGGGATTATTGTTCCAACCCATCTCTAGAGTGGGGAATTAATAGAGACTGGGGAATTAATAGAGACTGGGGGATTATTGTTTCAACCCATCCGTGGGGTGGGGAATTAATAGAGACTGGGGAATTAATAGAGACTGGGGAATTAATAGAGACTGGGGGATTACTAGAGAAAATACGGTAGGTTGATATTCTTTTAAAAATCAGAAAAAAATGTCTAAAATGACATTAAAAAAATTTTTTTGGAATTTTTTATTAAAATATATTTAAATGTTTCTTTCTATAAATTAAAAAGAGAGAGAGAGAGAAAATTATAAAAAAATATTAATTTTAAAATAAATATTAATTTTGGATTGGAGAAAAAGTTTTTTTTTATTTTGGAAGAGAAAAAGAAAAAAATTCTTTTTGGAAAAACCAATTTTTGGGTATAAATCACGCGGATAAAATTTTTGTTTGGTTATTGAGTTTTTCTTTCATTATTCAATCTTTTATCTTTTTTTTTTGAAAAAAGTAAAATGAATGAGTGAAGTATTTAGAAAAAGAAGAAAAGAATAATTAAATTAGCATAAAAAGGTAAGGGTGGAGGGATGTTTGGGCGCTTAAATAAGTTTACTATATATTTTTGATAGTTTTAGCTAATTTTTCCCATAAATTTCAAAAATTATTATTTAAAAAATACAAAAATCCCAGCAATTTCGAACAGGAGCGCGCGAGACAATAAAAAACCCCAACAAAACACGCAAACGTAGAAAATGCAGAAATAGAAAATTTTTTATTAATTGCCTCACTCCATTGAGAATCAATAAATATTGCAAAAACATATTTCTCAAAAATTCTCACCAAACTACCTAAATCATTCATCAATAGGGGTAGTACGAGATAGAGAACGGACTGGGAGTGTCGTACGAGCATCGAGATCTCAAAACATTCTCGTTCTCGATAACCGAGCTTTTCAATCGAATTCTCGTCTCGGTCCGGTCTCTAGTACAGGATATGAGTATAAGCAAAATTAGCTCATATGTACTTTCTCATACTAATTTTGCTCAGAGTATTAATGGTCAAATTCTTTGACGTCTAAAATTCGCAAAATTTTCATATCAATTACCCAAACTAAAAACATTTTTTTAATTTTCAGAAAATGTTTGCGCCCAAACATTCAATTTTCTTTTAGCAATATGAAGAGTCTTCTCTCTTTTTTAATAAAACAAAAATTTTAGCAGCTGCTAAATGATTTATTTAAATTTTTATCCCAAAGAATCCTCTCACTCACTCTAAAAAAATCTAAAATAAATAAATAAATATATTTAAGACACGTTTTCTGGCTGGCATAAAGAATAATTTATTTTAAATTTTTGTAGACAGATTAAAAATTAAAATTTATTCGAGGAAATAAATTAATTTAAAGAAAAGTTTTTTCAAAAAATCTTTTTTAATAAAATTTTTTATTTAAAAATATTTAACAATTTAAACAAAAATTTGTTGTTTTTAATTAATTATTTAAATAAATATTTAAATAAAAATAAATTGCTTAAGGCTATAAATTGAATAAATATTTAAATTATAAATATGTATGTACAAATATAATAATTAATTTGAAAAATAATTTTTTTTAAATTTTATTCTCAAAATTTTAACAATTTAAATACATATATTTTTTGAATATTTTTGTAACAAAGTAGAAATAAATTTTTGTTATGAAATAAAATTTATAAAAATATTTTTAAATAATTTATTTTTTAAATTAATTATTGCGTGTTTAAATTGTTAAAAAAAGTTTATTTTATCTCTAAGTAAATTAAAAAAAATTTTTTTTAATGAATTTCTGTTGCCTTTAATAATTTTTTAAATTAAATAATATTCTTGCAAAAAAAATTATTGAGGCATTAAAAATTAAATCTAAAAAGAAATATTTTAAATGTTTGAGAATAAAAAAAATAAAAATAAATTTATATAAAAATTATATTTAATTTCAAAAAAATATTTAAAATTTAAAACAAAAAATTGCTCAAAAATTAAAATTAATTAAATATTTTTAAATATTTTATTTAATTTAAAAAAAATAAATTTTATATCCAATTTTTAATTTTTAAAAAATTATCATTCTTTAAAGTTAACTTTATTTAATTTTTTTATATTAAAATAAAATAATTAATTAAAAAATTTATTAATAGCTAAAATGCCCTCTATTATTTCTTTTTCCTTTTTAAAAAAATTAAAACAAATGAGTGATGTGAGAAAATTAGAAATTTAAGTAGTTAAAAACGTGGCGCGACACATGAGGATATGACTTTTGAGGACCAGACACTTGAGGACCGACTTTTGAGGACGCGACTTTTGAGGACGCGACCTTTGAGGATGCGACTTTTGAGGATGCGACTTTTGAGGATCAGACATTTGAGGATACTCTAATGTCAAAAAAAATTAAAAAATAAATAATGTTAATTTTATGTTTAAAAAATTAAAATTTTATAATTTTATGGATTTCTCAAGGCTTAACGAGCAAATAATTGAATTTTCCGGACATTAAGATGAATGATTATTCTTTTTAGTTTAGATTTGGTAATAGATAAGTTTGTTTTAATCCCCTGATATCCTACTCGATCCCTCTTTGTGGAATATTCTGTGATATGAAGGTATTTAAGGAATATTCTATGATATCAAGGGATTTGTGGATGCAATAGATCTGGAAAGGATGCTATCAGTGATTTAAAAAGGATATCTGTGAATTAAAGTGGATATTTTTGATTGAATTTTAACTCTATCACCATTAATCCTCCAAAATCCTCTCATATCCATCAATACTTCCTTATCCCTTAAATCCCTTTATCCCTCCCTAATCCCCCATAGAGAATCCCTAATCCATCAATATTTCCTTCGATTCACTTAATTTTAATCTTTCGATATCCCTCCTAATCATAAAGATCGCTCCTACAAAACGTATGCCCCTCGTTATTCCATTGATATTAATTAAATCCCCTTGACCAATTCAGAACCCCTACTATCACCCGTATAAATCCTCCTATATCCAAAAATTCACTTATACCCCACCGGTAATCCTTAATAACTCCTTAACGCTCAAAAAATTTCGGTTTGGTTTACCGGTTCGATTTCGGTTAAACGAATAATTTGGTGAAACCAGCAACCAACCCTACATAAAATTATAAAATTTTAATTTTTTAAACATAAAATTAACATTATTTATTTTTTAATTTTTTTTTGACATTAGAGTATCCTCAAATGTCTGATCCTCAAAAGTCGCATCCTCAAAAGTCGCATCCTCAAAGGTCGCGTCCTCAAAAGTCGCATCCTCAAGAGTCGGTCCTCAAGTGTCTGGTCCTCAAAAGTCATATCCTCAAGTGTCGGGTAGCCGTTAAAAAAGAGAAGGGGGGGGGGGGAGAATAAATGGAGAGGGCAATAAAAAAACAAAAAAAAAGTCATTTTGCACTTTTGCCTATTTCGCGTGTGTTTTCCGACACTTTTATGTTTTTATTTTATAATATTTCCGGCAAAGGAACATTTAAAAAAATACAGTAAAATATGTAGAAGCAATTAATTAAGTATAAATTTTTTTATAAAATAAAAACACAAAATAATAAATTTAAAAAAAGATTAAAGCGAATAAATAATTTAGAAAGTCCCCAGTACTTCACGGTTCTCGGGTAATTTATCCTTTTTAATTGTTTATGGAATAGGGGCAAACACAGGTAATTTTGTTGTAGTTATAAAAAATATTTAGTCAAAGAATTGTGTAAATGAAAGGAATTAAATAATTAAATAGTAAATATTTTTTTGAGTCTAAAGATTGAAAAAATATTAAAAGCTTTTAAAGTATTTAATTATTCGGGAAAATTAGTATAGGTATATATTTTTTTATTGAGAATACCTAGTATGTAGATTTATTTTGATAAAGAATTAAGGGGTTTAAAATATAAAACAAAATTTAAATTAAATAACTATTTTTAATGAAAAATATAAAAAATGTTAACATTAAAGTTTATTATTTTTTAATTGTATTTATTAATTTATGAGAAAATTATCAAAAAATATATTTATTTTTTCTTTTCTTTAAAAATAAATTTGTGTTTTAATGGACGGAAATGTTTTTATTGTATTTTTGTTTTGTGTTTTTTAATGTTTTTCTGACGTTTTTAAAAAAATAAACTTTTAAAAAGAACATTATTTTTTAAATAAAAGAAAATGAAAATAATAGAGAAATTTTAGAAGATATTTAAGTTAGTTAACTTTTAGAAGACAAAACATTGTCACAAATTCCCGGCTAATTATAAATAAGCGCAAAAGAATTTTACGAATTTAAAAATATTAGTAGTAGATCAGATTCTGCATAGATTATGATAAATACACGGAAAAGTAGGTGTCTTTAATTAGAGAGTGAATATATTTCTGAAATTAAATTTCTCTTTAGTTTCCATAATTTTTTCGCTTATTTATGTCAGACAATAAATTAAAATGAAAAATAACTTTTTAAAATAAAATTAATAAAAATGTGAAATAAATACATAAAAACTCAAAGAATTTAATTAAATAAATGACAAAAAAGAGAGCAACTAAAAAAATTTAATTAAACCTAAAAAACATTTAATAAATGTAAATATTTTGCAATAAAATTCTTAGAAAAGTTTTGTTATATAAATCGTCATTCAAAATATGTGTGGATTATTTGTATAAATTAATTCTGACCTAAAGAAGCCTTCTAAATATTAATTACTTATACATAATTAGGTATTCGAATCTTATCAATAAAGAATTTTATCAATAAGAAGCATTAGGTAGCAAAGGGAGATTCATTCTCCCTCCCCCCTCCCAACAATTTCTTAGCCTTTGTTTTGTATTTCCTTTTCGTCTTTTAAAATTAGTTTCGGAACACTTTCAGATAAAACTACATAGGTATTCTTGACTACATATTAACTAATATTTTTTAAAATATACCGTATTTTCTCTAAAATAAGCCCCCCCTCCAAAATAAGCCCCCCCTCTAAAATAAGCCCCCTCTAGAGGTAGATCGAAAAAAATAAGCCCCCCCTCTAAAATAAGCCCCCTCCTAAAATAAGCCCCCTCCCCCAAAAAATTTTTAATTGTTGATTAATTTTTGTGTCCCCTTCAGAGTTGAGTCTCCAGGAGGGATATAGAAGGATTAGAAGTGGTTAGAAGTGTATTTGGAAGATTAACAGATATATAAAGGGATCAACGTACATAGATATCGAGGGATTTTAGGTGATTAATAGCGATATCGGAGGACTTTTAGGTTTAATGGGATATATATGGATAGTGAAGATTAAGGGAGATTATGAAGGATATTGGAAGGATTAAAAGGGATTTATGTAGATTAAGAGATTAAGAAATTTCGGTGATTAACCAGAATTTCAGGGAGTAATAGTGAGTTCATTGGATTAAGATGGTTTGAACGGATATCTGGGGATATTTGATATTTGCTGGATATCAGAGATATTGGTCATTTGTAGGAATATCGTAGGATTAGTGGAGTCATGGATCTCGGAAGATAAAGACGGATATCTGGGAAATTCTTCGCTATATCCTCTAAATCCCATCAAATCCATTGATAACCCTTTTAATTTCTGAAAATGCTTTTTAACCTTTATCCCACTGACATCTCTTAATCCTCCAAAATCCCTTGATATCCCTACTAATTCCAAAAACACAAAATGCTCCCTCTAAATGTCTCAATATTCACCATAATCCTCCGATATCTCCGACTTAAAGGCATATCTAATCTGAAGGATCAATTGACAGAGTACTTGATAAGTTTTTGGACAAGGATTTTTCTTGAAAAGACTTAGTATAGGATGAATCTTATTGAATTTTAGAAAAATTTTTTCTAAATGTTTAGTAATAAATTTTAGTTTTTGAAAAATTTAGACATCGAAAAAAATAAGCCCCCCCTCCAAAATAAGCCCCCCCTCTAAAATAAGCCCCCTCTAGAGGTCGATCGAAAAAAATAAGCCCCGGGGCTTATTTTAGAGAAAATACGGTATGTTTTGTTCAAATATAAATAAATGAAAGGATTTATTGTGAAATAAACAATTTATATACATATTATTTAATAATATGTAGTATATCTTCTTGACTTTATCTAAAAAAATATTAATAAAAAGAATGAACTAAAAAAGAAAATAATAAGTCAAAAATAAAGAAAAGAAAACATAAATATTATTAAAATAAATTAATTAATGACGAGATATATTTTAAAATTTTATTTTTTGGTGTTTACTTTTATTTTAATTTATTTTTTAAAAATAATCTCAAAATCCTCTTTTAATGAAAAGATCTAAAACAAGAAAAAAAGAGTTGTTTTTTAAAAAAACATTTTAAATCCTTAAAATAATTTTAAACAAAAAAATTAAAAAAATTAATCCTAAAAATAAATATAAAGTTTTATGTAGAAAAAGAAAGTGACCACTATGGGAATATACATATTATGATATAAAATATCAGAAAAATAATCATAAAAATGATGCCATCATAAAACTTATAAAAATACTCGTTATTTAGATATACAGACATATGTCGACATAACATAAAATGCTACAAAGTGCTGTGTTTTGGTCTAATCTAGTTTGTAGTTGCCAAGGTTGATTTTGGCACAAACTTTTTCCAAGGAATATAAATTGTTTACAATAGTATATGGCACGAGATGATAATATCGCAAGATTTTTTCGAAAGATTCTTTTGAAAAATTTCGAAATATTTAATAATAAAACTTCAAAAAATATCACGACCCCTTTAAGTATAAGGCTTAAAAAATAATTCCCCAGAGTAATTATTCAAGAAAACACTATGTAAATTAGACCAAATCCATTTTAAAGTTCTTAATAGTCCCTAAATAGAATTAATAAGCGAGTTGATCTTAAATTTTGATTTTAAATCTATTCTCTCCTTTTATTAACCAAAAATAACAAATAAATATTTATTTTAAATAAAACAAAAAATATTTATGTCAAATATAATTTCAAAAAAATATAAAAGTTTTGGTCAAAAACTAACATTTTTTTGTTTTTAGCTTTGACATAAAAGCATTCAAAAATAACAAAAATAAATATAAATAAAACACAAAAAAGTGAGAATATGTCAGTAAATAAAGAATAAATAAATACAAAATTTTGTAAATAATTAAAATAAAAGAATGTTTTTTGCTTTCTCCTCATGCTTCAGAAAATTAAAAGATGAAAGGTTTTTATTTTTATATATATCCAAAAATAACATAAAAAATAAATATAATTTTGGTTATTTTATTCTTTTATTTAAATGACAGTTTTAGAAAAAAAAATAAAAATAAAAAGGTTGATAGAGATTAAAAAGAGAAAATAATTATTAATTAAAATTAATTTTGATTAAATTAACAAAAAAATTATTTTAGAAAATAATTTGTAACAAATAAAAAATTAAAAGAATTAATTTTTAGAAAAGTAGTGAATATAAAGATTGTTACTTATATTTTTAAGATATTTAATTTATTTAGAAAATGTTGAAAAATTTGAAAAAAAACCCCCAATCCTTTTAAATGTGCAAAAATCTAAACAAAAAATCTCCCGACATTTTTAGTTACAAACTAATAACCGCCAACTTTATTATTAATTAAAAATAGGTACCTAATTCTATATTTTTTTATTAAATAATTTTTTTTATTTTTATGTGACTAAAGAAATTGGGAAATAAATCAAAATTTTTTAAATAGAAATTTAATTTTATAAACAAACAAAAGGGAGTGGGGTAAGGCAGAAAAAATAAATAATTTTTAATATTTTAAAATTAATTTAATAAATAAATATATTTATTTTTATTTATTTTAAAATTAGAAAATTAAATTTTAAAGAAAAATATTTTAAATTTAATTACTGTAGGGGTCTTTTATGAAAGAAAAAATCCCTCTTTTTTTATTTTCTGTACTATAATTAAATAAAATCTAAAAATATTCCAGAAACAAAAAAAAACTTTTTTTTTAAATTAAATATTTAATTAAATCAGAAAATAATTGTTTGGCATTTTTATTTATTCAAATAAATTATTCCAAAAAGAAGTTTTAAAGATTTACCAAGTTTTTCTGATGGGAAAAAACTTTTTTACTTTTTTCTTTCCGTTTCTATTTAAAATAATAGTTAAGAGAGAATCTTTTCTTAAAATTAAAAAAAAAGATTTTTTGTTGGTGTGAAATGGGCATAATGGGAATTGAAGCATTGAAATTAATTTTGTTTGTTCTACAATAGAAATTCTGTTAATCTGAAATATGTAGGGTTAATAGAATTAAAATATCCAAACCCCAGCCATTTTTACAACAAGAAACCTCGACTTCTCATTTAAACAACTACGTAAAAAATAGGAGAAATAACAGTTTAATTCAAGACTTTAATAGAAAATTGATTAAATACTTTAAAAACTCGATTTCGTTTCATTTTTATTCAGCTCACCCGATTATTCCAACGTTGACTAGATTCGATTTTCATAAAATTAGTTATAAGCCTTGTAGTAGACTATGCTTGTTAGATCAGGATACAATCAGAAAATGGCATCCTTTTGAATATTTCCTTAAAAATCAGCTTTTTAAGATTTTTCTCTGAATCCGTTTTTCGAAAAAAATTTGTATTGAAAGAAGGGGAAAATACTGGGAAAGTTGAAAATAAAGAATAATATAAAAGTAAAATATTATAAATACAGACTGTGGGAAATAATTTAGAAAAAAAAAGTTTTATTATTTAATTTTGGAATATTTCTGAAATAAAAAAATAAAAGAGGACACAGCAAAAAACCTTTTTTTCTTTTTATTATTAACTATTTAGCTAATTTTTCTCAAAAATAAAAATCCTAAAAAACGGTAACTTATTCTCTAAATTAATTATTAATAAATGAGAAAATGAAGGAAAAATAAAGAGAATATATTTAGGAGTTTTGGTTTGATAATAAGAAAATATTTGGTAGAATTATTGATAATTATTTAATATAATATTAGTACATTTATATACATATATTAGTTTATTTAATAATTAAACTCAGAAATATTTTTAATATCTTTAGAAGCTTAATAAATTCAATTAAGGGATATGCAACATTTGTGGTGTTAAAGGCATTTCTTTAATATTTCAGAAGATTCCATCGGATATCCAAAAATAGAGAAATCCCCGGCTTTTCGGTTTAATTCCGAATTGAAATTATATCTTTTTTTTATTTAAAAATAATTTATTGTTAATCATTTATTAGAAGAGTGAAGAATATTAATATAGAGACAATCTAAAATAATAATAATAAAAAACAAATTAATTTTTTAGAACAAATTATTCAACAAAATTCTTATTTTAGAGTTTTTAATTAATTTTAAGAGATAAAAAACTTTTTTGATTTAAGCTTTATTTTAATGTTAAAGTAATTTTAAAAGAAGGAACTTTAAAAAAATTAATCTTTATTTTTTAATAATAAATAAAAATATTCTCACTTAAAAACTGTTAAAAGTTTTATTTTAAATTTAAAATAATTTAAATGGGGAAGGGGGAGGGGTTGCTATGTTAAAGAAGGAAATAAATAAAAAATATATATCAAAATATTATTTAATTAAAAATTAAATTTAATAAAGAAATAATTTTTTAAAGATTTTTAATTTAATGAAGGTTGACGTAATTAAAATAAAAAATATTTATTTAAAAATAAACAAAAAATAATAAAATTAATTTAAAATAATTTTTAAATTAAATATAAAAAGTTTTACAATGTGGACCGAGAGTATTGTTCAAGATTAGTATCGTTTAAAATAATTAGAGAGCGGGCTTTTATGCATTATAAAATGCAAAATATTTAAAAAATAAATATTTGTAATTATTTATTTGCGTGTTTTTAGGAAATTATTTATTTTATATAGAAGGTATTTTTTAAATAAAGAGAAAACACCCTTTATACGTACTGCATATTTTTCCCCAAAAAATAATTGGAGAAAATACGAGAATGTGATGAATTTATTTTTTTCAAAGAAATGTGAGAAGATATTGTTGTCTTTGTTGTTGTTTAGTACAAGAAAAAATGTAAATAAATCAGGAAAGGAAATTTAAAAATATTTTTTGTTTAAATAAATTTAATATAAAATGTTATTTAAATTTAAAAAAGAAAGAAGTTTTTTGGACTTTATTATAGAGGGCACCTAAAATAATTAATAAAATATTTGTTTGGGTTTTAAGATAAGAGCTACATTTTATTTATGATAAATTTCCAAAAAAAGTATTTTTATTAATTTAAGTTTTGATATTTGGAAAATTATATATTAGAAATAAATAGTATATTTTTGGATTGGAAATTGTGAAATTTGATTTTTTAAAAGTAATAACAAGATTAATATCGTAGAAAGAGATAAATCTCAATTATCGAAAAAAAGCAAAAATTCATTGATAATTTTGTTTGGATCAGGGGAGGGGGTTTTAGAAATTGTCCCACACTTGGTTTGGATCACGAAAAGTCTTAAAAATCAAAAAATATTAATCAATGTTAAATGGCATCTAAGTAAAAGGGAGGTTGGGGCTGAGGTTAAACATTAAATAAATAAACGATTTCTTCTTTAACAAAATTAAATAAAAAATGTTTTTATTTTAAAAAATTAAAAAGTAAAGAAAAAACAAAGCTGATCAAAAAATAAAAAAGGTTTGTAATTGGATATATTTATTTAATTTTTAAAGGTTTCCGCCACAACCATTATCTTCATACTTTGATTCATTCAAAAATATACATAAAGTTAGATTCTTATTTTTTAATTAATTTTAAAAATAAATATTTAAAAAACTTTATTCAAAAATAAAAATATTTGAAGAATTATTTGTTAAATAGATAAAGTATTTAGGGTGTTCAAATAAATTTTGAGCCTTTAATTTCTGTTAAAACGTTAATTACACATTCTATATATCATTAGAAAGCTTAATTCTTATTTAGTTTCAAATATTAACCAAATCCGGATTTTTTATATCTGACGGAATCCATTTATTCAAGTATACAAGTACATATATTTCATTGAATTTAATTTTTCGAGACATATTTATTACTTAATGTTCTGATAGAAAACCCAATTAAAAGCTAAATTCTCCATTTATTTGTTAACAATTTAACTATAAATATTCAATATACAAATTTTTGAGCGTTTAATTTAAAAACAAAAAATAAATTCAAAAACTGTTTTGCATTCTATAATTATTTTCTCCATTCAAAATTTTACTTGAACGGGCACTTGATGGCCTTATTATATTAGTATTACTTCTTTTATTTTCTTCACATTTTTCTTTTGAATTAATAATTTCTTTTTTAAATATTTTGTTTAAATTTGTTGAAATATTATGATTATTCTCTTCTTTTTTAGAATTTTCATTTCTCTCATCGTTTTTGGATGTACTAAAAATTTTAAAGCTTAATAAAAATTTAAATGATAAATTAACTAATGAACATCTAAAAGGTAGCGCGGTAAATGTCCAGCTCGTCCTCCACATGTCCGCAAATGACTTTCAGCAAAAAATAATTATAGCCGCGCTCAAATTCGGAGAAAAAATAAATGGGGGCGAAATTCATAAGAGTAACAAAAATTATTTAGAAAATATTTAATTTTATGAAAATTTTTAATTTTGTTAATTATTTTTGAAAAAACTAAAACTCTCAAACAACTCTACATGAATACTTATTATTAGGTAAAATACCACATAAATTCCCTCGCAACCCACCTAGGCCCAGAAATATAACAATCTTCACACTTTTCTTCTTTTTTACTTTTTCCATCTTCATTATCATCATTTAAATTAATTTCTTCAAATTCATCCACCAAATTAATTGTTTGGGGTAATTCTTCTTCTTTATTGCTCTCTTCTTCTTCCTCCCTTTCTTCATTTCTTTCAATTCCCTCTTCTTCTTCTTCAATTCCATTTTCATTCATTTGTAACCATCTAATTCCTTCATTTTCCCTTTCAATTTCTTCAAATTCCATCTGTAATTCATTAGGAGATAATCGAAAATTTAAATTTTGAAAATCAGAAATTTCTGGTCTGTCAGTAGTTGGATGTACAAGATGACGAGAATTACGTGCTGGAGGGGCTGTGAACTTAAATTTGTGTTTTTTATGTCGATAAGACTTTTATCTTATAAGAAAGAGAAAGAAGCAAAGTAAACTCAGACAGTAAAGCATCCTAAACTTGATTATCAAAGACTTACTTTTGGATGTTTAAGAGCATCTTGATAAGTTGGGGGAGCTTCAATTAAACTAATAGGTGCTCTATCTGAAGGAAATAAATAAAATCTTCTATCTCCAAGTGTTTGAATTGTCGGGTGTTGACAGTTATTAATGATTGAATTGTTAAAATGTGAACAATTTTGGTGATGAGTAATACCTGGCATTAATCTCCCTCCTGTACCTAAATTTAATATTTTTTATTAAATAAATTAAAGAATAATTTTTTGCAAAAAATTTTTTAATTAAATCGGTTCAAGTTATTCTCATAAAAATTTTATCGGTATTTTAAGGGAAATGATAATTTCCTCAATTGTATTCGTTAGATGCAGAGCTGCGTCGAAATTTCGATTTTCGACTTTCGATTTTCGAATTTCGACGTTTTTTTCTACCGATTTTCGATTTCCGAATTTCGAATTTTTTCATAAAATTTCGATTTTCGATTTCGATAATTTTAGTTTTTTCGATTTTCGTTCGATTTTCGATTTTTTTTTGCAAAATAGCATTATCTTTTCTCTTAATATTTTATTCCTGCGGCACCAAAAATGAAGAAATCTGGCTACTTAGCCTTTCAAAATTCTCAAAATTTTCGCCTGCGGCGCAGAAAAAGGAAGAAATTTGGCTTAGGGATCTTTAAAAATTCTGAAAATTTTCGCCTGCGGCGCAAAAAAAGGTTAACAAAGATGGAGGTTCCTTCCATCTCTGGTTAGATGGAAGGAACTCATTATAACGTCAATAGTCGTTATATGTATAACACATGTAACAGAAGGTTAATTAGTAATTTTAGTTGAATTTATCTATTTTTTAATTCCCGTATTTTCTCGATTAATTCCCCGGGGAATTATTTTCTCAACCTATCCGTAGCATGGGGAATTATTCGAGGGAGGGGAATTATTCGAGGGTGTGGAATTACATGTAACAGAAAGTTAATCTGTTACATAATTTTAGTTGAATTTATTTATTTTTTAATTACCGTATTTTCTCGATTAAACCCATTCCTGAATTTAAAAAACTGCATGAAGTTTTGGCATTTTGTCTTTCATTCTATATACTATTCCCCCTATAAGAGAATTCTAGGTATCTAACTCCGAAAAAAGAGTAAATCTTCCTTTAAAATTAATTTAAAAAGCTGAAAATTGCTATACCTATGTAAAAATATATTTCGGATCGACTGTCGATCTTCGATTTTTGAAATTTTGACTTTTAAGACCGAAAAGTCGAAATTTGTCGGAAATTATATTTACATATAGAATTAAATGAGAAAGTAAAATAGTTGTTTGGTGGTGTAGTGGTTAGTGTGTTAGATTTTGTGGGTGGGGTTGAGGGTTCGAATCCTAAGTGTTGTAAACATTTTTTTCATTATTAAAAAATTATTTTAAATTAATTTAACAATTTTTAAAATTTTTATAATTGTTCTGATTTTTTGTTTTGGTTTTTATTCTGATATTTGTTCTGATTTTTTTGTTCTGATTTTTTTCTGTTTTTTTCTAATTTTTTTGTTCTGATTTTTTTTCAGATTTTTGTTCTTATTTTTTGTTCTGATTTTTGTTCCTATTTTTGTTCTGATTTTTTTGTTATTTTAATCCGATTTTGTTCTGATTTTTTGTTCTGATTTTTTGTTATGATTTTTTTGTTATTTTAATCCGATTTTGTTCTGATTTTTTGTTCTGATTTTTTGTTCTGATTTTTTTGTTATTTTAATCAGATTTTGTTCTGATTTTTTGTTCTGATTTTTTTGTTATTTTAATCAGATTTTGTTCTGATTTTTTGTTCTGATTTTTTTGTTCTGATTTTTGTTCCTATTTTTGTTCTGATTTTTTTGTTCTGATTTTATGTTCTATTTTTGTTTTGATTTTTATTCTGATTTTTGTTTTGATTTCTGTTCTGATTTTCTGGGCTCAGTGTCCAAATCGCTTTGCGATTTTCTTCACTTTATCTTCTCCAGTGCACAAATGATTTTTTTTCAGATTTTTTTTTGTTCTGATTTTTGTTCTGATTTTCGCTGTCTGCTTCGAGTACAAGAAGTACAACAAGAAAATAGGGAATAAAAATGGGGCACCTAAAGTTAATTCCCAGATTTTACTGACAATTTTTGGGATTTTTTTCTGGTTGTATATAGGTATATACAGCATGGATATATCCCTTAGCATGGATATATCCCTGGATATATCCCATATAAACCATGGGTGTTGTAGTTGGATCTTTATCTACCCAAATACGGGAGTATTAGGATTATAGTGCTACATGAAGAGTCATTGTATGACTAAGGATATAAATTTTAAGGGATATATATTTTATATCCTTCAGCATGGATTATTGAGTGTGGGGAATTATTATTTCAACCCATCTCTGGCATGGGGAATTAATCGAGGGTGGGGAATTAATCGAGAAAATACGGTAAATTATTTAAGTAAATATATTTTCGATTTTAAAAATCTTTTTTCTAACCCTGACAGCAATTAGCCATTCGTTGATTATTTCCAATACTTGCAGTTACAGCAGAAGCTTCTCTTCTCCCCCTCCTTCTTTGATTTCGATTAATACATTGAGTTGAACGTGAAGGTAATGAGTGGATTAAATGGCGACGAGCAGTGCGTGAAACAAGCAAAACCATTAAAAGTGTAAGCAACAATAAAGCTAATAAAGCAAAACCAATGGTTAAAACTGCACTTTTCAATAAAGGATCACTGAAAATTTAAAATCATTTTTAAGAGGTAATATAAAATTTTTTAAAGGCTGAAGGGATGGAGATAATTGGATATTACACCAAGGGAATACTATAGATCGGCTCGATTTGTATTGTCACCTTAACTGTCTCAATATTTGCAGGTTTCCAGACTAATAATACCTATAGCACCCTACAAAATTAAATTCAAATTATTACTATTCAATATGTATTTCTCCTCCTTTACACATTTCATCACTAGAATCACCACAATGATCATAACCATCACAACGTAAAATTCTAGAAATACATTTATGATTATCACAATAAAATTCTTCAACAGAAGCACATGGCGGAGCTGGCCAATGATAAAAATAAGAATAGGGTATACTCAATCCTGAACTGAAAAAAGAGAGAAAATAAGAGATAAGAATTTTATCAGAACAGTTTAATAGATTAATTTTAAAAAATTTAATGTAGAAGCCAAATTTTATTTTATTTTCGAAATTCCCAGGCAAAATTAAAAGTATATCAAAATTTATTTTTTTATTTTTTTTCTTCCCAAAAATTAATTTTAAAAAACTAACATATTTTCAATTTTTCCTGTTAATCTAACATAAAATCCATTCTCTTTATTTTCTTTATTATCATTATTTAATGAAGAAATTTCAAATCCTTGTTCAGACTGTTTTTGTATTAATTGTTTAGTTGTTTGTTCCCCTTCAAATTCAACTAAAATATTTCCTTCAGAATCACTTCTTTCTCTAATTTCTAATTTTAAATTTTCTCCTTTTAAATAGAATTTATCAACTCGAAGAGAAATATAGTCAAAATGTGGAAAATCGGTGGAAGTTGGGAAAGAAAAATTTTGAGGAGATTTTTGGTCAATATTAATTAACCAAATACACTCTATTTCGTGGCCGATTAATGATTCTTGACCGTCGAGGGAAATTCGACCTCCAAGATTGTTAATTTGATGACCACAATCTGAAAGAAATATTTTGAGTAAAAAATTTTGAGGTAAAGAAAAATAACTGAATTAATTGCCCTCCTTCAGATAATTAGCACACTTATATTTACTACCCCTCGGGCGATAGGTTGAAACAATAATTAATTACCTCCATCTAATTTCAAAGCTAGAATAAGTGTTCTCCCTAGATTAATTACTTCCTCGGGCGGGAGCTCGAAATAATATATAACTACCCAGAATAATTACCCAGGGTAGTTATTCAAGGGAAAATTAAGTAGAAAATTATTATCAACGTTATCATGATTAGGGACCGAACTTTAGGATTGATTAAGATTCTAGGCCGATATTTCGAAAGTTCAATCTAGACAACCATAATTTTTGAACTACATAGCTTAATTTTTTAAAAATAATTAAGCTCGTACTGAATATAACTAACAATATCTGCTTCTTTCATTATTTATCTTATTAAAAAAAGTTTCTGTCTCTCTTTTTTCAAATTAAAGTTAAAAGGAGATATATTTTATTAAAACTAACCCTTAATTGGTGTTGTTTCGTTTTCTTGTGAATTTATTAAAAATAGAAAGTTTAGAATTAGAAAGAAATTATAAAAAATATTTTTGAAAAGAAGCATTTAAAAAAATAATTTTTTTGGTTGTTAACTAATAAGTTGTTAATAAATATCTGTTAAATGCTGGTTTGTTGATATTTAAAATAACTGGAGAAAATAAAAAAGGGATTAAATTTTGAAAAAAAGTGATATTTATTAAATAATAATTATTTAAAATATTATTTATATAATTATTTTATATATTGCCACATTCCCTCCCACACAGATTTTTAAAAATTACAAATCTAATTTCTTTAAATGTACAGAAAAATATTTTTAATTAAAAGCCGCGCACTCCAATGAAGCAGTCAAAATTATAGAAAGGTAAAAGTGTGTTTAGTTAGTTAGTCCTCCTCCCCTCTCTGGATAGAAAAAAATTTTTGAATAAAAATATATTGAATAAAAAAGAAGCGGAAATGCAATGAGCGGAAGGGAAATATAAATAAAACATTCAAAAGAATTATTTAATGGCCACAGGCAGCTGTCTCACTCATTGAAAGTCTATTTATTCTGCGCATACAAACATTCACACTGTGAACATTTATTTTATTTTAAATAAAAGCGAAAATATTTATTTTTTATTTAAAAAGTTATTTGAATAAAAATATTTTAATTAATGTAAAATTATGAAGAAAAAAAGGAAAAACCCTTTTGTTCAAGCACCATTCGGAAAAATTCATTCTTTATAGACATCCCAAACATTTACAGAAAACTCCCAACAGAATTACAAAAATCGTCAATCGAATTGTTTCCAAAGCTCCTAAACAATATTAACCTAGACAACATTTTATCAAAGCCACATTCCATTCAATTGTCTCCAGACCTTATACAAAATATCTGATTCATTTTATTTTATTTTATCTGAATGTCACGTTTTATGCGTATAAATTGAATTGAATTGAATAATTTTAGAATTAAAAAAATATTAAGACAAAAACAGTTATTACATTATAAAAATTCAAAAAGATTCTCGATTCATTTCTAGGATTGTTTCCCATCCCCGTCCCCTAATTTAAACAAAATTAATTATTGAGTAGTTTTTTAATTAAATTAACCTTCTGTTAATTAATTTTTTTATTAACAAAAAAGGGAAAATATTTCTTATTAAAATATAAAAATTCAACAAGAAATATGTGATTTTATTATTTTTGGATGTGTTAAGAATTCTCTTCAAAAGAGTAATAAAAATTTAAAAAAATGAACTTGCATGTGATGAATAATTTAAAAAATAATAAATTGTTGAATTTTAAAAAAGGAATTTTTTAAAATTCTTTTTTGGTTATTAAAAGGGCAATAAATGCTAAAAAATGATAAATTTAAAAATTCCAAGACAAACAATTAATGATTATTAATTTAAAATATTGAAAGTAATTTTCAGAAAGATAATTTAAAATATATCATATTTTTTAGTAAATTTAGTTTTTAACATTTAATATCCCTCGTCTCATCCAAATTTTAATAAATTTCGAAAAAAAAATATTTTTAAAATTTTTATTTTAAAAGTTTTAAATTTAATTTTTTGTAATATTAACAGGATATATATAAAGCAAAAATAAAGGAAAATATTTACCAATACATTGGAGTAAATGATATGAATATAAGGACAATATAAGGACACAAAATTAAAAAAAAATCTAAATGAAGTTGATCTCTATTGATAATTAACATTAAAAAATCGAATTTAAAAATAAGGTTAATCTTAAATTGAGGGCCCCCCTCCCAATGGGCAATAAAATTTAAAAAATATATCCACATATCTAAAATTAAAGTTTATCTAATTTTGAGAGTATTTTAATAATTTTGGGCATAAAATTCTTTTGTAAATAAGAAAATTGATTAAAATGTTGGAAAAAGAATACTTAACAATTCAGAAAAAAATTTATTTAAGAGAAAAGTTATTAATTAGGAGGAAAAGATTTAAAAAAAAGTGAAATTAGGGCTAAAAATAAAATAAAAAGTATTGAAGTTTTTATTTAATTTTTGTTTGATCTTTGCAAGCTGGGAAGGTGAATGCTAATGACATTTAGTCTATTACATAAATATATAAATTGGTGAATCCTTGAGAGAAAGAAAATGCTTGTGTAATTTATTTAATCACATTTCTATTTTTTTAAATTTATTTTTAAAGATTAATTTTTGAATTTCATAAAATGCTTTAAATTATTTTAATTAATAAAGGCCTAAATAAAAGAAGTAAAAGAAAGCTTGGCTATCCAAAAAAGAATGAAGTATTGAAAAAGTCAATAACAATTCTTTGGAAATAAACATAAATACCTATTTATACAAATGCAAACATTTAAGCCGAGAGTAAAAAAATTTTTAGAGCAAAAGGCCAGATGAAGAAATGACATGAATATATACACAAATATAAGCTAGAAAAAGAAACTGGTAAACAACAGTTGATATATTTATTTATTTATTTATTTATTTATTATTAGTTGAAAAAATAATAAGAATTTTGTATATTTTAATTGAAAAATTAAAAATTTTTTACCAAAATTTTAAGATTGTTTAGAGAAAACGTTTAAAGAATATTAAAAATGAGAGTAAATTGAATTTAAGAAAGATAAAAGAGTTTGAGAACAATTAAATGTTGACAGCTTTTGTAGACATTAAAATTTCAATATGCAGTTAAATAGTTAGGCTAAATTATGTATTTTATTAATATTTTAACGTAAGAAGAAAAAGCTATTTTTGAATTTTCTCATCCTTCACATAAACTACATATCAACGTAAAACTTCTACGTAAATCCGAAAAATCTGAAGAAAGTAGCAAAGAAGTTTACAGTAATTAAACAATTCCAATAAACAAATACTAACATTTAAGAAAAAAAAAAGTAAAGTAGCTGGGCTATAGCTATTTCTCTCCTTTAGCTTGTGCTAAAGGTTATTCGGCGGCTGGTTGCGAACCAGCATCTTCAGTAGACCGGACTGATGTTTTAGCCATTACACCACACCGCCTACTACGCAGCCTTAGGGATTGAATAGCTATATGCTTTACAATAAATTTTTAAAGTTTTTTTAATGGAAAATTTTTGAACAATTTATGGGCATTTTTAATTGTATGGACATTATTTAATTAGGACATTTTATATAGGACATTTATTCATTTAACTTTTCCGCAAATGTCTCTGCTGTTAAAAAGAAAGAAAAAAAAGAAAATATTTATAGAGTGAGAGAATTAAATATTTCTGACCTACTTTGGGCCAAGTAAATTTGTCATCTTGACAAAATGCCATCTAATGACAAATTTATAATGCCACTTAGTAAATTTTTCTAATGATGGACAGAAAATTTGACCATTATGTACCATTTTGTGTATCTATTTTTTCAGCTTTATATTGTGAGTTTTGTGCATGTCTAGAAAGTCGATATCTCTCGTTAGGAGAGGATAGAGAAAATCTCTCTCGTTACTGCGCATTCGATAGAATCACTCGAGTCTAGACAATTAATTCTTACCTGTGAAGTTTCGCGTATTTTTTTATATTCTTGACAAAATTGAAACATAATGTATTTTCTGTAATAGATATTTGCTTAATTATTGTTTTTCTTAATCTGTAAAAATCTAATTTTCCGTAAACTTATTTCTGACTCAGTCGTCCTCTCCGACGCTGAAGTGTAAGCTAACAAGGCTGCTTTGTTGGTCTATTTGATTCCTTCGTCCGAATAGTAGTTAGGTCAATCCCAACCAAAAACTAGCCATTGCAACAAATCTTGTCTAACCTTTTTTTTTTATTAAATTTTACTGTTTAATTTCTTCAAGAAATTATTTCGTAATTTCTTTTCTTTTTTAATCCTTAATTCAATTTTTAGATATTTCTTGAAATTCACTCTGTATAGTATTTTATTTATCATTTCAATCTAAAATCAGCTTGTTCTGCTCTTCATCAAATTTGTAAGTTTTTCTTTAAATTTTACTTTTCATTTTTATTTTAAGAATTTAATTTTGAATTGGGAATTTTCTTTGTCTTCAAAAAAGGTACCGGAAAAGCAATCAAAATTCTTCGGCTTCATTCTTTGTCCTATTTATTTTTGGATTTCAATCTAGTCAATTTAAAGGTTTTTTATTTTAAATTTAAATTAATTTCATTTACTCTTTAGCTTAAGCTGGAGATTATCACCTTCAACAACATCAAAAAACAAGTAATACAACAAATATTATGTCAAATAGAGGCGCCACTGGCGCTGGCACAAACAAATCACGGGCGCTGGTAAATAGTGGTATTACAGGCAGAAGTACCACCGCCCAAGTGGCGGGTGGGAATAAAGGAAACGGTTGTTCTTTTTTGTCTTCTAATTTATTTGTAGTTTAGATAATAAACATGGAGCAACAATTGGAACAAAAAATATTGTTAGGCGAATGCCTCCACCTGCAACTTTACCTTCCTTAAAATCCGAACATGGTCAGGATCCAAGTATAGTCATTGTGCCACAAGGAGGAACAGGATGGAATTCAAAATCTACAACGCCCATTGTAGGGGCACCAGATGGCAATACTGGACAATCTTCATTAGAAAAGATTGCAAAAGTATCTTTAATTTTTTAACTCCATAAAATAAAATTAGAAAGTCAGCATTTTCCAAAAATTTCCCATTACTTTATATATTGTCATTTTAAAATTTTTAATTTTAACTAGAATGTCTCTTTGGACTCGAGAATCTCTTCATTCAGTTCTGCAAATGCAGGAGCTGGCCACGATCTTCGTCCCACCTGGGCAAAATCAGCTTCAGGCCACACCACAGCTACTTCTTGTCCATCTTCTCAATTTGCCACTCCAACAGAGTCTGTCCCAAGAGTGATTACGAAGCAGAATGTGAACCAGGACCTAGCTGTTCAACAACAGAGATGCTCCAGCGAACGAGATTTTCCATCGTTGGAGACTGCAGCAAATGCCAAATTTCAAGGAGTAAAAATTCATTCTAAAGTAAAAAATTGTTTATTTTTATTTATTAGGATGGAAAAAAGAGTCCGGAGACGGACGTCTTATCAGCTCCTATCCCTTTGATTCGTCAACCAAAACCGACAGGTTACATTGGCGCATCTGCTCCAAAGCCGAATGCTGCTCGCAAATTACCCGATCGTTATTGTGGCGGTGGCCAATCTGCTGTTACGAATTCTTCACAGAAATACGACATCCTACAGCGTATTTCAAAACTTTCATTAGAAAAGGAGCAAACAAAGAAAGATTCCTCTTCGCAGCAACAAATACAGAACGGTACTTTCAGAAAAATTTTTAACCTAATAAAATCACCAATTTTAGAATCCTTAGAAGCTGTCGACGACAATTTACCTACCCAACAATCTGTAGAAGAAGAATCCACAATTATTTCAGAAGAGACGGGCGAGGTTACCGCAACCGATTTTCAATCAGGGATTGTTCCCTCAACTGCTGTTCAACAACAAGTTCAAAATTCACCACAGCAACCAATAACTTCGACTGCATTTCATCAATCGACAGAGGCAGAACTTGTCGGAGATCTTCAAAATTTACAACAATTTTCAATTTCTCTAAATGCGCCGCCTCCTACTTTAGAACATCAGCATTTACAGCAGATGCAACAAACATTCCAATTGCCCCCACATGTTTCATCGATTCTAGGACATCCCAAACAAAATTGCACACAACTTCAAATTCTGAAGAAAATGGATCAACGTCAAGATCAACAAGGATATCAGATTCCACAGTCCCAGCAATTGGGAGGTACATTTTTGCACATACATGTATTTTTACTTTCATTTTTGTGACGGACTTAAAGGATACATATTCTATTAGTATGTATTATCCAAAAATATAGAGGACTCGTTTTTTTCTTTTACAAAACTAAATTTAATTTTAGCACCTTTTCATATGAATATGAATGTCAACAATCAATCTGCTCCTGTTCCAAATACTACGATTCCCCTTCATTTCAACCAGCCTCCTCCACAAGTTCCACCGCAAAATATGCCAAATTTCCATCAGCAGCAACAACAAAGACCACCAACCGGACATGTACCTGTTCCGCATTTCGAACAACATCAGCAAAGAGACGTTGGGAGCGTTGGCGTTTGGGGTGAAAATCCTCAGACAATACCTCGGAATGACGAACACAGTCATTTTGTTCAACGCCAACAACAAACATCTCAACAAAGTTGTGAAAATAGTGGACGTGTTATTGAATCCTTTGGAGGAGTTAGTGGGGAATTGGAACATAGTCAAACGATTGGAAGATGGTATTTTTCATTCTTTGATTTTTAATTTTTTCAATATTAAAAGGTTTCAACCTCCAACGTCTCAGCCATCGTATAATCAATTTGGAGTTCAACAAAATAGCACTACAGGATTTCGGAATGGCGATTGTCCACCATCTTTGCTCTCACTTGATTTCAAAGGATCATTTAATGATTATGACCAGGATGTTATTGATTTCCGTCATTCTACCAACAAAAATATGCAGTTTGGTTTGTCCGAGTCACAACGAAATGGTTCAATTTTTTATTCGTTTTTTATAAATTTTTTAAAATTTAGAACAGCCAAATCGTGTTATTGAAAATTCTTCATATGCAACGCAAAATCGTCAGAACAGAAACATTGAACACCCTCGTATTCAGTTGTTTAAACATACGAGTGAATCTTTGCATGAATCGAAGGAAGTCGTTTCTCCTTTTCAAAAATATTTTGAGCCTATTGACATCGATTTAAAACAAGATGACAGAGCTCCTGCTGCTCATGGCAAAAGAGGAAAAAAAGTTGATGATCGTCATTTTCGAGATACACGCAAAAAGAAGTATTTATATCCAACTTTTTATTTTAAATTTTATCCTTATAGTTCTCGCCCAAAGCAAAAAGGTTCAAAAACATCAAATTCAACTTCTAGTACGCATTCTGATACTAATACTTCGACTCGACAAACGTCCCATTTTCAACAAGTTTTTTATAATTCGGGGAAGACGAAACAAAGAGCATCTAAAACTTCGACTTATAACAAATCAAAACCCCAACCGACACACAATATTAGCGATTCCATTGCAAAAGATGATGGGCGCAAATTATCCGATCGTTATTTCATTGGCGACCAATCTAATTCAAATTCTTCGCAGAAGTACGACAACTTACAACTTACTGCAAACCTTTCAGTAGAAAGTGACCAAGCAAAGAAAGCTTCCCCTCCACATCAACAATTACAAACAAGTATTTTAAAGATTTTTAATTTTCTTTTATAATCGTCAATTTAAGAATCATTCGAAACTGCTGATGATTGTTTCATGAAGCAACAAGTTGTAAAAGACGAACCTGTAGTTGCTGGATTGGTCAGGGAGACTCCTGCAGGTTTTCAGTCTGAAATATGTCCACCAACTACTGTTCAGCAACAACAACAAGAGGTTTATCAAAATTTAGCACAACTACAACAACCAATAACTTCTGTTGCATTTCATCAATCGGCTCAGTCAGTTATTGTCGGAGGTTTTCAACAGCCGCAACAATATACAATTCCTCCTCTAAGTGCACCGCCTCCTGCTTTAGAGCATCACTATTTACAACAGATACAGCAAACATTCCAATTGCCCCCACACAATCATCAAGTTTCAGCTGCTCTAGGCCAACCACAGCAATATTGTCCGCAACCTCAAATTTATCAGATTCCACCATCAATGCAAATGGAAAGTATGGTTGAAAATATTATTTTTATTAATTTTTTCTTTCTTTTTAAATCTTTTATTGAATTTAATTTTAGCGCCGTTTCATATGAATATGAATGTCAACAGTCAATCTGCTTCTGTTCAAAATACTACAATTCCCCTTCATTTCAACCAGCCTCCTCCACAAATTCCACCGCAAAATATGCCAAATTTCCATCAGCAGCAACAACAGAGACCACCAACCGGACATGTACCTGTTCCGCATTTCGAACAACATCAGCAAAGAGACGTTGGGAGCGTTGGCGTTTGGGGTGAAAATCCTCAGACAATACCTCGGAATGACGAACACAGTCATTTTGTTCAACGCCAACAGCAAACATCTCAACAAAGTTGTGAAAACAGTGGACGTGTTATTGAATCCTTTGGAGGGGGTAGTGGGGAATTGGAACATAGTCAAACGATTGGAAGATGGTATTTTTCATTCTTTGATTTTTAATTTTTTCAATATTAAAAGGTTTCAACCTCCAACGTCTCAGCCATCGTATAATCAATTTGGAGTTCAACAAAATAGCACTACAGGATTTCGGAATGGCGATTGTCCACCATCTTTACTCTCACTTGATTTTAAAGGATCATTTAATGATTATGATCAGGATGTTATTGGTTTCCGTCATCCTACCAACAAAAATATGCAGTTTGGTTTGTCCGAGACACAACGAAATGGTTCAATCTTTTTATTCTTGTTTTTTGTAAATTTTTTAAAATTTAGAACAACCAAATCGTGTTATTGAAAACTCTTCATATTCAATGCAAAATCGTCAGAACAGAAACATTGAACACCCTCGTATTCAGTTGTTTAAACATACGAGTGAATCTTTGCATGAATCGGAGGAAGTCGTTTCTCCTTTTCAAAAATATTTTGAGCCTATTGACAGCGATTTGAAACAAAATGACAGAGCTCCTGCTGCTGCTCATGGCAAAAGAGGCAAAAAAGTTGATGATCGTCAAATTCGGGAATACTTAAATCGCAAAAAACCGTAACTTAAATTAATTTTCTTTTTAATTTCAATTTTTCAAGTACTGGAAAGCCAAAGCAAAAGGGATCAAAAGCTTCAAATTCTACTTCTAGCACCCATTCGGAAACTACCACTTCAACATCTCGACAAGCTGCTCCTTTTCAACAACTTCCTGCCCCGCCTCCCACTTTCAATATTTGGGCAAATCTCTTTTAAGAAAAATACTATTTAAATTAAAAAAAACATAAATAAGTAAATATGTATTTGTTTATTATATTTTGACAGATTGTCAATATTTCATCCCTCTTACAATTTTTCATGCAGCATTTTATTGTTGCGCAATATATAAATGGGATTTTTGAATAAATTTTCTGACTTTTAATATTTAATTTCTAAATAAATTTTGATTAAAATTCAATATACTAATGATAAAATTCTTCCATTCTTTGCTTTTAATTTTATGAGATATTTAATTTAGGTATATGTTTTTATGTATTTATAAGGCTATAGGAAGATATTTTTATAATCTTATTTCTCAACCCTGTCCAAAGGCTGAATTAATGTTTTCGAGTGTAACAAAGGTTTTTAAATAACATTATTGAGATATTCTTTTCAATATTAGTCTGGTGTTATTACTTGCAAACTTGAGTGGAAGATATTAGATTTCTGGGGCCTTACAGAATTAATGAGCAATGATCAGTGCTTAACGAGTTAGTTTATAATTTTTCTTATAAAATAGTCTTTAAGGTAAACAATTATATGATCCAAAATTTCCTTCAACAATGATTGAGTTACGTCTTTATCCAAATGGTCGTGTTCCTCATTATGATAGTATTTTAGATTAAAATTATTTAATGAATTTTTACATGTATCTGTTTATCGGTCATCAATGTTGGTCATGAGGCTATCCGAAAGGCAAAACTTAGTATTGATACTTTTGTAGACTCTAAAAGCGCAAATATTTTCTCGTGAATTTTAAATCTTTAAGCGACTATTTATATTTTAAGCCATTCATTTGATGTGCAAGGGAGAAGTGAATCTCAAAAACATCCTATTAATATACAACCTCATTATCTTAGTGCTGATGGTAATTTTAATTAAAATCTCTTTAAAATATGTATTTTTAGGCTCCCTTATGCTTTATTGTGAAGTTAAATTTTTGTCTTATTCTAATAACAAAAAACCCGATAATAATGAACTTAAAAGTAATCATTCAGCCCTTAATAATATATCACAAAAATTACTTAATAATATGCTTGAACAAGGAACACTTTCTGATTGTTTAATTAAAGTAAATTAATTTACAAAATAATTTTTAATAATCAAAATTTTAGATTGGAAAAGAAACAATAAAAGTTCATCGATGCATTTTGGCACAAAATAGTAAAGTATTCCTTAGAATGTTTGAACAAGAGGATATGACTGAAGCACAAAATGTAAGTAAAGAATGGGATAATTATTTTTCTGAAATTTAGGGTGAAATAAAAATTGTCGATTCTTCTCCAGAATGTTTTCGTGCTATGATTGAATATTTTTACAATGGTGAAATTGCTGAAAGTATTTAATTTTTTTTAAGTTTAAAATTTTTTTAAATTTAAATTCAGATACTTTTGAAAAACTTGTCGATGATTTACTTGTTGTTTCTCACAAATATGAAGTTTTAAAATTAATGGATAAATGTGAAAGTTTTATGGCATTAAATATTGGTAAGAAAGAATATATTTTATTTACTTAATTTGATTTCTTTTATATTTTTCCGTAACGACGAAATTAAGGCTTGACACAGCCGGTTAGAAAAAAATTTAGCCATTTTGGCTAGTTTTCCCTCCAGAATATCCTATTTATATTCTGTTTTGAGAAAATATTTTGGACACTAGGTGAAAATCTCTTATACTTATTTTTTATAAGCTTTAACTAAAAAAATTTTTTTTAAGATAATGCTAATTTTAGCAAACGTTGCCATTATGCCGAATTGTATAATCTTACGTTACTCAAAAATGTTAAGTCTGACATTATTTTCAAAAATTTATTTTATTTTTTAGGCTTGTATTAAATACATATCTGTTAAGCGAGACAGCTTTTTAGTTAGTAATGAATGGAATGAATTTAAAGAAAATAAAAGTGCATTGGCTGTTAACTTGCTTGAATCGGCTCTAAAACAAAAGTTTTTTTGAATCATTTAAAAAAATTCGAAATTCCTAAGTTCTGCTACGGTCGAATCACGCTAATACGTTCCTGATACCCTAAAAGTTTATCTATCACACTGAAAACATTTCATATGTCAACGCAATTCGGCCCTGAAGGTGACGTATTAGCGGGATTCCACTATATTTGTAATCAAAAAGTATTTTTTCATTTTATAGAAATGTAATTCTTCTTATTTCGGCTACTTTCCTGCTCTTATTTTTTGTAGCTGGCTTTAGAAACCTAGAAACAGTTCAATGTTTATTTTATTCTTTTTTTATCACACTAAGGCATTTAATTAATTTTTAACACGTCTATTTTTCAATTTATTAAATAAAAATTTTTCCAGATCCCCGAAATCTACTTAATTAAAAAGTCCAAAAATTAGCACATTTATCAACATTTATTTTACAAAAAATTACTGGGATAAGAAGGGAAATAAAGAGTATATTTTTTTAATATTTAACAGGGAAAAGAAAATGTTTATTTTATTTATTTATCCACAGAGAGAGATCGTTTCCTATTATATATCGCCTCGCAGAATTTAATTTATTTATACTTTTTGAGCAACTCCTTAGCTTCTTTCACGTCCGAATCCTCTTCACAATCACTTGATTTAGATGCTTTCTCTCCAATCTAAAAATTTTGATTTTTAAATCTATTGCTAGTTGGGACCCCATCAGCTTTTTTGATTTACTAACAACTAAAAGATTATCGACTAAAATTAGCTTCTTTAGAATATTCTAAACAAAAAACAGCTGCCCCCTATTTTCTGAAATCCCATAGAAAATAAATAAAAAACCTCGACAGCCATTTTCAGATATTTAATCGCCTCCTTCTTTTCATTCTTTGCCAAATAGCATTTACCCAAAAATACCAGATTCTCAATCCATTCAGGTTTCAATTTATATACGGCAAGAAAATCGTTGAGTGCCTCATCATATGTTGCTTTTGGTGGATCAGAGAAAAGCGCCGCTGCCGCCTTCCTTTCAAACCATGAGAGACCAGCAACCGAGTAGGCAAAACGACCGCGCATGTAAAGAAGCTGAAAAATAAAAATATTTTAAACAAAAAAATTGACAGAAATGGGGATAAGGAGATTAACAAGGATTGATAAAATCTCGACAAAAACAAAAGGAACGATCTTTAATTTAGTCGCCCAAAAACATCTTTGATTAATTCTCCAAAGGGGAAACTTAAATAGTTGGACCCAACATCAATTCCAAATTAATTTAAAGAAAATTACCGCGTAATCCTTAGGGCTTTTTGCGAGCGCCTTATCGATTAATTCCTAAAAATTATTGATTAAAATTTTAGATATAATTAGGAATACTTTGAACTTGTGGCCTTGTTTAATCTTCTCTGCAGTTCCAAGAAAATCCGTTCTACCCCCAGTACAAGCAGCATACCATTTAATGACATCGAATTCCTCTGGTTCTTTTTCATAGGCAATACCAGCATGTTTATAACCTTAAAAGTTGAAAAATATTTTCCCAATCGATTCAATATTTAAAAAAGTCCCCAAATCTAGATTTAAAGGTAATGGGATTAAATGGACAAGTCAAAAAAGTTTAGAAATACTAACATTTTTGTTTCCCATAAATTGAGCTAAAAATAGGGCTGGAGGTCCGGTCCAAAAGATTGAGTAGGGCATCGATTTCGGCCCAAGAGACACGGCAGGGCTGGCCCGATATGAGGTCCGAAAAAAATGCTCGAACGTCGGCCTGACTCGAAAACCCTAATTAAAAACCAAACCTTCATCCATATATTCCTTCCTCTTTGCACTTTGATCATCGAACGAAGAGGCCAATTGGTAACAAACTCGAGAGAGTCGCCAAAGAATTTGAACTCCATTCTGGTCTCCAACTTCCTTATTCAACTTAAAATTAATTAATTAAATCTAAAATATTAAAAAATACTTTCACAAGTTCACCATAAAGTTCATCAGACAGACCATCCTCGTAAAGTTTGTCAAGACGCTCAAACTAAAATTAAAATTTTTTGGAAATTTGAATTGGAGAGGTTTTCATTTTAATTTTGAAAAACATACCATTATTTATTTACAAAATAATATTTTAAAAAATTAAGAAAAAATGTTTTTAATTATTTTTAATTATTGATGTGACAAATCAACACTTAAAAATATACTAACACTTAATATGTATAATTCAATAGAAAGTTAGTATAAATTTAAGAAAAAATATCGTTAATTGTATTTTATAAACATTAAAAGAGAAAAGTCATTCAAAAGGTTCCAGTATGAACGAAGAAAAGAAAATGACTGAAAAATCTAGAAAATTAAGTGGTGAAGGAAAGGAGAATGAAAATAGAAGGAAAGTTATTGATAGAGCAGCTGACAATAGAAAAAGAAAGAAAATGTTACACAAAATATATTTTACCAATCAAATTTATATGTACTTTTTAATAAAATTATAATGGAATTTTTAAATTAAATTTAAAAAAATAATTTGAAGACCACCCAAAAACTCAAGAATTGGCATGTTAGAAAGTTTTTAATTATTAGGAAGTGATCAAAAAAGATGCTAAAGAATAACCAATTTTTAATCAAAAGATTAACTCACACTAGGCGATTTATTGGCCATTCTTACTGTTGAACAATTATTTTCGGGTAGTTGATTCTTTGTTTCTGCTTCAATAAATCTTTAAATAAAATGAATTTTTATTTAAAAAATTAAAATTCCCCCCACCTATCAAAAGATTTACTTTCTATAGAACGATTCTCCTCCCAAGTTTGTTCGACAGCGTCTTGATATTCGCTGTCTGATACAGTACTGGAAGCTTGGATTGCTTTTAAGGAACGTCGAATGGAACTTAGAGATGCTCTTAAAAGAAGAAAAATATATTTTAGAATTAAAGTTAAAGTAAAGGAATTAAAAAATTAATTTTTGATAGAAATGAGGAAGAAATGAACAATTAAAAATTATTTAAATAACAAACTTAATCTACAAAAGTGTCTAACCTTAAAGATAAAAAAAGAGATCAAACAAGATAGAGACAATGTTAAAAATGAGAGAGTACAGACAAATAGATTAATTATTTTTAGTCTACTTGAGTATTGAGATTTAAATCAAATTTATACCACCAGCGCGACATTTCAGACAATAATAATATGATAAAATAAACGTAAACAAATGATTTCCTTAACATAAAACTTAAAAATTGTCAGAATGTCTTTTAATGTGATTTGGGAGGGAGTCAATAAATTTAGATATATCAGGTGGCTAGACGTCGACTAAAATGATCGGGGGTTGAATTGCGCATATGTGGGGGAATAAATTTATATAACCGAGCAGTCCTAACGAGAAAGGAGTGGAATTATTTAAAATTCTAAAAATATAAACAACTACATTAAATTAATAAACTTGGATTAATCATTTTTCTTTTATAAAAGCTTTACACAGATTGAAATAATTTAAAAGAAAATGCTCACTTTAAAGAAGCAATTTCTCTTTTCTTTTCAATTTCCATTCTTAAAATAACATTTCCAATATTTTTATATTTTCTATATAAATGGATAAAAAGGCCTGTATTTAATGCTGTTAATGCTCCAATAATAATTATCCCTGTTGTTGTTGTTAATGAACTTTTTGATGACCCGCAATCTGACATTTATTTTTTTTTGTTTTTAATAAATAAAAAGTGAAAAATAAAATAATTCTCTTAAAAATTAAATTTTAAAAATTATTTTTCAAAGAAAAAGCTAAAAATAAGAGAATGGTTTTGTGGGTAAATAAGGGCAAAAAAGATGCATGAAAAGGCAAAATTTATTTGAGAATCGATTGCCGATGAAGGACACTAACTGCTGTGCGATGGTTGTTTACATATTTTTGTAGTAATTTATTTTTTCTGTATTTAGTAGTTATGAATTATTATTAGTGTTTTTTATCTATGGATTAAATTATAATTTAAATTTAATTTAAATGTCAATTATTAGTTAAATATTCATTAAATACAGGGTGGTCTTTACAAATCACAGAAAAGGGGCATGGCCTCTCAAAAAGGGGCAAAAATGAGGCAATGTTGAAAAAGGGGCGAGGAGGTCAAAAAAAGGGGGAAAACTCCTAAAAAGAAGCAAAAGGGCTGATTAAATATGTAAAAAACTATTGTATTGCCGGTAATAAATTTTATAACTGATCCAAGGTGGAAGAAATTTGTTTTAAAGAAATCTGTTAAATAAAATATAGGAAGGGGTTTGAAATTTCACCTTTTTTCAGTTCATTCGGAATTCTCACCTTATAACGAAGTGAGAATGTAGCCGCCAGTGTCCATTACCATCTTTCTGCCAATTACAGTTAACTATCATTTTTAGCATTCCAATCCCTTTGTAACGGCTATAATAAAATTTTCTTTTAAAAAATATTAAATATTTTGTTCTATTTTTATCTACAATTTTATCCAAGTTTTAATATTAAAATATTTTTTGAAGATGTCAGAGTTTCCATGACGATAGGATGTACGGAAATGTTTTGAAACTTGAGAGATTCTGGAATATGAAAAATAAAAGGGGAGAGAGGATTGTGAAAGGAGAGAAGGGGTTATTTTGAAAGACATTAAAATGTTGTTAAGGGATTAAAGTTAATATATGCCTAAGAATTTTAACTAAATAATTATTTTTAAGAATATGTATGTATTTTTTATTATGTTTATATTTTTGAAAAAATTGCACAAAATTATTTGAATGCTTAAACAGAAAATAAATTCTTTTGGTTTTGTCATAATTACAGTAGGTGAGGATGATTTAATTATAAAGTAAAATTAATCTAATCTCTCGAAATACGGAATATAATTCCTTTTCGGCATATGTATCTCTACTTTAGGACTTTTATATTTAAAAGGAAAATCGTGTCATTTTTCCAAAATTAACATCAAACTGAACCAAAATTCGTATTTGTACGAGCAATTATTAGTTTCTTTGTTAGTGTCCTCCTTCTCTCGACCATTGAAAATTTGTACCATCAAAATTTCATATTATTAAGTAATTTTACTCTTATGTTTCCCCTGTCTCTAATTACGAGAGATTTATTTTTTAATATCTTAAACAAAAATTTTTAATCACAGTTCTATTATTGTCTTCCTTTCTATTGCTTGTGTCATCAATTGAAAATAAAATTCAATTGTTTGAAAGTTCTTGTGAATTTTCTTGTATTCATGGATATTGTGATGAAAGAAAAGGGTTGTAAATAATTTAAAAAAAATTTTTAAATAATTTAAAGTTTATGTATTTGTTCTCCTGGATGGTTAGGCGCTGGATGTGAACTTTGTGTTTTGGGAATGGAATGTGAGACAGCAGAACCCCAACTTTCTTTAATTTTACCTCAAGCAGGGCCCTTAAATTTTGGAAATTTAAGTATCAAAGAAAAGGAGGATTTACCTAAATTTGTCTACGCTTATGGAAATGATTTTCCAAAGTCTTTTTTCTCTAAAATATTTTTATAAAATTTTTTGTTTCTTTAGAGTAAACTATTCTTGTATTTTTGGTTCAACAATTTCTGTCAGAGGTCTTTGGATTAGTACTTCTCTTATACGTTGTGAATATCCAACAAATATTTTAATTGGACCTTCTAAATTAACTTTCGGATTAATTCCTTTAGATTCCAAGCAATTTGTTGCGAATAATCCAGATTGGCCAACGGTATAGAGTTTTAGATTGTTTAAGGGTTGTTAAAAACATTTGGCTATTTCTTGATGGGAGGGGGGGGGAGGGTTGAATTATGAAGGGTTTTGTTTGTGATGGTTTTAATTTATTTAAATAATTTTACAAAATATCTTTACTTTATTAAAAACAATCTACAAATAATCAAAATTAAAGGTCATTCATTTCTAAAATTTATGTGCAATTTTGTGAATTATTTAACGAAATCTATCATACTTTTTTATTATATAATTAATTTCTCAAATTTTTCTTTTTAATTTTTCTAGACTCATTTTACATTTTTCTCCAATAATTGTTCACCTTCTTGCAAAGGCCATTGTTTAGGACCTCTTTGTTTATGTCCATTTAATAGGACAGGTCTTCAATGTGATCAGCTATTTAATAAATTAACATTAAATAATACAGCAATATTACAAAAATTTAATGGAAATATTGAGAAAGAATTTATTGAATTTATTCCCTATATTGTTAAATTACCTATTGAGGTAATAAAAATTAAATAAAAGTTATTTTTAATTAAATTTTACATTAGATTAACCCTTCAAATGTATGTCTCAGTCTAGAAACTGATATAGAAGGAGGTGGTGGTGGATTAAAATTAGATCCATTTCAAGAACAAATTTATTGGTCTAGGTATAATTAAAAATATTATTTTTTAAAATTAATTTCCAAAAAAGTCCATTGGGTCGAAGCAAACCTTATTCAATTTCTTTGAAAATAGAGGAGGATGGAGAGGAAATTGGAAGTCATCAATTAATTAATTGGACTATTAAAGTTAATCCAAGCTATTCGGCTTTATTGGAAAGAAGTTTAACATTAGTGAATCAAACAAATGGGAGGGAGTTGAGTGGAAAAATAAAATGGGGTAAAAATATTAAAATTTAATATGCATTAATAATTGGACCTCTACTTTGTGGACATTTTTAAATCTTTGTATTTATTATACCAACTCCTGTTATTAACGTTCTCGTTAATAGCGACTATATTCTTTTACTAGTTAGTAAGTGTGATTGGTAGCGAAATTTCGTTTACTTGATGGATAGATATAATAGGAGGTCCACTTATTTGCATAAATATTTAAGTTTACCTATAATAAACCATTTCTAAATTTTAATAGAAGGTATTTCTAATAAAAAGCCGCCTTTTGCATTTAATTCAAGTCTTCCCTTGATTGTTCATATTTATGCTACCGATACTGCTAAACCCGTTCCTCTTGAAGATTTGCCAATTTGGACAGGGCGATCTAGTAGAAGGGATGGTGAAGAGGGTGATGATGGTTTTTGTTGCTTCAGACGGTTGCTTTACCCTTATTTGGGCACTGCAGAGAAAATAGCTATTGTTAGTTATTAATCTTAAGTAGAATAAGCCGGGATATTTGGGAGTTAAATACAAGAAATAACTAAAGTAAAAATAATGACTATCTTGGAATCATTAATGTAAAATAAAAATTTCCCAAGTATTCTGCCAATCTCTAGATTCTTCCAATTTAATTTAATAAAATCCAGACTGTCAGACATCCAGGCTCTGATTTGGAAGAACATTTACATAGTCGTGATCTCCACGATGATACAGATGCTCTTGAATGGACACAAGAACGTGTAGAAATAACTGATTATTTAAACGAAGTTCAACCAAAAGAATGGGACCGAAATAACAAAAGTTTAACGTTAAATTACTCTTTAAGACTTTCCCCTTTGGGTGGAGATTGTAAGGAAGGATGGCGTTTTGTAGTTCTTGAACCTAGAGAATTTATTTTTATCGTTAATGATAAACTACAAATGTTGCAAGACAAACCTGTTAGTTTTGAAAATATTTTTTGATAATTAAAATTGTCTTTCTTTGGGGTTAGAATAAACGGGAAAACTTGATTTGAAAAAGACAAGGGAGAGAATCATTTCTTATAATTTCCTTGTAGAATAATTCTGTTAATTCAAAACCTAAAGTGTTTCTACCGTATTTATTCTAATATAAAGACAGTCTCTATTATAACGACAGTCTCTAATAAAACGACACCCTAGAAGAGTGTTGAAAAATAAAACGACATGTCGTTATATTAGAATAAATATGGTATATGCTTTAAGCACCCTATTTCCTCTCAATTTCTCTAAAGCTAAAAATTATATGTATATTATTCTATAGGGAACTTATCTTGTAAAACTTAAATTCCAATCATTTGGTGATCTGGAAATTTCTGAAGAGAATAATGCTCGAATACCATTACGTGTTGTATTTATGTGCATGCCTACTGGACAAAGCCTTACTATAGAGTAAGTTATAAATAATTCTGAATTATAAGTACTAAATTGTTAATGGCGGTCCTCCTTAAATATATCCAAACGCCCATATATTAGTTGTTATAAACTCCGAAATTTATTTTCGTAATTAACTTTTATGAAGAAAACATTTTCAGACAAACACTTGTTGGTTTAATATTTCCTGGAAAGGAGGAAATCAAAGCAGTTACTGGAGCTAAATTAAATCCAAAGCGTTTATTTGTTGATTTAAACAAAAATCCATTTAATGTAATTTCGGTAATTTTTTTTATTAAAAAAATATTTTTATATATTTTTTAAAGTTAAATATTTATTTACCTAATGATTTATCAAATAAATTACAAAAAGATAATTTAAAAGAAACTGAATCTTTTTTACCTTTTACATCAATTTGGATTAATCGACCTTCTCAAAATAATTGGCGATTTTGGTTGAAATTAAAATCTGAAGAAATTGAAAAATATAAAAATATATTGAATGAAAGTGGGGGAAATATTGATGGAGCTTTTTTAATTAAAGGAAATGAAAATGTATTTAGTTATTTAATTAGTTAAGATTAGTAGTACAAAAGGGGAAGAATCAATTTATAAAATATTTTAATTATTATCTTTCATCATAACCACACCAAATATCCCTTTTTCCCTACCTCACATTCATATGAAAGTAAGAGAGAAATAATTTTTAGGATTTTGACTGCTGTTCACCATGGTATTACGAAAATACCGACTCGATATTATTTGGTATTGACCGCCACTAATTCAGAGTTTGATTATTTATCTTAAGCGCAATCCCCGTCTCTGATTTGCGAGACACGATAACCTTCTCTCACTTTAACCTCCATTTAGGAGGATATTTGTCCTTTATTGTATCTTCACATATCTTCTCAATTTAAGATTAAATAATTATTTTTTTAAAGTTAATTCTGTCAGTTCCATATAGAATTCAACAAAACAATTTAAAACAAGAAAATGACCCTTCTTTATTTTTCTTTACTTTGGTAGTTAAAGGAATTGGGGGAGGTACTAATTCTTTACATCCAACAGATGTTGAATTATTTACTCAAGAACGTGAACAAAACTTTGCAAAAACTCTTTTTTTAAATAGTTTTGGATTTTTTGAAAAAATTTTTAAAATTTTCCTTTCAGCTCCAGAGCAGTTTGGACCTCTTTTTGCTTCCCTTTTTCAATTAAAAATCCGTTCTCGTCATTTCCTTCCATTTACTAAATTAATTAGAATTAATCCATTAGATAATATTTTTATTGTTGAATTAATTCCAAAACCTTCACAATATTTTACTTTTGATGGAAAACTATTTAATTCTGAATGGCAAGGGGTGGAAAGAGTTGACGATAATGAAGAGGTGGATTTTTTTGGTGTTTTTTCAAGAATAAGGGACTGATAAACAATAACCTTTTTGCCAATTCGGAGAGAAAATTATAAGTAATTTATAAATAACACTTTTCTGTTTCCGACCAATTTCTCCGATTAAAGTCGTTGCTTAGAATGTGGGTTTTTTCTGACTTAGGATTTTTTGAATAAAATAACAAGAATTAAAGATTACAGGGTGACAAAAATTCTTTGTTTTCAATTCTTATTAAAATATATTTAACTCTAATTATAATTTTGTTATCCATTTCTTTAAAGTTATACATTCTCTTAATAAATTTAACTAATTTAATTTATTTTCTAGACTTCATTATTCTCTCCACCAATTGTTCATTTCCGTCCAGCTGTTTTTACTCCTCAATCTCTCTCCAAATTTGTTGATGTTGTTTATGTCCAAGGATCACCAAACTCTTTTGTTTCTGTCCAGCCTGGATGGAATTTTAATAACCAAATTTTGGATTTTCCAATGTCCAATTTAAATTCAAGTCTTTGTTTGGGATGTGGATTTAGACAATTAATTAATTTAAAACAAATTTCTGTGGAAACAAAATGTGATGCAATGACTGTTTCTGTTCCTTTTTGGTCTGCCCAACCTATTGGACATTCTCCAGCAATTTTGAAATTCTCCCAATATTTTTTGTTAACTTCTGAAAATAATAGAATAAATAATGAAGAGGAAGATATTGGAGAGAATGGAGAAGAGGAAAATAATAAAATATTAAATAATGATAATCAACAATTTAAAGTTCCCCAAATTTGTCATCAAAAAGAAGATGAAAATTTGGATGGGCAAGGTAATTGAAGAGGTCTTCAAGATTTAGTACTTTACTGGCTCCATGACTAAATTTTTTTTTCTTTCTGATAAGGATAGAAAACCTCATAGGAGGACAATTCTTTAAAAGTTTTAGAGAATTTTAAGAAAACTTCTCTTTAAGTGACGTCTTTATTCTTCTCTATCAACAACATTTAGATAACCAATTCTCGTTTTTAGGTCTTTTGCCATTCGCTATTCGAACTCATATTTTACAAAATTGTGCATTATCTTATCTTCGTATTTGTCGTCAACTTTATAATCCATCCGGCCCTCGTTGTCAAAATTGGTGGAAACAAATACCAGATTCTTTACTTTCAATACATTCTATCGCCGAATTTATTCTTTTATCAGCTAATTGTAATAAAGAAAAGAATAGTCCAAAAGAAATGCTAAAATTAATTAAATGTATTCGAAAAGTTGATTGGAATTGTCCTTTACATCCTATTGAATCAGAAATGGCACCCCACATTGAAGGACAGATTTTTAATCAGGTAAATAACAAAAAAACGATTTACTATCATTGAAACTGGAAGTAAATCAACACTCCTTCTAATTAGTTCGATCAAGAATGATTAATTATAATGACTCCCAAGGTTATTCCTAATCAGTACAAGCAAATTTTATTAGAATCTTCTTGATGAGTTAGGCTCTAATCACATTTGGTGTGGCCAATAGACATGCTGGCATGGTTAAATAGATGGTAAACTTTTTATAGAGTTTGTAGATTAAAATATCCAAACAATATATTTTATTTGACTCAAGGCATACATATCACATGCATACTTTTTGTAGTAATTCCAAAAGAGGCTTTATCAACGATCTTAGAAAAAAACATTTTAATTCCTAAAATTTACTTTAATAATTTTCTAAAAATAGATTGGCTATACAAAACCTTTCCGTTCCGGACTTGGATTATTATTTCCAGCATTGGGCCTCATAGAAGCTCAATTATTAAATTTCCCTACACTTTTGGCTGATTTTCTTCAACAATTAAAAGTAATTAAAATTTTAAAAAGATTTAAATTCAAAAATATTTTTTAAGAAAATATTTCCTCAATCAATTATTTATTCACTCACTTCCGAACGTTTTTATAACCAATTTATAACAGCAATAAGTACAAATTCACCTAATGGTTCTATTGTTGATTGGAATGAATTGGATGTTTCTCTTGGAGGTTTTATTTAGATATTTATAAAAGAAAATATGGCAACACACTTACTTACATATTCTCTATCCTTGGGAGTTGATGGGGACTAACTTTGGTGTGTGGAATAAGTTAAAATTATAGGTGGAGTTTTAAAAAACAAAACAAATCAGGTAAAGGTAAATTCCGGAAATTTGCGGAAAAAAACTAATAAATTACAACCAAAATTTATATTATTTTTTAATATTTAGAGAACAAGTGTGTAAAAATCTATTTTTAAAATAAATTTTTAGCTTTTTAAGAAACTTGTTTTAAATATTAAAAAATAAATTAATATATTTTAAAAGATTTACGTACTTCTTCAGAAGAACTTATTAAACTTTGGAATTATCTAGTACAGCTTTTAAATGGAGGGCAATTAAATTTATTAGAAAACGGGACAGAATCTAATTTAATGTTAAAAAATTTAAAAGAATTAATTATTCGTTCTGATCGGTTAAAAACTGTTACTAGACAAGTAATCCTCTAAAAATTATAAAAAAGAAAATATTTTTTTCCTTTTCAAAAAAGTTTGGAGCAGACAATCCATTTTCATTATTTCGGGATGTTTTAAATAAAATTTTTGAAAATATTTCTTTTAATTCTGACAAAACAAATGTGACGGCTGAAGGGGATATTCAAGAACAAAAAATAGCTTGGGCAGATGTACAAGTTGAGCCGTTAGAACCGATTGAGGGGTTGCAATTTAGGTAAAAGAACATTTTAAAAAAACAGAGAGAAATACTTTGAATAGCTAAGTAAACTTTTTTCTAAAATGAATATGTCCATAAATTATCAAAGTATTTTTTAATGCTCGAATAATTATGCTCCTAGGATCAGTCTTTCAATGGAAAGGTTAATTAATGAAAGAGTGTATCTGTTCAAATTTCAGAAATTCAAATTCTGAAATTTTTAATTCAAATTTTCGAACTCCGAAAATTCTGAAAATTTAAGAAAATTAAAAGATATTTTTGTTTATTTTATAAGCATTGCCCTCCTCTAAATTTTATTTTGATAATTTCCTTATTTTTTTATTCTATTTATCTATATTTATTTTATTTTAGCATTTCTGTAACCATTCAAGCTCGTCAAGTAAATTAAAATTAATTAAAAACATTTTAAATATTTTCCTTCCTTCTCTTTTTTCAGTCATTAATTAATAAATTAGAATCAATTCAATTAAATCTTCGTTTTGGACAATCAAATAATTTAAAATTCCGTATTGGGCCTATTTTTAATTCACAAAAAGAGCCAATGAATTTAAATGCTGGAGAACGGCTTCGAGTTGAATGGACTGTTGTACCCGTACCTGAATTCCGTTTAACTGGTCCGATACTGCAAAAAGTGGGGGATATTTAATTGTTTTACTTTAAATAAAAATTATCAGTATTAATATGAAATTATAAAGCAGGAAGATGATAACAACAAAATTTTAGTTCTAAACTGTCCTTTAAATTAGGGGTTTTATTATTGTCTCAAAACAAGAGCCAGCCGGAAAATATTTTCTTAAGTTACCCAGAAATTTAGTCAACGCTCTCTTCTTAAAAATCTTTTCTTTTTCAGATAGATTTAACATTTGCTTACCAACTTGGAGGAAGAAGATTAGCCCAAAGACTTAATTCCCCTTCAATTAAAATATTACCACAACCTTCTCTTCGTTTACTAGTTTTTGGACAACCAACAATTCCAACTTCCTTACCTGGTTCTCCTCCTTTTAGTTTAATGCTTTCTGCTATAAATTCTGGATATTCAACATTAAAAATGGTTAAAGGAAAATTCTTTTGTCATTAAAAAGAATTTTTTTAGGTTCAACTTCTTGAACTTCAACCAAATTTTTCTTTAATTGGAAATGAAAATAAACAATCTTCAATTGATTTTAAAATTGATGGAATTAATCTGGAGAGTTTAAAAGAATCAGGAGAAGGAATGGCAGAATCTCTTTCTTTTGGACAAATTAAATCTGGCGAGGCTTCTCATTTATTTTTGAATATTTCTTTGGAATATAATGATGATGGACAATACAAAATTGAAGTAAATATTGAGCTTCCTTACCTTACTTTTTTTTAACTTAGAAATCAGCACTTTTTCGGAGCTTTTCTACTGTTGTTTCTGTTGACGGTTCTCTCCTCCATCCTGGTCAATTTGAACAAAGATTCTTTTTAATTCACGAGACTACACATAATCATGCAATGTTAATTGTTTCTGAATATTCTAACCCATTTCCTTTATATTTATTTTCCAAACGGCATAATTCATTAACTCCATTAACTACATTACAATTAATTGAGGTAAATAAATATTTTGTTTTTAAAAATAAATTATGGGTTTGCAGGAAAAAGAATCTCGCCCAAAAATAAATGGACATTCATTCCTTACACGTATTTTCGCTCTCCGTCGTCTTTCACTTATTTCAACATCCCAAGAAGATGAAAATTTAAGATCAAGTGTTGGTGCCATTTTTGCTTCAGTAAATGTTGGAACTGCGCAAACTTTTGAGAATGGGGCAAAACTTTTGAGAGTAGCAGAAATAGGTCCACAGGGAAGAAGAAGACCAATAAATATGAGTTTGGTTTGGATTGGAAGAATTAGTAATGAAAAGGTAAGTTTAAGAGGGAGAGAGAGAGAGAGGTATTTCACCGTTTGGTAATATCCTAATTTTCAAGGACGGCTAAATACCATTTAGTCTATTTATAGATTTATTCAAAAAAATTTGACGGTGAAGTGTCATTCACTCTTAAAAGAATTTTCTTTACAAAAAGTAATTTTAAAAAAATATTTCAGACAACACTAATTAATTTCATTGATTTGCGTGCTTCTCCAGCCATTCCCCAACTTATTTATGAATTATTATTTGGTTTACCCGAAAATTTTAATTTACCTTTCTTCTCTCAACCATTTTATCAATTAAATTTGGCTTTACCTGTTAAAATAAATGGAAAACAAAAAGTTTTGGCTAGAATGGAAGCTATATCTCCAACAAATAAGCAAATAAAATATTCTTTATTAACCAAACAAATGAATAGTACATTAAGTATTGTACCTTCTACAGGTGTTTTTTAAAAGAATTAAAGGGGTTCGATCTATCTCTCATTTTGGATTTGAAAAAATATTTATAAATGCTTTCCAGAGAGGTCATTTATTTCTGTTAAAAACTTCAATTCAGAATATACCTTTCTAGGTATTAGGAAATGAGAGATGATAGTTTGATAAAAACTATCACCTTTTTGTATTAAAATAAACAATTCTAGGTGATATTGTCTTGTCTGACGATTTATCAGAACCTTATGAATATTGTCTAAATGTTGTAGCTACAGATTCGGAAGGGCAAAGTTCTCGAGTTTCATTTCAATTAAATATTTTAAAAAGAGAAAATGAAGGAATGACAGAAGAATGTCAATTATTTAATGAGGAAAGTAATAATCTTTACAATAATGAATTTAAACCTATAGAAAAACAAAAAGAAGAAAAAGACTTATTTTATTTTACTTCTACAACAACAACAATTCAATTAACAAACAACAAAATAGAGGAAGAAAAAATAACAACAATTCCTTTAATTATTTCATCAGAACCTTCAATCCCTGCTAAACCTGTTTTTGTACATAAAATTATTGGTGATTCCACACTTTCTCCTTTAACAACATTAAAGGGGAAATTGGCAACTGTTGGAGATTCTCTTTTAGAAAAAGAATTGAAAGGGAATGAAACAGAAAATATATATTCTTTAGCCTCTACAAGTATTCTACCTCCTTTAGAAGAATCACCCTTAACCAATCTTCGAACAGCTCAACCACACAGATTTAGTACAAGACAACAATCAGGATCTCTTAAAATTGCTGGCCTTTCTGGAGGAGGTGTTGGAACAAGAATTGGACAAAACAATGTAGATAATATATATACTTTGATTATAAGGGTATTTTTAGATAATAATAAACTCATTTCGGATGCGAGAATCCGTCTAACAGTAATGAAGTTTTCCAATGATGATAATAGAATATGAGAAATAGGTTATAAGAACAAACCATCTGCCGATCCTTAACGATTTCTTTTGGAGTTATTTATAGTAATAGTATTCAGCAAATAGTATAGATCATCGTTAATAGGGTAAAATCTTTGAAAAACTCAGAATTTTTTGTAAATTTAAAGTGTAGTTGGGGTTAACAATTAAAGTAAATCTATTAAATATAGTTCAGTTTTAAATCTATTCAATTCAAAGGGACGCAAAATTAACGGATCAGTGTCCGGAATTCAAAGAGAAAGTAAAAACGGAGATATGGCTAGCCAAGCAAGTGCAACAACAATGGCTGAAATGGCATGCCGACTTAGATCAACAAAACCTATTTGGGCTTTGATATGTGATATGGCAAAAACTGTATATCGTTCAACTATGATAAATGCTTAGAAAATAAATTGTAAAAGTGTTTAGTGATAATTTTTCAAGTTTTCATTTTTGTATCCAACAAAATAAAACAAAAATAATATGTAAAATCCTAAACAGGATTTTAATAAAGGGAGGGGAAAAATCAGGAATCTTTAATTAAAATCTTTAAATGAAATACCTAATCTCAATAAATCAAACAAACAACTTTAATAAATTTATTTCCTCACAAATAATTAAATTAACAGAATATTCTTTTTATTTCAAACAAGTCTTCGGGGGGAGGAAAAGTGTAGTTCAAGAAACCTTTTAGCTTTAAACGGGAAAAAGGAGAATAGTTCAGAAACTGACTAAAAGCCACTCAAAATTTCATTTTATATTCGGGTAAAGAGGAGGAGATTTTGGAGTGTGTTGGGATCAAAATACACACAGAAAAGGGACATACTGAAAATCTTTTCTAGTTGACGGGGCAGGCCAGTGACAGGTTCAAAAATATGAGAAAGGAGAGAGGGCGCATAGGCCAACAAAAATTGCACAATCTTACAAAGGAAAGGATTCCTTTTGGCCCGTCACGTTATTAGCATTTTTGAGCGGGCAAATATTTTAAATATATGGACAAAAACCTTAATCGGCCAAAGTTTAATAAATAAAAAATATATTCAAATCTAAAAAGATTTGACAACTATGTTAATTTAAAAATTAAAGATATGATTGAACGTAATTTTGGGAAAGATGGAAGTGCGGAGGTTTGGATTGGTTTAAAAACTAGAGCAGAATTAACAAACAATCCAAATTCACATTTTACTAATTTTGGAGAGGAAGAAAAAATTGATGGATGTGCTGTTATGGGAATAAAAGGAAAATGGAAAATTCGTTCCTGTAGTAATCTACAACCTTTTGTTTGCGAACAAATTTTAATGTGAACAATAAAAATTATTACCAAAATACAAATGTTTAAATGATTATTTAATCAAATATTTAAACGAGAAATTAAACACTCGTTTTAAGGGTTTTTCTTTGGAAGAATGTAAAGGAATATGATAAAAGGAGGGGAAAATGATTTATGTAAGGTTAGAATCCTTCGGACACTATTTGTCGAATTCTAGGCTGTTCCATTTTTCGTCGGTTTCGATCCCAGATGGTTCCGTAATTTTGATTGCTCCACAGTTGACTCCTGGAGCTAATTCACAAAACCGGGAGAATACTGACTGAAGGATTACTTATTGGAAAACTAATTTGAGTAAAGACATTGTAACCCGAAACGAGTTGCATAATTCTGTAAAAACAGTTTTTTAACCTTCATCTAAACTTGATCAGCTACTGCCCTCTTAAATAAAATATTTAAAAAATATTCAACTAAACAAACATTCTCAATATACCATTTATTTAATACCAGCAAAAAGAAAATTAGAATAAACAGGAGGAACGCATAGAGAGATATTGGAACAATAGATATATGTCATTATTGAACATATTCAACCAAAACAAAATCGAGTTTTATACAATTATAAGGGCAAATATATATTTATTTTAGTAATCCTTTTTATATTCTTTTCTCCTTTAGATTTCATTCTCTTCTCCTGGATCGCTTCTCTTGACGAATATATTTTTGTCCAAATTGCCAAGCGTTTGATAGTCATCACCATCACCCACACCCTGTTGATTGTCTCGCTCGTCCTTCGGTTTCGGAGCCGCTAGAGGCGATGCCGGCGTTTCGTTTTTCGAATTTTTTACGAAGATGTTTCTGTCCAAATTGTCAAGCGTTTGATAGTCGGCTCCACCTCCAATTCCAGCATCGTGTTTTTCCTCCTTCAACACAGGCTGTTTACCGCCTGCTGGAGGTGTTGGACTGCCACCATCTTTAAAAAAAAGATTTTATTTAGAATTTTGATTTTCTTTTTACCTTTACTCCCTCCTTTAATAAAGATGTTTCTGTCCAAATTGTCAAGCGTTTGGTAGTCGTCACCCGCGCCCATCCCCTTCTGGTCATGACTTTCATTCTTCAGTACAGGCTTTGCTTCCTCCTTTTTCTTTTTTGACTTTGTCTTTGACTCCTTCCCCTTGCTAGACTTTAGCTTGTTATCCTTGCTATTCTTTTGTACTGGCTTTTTGACAGTTTTGGGTTTGGGTTTTGACTTCGCATTGGCTTTGGGATCTTCTTGTTCTTCAGCTGGAATCTCTTGCTCCTCGACTTCAATTATTTGTTGTTGAATTATACGTCGCTAAAATGAAAATAAAATTTTTTGGTAAATGTATTTTAATTTAAAATTAAAAAGTTGGTCACCTTGCGCTTCCTTCTACAGCAACAACAGCAATCAAGAAGAGACTGAACAGAGAGCAAAGAGAGAAGAAGGACAAACACAATCAAGTTCGCATTGCCAAACGACCAACTTAGCCATCCACTTTCGCTGGATAAGGACAACATGCCGGGACTCAGAAATTAGAACGCTTTTGTGAGATTTTAGAAGTGACATACTCCGAGGCGTACAATAAACGCTTTTATACAAAATTTTTAATTACATATTGCTATACTTAAAATGACAAGGATAAATTGAGTGAGTGACCTTTTGTGGATGACATTTTCAGAATTTTCCTTGTTAATTGCCTCTGGCTATAAAATAATAAAAAAATAAAATTAAATCAGCGCTGTTTGGCATTTTACTGTATGGTAAATTTTGGTTCTTTAGGTGGTCTACCACGACAATTAGCAATAACCAACAACAATTAGTAACGAAGAAAAATTTTATGGAAAATGTAGAATTTTTTAAAATTTTTTTAAATTCCTAAATTTCTTAAATTTTCTTAAAAACACCAGACTGCGAGAATTCTATGCTGAATGGAGAGGTTTCTACTACACACATGGTTTATTTTCTAGTTTTTTAGCTTTTTTGAAATTTTTTTATTTTCCCCATTTCAAGGGGGAGCTATAACCCAGGAACACCCTGGCTACGTCCTTGCTACTCGGTCTCGGAAGAGTGCTTTGCATGTCAAGCTTGCCAAGCACATCGAAAGGAACAGGCGGTGATGGGATATCGTCAACAACAACCTTAACCCAAACGGCCCTCTTTAGGGCCACAAATCTAATAAGTGAAACGAGACTATGACGTTTTAGTTATTTTTTGATAAATTTTTTAAGTCAGTTTTTAAATTTTATTTGTTTCTGCTGTATAGGGGATATTCAAAGATTTGGACGGTTGTCGGAGAATGAGTTATTTGACTCATTTTTTAAAAAAAATTTCGTTCCATGAAGAAAAAATCCTTCACCCCAAGCCAGAAAAACCCCAAGAAAAGCCTAGAATTAAGAGACTCGGCTAGCTTTTAAGATGTTCTTTGTGTATAAAATGATTATTTTTTATTCAGTTTTTATTTTTAAAGCTGTGTTATTTATTTTTTTACACGGGGACTGAAATGTCCCCATATAGGGGGGACTGAAACGGCGGGACTGAAATGGCAGGGACTGAAATGGCACGGGACTGAAATGGCAGAACTGAAATGGAGGGACTGAAACGGCGGGACTGAAATGGCGGGACTGATGTGGGATGTTCCGTTCTGGGTACACGACTAATAGGCGCGGCCGAATAGGCGCGGACGAATAGGCGCGGCCGAATAGGCGCCGAGACAAATAGGCGCGAGACGAATAGGCGCGGGACGAATAGGCGCCCGAGGTTATTCAAGCGCCCAAACGGTTTTAGCAAACCGTTTGTCATTTTATTATTTTTTAAATTTTTTCTTTTACAGAAAAGAATGTTTTGTAATCGTGAAATTGACACTAAAAATGGGAAGAAAAAGCTAAATTACGATGGTAGACTTTATATATTTGATAAACCAAATAGTGATGGAACGATTAAATTTTGGAGATGTGAATTAAAAAATGGAACTGAAAAATGCAAAGGCCGTATATGGACTACTTTGGTTTATAATTTGTTTATAATCCAGTTTATAATTTGACAGCAGCTGTAAATGCCCGGCCTACCCTCCGTAGCAGCACAAAAACAGTTTTTCCAGCGAAGATTCAGTTGGTCATAACCTTGTTCAGAATCATTCAATCGAGCTGATTTTGGTGTCATTCAACTCAGCTCGTCTAGCTCTTTCGAATGACATATAAATTGTCCAATTTTGAGTCTTGTACGGAAACTGTAGTTAGGCCGATTTTTTAATTTTGGAAAATTTTTTGTAAAATTTTTTTTGATAATTCAGAATGGTCCTATTTGATGGTCGATGGGATACCGCGAAGCAGATGCCAGGATCCTCGCCAAAGTTCAAAATTATCGGCCAAACAACAATGATCACAACTACAACCAGAACCGCCAACTTATTGAATACTTGAAAGGAATTTCGAGAAATTACACAATTAACCCTTAAATTATTTTATTTTTTATATTTTATCAGTGTTGATGCTCTTCCTTTATTGATCCACTCCTTTATTAAATCGGTGATTATTTTTGCTTCATGATTCTCTGATACATTTTCGATTCGGTGACTAATAAAACTGATGTTTCTTTTTTTAATTAAGATTTTAAAAATGTTAGAAAATCAGAAGAAAAAAATAAAAAAACTGAAGAAAAAAATCAGAAGAAGATGTCAAGTATTGATATACTTGATTTATTTTTATTTTTTACTTTTAATAATTAATCTATTTAATTTTTAATATTTTCTCTCCTAGACTCCGCCCCTCACATACACTGGCGTTAATCATCTCAAATCTGCCCGCCCACCGAAGAATGGCCAGAAAAAAGAAGGGATGGAGAAACACTCTTAAAAATATAAACAATTTTCTTCACCTTTATAAAAATTATATTTAATTGATAAATTATTTCTCGATTTATTTGTTAGATAGAAATTTTGGGGACTTGGGTGGTTTTAGTACAAATCTAATTTGTATTATTCAGATCCACACACATCAGTGGACAATCTTTCTCAAAGAAAATTAGAAATAAATTCTAGGAAAAAATAACTTCGGGCGCCTATTCGTCCCGCGCCTATTTGTCTCGGCGCCTATTCGGCCGCGCCTATTCGTCCGCGCCTATTCGTCCTGCTCCGTCCGTTCTATGACTGTTTTGTAATAACTGCACTATTTATTCTTTTAAAGGATTTTTTAATTTTTTGTTTTACAAATTACAACTTAGATTTACAACTTTAGATTTGTTTTGTTTTCTAAACTACAAAAATGGAAGAAGAAAATGGTTATGAAAATGGAAATGCTGAAAGAGTCCAAATTAAGCAAGAAATTAAGGCTGAACTTTCCGAGGCTTTTATGGAAGAAAATGAAATTTTAGATCGTTCTAATGTCAAATATGAGATTGAAGAGAAACCAATTAAGGAAGATAGAGTTAAAGAAGAAAAGGTAAAAGAGACAAAAGATGAAAAAAGAGAAAAACGTGATGGCAAAAAGGACAAGGATCGGGAAAAGGATAAGGATCGAAAAAAGAGAAGTAAACGATCATCTCGTGATAGAAGCCGTTCTCGAGAACGTGAAAGGAAACGATCGTATGTTTTTAATTTAAATTTAGTTTTGTCCTTTCTCTGGTTATTAAAATTTTTGTGTTTAAACGGATCTCCTAAACTATTTATCTTAACCCTTTTTAATCTTACTTTTTTACTTTCAGAAGAGAGCGAAAAAGGACCAGATCACGTTCGCCACGTGATCGTGACAGAGACCGTGAACGTGATCGAGAACGTTACCGTCCTGAGCGTGAACGGTCTCCTGAACGTGAAAGACGTCCACCACTTAAATACAAATATTGGGATGTTCCACCTTCTGGCTATGAACATATGACACCAAAGGAATATAAGGAACTTCAAGGTATTTAAAAATAAAAATTTTTGGGTTAGTTAAAATTTCCCAAAGATTTTTTTTTAGTTTTGGCGTTGTCAATATGGTGTGTCAGCACACACAACGAATGGCGCAAACCCCAAACATGTTTTCGGTACCACAAGTTCAAAGGGCCGCGATCTTTTTTAAATTCTTTTTTCAGCATATTTTCTTTTTTTCAGCATTTTTAGCTTTTCTAGTTCAAATGAGATGACGTTTATCAATTAAAATATTTTTTAGGGTTTTTAGGTTGCAAAATAATCTCCAAGAGAAATTGGTTTTTTCTTCTCTTTTTTAGATTTTTAGCAAAATACAAAATTTGTTTGCGCGTTCCTAAGTTCAGCCATTTCGGCTTTTTTAGGTTTTTATGCTTTTTTTAGCGACAGGAGTGATTCCCCGACAAACTGTGCAGTCAGCAGTGCCGGTTGTTGGTCCATCGGTGACTTGCCAAGCTAGGCGTCTTTATGTGGGTAATATACCTTTTGGTTCAAATGAGGATACAATGCTCGACTTTTTCAACCAACAAGTTTGTTTGTTTTAAACTAGTCTCTTCTAGGGGCTATTTACTTTGGTCATCCTTGTATTATTTAATCGTTTTTTCTGAGAGAGTTCTATCTGCACTGGACATTAAGTTTGTTAATTTCATTAGGCCTCGACTTTAGCGTTATATAGGAAATGGTTTAGGCTCTGATTGTCTCTGCTAGTCTTGGTCTAGTCCCAGTTTGACTTCTAAATTTTTTGTGTTTGAAAAAAATTTTTAGATGCATTTGTGTGGCCTGGCTCAGGCCCCAGGAAATCCTGTAATTGCTTGTCAAATAAACTTGGACAAAAATTTTGCATTCATCGAATTCCGTTCTATCGATGAAACAACTGCTGGAATGGCATTTGACGGTGTCAATTTTACGGGCCAACAGCTTAAGATCCGTCGTCCACGTGATTATGTAGCACCAGCAAATAATTATGAAATGTTGGGATCTTTACCAGGTTTTTTATTCAATTCAGAGATATTTTTAAATTTTTTTTTATTTTAGTCTCTGCTGTTGTCGTGGATAGCCCTTATAAATTGTTTATTGGAGGTCTTCCAAATCATTTAACTTCTGACCAAGTAAAAGAATTGTTGAGTGCTTTTGGACAATTAAAAGCTTTTAATTTGGTTATGGATTCAGTTACAGGATTTTCTAAGGGTTATGCATTCTGTGAATATTTGGATAGCACACTGACTGATCAGGTATTTTTTTATTTTCGTTAAAATATGACTAATTAAATAAATTTTAGGCAATAGTTGGTCTAAATGGAATGCAATTGGGAGACAACCGTCTTTTAGTTCAACTTGCATCGACTGGGTGTAAAACAGTTGTTCCTACCCCTGGAATTCCATCAAATCCAATAGCTTTAGCTGGAATTGATCTTTCAAAAGGAGCTGGTCCTCCAACAGAGGTTTTGTGTTTAATGAATTTGGTTGTTGAGGAAGAATTGCAGAAAGATGATGAATATGAAGGTTTTTTCCTTAGAAAATTTTTTGATAAAATTATTTAAATATTTTAAGAAATTTTGGAAGACATTCGTGATGAGTGTAATAAATATGGAAATGTTATTAGCTTAGAAATACCTCGTCCAGGCTACGAAGAACGTGGCGTTGGAAAGGTATATTTGCTAATTAAATTTCTTTAAAGTGGTAATTCGATGTGGTTATCTTTACATTAGAGAAATTCTTAATTTCAATGTTTTAATATTTGAAATATTGTTTCTATATTGTTTTTTTAATATTAAAAAACAAAACTCTGAGGGGACTAAAAATTTTGATGATGATGAGGCGTTCTATTGGTTTTTCTTTCCCCGTTGGTATAAAACAAAAATCCCCTTAGTGTTTTGTTCTTTTTAAATATTAAAAGAACAATGTAGAAACAATATTTCAAATATTAAAACATTGAAACTAAAATTTTTTAAGGTCTTTGTGGAATTCCAGTCAAAAGAAGAATGTCAAAAAGCACAGGCAGCATTAACTGGTCGCAAATTTTCCAATCGCGTTGTTGTAAGTTTATATAAATTTGTTATAAATCTTATTTTCAAATTCAGGTGACCAGCTACTACGATCCGGACCTTTATCACAGACGACAATTTTGAAGAGGATTTTGATTCTAAATAAAAATATTTGCAATGCATCAACAAATTTTAACGTATGTACAAAATGCTATTTTGATTTCATTAAAACTTTTGTGTTTTCTGGATATATTTTGATTGAAAAATTTGTTGATAATTTTCTTACCATAATTTCAATAAATTTTGGAAATTTAGTTCTTTATCTTTGCTAGATTTGTTATAATTAAAACATTTGTTTTAACTAAAAATTATTAGATTTGCTTTTATTGTTTAATCATTTAAATTAAGATTTGAGTTTTCACATTAGACTTTAAGACCGTTTGATTAAAAGACTAAAGTTGGATAAAAATGGAAACCGAAGAACCCCGTGATAACAAAATTGCCAAGAATAAGGAAGCGGAGTTTGATAGACAAAGGCAGATTAAACGAGCATCTAGTGATGAAAGCCGCTCTCGCAAATGGAAACGATTGTATGTTTCTATTTTGGTTATGTATCTGGGTGTTTAAATTTTTTGTCACCTTACTCAAACCTAGAATGGTGCTATCACATACCGCCTCATGTCCGGAAATATTTGTCTGCAGGTTTTTCCTTCTCCCATTCTCTCTTCTCAAATATTTGTTGCACATTTTACGCCTCAATGTCAAATAAATTATTATTGCTGAGAAGAGAAGAAAAGGACAAATTTTACGGACAAACATTTGCGGACATGTGGTGGTATAATGCGATAGTACACTAAAGGTATCTAGATATCTGCACTTTACCCTCTTATCAAAAGTTTTTATTCAACAGCGAGCAAGTTAAAGCAGCCACTCGATCTTGTTTGCCACTTCAGGACAGTAACGGTGGAGGACGTGAAAGGAAACGAATGTTTGTTTTTTTAATCAAATTGAATATAGTTCCCGTTTGTGAGAATGAATTTTTTGCCATCTGCTTAATTCAGATGGATTCTCCGAAAATATATGCATTTCAATCTTCCATGAAATTTTATTTTTATTCAGAAAATTGTTCAAAAAGCGGACTTCTACTCTAGCTCATTCGCCACTTAACCGAGAATCATCTGAAGATTCAAACCGCTCTCGAGGATGTGGAAGGAAACAAAGGTATATTTTTAATTAAAATTTGACTTTGGTCTCCCACTGGGCACTAAGAAAAAAACCTTTATCATAATTATTTTATTGTTATTCAGAAAGAATTTGAGGAAAGATGCTCGTTCGCCATTGCGGGAGAGAATTGATCCAGATCGTGGAAAGAAGCACTCGTATGTTTTCTAATTAAAGGTTGGGGTTGGTCCCGTCTATAAGTATCAAAAGGTTTTGTCCTCGTTCTCAAATTCGAAAAGGATATATGGAAATCTAATTAATTTTAACTCTACCAAACTTATTAAGAGGAGATTGTCGTAGCAATGAATCGGCTCGTTCACTGCATATTTCAACCAAAAAGGATGACAGAGACCGTGAGCGAGAACAAGTTTTTTATAACTTTCTTGGCGAGGATCAATCGGTGGGGTTTATTCATTTATCTAAAATGCTTGATACTTTTATTACTATTACAATTAGGTTGTCGAAATCACAATACCTAAAGTAACTCACCCGAGAAACAAAAAAATTCCAACAAGCTCTCAAATATATATTGACGAAGCTGTTGCTGCTTTTGACAGGGGAAATGGAAGTCTTTCTGCTGAATGTTTGTTGAAAGCGAGTACATTGCAGCTCAAAAACTTCTGTATAAAAAATGGATTTGATACGTTTAGTCACGCAGGAAATAAAGGAGTTGTATCCTTTCTGATTACAAAATTTTTCGGTGAGAAAATCGCAGCAGACATATGCGTAAATTGGTCTTGTCTGTCATAGTATGTCTTTTCTTCATTGATCTGATTATCTTTAAGTTGTCATGCGTGTTCTCGCAAAAATTCCGTGGAGTTTGATTTTATTCGTGTGTATTTAAAGTCCGCTCAAACATTTTGCAACTCAATATTTTCTATATATGACCGAGTATCTATTAAGTATGAAGATGTAGTTCGAGACAGACCGCATTTGATGGAGGAGGTTTAGATTTAAATTATTAATTTGAATTTTTTTAAATTACAGATTGTTGAAGTCAGGTACCCAGAAAAAGTAAATGAGTATGAGTTAGCCAATGAAGTAATTGCAATAAGATATGATAAGGTATTTTAACAACTTTTCTCATTTTTAGTTTCTTGAGTTTAACAGCTAAAATAGATGAAAGTTAACCACCATCTTTTTATTTCTAAAATACAAATTCAGGTTGACGTGCATAACATGTCTGAATTCTTTAAACATTTGGCTGTTATGACTACTAATGTGTATTTGTCTATCAACCAAACGATTGAATTAAATGACAAGGTTATATTTCAAACATTTTTCTGATAAAGTGGTTTTCGAGGCTAATCATATTGTAAACTAAAAATTTGAAAATCTATTTCTAATATATTCTTAACAATTTTTCAGAAGAAAACGTTTGATGTGAAAGTTCGTGGTCGAGAGGAAGTTTTGGTGGTATTTGTTTTGTAGTTATCTAGTAGTTAATTTTTCAATGTTTTAGGTGATGGATGGTTCTTTCAAATTGTCATTGGAGTTTAAAAAAGAGTCAATGGACATTTCTTGGTTTGTTTACTTTTATCCTTTTAGTGCATTGATTAGTGCGGCCGATATATATACACTTGCGGCCGATATATACTTTAAAAGTGCTTCTCTTTTTGTTAAGCCTAGTTTTTTTGGAATCCCCCCTATTTTCGACTTATTTGCTACATTTTATTTCAAATGTCCGTCCGCAAGTGTCTGCAAACTTGTTGTTGACCTTTTATATTATTTTAGTAATCAAGGAGACTATATTAAAATTCGAAAGAATGTTTGGTACCAAATGGAAGTAGAGGTATCACGACTAGAATTTAATATTTTTAATTTTGTCTTATTTCAGGATTATACAAAAGTTATTCGACTTGTTGATGAAAATTGTTAAAAAAGTTGCTAAATGTATCGGAAGGTTTTTTATTGACAAATATATCGTTCGTACATATAAGTACATGCATGTAAACAAAAAATCCTTCCTCTTCACCTCACTAAAAATTTTAAGAATTTAAAATGTTTACCTCTCCTTTTATTTTTAAGACTAAATTCCAACTGTCAAATAATCAAGAATTGTTTCCTTTAAATATACAATTTTCAATTATTATCGTTTTTCAAAATTTTTATTATTTCGCAGTTGGAAAATATTTCAGACTGGAATGTATGTATCTCCTTGTTTAATTTTACTTTATTTAAATTAGAGCCCGGCTCGATACGATTTTTTTTCGATATTTTTCGATATTATCGAAAAAATATCGACCGAGAAAATTTTGACTTTTTCGATATTTTTCGATATTCGGTATTTTTCGATATTTATCGAAAAAATATCGACCGAAAAATTTTAAAAATCGAAACAATCGACCGACCAAATGATAAAATATTGAAAAAAATATCGAACGTCATTTTTGTCAAAAATTTTAATTTTTGGCGCAAAAAGGACAAAAATAGAAGAAATATAGCTTCTTGGTCTTCGAAAATTCTTAAAATTTTCGCCTGCGGCGATGAAAATGGATAATAAAAATTGGTTAAATTAAATTTTAATGAAATATAAAAAATCCGCATTTATATTTGAAAAATTGGTTTGATCTAATAGTTTGCATGTATAGTGTGTATAGTCCATTTTCCTCTTTCTAAAAATCGGTTACCAAGACAACAAATGGTTTGATAACCTAATTATAGGGATCGGATTTTTAGGTCGTATAAACCTTAAAATAGGCACCTAAATAGGTTATGTAAAATGCTAGAATAGGTGCGAAAAATAGGCAAATAGGTCGTAAAAATAGAGAAATAGGTTGCAAAAAAAGGTCGACATAATGGGCAAGAAAGTATTGATTAAATATTTTGCTTATAAAGGTTTTGTTATTATATTTTTGAATTTATAAAAATTTTTACAATATAAAATTTTTTTGTAAAAAATCGAAAAATATCGCGTCTTTTTTTTCGCTAATTTTCGGTTTCGATATTTATCGAAAAAATATCGACCGAGAAAATTTTGACTTTTTCGATATTTTTCGATATTCGGTATTTTTCGATATTTATCGAAAAAATATCGACCGACCCCTCAGTCCGGGCTCTAATTTAAATCACTTATTAAATATGTACTCTACAATTTATTGTTTTTCTCTTGACAAAAAATATTCTAAATTTTTTTGTCCCTTAAATTTATTCCAGTTAAAAAATTTTGTTTTTTTTTAATTTAAGTAAGGATAAAATTAAAAAAACTATTCATCTGTTATAAATTTTGTTTTAATGTTTGCCATCCAATTTTACATTTAAATTTACTTTTTCTCAATTAAACTTTTCGGTCACAATAATTGTCGTCCTTGCTCAAATTCAAAGACTTGGCTGTCAAATAAACTTGGACAAAAATTTTGCATTCATTGTGTTGTGACTCCAAGTACACAACAGAAGTTTATCACGAAGAAAAGACAATGAAGATGTAGATTGGGGTTGTTGGGATAGGAGTGAAGGGGCTGAACTAACTCTTGGCTAGCTTTTATACTATTCTACTTAAGGGCTTACACCCATACACAACACCTCCCCCCTTTGAAAAAAAGGTTCGGGTTTTACTTAAAGCCGAAGCTTTACAATATAATTACACTTTCGCTAGCCAACAACAACAAAATAAAATATACATACAAATATTTAGGGAAAATGGGGGCCATAGGAAATAAGCAAAATACAACATTACAAACAAAATACAAACAATAATTATATTTATATATTTATGTTCATCTATATTTTTTTTTGGCTCATCTATATTCTTGGCTCATCTACATTTGCATTTTGTCGTCGTCGTTTGCTTCTTTCATCTTAGCTTTGATCCCATGGTGGCCATCCTTGTTGTTGCTGCTGCCGCTGATCGCACTTTCACTAATACTTTCATTGATAGCTTCATCGAGTTCTAAGTTTTTCAGATCCTCATTCAGCTTCTTCTTGTTATCACTGTACGTATCCTTTCTAATTTCTTTGTACGTACGCGTCACTATACTTTTTAGTATAGGCACTTTCACTTTCCATGCATTGAATGTTTTTCGAACCACTTCACCTTTCAACCATTCAATATTGCCGGTGCGATTGTTGGTATTTTTGATAATCACTTTGGTTCCCTTCGGCAATATGTTCACTTTTTGTACTGATCCTTTTCGGAATTTACACTTCTTTTTCTTGGAGCTTTTGACTTCTTCATTTTCACTGATTTTATGCAACACTGGCAATCCAATGATGTTTTTACTTCCTTTCACTACATGCATTTCGACGATAATATCTTTATCTTCAATCTCCATAATGCACTTCCATTTCCCTTCAATTTCGAAGTCTTTATCGCCGAATCCTTTGCCTTTGTAGTCCACTTGCTCTAACTTTGGAGCTCCAATGTCTTCCCAAACTTCGGGCGTCACTGCATTTATTTGTGAACCACTATCAATTATCATCTCCATTGTATGTCCATTAACTTTCACTTTCTTTTTGAGCCACTCTTGCACTTTAAAGTTATCCTCTGGATCACAAATTTCTCCAACTCCACAATATGGACCTGTTGGATAATTATCTTTTTTAGGATAATTCACTTTAGAAATTTTATACTTACTTTTGTAATGCCAACAATCTTGTTTGACATGTCCCTTCTTTCCACAGAACTCGCACTGCACTTGTTTAGGCACCCACTGTCGTTCTGGTTTCCATTTTTCTTCCTTTTCTTTCACTTCTTTAGGTGGCTGTTCATTGTCAGCTTTCACCAGATTCACTTTTACAGCATGTTCTCTCACCATTGTTGGTTTTTCAGCAATCAATACTGCCTCCGCTTTGTTTGCCAAATGCAAGCGACACTCTTCTATGACGTCCTTGAGAATCACTGGCACTGCTTGCTTCTTTTTGGTTTCGACAAATCGCATAGCTAGCTGGCGCAATGACTGTTCTTCACTTGGCAGACCTGAAATATATATCAGGATTTTAATTTCCTCAATACTCAATGCCATCTGGGCTTTTTCACATTGGGCATTAACTCTACTCCCAAACTCAATCACATCTTCAAGACCCTGGCATTTCAGATTTAATGCCTCATATCTCTTAACTAACTGAGATTTAGGGTCCCCAAACTCCCTTTTCAATTCACTAACTAAGTCCCATAATTTCATTTCACTAAGCTTAGTTGGCAGCAATTTCCGTTCAATACGGGCGTACTCCTCACTACCTAACTTACTTAATAGCAATCGGACTTTAGAGGATTCTGGCAGGGCCTTCCCCTCCTCCTCAAAGTAAGATTTATTCTTACTGAACCAACTATCGAAGGTAATGTCCCGTGGGATGTCTACACTAAACTCACTAATCAAACTGCTCAACTTACAATAGATCGAAGTTTCGATTTCTTCTTGTCCATTTCCAGCTTGTTTTTTGAGCACTCGTGCAAGCATCTCTTCGAACTTCTCCTGTTGAGCGTCAAGGATACGTTGCAAGTCCAGCTTGTTCATTTTATTTTTTATAGTCGATCGTTTGTCGGCTAATTCTTCCTTTTGCAGCTGTTGTCGATCTTTTGTCGAGAACGCTGGGTTTTTGTAGCTGTTGTCGATCGTTTGTCGAGAACGCTTGGTTTTTGTAGCTGTTGTCGATCGTTTGTCGAGAACGCTGGGTTTTTGTTGTTGTAGTCGACGGCTGTTGAAGCTGATGCCGACTGTAGGTTCGTTGGTTCCGATACTGGACAGAGCTTGCGTTGCTGTTGTCGAGACCGGTTGCGACCGCGCCAATTCTGTTGTGACTCCAAGTACACAACAGAAGTTTATCACGAAGAAAAGACAATGAAGATGTAGATTGGGGTTGTTGGGATAGGAGTGAAGGGGCTGAACTAACTCTTGGCTAGCTTTTATACTATTCTACTTAAGGGCTTACACCCATACACAACACATTGAATTCCGTTCTATCGATGAAACGACTGCAGCACAATGATTCGGATGAGGATTCTGATGGACAAAAGCGGATTAAAGAAGCATCTAGAGATGGAAGCCGCTCTCGTACACGGAAACGATTGTATGTTTTTTTGTTTATGTATCTGGGTGTTTAAATCTTGTCACTTAATCAAATCTGAAATGGATTCAGATGTCTGCACTTTACCCACTTATCAAACATTTTTATTCAGAAGCGAACGTGTCAAGGCTACCACTCAATCTCGTCAACCACTTCAGGACATTACCTTTGGAGGACGTGAAAGGAAAAGAAGGTTTGTTTTTTAATAAAATCTGATATCGTTCCCCGTTAGTGTGAATGACATTTTTTGCCATCTGCTTAATTTAAATTGATTATCCGAAAATATATGCATTTAAGATTCTATCAAATTTTATTTTTATTCAGAAGGGTATCAAAAAATCGGACTTCTACTCTATCTCGTTCGCCACTTGAGCGAGAATCATCTGTGGATTCAGGCCGCTCTCGAGGATGTGGAAGGAAACAAAGGTATATTTTAATTAAAATTTGACTTTGGTCTCCCACTGGGCACTAAGAAAAAAACCTTTATCATAATTATTTTATTGTTATTCAGAAAGAATTTGAGGAAAGATGCTCGTTCGCCATTGCGGGAGAGAATTGATCCAGATCGTGGAAAGAGCACTCGTATGTTTTCTAATTAAAGGTTGGGGGAAAATTTTAACTTATAGGTGACTTTTATTTATTGAACGGATATGGATAAATGAGGTGTCATTCGATTCAGCTCGACGAGCTGAGTCGAATGAGGGGTGGGAGAAGTTTGTCCGGTACCTAGGGACCGAGATAAAGGGGCTCAAATGGTCAAAATCGTAGCTGGTGACAGATATATGGCAAGTAATAGCTCATTTGAAAGAGCTCGACGAGCTGAATCGTATGGCACCAAAATCACCGCGATTGAACGCATTTGGACGAAGTTACGATAGAAAAACTAAAAACCTAAACCTATGGAGCATCGGCGAGGCGCTTGTGCAAACCCCGCGCTTCGCGCGGGGTTTTGCGGCACGCGCCTCGCAGGGAGTCAACGGTCGCTGGGTTCTGGGCTCGTAACATAAACTTGTTCCTTATATACCATTTCCGACTTCCGTATTTTCCGCGAATTTGATGCGTGACCTACGTATTTAGATTTGATTACCATAAATCAGATATATAACATAATAAATTTATATTTTGGCTTGCTCAAGGCCCAACAAAAAGCTTAAATGTGAAAAACGGTAAAATTCCGTCATATCTCCCAGAAACCGATTCGGACAAACGATATGTCATTCGAAAGAGCTCACCGAGCTGAGTCGAACAACACCAAAATTAGCTTCGGGACTCACATGTGGGCCGAGATATAGGCCCCTGAATATTGAAAACCATAGGGGGGACCAAGCACTTTTTTGGGTTGAAAAATTCGAATAAACAAATAATAGCTCATTCGAAGGAGCTCGTCGAGCTGAGTCGAATGACATAAAAATCACCGTGATTGAACAAGATTGGAGAATGTTATGACCATTTGTTTTAGCTCCTTACCTATGGCATCCGTGGAGTTCTTGGAGCTGCGGAGGAAGCTGGGCATGCCCACCTCATCGATGTTAGGAATAGGATTATGTTACGAGCCCAGAAACCAGCGACCGTAGACTCACTCCGCGCGAAGCGCGGAGTTTTCCAGTCTGTAACTCGGTCCCGGAATGTCGGATCAACTTCGCCCACCCCTAGTTCGACTCAGCTGGACGAGCTCTTTCGAATGACATATCATTTGTCGAAATCGGTCCAACCAAAAAAGTCACCTATAAGTTAATAGAACCAGGTTGGGGTTGGTCCCGTCTATAAGTATCTAAAGTATCTCAAATTCGAAAAGGATATATGGAAATCTAATTAATTTTAACTATACCAAACTTATTAGGAGGAGATCATCGGAGCAATACATCGGCTCGTTCACTGCATATTTCAACCACAAAGGATGGCAAAGACCGTGAGCGAGAACAAGTTTTTTATAACTTTTTTGGCGAGGATCGACCGGTGGGGTTTATTCATTTATCTAAAATGCCTAGATAATTTTATTGTTATTACAATTAGGTTGTCAAAATCACAATACCTAAAGTAGCTCCCCCGAGCAACAAGAAAATACAAATACGCCCTCAAACTCATATTGACGATGCTGTTGATGCTCTTGACAAAGGAAATGGAAGCAGGGCTGCTGAATGTTTGTGGAAAGCGGGTGCATTGCAGCTCAAAAACTTCTGTATAAAAAATGGATTCGATACGTTTAGTCACGCAGGAAATAAAGGAGTTGTAGCCTTTCTTGATAGAAAATTCCCAAGTGAGAATATCGCATTAAATTGGAATAATCTGGCAGGGTATGTTTTTTCTTCACTGATTTGATTATCTTTAAGTTGTCATAAGAGTTCTCACGAAAATTCGATGGAGCTTGATGAGATTCATGTGCATTTAGAGACCGCTCGTTTATTCTGCAATTCAATATTTAAAATATATAACCGAGGACCTATTAAGTATAATGATGTTGTTCGAAACAGACCGTATTTGGCGAAACAGGTTTAGATTTAAATTATTAATTTGAATTTTTTAAAATTCTAGATTGTTGAAATTAAGCGCCCAAAAAAAGTAGCTGAGTATGTTTTAGCCGATGAAATAGTTGCAACAAGATATGATAAGGTATTTTATTAACTCTTCACTTTTAGTTTTTTGAGTTTAACAGTTAGAATATGAAAGCTACCCACCATCTTTTTATTGTTAAAATATAAATTCAGGTTTGTTTCATAAACGAGCTGAAATTGTATAGACAAATGACATTTGTGATGACTAAATTGGATTTGTCTCTTAATCAAACGATTGAATTAAATGACAAGGTTGTTTTAATATTTTTTTAGTTTAGTTTAGTTATTGAATTGAATTGCCTAGTCATTGAAAGCTAATCATATTTTAACTAAAAATGCGAAAATCTCCCATTCCTACTATATTTTTAACAATTCAGAAAAAAACGTATGATGTGAAAGTTCGTGGTCGAGAGGAAGTTTTATTGGTATTTGTTTTCTAATCTACTAGTAAATTTTTCAATATTTTAGGCGATGGATGGTTCTTTCAAATTGACATTTAAGTTCAAAAAGGAGTCAAGGGACACTTCTTGGTTTGTTTACTTTTATCCTTTTATCGCATTGACTAATGCGTAGTTGCGAGCACTTGCGGCCGATATATACTTTAAAAAGTGCTTCCCTTTATTTTTGTTAAGCCTATTTTTTTGGAATCCCCCCTATTTTCGACTTATTTGCGTTTTCATTTTATTTCAAATGTCCGCAAGTGTCTGCAAACGTAAATGGTTGACCTTTTGTATTATTTTAGTAATCAAGGAGATTTTATTAAAATTCAAAAGAATGTTTGGTACCAGATTGAAGTAAAGGTATCACGACTAGAATTTAATATTTTTAATTTTGTTCTTATTTCAGAATTATGCAAAAATTATTCGATTTGTTGAAAAGGAATATTAGAAATGCTGCCAAAATTATTAAAAGGTTTTTTGATGACAAATATATTGTTTGTGCATATACACATATAAACAAAAAATCCCTCTTCTTTACTACACTAAAGATCTTAAGAATTACAAATGTTTACCTCTCCTTTTATTATTATGTTTAATTTTTTAAGACTAAATTCCAACTGTCAAATAATCAAAAATTGTTTCCTTTAAATATACAATTTTCAATTATTATCGTTTTTCAAAATTTTTGTTATTTCGCAGTTGGAAAATATTTCAGACTGTTTTAGCCTATTTAATTAAGCTTTCTATAACTTATTTTATAATATATACCAGGGGTGGCGCTAGTCCAGCAAAATACGAGATTCTCAAAAATACGAGATTTCACGAGATACGAGACTAACGCCACCCCTGGTTTATACATTTTCTCAGATCTCCCTGTTTAATTTACTTTATTTAAACTGCCTATTTACTAAATCCATGCGGGTTCAAAAAAAGAAATCTTTATTATAAAAATTATATCTTTCAAAAAAATTACGTGTAACCAAATTAAATAAATACTCTTAAATTTATTGTTTTTTCTCTTGACAAAAAATATTCTAAATTTTTTTGTTCCTTAAATTTATTCTAGTTAAAAATTCTGTTTTATTGTAAGGATAAAATTAAAAAAACTATTCATCTGTTATAAATTTTGTTTTAATGTTTGCCATCCAATTTTACATTTAAATTTACTTTTTCTCAATTAAACTTTTCGGTCACAATAATTGAGACTTAATCAAAGAATTAATCACAATAATCAAAGACTTGCTGTCAAATAAATTTGGACAAAAATTTTGCATTCATCGAATTCCGTTCTGTCGATGAAACAACTGCTGGAATGGCATTTGACGGTGTCAAGGGTCAACAGCTTAAAATCCGTCGTCCATGTGATTATATAGCACCAACAAACAATTATGAGTTGTTGGGCTCTTTACCAGGTTTTTTAATATTTACAAATCTATTTTAGTCTCTGCTGTTGTCGTGGATAGCCCTTATAAATTGTTTATTGGAGGTCTTCCAAATCATTTAACTTCTGACCAAGTAAAAGAATTGTTGAGTGCTTTTGGACAATTAAAAGCTTTAATTTGGTTATGGATTCGGTTACAGGATTTTCTAAGGGTTATGCATTTTGTGAATATTTGGATAGCACACTGACTGATCAAGTATTTTTTATTTTCGTTAAAATATGACTAATTAAATAAATTTTAGGCAATAGTTGGTCTAAATGGAATGCAATTGGGACTGGGTGTAAAACAGTTGTTCCTACCCCTGGAATTCCATCAAATCCAATAGCTTTAGCTGGAATTGATCTTTCAAAAGGAGCTGGTCCTCCAACAGAGGTTTTGTGTTTAATGAATTTGGTTGTTGAGGAAGAATTGCAGAAAGATGATGAATATGAAGGTTTTTTCCTTAGAAAATTTTTTGATAAAATTATTTAAATATTTTAAGAAATTTTGGAAGACATTCGTGATGAGTGTAATAAATATGGAAATGTTATTAGCTTATGTAATACATCATTCTCGACTAGCAAAGAAACTCCTCCCATTTTTTGGAAAGATATAAAGCTTTATATTCTCTTTTCAGTGGTTCCTTTTTCCCCCTATTGTTCTTTTTGGCTTTTGCTGGCGGAACCACGCTCGCCAATATTATATTTAATTTTCGGAAATAAAATTTTAATTGGAAATGTTTTTCTTATTTGTTTACTCTTAAAGTCCCCAGTGCTAACCCTTACAAATGGAGGTCCTAGGCTAACCACACAGCCAAAAATTATTAAATTGAAAAAATTTAACAAAAAATAAAAAACATTACTGCACTAACAATGGAAAAATTTAAAATTAAAATAAAATTCAACAAATATTTAAAAATTATTAAAAATATTCAAAAATTCTTTAAAAATTAAAAATTCTTTAAAAATATTAATTATTGGCCCATTCGAGTGAAACTTCTTCCATTGGGGCCCGGGTACCAACAGTTCGAAGTCGTCGAGCAGCAGTGAATGGAATTGTCGTCAAGGGCACATGACGACGTAAATATCGGTTAAAACGCACAACAAAATACACAATAACACCAAGAACAATTGAATGGATAACACCGACGGAAAAAAGCACAGACATAGTAATCCAGTCAAAAGGACATGATAGTGAAGGAGGATGTTCAAGCGGGGTCTCAGAGCAGTAGGTTGGTTCGATAAAGCTTAAAAGATAGTTTAGGTAAAAAGATTTGAGTGACGAATCGGAGTATAGGTGAGATGACGGAATTTTACCCAGGTGGAAAAATTTTCTTGGTTATATATGGATTGTGGCAGCCATATAGGTGTTTCGAAACTGAATAACTCCGAAACCCGGAAGAAATACGATTATGAAGTTTTTTCAATTGGGTGATAACAAAACCAAGGGCAACCAGGACAATGATCACTAGTATCAGCCAACTCCCAACCAAGAAAAACGCCGGGGGGTTCGTCATAAGAGGCAGAAACAGAAATAAAGAATAAAGTAAGATAAAGAAGGAATAAGTGCATTGTTTAAGAAAATAGATTTACCGGTCAGACCTCGCTATAAGATACATCCGGGAAAAGACCGCACTTTATAATGAGGTGTATTTTAAATAAGGGAAATTAAGTAGAATGTGACCATACCCCGGAGAATAATTAAATTTTAGGAAAGGTATTTTAAAAAGAGGGTATATCTTATAGCGAGACCCAATGATAAATTTAGGAAAATATATTTTTTTTAATATTTTTATTTGGGGAAATAAGATTTAATAGTAAATAAATAATGTTTATAATAAGGATAAAATAGAATAGAAAGAAAGGCAGGTGCTAATTAACATAAATTTAATTTTTGAAAGTTTTGGCCCATCCTAATAATTTTTTCACTTTCCTTCCAAAAATACAATAGAATGAGAAAATAAAAATAAATAAGCGGCAACAAAAATAGAAGAGAACCAAAAACAAGTAAAAAAAAAAGTGGAAATTGTAAGAAAATAAACTAGGGGACAAAAAAAAAAGCAATATTATAAGCATAATATAGGGAGTTTATTAATAAAATTATTATTTTAAAATAAAATGACAAAACGTCCCATCTCAAAATGTCCAACGGAGTAAAAATAATCAATTTGTCGAACTATAAATTAAAAAATGGAGTAATAGTAATAAAAATTAGATTTGAATATTTTGACCTGAAATAAAAATAAAATTATACATTAATGAAATTGCCAAAAATAATAAGCAAAAATAACAAAAATAAGTAAAATTTCTAGGTATAAATTATATTTTTCGGCATATTTTCGTGCATATTTTGTATTTCTAGTGTATAAAACCCCATCTAGTGTAAAACAAAAATTTCTACAGTAACCCCCAAAAAAAAATAGTAAAAATAATAAATCAAATACGGACACTAAAATAAAGTATCCGTAAATAAAAGTACATCTGATATCACATGATTTATTTGTCTGAAGGAGTTAAAAAAATATATAAAAAATGAAAAAATGGCAAAAACAAAGCCATTTATTTAAAAAATATATATGGAGGAAGAGCCAAGAAGCGCCTCCGGCGCCAAAAAACAAAAACAAAACAATATATAAAATATTAGAAAAAATATTTTTGCCCTTTTGGTTGAAAAAAATAAAAAGAATTTTAGGAAATAACTCCAAAGTGGTAAGGAGGGCCCCCTGAACACTGACAAATAAATCCCGTGTGATTACTTTAAGATGGAAAAAATATATTTTTTAAGCTCTTAGAAAATAGGAAAAAGCCGACATAAGTATTTTTGACATAAAAATTATTTTTTTTACTAAATTTTTTTTCTCCTCTTGACTTTATTTTTGAATATAGCCGGTTTAAATTTAAATTTATAATTTTAACATTTCATTTTATAATGTTAACATTTAATTAGAGATTTTATTATATGAGAGTTTGTTTGAATTTTAGGAGACATTGGACAGTTGGTCCCCAATAAAAATATATTAAATAAAACTAAAATAATTTAAAATGACTTTTAGTAATAATTATAAAGGAAAATTTTATTTATTTTTTATTTTTTTGACAGATAATGGAAGGACACCCGTTCCCAAAAGTTGAGTATAAAGGTAAACAGGTAATCCCGTTTTATGGTAGAAACCACCCCTTTAGCAATTTTTTCCCGTCACCCGTAAATGTTTGGGGAATTCAATTCACATGTAGTGAACAGGCATACGCATTTTCGAAAGCATGGTTTTTTGGGGATGAAATGAGTAAAAGGAAAATAATGTTAGAAATCCACCCACATAATATTAAAAAATGTAGTAGGACTATTAAAAATTTTAAAAGAAATGAGTGGGATAAGGTGAGCGAAGGAATGCTTTTTGAAGCGGTAAATGCCAAATTTTGTCAAAATAAAATCCTGGCACAGTACCTTCTTGAGACAAACAATATGCAGTTAATTGAAGTTAATCCCTTTGATAGAAGATGGGGAGTAGGTATAACCATTGACCAACTGAAAGTAGGGAAACCTCTACGTGGTGAAAATAAAATGGGACACATACTCGAAAAAGTTAGGGAAAATTTAAAAGAAAATAAAAATAAAATACCATATATAACCCATAAAATACCAATCCCGAAATTACCTGTCAATAAAGTAATGAATACTACCCCAAAAATATTTTTTAGATAAATATGAATATTAAAAATAGATATTAAAAAGAAAAATAAATAAAATAAAAATTGAAAAAATAAAAAAAATACTACAAAAATTTTTTAGAATTACCCGATATATTATGAAATAAAAATAAAAACACAAAAAGAAACATTAAGATAAAATAAAATACAAAAATAATTAAAATAATTTTTTTTTAATAAAATAAATATTTTTAACTCTATGTTCTTATTTGTATGTGGTTTGTTAAAAAAAATAATAATAAACAAAAAAATTGAAAAGGAGAAAAACCAATAATATTTTTGTCTAAAATTTTTATTTACACGCTTCTGTAACAGAGACAATTTTTTAAGTTTTTTTTACATTTTATTCCGCTTTTTCCCGACCTCCGTTTTACAAAAAATTCAAATACAAAATTATCCATATTTGTTTTGTGTATGTGACTTTTAAGTTATATATTTGTAGTTCGTTTAAATTGTAATATTAAATTGTAATATTTAAAATTAGTTTAGACAAATTTAGATTTCTAGCGGCGCAGGCAAAATTTTAATTTATAAAATTGTATACAAAATATGCTTTCAACACAAAAAGTTAATATAACAGCTTAGCGACGCATTTAGAAGTTAAAATATTTAGTTAATTTTCGTACATCTTAGATAAATGGGGTAACAGTGACCAATTCTTGACTATATTCTGAATAAATTTTAATTAGAAACTAAAACAAGACGGCGTAGATCTAAGACCCACCACCAGACGGCGTAGATCGAAGACCCACCACCTGTATATTCGAGCCATACCCAAGCACTGGTCACTGTTACACATACAATTAATTGAAAATAAAAAAAGTCAATAACTATTTTTACCCGAAAAATAAAAATACAAACAAAACTTTTCTTAAAACCTGATAATCAACCACTTTTGGCACATAATTAAGGTTATATCGAGGCAAATAGTAAAATAGTATTTTAAAAGTATTTTAAATTTTCAAATGATATAACCTTAAATATGCCCATTTATTGCCTCTTATTTATATGTATAAGAAAAGTATTGTATTGTAGTGTGTATTTAATTTAGAAAATCGAAAAAATAATAAACAAAAACTAGACAAAATACACACAAAAACAAAAAATAATGAGATCAAGTCTAACTATATAAAGTTCGAGTGCAGAAGAGGAAAAAAAAATCAAATTTAGTTTCAGTTTTCTCGAACTTTAAATAGTAGATTGATCGAAACGTTTATTGTCATTTTATATATACCCACCCAAATATCACAATTGTAATTTCGATATAAAATAATGAGAAAAAAAAGGATGTAAGAAGAAAGACAAGAAGAAACACTAAGAACAAGACAACCACAAAATTTAATCAATACTACCAAATCTGTCAGACAACAAAAACCAAATCTGTCAGACAACAAAAACTACATCAAAAACTTGACAACCCCTACTACAAAGATTTACAAGACAATGACAACAAAAAAAAAATACAAATAAAACAAAAAACCTTTTTTTTCGGAAAAACTTTAAATTTCAAAAAAACCCCTTTTTCGGAAAGTAAACAAAAATAACCCAAAAATATTAATAAAGAAAATAAATTTAAAAAAAAATTGATGAGAATTACAAAACCATTTTAGTTATATGAAAACTTTAAGAAACGGAATAATTAAAAGCGCCATATATACATATAACTAAAAAAAGAGCATTTAAAATTGGGAAAAGATAAATGAATAAATAAATAATTTTTTTTGGTTTGAATAATGGAAAAATTACCCCAAGTTCAAAATACCAAAAAGTCAAAACATCAAAATGTCAACCCATCAAAACAATCAAATTTAATGGGAAGTTGAGGACAACTTAAATTTTCAGGAGGGGTGGATGTAATACATCATTCTCGACTAGCAAAGAAACTCCTCCCATTTTTTGGAAAGATATAAAGCTTTATATTCTCTTTTCAGTGGTTCCTTTTTCCCCCTATTGTTCTTTTTGGCTTTTGCTGGCGGAACCACGCTCGCCAATATTATATTTAATTTTCGGAAATAAAATTTTAATTGGAAATGTTTTTCTTATTTGTTTACTCTTAAAGTCCCCAGTGCTAACCCTTACACTTAGAAATACCTCGTCCAGGCTACGAAGAACGTGGCGTTGGAAAGGTATATTTGCTAATTAAATTTTTAAGTGGTAATTCGATGTGGTTATCCTTAGAGTGAGTGAGTGACTAAAACATTTAGATTATAAGGCGTTCCTATTAGTGTTCTCTTTCAAATACAAAAATCCCCTAAAGAGTGTAAGAAAATACATGTCAACATTTTTTGTAAATTACCTATACTGAAATAAGAGTATCCAAGTTTCCTTGTCTAAATAGTTTGGTATAGAGGATTGGGGTCATAAGTGAGATGCAAATATAATTTTCTTGTTTTTTTAACTGTTAAAAATTTTGTTTTAAGGTCTTTGTTGAGTTCCAATCAAAAGAAGAATGTCAAAAGGCACAGGCAGCATTAACTGGACGCAAATTTTCCAATCGCGTTGTTGTAAGTTCATTTAAAATAATTGTACATTTTTTATTTTTCATATTTAGGTGACCAGCTACTACGACCCGGACCTTTATCACAGACGACAGTTTTGAAGAGATTTGGGGTTTTAAAGAACTTTTTCATTATACCTACCAGGGGCGTAGCTAGGGGGGGCTGGGGGAAATCGACCCCCTGGCTACGCCCTTGATACCTACCAATTTTAATGAATATACAAATTGCTATTTTGATCTAAATAATAAAAGTTTTTTAGTTATTCCATTTTTATGAACCAATACTCTAAAGTTTAGTCTTCTAACTAATTTTATCTTTAAAAAGTGGTACAAAAATAATATTTTAATTTAAATTATTTGTTGATCCTATTTGTTCAGCAGCTAGAGCTCTAGGTGGTTTTACTAAAAAAATTTAGTGAAAATATAGTTGAATCTTACATTTTTCTCTTTGTCCGACAAAAGGTCCAATTACACAATTTTTCAACATAGATTTGTAATTAACCCATCTGTGGAGCTCATTAAATAATTCTGTTGCATCTGATCCAGCGGCTCTCATCAACTGGGGAATTCCTCCAGGATGAAATTCCAAATATCTAGTTACATCGTAGACCTTAAAAAACTGAATTAGGCAAAATTTAAAAGAAGTTTAGGGTTTTGGCTAAAAATTCCTTTAGCAATATTGATAAATTATTTAGGTTACGAACCTTGAAACATAAATACATTACTAAATATACCTCATTATTGACACAAAAAAGTCAGAAAATTCTCATGGTGATAAAGACTAATATCCCAATTCTTACAATTTAATTAGATTCTAATTCCGAACAATTCTTGCAACCTCAGAAAATAAAGCCGGCCCCAAAATATAGAATGACCTGAATACCGTGTCGAACAGAAGAATCCAGCAATCATGCTCTGAACAGTGCTTCGAAAGTTCAATATAATCGACAGACGCAACTAGTGGATGTGACGTCATACGACCTGCATTTGAAAGCCTTAAAAACTAAAAATTTAAAAAAATAAACTTTATAAACCTTATCCAATCCAAAAGTCCTCTTCCAGGCTTTAAAGGCACCTTTAATCGTCCTTTTTCCAATTTGACAATGTCTGACTGAAAAACAGATTTACAGCAAGGCTTGTATAAAAATTAATATTTACCTCTCTACTAGATCCAGGCTGTCCACCAGTTACATTCAACAAATTTTTATCCATTTTAAAAAGAAATTGATTTCAGTCTTAAATAAGAAAATAATTTTTTGTTTCCAAGTAGTTGTTTAGAAATATTCTTTGGAAATAACCCAAGACTCAACAAAACTAAATAAAAATAAAATGTCTTAAAAGCTTTTTTCATGTCTAATCAAAAAATATAAAAATCAGAACAAAATCGTTAATCTCTAAATGAATTTATTTAATCTAAATTAGTGTCCGGGTCCGGAAACCGGATTTTGAATTTTTTCCCTCTTGCCGGACAATATTTTTCGGATTATTTAATTCGGCCCCGTTTTACTTCAGTAAAATAATTTCCAGACTTCAGCTGAATTTGCACGGGATTCCGGACCAAATCTAAATTTTTTCAGGGTTTTTCAAAATTTTTTAAAAATATTTTCTGTGATAAAAATCTTTTAACAATTATGAAACTCTAATTTACAATTAATAATCTATCAATAAATATTGAAATACAAACAAAAATGAAAGACAATTTTAAAAAATGAAAGCATTAAATTATGAGTATAATGCATAAAAAGCCATTCAGGAAATACATTAAAAAATGGATATCAGATAACGGAAACATTTTTCCTTAAGTTTTAATTTATTAAATGTTTGGTGAAATAAAACATAATTTTAACAAAATATACAACAAAACAATTATTTCACCAAACACTCCAAATACATAATTCTATTAAATTAATTAATTTATTTTACAAAAAATTTTTCTTTTCTTTTTTTACATATATTTGTCTTTTTACATATATTTGTCTTTTCTACATATATTTGTCTTTTTTTCACCACTATTAGTGTATTTTTTATACCGTGTGGTTGCTCATAAATAAATAAATAAATTAATTAATATATGAGATTCTTTTAATTTGATTTTTTAAGAGAATAAAAAAAGTTTTTTTTCTTTTCATTCACAATTTAAGAATAAATTGAAGAACAGAAAAATCAGCATTCCAGATGTGTGCCAATAATTGTGAAATACTTGAATTGATACATTTCTCATTTTTTGATTCAATTATTGGACAAAGAGATTTTTGTGAAGCAATTCCAAAACAAGGAATTCCTCCAAGTGTAGGCCCGTAACATGTGCGCGTTCTGAATTTTGGATAATTAAAAAATTTTTTTAGATTATAATCTCAAATATTATAATCTAATTATCTTGCTTTTCTTTTAGTTTATAATTTAATTCTCCACAAAGTTCCTCCATCTGTTAGAATGGATTAATCTTTATCCAAATAAACGTTTCTAAGGAATTCTTAGATTAGATTAATTCTTAGGCCAATATGTATCCCAATTCTGATAGGAGATAGATATCTCGAAAAATCTCAATAACCGATTTTTGTTCTCGGTTATTGATCATGTCCCGGTCGATCTCTATTTTTGAGGGTCCATCCATTACTAAAGGAGGTTAACAAGACTGGGATAAAATGAATTTAGTAGATTTAATACTAATATAGATTTTTGTAGGGTTAAATATTTAAAGATTTTTAAATTTTTTACACCTTGTGCGAATATTAAGTGTTCGTGCCAATTGTGCGTGTGCCAGTGCATTAATTAATGTTATGTTATTTTCTGATGCTAATTCATCCTCGATTATATCATCCCCCGTTTCTCCATATCTTCCGAAAAATTGTTGGATAGAATCATTCTTTTCCTCTATATCCAAATCATTTTTTGGGTCAAACCCAATACATCCACTCCATTCACAATTGGATGACCAATCACTCCATTCAGACCAACGGCCATTTATTGATGGCACTTTAGATTTATTTAATTTTTTGTGGAATTAATTAGGAAAATATGTGTTAAGTTTAACTTTAGTTTATTTTAAGTAAATATCTGAAAGGAAGAGGAACACCCCGGTTAAATAAAACTTTTTAAGAAATCTCTGCAAAATTTTTGCTTCGATTTTAGGTGCTAATACGATTAGTTATTCTACATATTATAGTCACGCCTAGACATATTCTTCCCCTAACAATTTTAATTTCCTTAAAATTATTTAATGTTAGAGTGCTAACTTTCACAAGCTCTCCCATTTCCACATTCCATACTTTGATGTGCTACACCCTCACAAAAAGACGACTTTTCATTCTACAACAAAATACATTGTCTATTTCTTCTGCGAAGGGCGAAACCACAACTTTCTGAACTGCAGTTTGACCAGGCTGTCCAAGAAGACCATTGTGGAATTAGTGAGGTGGAGGGTGAAAGTGAGTTGTTAGAAAGTGAGGTATTATTTAGTGCTGTGAGAATAAAAAATGTGCATAAAATTTATTTTACTCACATAGACCACAAATTGTAGGTTCAGAACATGCTTGTAATTCGAAATCACTGCCTGAACAATTTCTTCCACCATTTTTTGGTCTAGGATTTGAGCAATACCTTAAAAATAAAATTTAGCGGTAGAGAAACATTTATAAAAAGTCAACTAGAAGGGCATTCATTTATCGAAGAAAAAGTGGCAAGTCTATTTTACAGAAATGTTAAGGATGACGAGATTTAATTAAAGTAGATAACCCCTTATTCGACTTTCTCAATTACCTAGCTCTAGAACGTTGTCCATTAATGCAGGGATTAGAACATTGTGACCATTTACTCCAAGCACTCCAATTTCCATCGATTTGGGGACCCTGACATTTTGCTTTAGGAGGATCACAAGGAGTTTGGTCAAAAGAAAAACCAACACAATAAGCACCTCTAAAAATTGAAATAAAATTTCGAGAGAATTTTACAAAAATGTATTCACCGATTTGAAGGTAAAGGATTAGCACACATTCTGTTCCTAACACGATGACCTTTTTGGCCAAAATCTTGGGAGCATTGAGACCATTCTGACCAAGAAGACCATCCCCCAACTATAGCAGCACACTGCATAGGGTCATCGTTATTTGAGAGTGTACATGGACGTTGCTCTATTATTGAACCGGGACAGAAACCCTAAAAAGGAAATTGAAAAGAATTTAGAGGTTTCTTTAGAAAGTTGCTCAGTTCTCTATGGAGAGTTAGATGAATATTGTTAAATTACCTATTGAGGTATTAAAAATTAAATTAAAGTTATTTTTAATTAAATTTTACATTAGATTAATCCTTCAAATGTACGTCTCAGTCTAGAAACTGATATAGAAGGAGGTGGTGGTGGATTAAAATTAGATCCATTTCAAGAACAAATTTATTGGTCTAGGTATAATTAAAAATATTATTTTTTAAAATTAATTTCCAAAAAAGTCCATTGGGTCGAAGCAAACCTTATTCAATTTCTTTGAAGATAGAGGAGGATGGAGAGGAAATTGGAAGTCATCAATTAATTAATTGGACTATTAAAGTTAATCCAAGCTATTCGGCTTTATTGGAAAGAAGTTTAACATTAGTGAATCAAACAAATGGGAGGGAGTTGAGTGGAAAAATAAAATGGGGTAAAAATATTAAAATTTAATATGCATTAATAATTGGACCTCTACTTTGTGGACATTTTTAAATCTTTGTATTTATTATACCAACTCCTGTTATTAACGTTCTCGTTAATAGCGACTATATTCTTTTACTAGTTAGTAAGTGTGATTGGTAGCGAAATTTCGTTTACTTGATGGATAGATATAATAGGAGGTCCATTTATTTGCATAAATATTTAAGTTTACCTATAATAAACCATTTCTAAATTTTAATAGAAGGTATTTCTAATAAAAAGCCGCCTTTTGCATTTAATTCAAGTCTTCCCTTGATTGTTCATATTTATGCTACCGATACTGCTAAACCCGTTCCTCTTGAGGATTTGCCAATTTGGACAGGGCGATCTAGTAGAAGGGATGGTGAAGAGGGTGATGATGGTTTTTGTTGCTTCAGACGGTTGCTTTACCCTTATTTGGGCACTGCAGAGAAAATAGCTATTGTTAGTTATTAATCTTAAGTAGAATAAGCCGGGATATTTGGGAGTTAAATACAAGAAATAACTAAAGTAAAAATAATGACTATCTTGGAATCATTAATGTAAAATAAAAATTTCCCAAGTATTCTGCCAATCTCTAGATTCTTCCAATTTAATTTAATAAAATCCAGACTGTCAGACATCCAGGCTCTGATTTGGAAGAACATTTACATAGTCGTGATCTCCACGATGATACAGATGCTCTTGAATGGACACAAGAACGTGTAGAAATAACTGATTATTTAAACGAAGTTCAACCAAAAGAATGGGACCGAAATAACAAAAGTTTAACGTTAAATTACTCTTTAAGACTTTCCCCTTTGGGTGGAGATTGTAAGGAAGGATGGCGTTTTGTAGTTCTTGAACCTAGAGAATTTATTTTTATCGTTAATGATAAACTACAAATGTTGCAAGACAAACCTGTTAGTTTTGAAAATATTTTTTGATAATTAAAATTGGCTTTCTTTGGGTTTAGAATAAACGGGAAAACTTGATTTGAAAACGACAAGGGAGAGAATCATTTCTTATAATTTCCTTGTAGAATAATTCTGTTAATTCAAAACCTAAAGTGTTTCTACCGTATTTATTCTAATATAAAGACAGTCTCTATTATAACGACAGTCTCTAATAAAACGACACCCTAGAAGAGTGTTGAAAAATAAAACGACATGTCGTTATATTAGAATAAATATGGTATATGCTTTAAGCACCCTATTTCCTCTCAATTTCTCTAAAGCTAAAAATTATATGTATATTATTCTATAGGGAACTTATCTTGTAAAACTTAAATTCCAATCATTTGGTGATCTGGAAATTTCTGAAGAGAGTAATGCTCGAATACCATTACGTGTTGTATTTATGTGTATGCCTACTGGACAAAGCCTTACTATAGAGTAAGTTATAAATAATTCTGAATTATAAGTACTAAATTGTTAATGGCGGTCCTCCTTAAATATATTCAAACGCCCATATATTAGTTGTTATAAACTCCGAAATTTATTTTCGTAATTAACTTTTATGAAGAAAACATTTTCAGACAAACACTTGTTGGTTTAATATTTCCTGGAAAGGAGGAAATCAAAGCAGTTACTGGAGCTAAATTAAATCCAAAGCGTTTATTTGTTGATTTAAACAAAAATCCATTTAATGTAATTTCGGTAATTTTTTTTATTAAAAAAATATTTTTTTATATATTTTTTAAAGTTAAATATTTATTTACCTAATGATTTATCAAATAAATTACAAAAAGATAATTTAAAAGAAACTGAATCTTTTTTACCTTTTACATTAATTTGGATTAATCGACCTTCTCAAAATAATTGGCGATTTTGGTTGAAATTAAAATCTGAAGAAATTGAAAAATATAAAAATATATTGAATGAAAGTGGGGGAAATATTGATGGAGCTTTTTTAATTAAAGGAAATGAAAATGTATTTAGTTAATTAATTAGTTAAGATAAGTAGTACAAAAGGGGAAGAATCAATTTATAAAATATTTTAATTATTATCTTTCATCATAACCACACCAAATATCCCTTTTTCCCTACCTCACATTCATATGAAAGTAAGAGAGAAATAATTTTTAGGATTTTGACTGCTGTTCACCATGGTATTACGAAAATACCGACTCGATATTATTTGGTATTGACCGCCACTAATTCAGAGTTTGATTATTTATCTTAAGCGCAATCCCCGTCTCCGATTTGCGAGACACGATAACCTTCTCTCACTTTAACCTCCATTTAGGAGGATATTTGTCCTTTATTGTATCTTCACGGGTACGGCCCAAGTAGGCGCGCGGCCAAGTAGGCGCAAAGCCATAACTTGCTTCAAGATTTTCGAATCCTTCAAAAATTTAGTATTAAACGATTCCTCTCATCGAGCTAAAGAGATTAGTACCAAAATTGTTAAGGTCCATAAATTTTTCAGGTAGTTATGGCTTTGCGCCTACTTGGCCGCGCGCCTACTTGGGCGTGTCCCTATCTTCACATATCTTCTCAATTTAAGATTAAATAATTATTTTTTTAAAGCTAATTCTGTCAGTTCCATATAGAATTCAACAAAACAATTTAAAACAAGAAAATGACCCTTCTTTATTTTTCTTTACTTTGGTAGTTAAAGGAATTGGGGGAGGTACTAATTCTTTACATCCAACAGATGTTGAATTATTTACTCAAGAACGTGAACAAAACTTTGCAAAAACTCTTTTTTTAAATAGTTTTGGATTTTTTGAAAAAATTTTTAAAATTTTCTTTTCAGCTCCAGAGCAGTTTGGACCTCTTTTTGCTTCCCTTTTTCAATTAAAAATCCGTTCTCGTCATTTCCTTCCATTTACTAAATTAATTAGAATTAATCCATTAGATAATATTTTTATTGTTGAATTAATTCCAAAACCTTCACAATATTTTACTTTTGATGGAAAACTATTTAATTCTGAATGGCAAGGGGTGGAAAGAGTTGACGATAATGAAGAGGTGGATTTTTTTGGTGTTTTTTCAAGAATAAGGGACTGATAAACAATAACCTTTTTGCCAATTCGGAGAGAAAATTATAAGTAATTTATAAATAACACTTTTCTGTTTCCGACCAATTTCTCCGATTAAAGTCGTTGCTTAGAATGTGGGTTTTTTCTGACTTAGGATTTTTTGAATAAAATAACAAGAATTAAAGATTACAGGGTGACAAAAATTCTTTGTTTTCAATTCTTATTAAAATATATTTAACTCTAATTATAATTTTGTTATCCATTTCTTTAAAGTTATACATTCTCTTAATAAATTTAACTAATTTAATTTATTTTCTAGACTTCATTATTCTCTCCACCAATTGTTCATTTCCGTCCAGCTGTTTTTACTCCTCAATCTCTCTCCAAATTTGTTGATGTTGTTTATGTCCAAGGATCACCAAACTCTTTTGTTTCTGTCCAGCCTGGATGGAATTTTAATAACCAAATTTTGGATTTTCCAATGTCCAATTTAAATTCAAGTCTTTGTTTGGGATGTGGATTTAGACAATTAATTAATTTAAAACAAATTTCTGTGGAAACAAAATGTGATGCAATGACTGTTTCTGTTCCTTTTTGGTCTGCCCAACCTATTGGACATTCTCCAGCAATTTCGAAATTCTCCCAATATTTTTTGTTAACTTCTGAAAATAATAGAATAAATAATGAAGAGGAAGATATTGGAGAGAATGGAGAAGAGGAAAATAATAAAATATTAAATAATGATAATCAACAATTTAAAGTTCCCCAAATTTGTCATCAAAAAGAAGATGAAAATTTGGATGGGCAAGGTAATTGAAGAGGTCTTCAAGATTTAGTACTTTACTGGCTCCATGACTAAATTTTTTTTTCTTTCTGATAAGGATAGAAAACCTCATAGGAGGACAATTCTTTAAAAGTTTTAGAGAATTTTAAGAAAACTTCTCTTTAAGTGACGTCTTTATTCTTCTCTATCAACAACATTTAGATAACCAATTCTCGTTTTTAGGTCTTTTGCCATTCGCTATTCGAACTCATATTTTACAAAATTGTGCATTATCTTATCTTCGTATTTGTCGTCAACTTTATAATCCATCCGGCCCTCGTTGTCAAAATTGGTGGAAACAAATACCAGATTCTTTACTTTCAATACATTCTATCGCCGAATTTATTCTTTTATCAGCTAATTGTAATAAAGAAAAGAATAGTCCAAAAGAAATGCTAAAATTAATTAAATGTATTCGAAAAGTTGATTGGAATTGTCCTTTACATCCTATTGAATCAGAAATGGCACCCCACATTGAAGGACAGATTTTTAATCAGGTAAATAACAAAAAAACGATTTACTATCATTGAAACTGGAAGTAAATCAACACTCCTTCTAATTAGTTCGATCAAGAATGATTAATTATAATGACTCCCAAGGTTATTCCTAATCAGTACAAGCAAATTTTATTAGAATCTTCTTGATGAGTTAGGCTCTAATCACATTTGGTGTGGCCAATAGACATGCTGGCATGGTTAAATAGATGGTAAACTTTTTATAGAGTTTGTAGATTAAAATCTCCAAACAATATATTTTATTTGACTCAAGGCATACATATCACATGCATACTTTTTGTAGTAATTCCAAAAGAGGCTTTATCAACGATCTTAGAAAAAAACATTTTAATTCCTAAAATTTACTTTAATAATTTTCTAAAAATAGATTGGCTATACAAAACCTTTCCGTTCCGGACTTGGATTATTATTTCCAGCATTGGGCCTCATAGAAGCTCAATTATTAAATTTCCCTACACTTTTGGCTGATTTTCTTCAACAATTAAAAGTAATTAAAATTTTAAAAAGATCTAAATTCAAAAATATTTTTTAAGAAAATATTCCCTCAATCAATTATTTATTCACTCACTTCCGAACGTTTTTATAACCAATTTATAACAGCAATAAGTACAAATTCACCTAATGGTTCTATTGTTGATTGGAATGAATTGGATGTTTCTCTTGGAGGTTTTATTTAGATATTTATAAAAGAAAATATGGCAACACACTTACTTACATATTCTCTATCCTTGGGAGTTGATGGGGACTAACTTTGGTGTGTGGAATAAGTTAAAATTATAGGTGGAGTTTTAAAAAACAAAACAAATCAGGTAAAGGTAAATTCCGGAAATTTGCGGAAAAAAACTAATAAATTACAACCAAAATTTATATTATTTTTTAATATTTAGAGAACAAGTGTGTAAAAATCTATTTTTAAAATAAATTTTTAGCTTTTTAAGAAACTTGTTTTAAATATTAAAAAATAAATTAATATATTTTAAAAGATTTACGTACTTCTTCAGAAGAACTTATTAAACTTTGGAATTATCTAGTACAGCTTTTAAATGGAGGGCAATTAAATTTATTAGAAAACGGGACAGAATCTAATTTAATGTTAAAAAATTTAAAAGAATTAATTATTCGTTCTGATCGGTTAAAAACTGTTACTAGACAAGTAATCCTCTAAAAATTATAAAAAAGAAAATATTTTTTTCCTTTTCAAAAAAGTTTGGAGCAGACAATCCATTTTCATTATTTCGGGATGTTTTAAATAAAATTTTTGAAAATATTTCTTTTAATTCTGACAAAACAAATGTGACGGCTGAAGGGGATATTCAAGAACAAAAAATAGCTTGGGCAGATGTACAAGTTGAGCCGTTAGAACCGATTGAGGGGTTGCAATTTAGGTAAAAGAACATTTAAAAAAAACAGAGAGAAATACTTTGAATAGCTAAGTAAACTTTTTTCTAAAATGAATATGTCCATAAATTATCAAAGTATTTTTTAATGCTCGAATAATTATGCTCCTAGGATCAGTCTTTCAATAGAAAGGTTAATTAATGAAAGAGTATATCTGTTCAAATTTCAGAAATTCAAATTCTGAAATTTTTAATTCAAATTTTCGAACTCCGAAAATTCTGAAAATTTAAGAAAATTAAAAGATATTTTTGTTTATTTTATAAGCATTGCCCTCCTCTAAATTTTATTTTGATAATTTCCTTATTTTTTTATTCTATTTATCTATATTTATTTTATTTTAGCATTTCTGTAACCATTCAAGCTCGTCAAGTAAATTAAAATTAATTAAAAACATTTTAAATATCTTCCTTCCTTCTCTTTTTTCAGTCATTAATTAATAAATTAGAATCAATTCAATTAAATCTTCGGTTTGGACAATCAAATAATTTAAAATTCCGTATTGGGCCTATTTTTAATTCACAAAAAGAGCCAATGAATTTAAATGCTGGAGAACGGCTTCGAGTTGAATGGACTGTTGTACCCGTACCTGAATTCCGTTTAACTGGTCCGATACTGCAAAAAGTGGGGGATATTTAATTGTTTTACTTTAAATAAAAATTATCAGTATTAATATGAAATTATAAAGCAGGAAGATGATAACAACAAAATTTTAGTTCTAAACTGTCCTTTAAATTAGGGGTTTTATTATTGTCTCAAAACAAGAGCCAGCCGGAAAATATTTTCTTAAGTTACCCAGAAATTTAGTCAACGCTCTCTTCTTAAAAATCTTTTCTTTTTCAGATAGATTTAACATTTGCTTACCAACTTGGAGGAAGAAGATTAGCCCAAAGACTTAATTCCCCTTCAATTAAAATATTACCACAACCTTCTCTTCGTTTACTAGTTTTTGGACAACCAACAATTCCAACTTCCTTACCTGGTTCTCCTCCTTTTAGTTTAATGCTTTCTGCTATAAATTCTGGATATTCAACATTAAAAATGGTTAAAGGAAAATTCTTTTGTCATTAAAAAGAATTTTTTTAGGTTCAACTTCTTGAACTTCAACCAAATTTTTCTTTAATTGGAAATGAAAATAAACAATCTTCAATTGATTTTAAAATTGATGGAATTAATCTGGAGAGTTTAAAAGAATCAGGAGAAGGAATGGCAGAATCTCTTTCTTTTGGACAAATTAAATCTGGCGAGGCTTCTCATTTATTTTTGAATATTTCTTTGGAATATAATGATGATGGACAATACAAAATTGAAGTAAATATTGAGCTTCCTTACCTTACTTTTTTTTAACTTAGAAATCAGCACTTTTTCGGAGCTTTTCTACTGTTGTTTCTGTTGACGGTTCTCTCCTCCATCCTGGTCAATTTGAACAAAGATTCTTTTTAATTCACGAGACTACACATAATCATGCAATGTTAATTGTTTCTGAATATTCTAACCCATTTCCTTTATATTTATTTTCCAAACGGCATAATTCATTAACTCCATTAACTACATTACAATTAATTGAGGTAAATAAATATTTTGTTTTTAAAAATAAATTATGGGTTTGCAGGAAAAAGAATCTTGCCCAAAAATAAATGGACATTCATTCCTTACACGTATTTTCGCTCTCCGTCGTCTTTCACTTATTTCAACATCCCAAGAAGATGAAAATTTAAGATCAAGTGTTGGTGCCATTTTTGCTTCAGTAAATGTTGGAACTGCGCAAACTTTTGAGAATGGGGCAAAACTTTTGAGAGTAGCAGAAATAGGTCCACAGGGAAGAAGAAGACCAATAAATATGAGTTTGGTTTGGATTGGAAGAATTAGTAATGAAAAGGTAAGTTTAAGAGGGAGAGAGAGAGAGAGGTATTTCACCGTTTGGTAATATCCTAATTTTCAAGGACGGCTAAATACCATTTAGTCTATTTATAGATTTATTCAAAAAAATTTGACGGTGAAGTGTCATTCACTCTTAAAAGAATTTTCTTTACAAAAAGTAATTTTAAAAAAATATTTCAGACAACACTAATTAATTTCATTGATTTGCGTGCTTCTCCAGCCATTCCCCAACTTATTTATGAATTATTATTTGGTTTACCCGAAAATTTTAATTTACCTTTCTTCTCTCAACCATTTTATCAATTAAATTTGGCTTTACCTGTTAAAATAAATGGAAAACAAAAAGTTTTGGCTAGAATGGAAGCTATATCTCCAACAAATAAGCAAATAAAATATTCTTTATTAACCAAACAAATGAATAGTACATTAAGTATTGTACCTTCTACAGGTGTTTTTTAAAAGAATTAAAGGGGTTCGATCTATCTCTCATTTTGGATTTGAAAAAATATTTATAAATGCTTTCCAGAGAGGTCATTTATTTCTGTTAAAAACTTCAATTCAGAATATACCTTTCTAGGTATTAGGAAATGAGAGATGATAGTTTGATAAAAACTATCACCTTTTTGTATTAAAATAAACAATTCTAGGTGATATTGTCTTGTCTGACGATTTATCAGAACCTTATGAATATTGTCTAAATGTTGTAGCTACAGATTCGGAAGGGCAAAGTTCTCGAGTTTCATTTCAATTAAATATTTTAAAAAGAGAAAATGAAGGAATGACAGAAGAATGTCAATTATTTAATGAGGAAAGTAATAATCTTTACAATAATGAATTTAAACCTATAGAAAAACAAAAAGAAGAAAAAGACTTATTTTATTTTACTTCTACAACAACAACAATTCAATTAACAAACAACAAAATAGAGGAAGAAAAAATAACAACAATTCCTTTAATTATTTCATCAGAACCTTCAATCCCTGCTAAACCTATTTTTGTACATAAAATTATTGGTGATTCCACACTTTCTCCTTTAACAACATTAAAGGGGAAATTGGCAACTGTTGGAGATTCTCTTTTAGAAAAAGAATTGAAAGGGAATGAAACAGAAAATATATATTCTTTAGCCTCTACAAGTATTCTACCTCCTTTAGAAGAATCACCCTTAACCAATCTTCGAACAGCTCAACCACACAGATTTAGTACAAGACAACAATCAGGATCTCTTAAAATTGCTGGCCTTTCTGGAGGAGGTGTTGGAACAAGAATTGGACAAAACAATGTAGATAATATATATACTTTGATTATAAGGGTATTTTTAGATAATAATAAACTCATTTCGGATGCGAGAATCCGTCTAACAGTAATGAAGTTTTCCAATGATGATAATAGAATATGAGAAATAGGTTATAAGAACAAACCATCTGCCGATCCTTAACGATTTCTTTTGGAGTTATTTATAGTAATAGTATTCAGCAAATAGTATAGATCATCGTTAATAGGGTAAAATCTTTGAAAAACTCAGAATTTTTTGTAAATTTAAAGTGTAGTTGGGGTTAACAATTAAAGTAAATCTATTAAATATAGTTCAGTTTTAAATCTATTCAATTCAAAGGGACGCAAAATTAACGGATCAGTGTCCGGAATTCAAAGAGAAAGTAAAAACGGAGATATGGCTAGCCAAGCAAGTGCAACAACAATGGCTGAAATGGCATGCCGACTTAGATCAACAAAACCTATTTGGGCTTTGATATGTGATATGGCAAAAACTGTATATCGTTCAACTATGATAAATGCTTAGAAAATAAATTGTAAAAGTGTTTAGTGATAATTTTTCAAGTTTTCATTTTTGTATCCAACAAAATAAAACAGAAATAATATATTAAATTTAAATTCTAATTTTATGAAAAAAATTTTTAAAATGCATGAAATTTTAATTGACGCCTTTCTTCTCTTTCATCGTAATATTCAACCCCCTCTTCATCATCTTCCTCCTCCTCACCTTCCAATTTAATATCTTCATTTATTTCTTCATCCCAAGCATTTGGGTAAAAAGGAATTGGAGTCGAAAACATTCTTGGATCATAAACAACATCAGCTAAAAATAATCCATTTGGAGGGGCTAACTTCATTCCAATTTGATGATATTTTGTTGGGTCTGGGTCTTTAAGAAGAAATTCTGCAACAAATTTAGCGTGGTCTATTTTACGAGCTGCTAGTGAAATAAGTGAAACCATACGGCGAATCTAAAAAATGAAAATTAGAAGAGGAAGCAATTAAATTTAACAAGAAAATTGACTAATTAAAATCGAAAAATCCGAGAAAGTATTTGTAATACAAAATTCAAGAGCGTAGCCAGATCTTTCTCACAATATTTTTCCCTTCTCCCCAATTTAAGGGGAGGGGCTATGGCCCCAGAAGCAATTAAAGTACTGGCTACGCCCTTGCAAAATATCGAAATACCAAACTAGACATAAATGAAAGATTTTTCCAAAATTAATTCAGAACTTTCTTGTTAAATTTAAAGAAATTCAGATATGTAAAAGGAAAAATCCCAACCTGTTGCCTCAAAAATCCATGGGCGACAAACTCAATATTAAAATATTCGGCATCTTCATCAGGTAGAAAATAAGGTTCTCCTTAAATTTAACAATTTATAAAAATCATAACTCAAAAAAAAACCTCTATAAATTTGTAAAAGTCTTGGCCATCTTCTATCCGTTGTTGATTTGAAATTTTTTCCTTTTAATCGATCTCCCATTTTGTGAAAATAAAATGAAGCATAATCTAAACCCGGCCTTCTCAATATTGCACACATTTCATTCGCTTTTTCAACATTAAATGAAGGAGGTTGTGCCCAAGAATAATCGAATTCAGCTAAATCAATGAGTGATTGTTGGTCAGTTTGTCGGCTTTTTAGATAAGCTTCCATTGAATAAAAACGGCGAATTCGGTAAACATAACGTCTTCAAAATTTTAAAAATATTTTTGAAAATTAAATTGGAGGAATGAAAAATATATTTTGAAATTTTTTGCCCTTTTTAATTTTTTCCATAATTTATTTTTGCCTAACAATAAAGTTAGTAAAATCAGTAAAGTTGGATTTTGAATAGGTAAAGGAAAATTTGGAAAAATGAAAAAGGGAGACGAAAAAAGTTAAGGTTGAAATAATGGAGAAGAGAAAAACCTGTAAGAGACATGAAAGTTAGGATTAAATCCTTTCGCCACGGGAGTAATTTCCAACAATTTCAATGAATTTTCAAAACCAACATTTTTAATTAAATCTTAAAAAATAATTTTAAAAATTTTTCTATAAAAATACCATTAAAATCATCAACAAATTTTGATCGAGAAATTGGATTTTGAATAATTGTAGAAGTACGTTGATTTGGGGGTTTAACCAAAAATGGGGTACGCAGAGCATGTACTTTGGCATCTGTTCTGAAAAGATAGATTTTCTTTCGTATTTTCTCTTTTTTTAATTGATCAGTCTTGAATAAATAAAAAAATAAAATAAAAAATCTAAAATGTTTGGAATCTAAGGGAAATATGTGCTCATTAATTAACCTACATATAAACCCTTTTTTGTTTTTTTTTGTTTTTTTTGTGGGTCATTCGCATTTTTACAGTCAAAACATTCAATTAAAAAATGAATTCTGCAGCAAAAATAAGTAAAAATTAAAAATAACATTAAGTTGAATGACAATTTTTAAAGAATATCCTCAAAAATAAAAATTTGTGTTTACCTACTAACTGTAGTTGAACGAATTTTTGAACAATCTTCCTCAAATAATCTAGCCAAACAAGATTCAAATAATTTGTAAACACTTGCTCCTGTATGTGGTGCTGCACCTTTTGCCATTGAAGAAAATCTAGAACCATCATAGCTAAGCCAAAATAAAAATTTACGAAAAACAATATCCCCTTGCATTAGAATTAAATGTGCATCTTAAAATATTTTTATTAGAATAATTTTAAAATACGCTATTTCGCTTTCTTTTTCTCAAAAAACAAAGAAAAATTGTAAGTAGCAAGGACTTCGCAAGGGAGTCGATTTCGGGTAGGGGATAAATTGGGTGTGCGCCAAAATGGCATTACTTTAGCGTTCCGAACGCAAATTTTTTTTGCACATATTGAATTTTTTGATAAGAAATTTTTTGATAAGACCAAGAGGCCAAATTTCTTCCATTTTCAACGCCGCAGACGAAAATTTTGAGAATTTTGGGGGTTGTAGGCGAAAAAAATTCACTTTTTGACCATTCCCTCCCAAAATTTTTCATTTTGCCCATTTAGGGAAGAGGTAGGCTTCAGCCCCCGAAGCCCCCCTGGCTACGCCCTTAATCAGTAGTTAGAAAATTGTAAGTACAAACTAGAGTAGCTCCTCAGGTAATCCTGCAGAATCTGGGATCCACTTTTAAAAACCTTAAAAATCATTATTTTTTCTGAAAATCATTTTATATAGGTAATCGACCATGCTGAGTTCGAATCTGATATCAGAACCATCATAGCGACATTACAAATTTTTTAAAGATTAAACTTTAAAAATCTAACAATGCTTTAAAAATAAAAATACAATTTAAGCTTACGCTCAAACTTTAAAACAATTTGCAGACTTAATTTAACTCAAACTTGAAAAGGAACACTTATAACATTTTTTAAGTTTAAACTTAATAAATCACACTTAATATTTTAAAATAAACTTATAATCTAGCTTGCATGCTTAACTTTAAGTTCAAGCTCAAAAAATAATTTGCAAACTTAAAAATATTTAGCACAGCGTTATAGACTTGAGTCATGTATTTTTGGTATTAATGATATTCCTTATATGCTTAAAAGACCAGAACTTGTACAACACAAAATGTATTTGAATTTCCAACCTGCAGGTTGTTGGCAAGAATTATTTTTAAAAATTAATTAAATTTATTTAAGCCTATTTTTGCCTTTGGAAAACAATACATGAGAGAGCACTTGATTGGCGTAATCAAAATGAATTTAAGGCTACAGCCTATTCTGAATTGCCAACAGTTAAACATGTTAGGGAAGGCGATGAACATTTTTATGATAATGAGTGCCTTTTACCTTATTGGGATTGAACAAATTACAATTTGCTTTATCATTTACGTATATTAACGAATATATAATTACAAATTATCCTTGTGATATTACTGTATGGAACTAAAATTTTTAATAACAGATACTCCATAAGAAATGCTACAAAAAAGACCAATACATTTTTTCCCAACTTTTATTTTCAATAAGTTATCCAATCTTAGAGTTTCGCCAAGCAAGTGTTTCTAAACATATTGCCGCCACTGTATCAATTATAAATTAAAATTTTTATTGAATAAATTCCATTAAAAAATTTTTCTTTTGAGATTTTTTGGTTGTAAATACACTGGGTGATAAGATTTAATCCTTATTTAATTTTCCAAAAAGTGTGGGAAAAAGGTGCATTTTCTGTTGATCAGTGGAGTGTCTTAAACATAAAAAAAATGTTACAGCAATTATTAACAGGAAGTGAAATCAACGGCTGAAAGACATCCATATGTTCTATTACATTAAAATTTTTTAGTTATAAAATTTTTAATTTATTACATAATTTGTTATATAAAATGGATTTTTTATTAATTCGATATGAATAAGCGATTGATTGGAGAATTAGATTTAATTTGAAAAAATATTAAATTAATAGTAATGATTAGTACTGCATGTTTTGATAGAGTTGTTTTATCTTTTAGGAATTTATATTAAGATTTATTTTAGGTTTATTGTTCTAATTTATTTTTAAAATTATTTATTTTTACCTGATTTCATTTAAAAATACATTTAAAAATTAACACAAAAACGTAGAAGCTAAGCGAGCGGCATTTCAGACTTGCTTAGAAGTTAGAAGTTGCCAAGTTTTAAAAATACAAATTTTTGTATTTAAATCTAAATCCTGCCAACTTATTCTTATACATAACTATGATTTTTCGCCCAAAAAAAATGTCAACTTGGCAAAAGATTCAAAAGTCTCCAAGTTTTTCTTCTTTTTTTATTTCTTTATCGCTACTAGTTGCTTTGTTATTTATGGTGTGATTTTTGATTTTAATCTATTCTCAATTCTCACTTCGTTTTTTATTTATTTAAATAGGCCTCATCACTTCCTTGGTATGGAAATTGTTATAGCTTTTCGGAGAGTAGTGAAGTCTATTCTATTCGAGATTATCGCAGTTTGCCTGAGGAGCCTCCCTCTAATGTAGATAAATTGGAAAATTATTTGAATGAAAGGAGTTTGCGTTTAGGGTGAATCTTAGAAAATTAGGATTATTCTTAAAATTTCAGAAATATGGTAAATACAAGTTTTGCAAAATTTGTGAAGGGGATCCCAGCAAAGGATGGCAATTGGTGTGAACGAATGGGTAATGGCAAACTTGACAATGAGGAACGTAAAAAATTGGAAGAATGGGCTTTTGCTGATGATGACAAAAATTTATTTACAGAATTGGCAAAAAGCGGGGAGGTTGCCAGTCAACGGCGAGTTGATTTTTAAGTTTATGTTTAGGGGTTGCAAACTTGATTATTTTCAAGTTCATTATACAAACCTACAAATGTGACTTACTCTTAGGTTTGCTATTTTATTTTTAAGATGTACTCGGCTTAAAGAAAAATTTCCTTTTATTGATGAACCTCTTTCAGAAGAAGAGAGAGATTTCCCTCTTGCTTATGGCATTCTTGTGTATAAATCAGCTTTTCAAATTTACATGATGATGAGTGCTATTTATCATGTATGCTTTTAAAACTTAAGTTCTAATTCAATAGAGCTAGGCTATAGCTATTTCTCTCCTTTAGCTAGTTTCTTTTTCAGCCCCAAAATATTTATTGTCTTTCGATTGATGAGAAATCAAGTAAAGAATTTAAAGATTCAATGCTTTTACTTACTGACTGTTTTCCGAATATTTTTGTTATGGTAGGGTTTGGGTAATTATTAAATCGTTTTATTTTTGTTTTAAAGGCAAGTGTTAACCCTGTTGGTTGGTGTGAATTTGGAGTAGCTCGTTCACTTTATAATTGTTTTCGTTATTTGACTGAGCATAAACATGCCTGGAAATATTTTCAAGTTAAATAAAAAATTACTAATTAAATGCTTTTTTTAGTATCTGAGTGGATTTGATTTGCCTTTAAAAACAAATTTGGAAGTATTTTTATTATATTTTATATTGTAATTTTTATTAACAGATGGTTCGAATATTTAAGCAACTAAATGGATCTATCAATATGCAAGTTTCGTTGTATCCGACTAACCGGCTCATTGCAGAACTTATAGTGAGTCACCATCTATGAAAAAAATATTAAATGTAGAATATCAAACCACCATTGCCCTTATGGAAATCGAGTATGTCTTCTTTGTTTCCCCGTGAAGCAGCTAATGTAATGATCGCCAGTCCTAAAGTGCATGAATTGATGAGATTTTTGCAACAGACAATTTGTTCTGATGAAACTATCTGGACCACTGTTGCAGGAAATCCACAAGGTGCTGAAAATACATGTTAAAATTTTAAACGAACCCAAAATTTTCAGAATTAAATATTCCCGGAGGATTTAACGCTGCAGCATTTCATTTTGAGAGAACGGAGTGTCTTAAACATAAAAAAGGTAATGTTACAGCAATTATTGAACAGGAAGTGAAAGCAATGGCTGAAAGGCATCCAAATGAGAAGTTTTTCCCTGATAATTATTATATTTCCCGTTATCAAGTTTGGGATGTAGCTACTTTACATAAATGTTATTGTAGGTTTATAGAGATTTTATTGTTTCAGACTTGATTTTAACATAAGCTTGAAAAGAAAGTTTATGAACTTAAAGCTTAAATTAATCAAACAGAATTTGCAAACTTGAATAAATAAACATTAAAACAACATTACAAATTTTTTAAAGATTAAACTTTAAAAATCTAACAATGCTTTAAAAATAAAAATACAATTTAAGCTTACGCTCAAACTTTAAAACAATTTGCAGACTTAATTTAACTCAAACTTGAAAAGGAACACTTATAACATTTTTTAAGTTTAAACTTAATAAATCACACTTAATATTTTAAAATAAACTATAATCTAGCTTGCATGCTTAACTTTAAGTTCAAGCTCAAAAAATAATTTGCAAACTTAAAAATATTTAGCACAGCGTTATAGACTTGAGTCATGTATTTTTGGTATTAATGATATTCCTTATATGCTTAAAAGACCAGAACTTGTACAACACAAAATGTATTTGAATTTCCAACCTGCAGGTTGTTGGAAAGAATTATTTTTAAAAATTAATTAAATTTATTTAAGCCTATTTTTGCCTTTGGAAAACAATACATGAGAGAGCACTTGATTGGCGTAATCAAAATGAATTTAAGGCTACAGCCTATTCTGAATTGCCAACAGTTAAACATTTTAGGGAAGGCGATGAACATTTTTATGATAATGAGTGCCTTTTATCTTTGTGGTGATTTGACTAATTTAAATTTGTTTTTATATTTTATTAATTATAACTTTAATTATAAATAAACATGTTTGAATTTATTAAATAATTTGTTAAAATGGATTTTTAATTAATAAATTGATTTTTTATTCGATATTCGATTTTGTATTCGATTTTAAGTCGATGAAAGACATAAGCAAGTGAGTGAGAATAAAAAATTAAAATTTGATTTAATTCTAAAAAATTAAAAGAAGGATGGCTATTACTGTCTGTTTTAATATTATTAATTTAATTCTTTTTGAAAATTAATATTCTGATTTATGTAGAATTTATTATAAACTTAAGTTCCGAGTAAAAAAATTTAAGTTTCTTAAAAACTTAAGTTCTGATTTATACTAATTTTTAATCCCTATATATCCTTCATAATCCCTCAAATCAATTAAATCCCCAAATCCACAATATATCCTTACTCCTATATCTACCGATATCCACCTTAATCCACTGATATTCCCATTTATCGCTTAGAATCCCCATATATCCCTCGATATCCCTCCAAATCGAACGATATCTTCTTTATCAAAAATTGCCGCACCCTGTAAATATTTCTTTCTCTTTTGCTTAAAAAAATAATGTTAAAGTACGCGAGGTACGAGTAAAATTCAAAAAATTTCCGTCATTAGGGGGTGTAAATTTAGTCTCGTTTTCCGAGACTAAAACACCGAGACCGAGAGCTCAAAAACCCCGGGAAATTTCCCGACTCGGGAACCGAGACCGAGAGTCTCGAACATCACTATAAAAAATGTCAACAGAAAGGAGAGTAAAAAAGAGATACAGTACATTTTAAAATATCTTCTCAAAAATTAAATCTACAAATAAAAATCCTTTATAAAAAACACAAAAGAAATACTATTAAGAATCAAATATTATAAATATAATTTTATTTAATTATTTTCATCAATTTTTATCATTAATTTCAATTTCAATATTAAATTGTTCTCCAAATTCGCCTAATAAAGAATTAAAAGAATTGGCTGGATCAGTTTCCAAATGAGAGACCTTTGAAAAAAATTTTTTTAAATAATTTTTATTTAAATTAATTTACTTCAACAGCATGAATAACAATTTTCTCTGGACGTTCAGATTCAGAATTTGTACGGTAAATGTGAATAAAAGTGGTAGATTTTGATGTAATGAAGGCAAAAACAGGCTTTGCATAAAACAATTTTTTGTTTGTTGATTTTACTTTGATTGCCTATAAAACGAGGGTATTGTTTTAGAGATTCTTTTAAAAAACTAACAATTCTTTGTTCTCCCAAATTAGTAATTTCAATAATTCTAAAACCTCCTCCTTTAGTGTATTTTAATTGTTCGGGATATAAACTGAGTTTAATTGGTCTACTTTTGAATTTAATAGGTTCATTCACATAATTAAATCCCACAATTCTTTCCGTACTGCAATCCGTCTTGGAATTTGTTCTGAAATTGATAGATACATATTTAGTTTTGAAAATTAAAAATCTCTCAACAACGGCATTAAGGTGCCTCTTAAAAGTTCACTGTTATTTACATAAGGTAAATGTCCAGCTCGTCACCACACATGTCCGCAAATAACTTTCAGCAAAAAATGCATTTTGCTGCATTCTTCTCCTTTCCTCTCCCTACCATAATTTTCCTCGGGTAATTAACTTATAAGTTGACAGTTTGGCGCGAATAACAAAGGAGGCAATAAGAAAAATGTTTATTTACAAATAAATAAATAAAAATTAAAGAATATAAATCTGTGATAGAGTTCTCAAATATATTTCAAGTAAATCAGGTGGATAAGAACCTTTGATTGGGTTATAATGTAATGATAGAAACCAGTAAAAAGCCATATATTTAGGTAATTCATTTTCTGATAAATGTCTCATTTGTCTAACGCATCTAAAACGCAATCTATTCCAAAAGGCCTCAATTTGTTGTGTATTTGCACCAGTCTTTGGATCAACTTGAAATATATTTGAGAACTCTATCACAGATTTATATTCTTTAATTTTTATTTATTTATTTGTAAATAAACATTTTTCTTATTGCCTCCTTTGTTATTCGCGCCAAACTGTCAACTTATAAGTTAATTACCCGAGGAAAATTATGGTAGGGAGAGGAAAGGAGAAGAATGCAGCAAAATGCATTTTTTGCTGAAAGTTATTTGCGGACATGTGTGGTGACGAGCTGGACATTTACCTTTACATAAACTTAAACAAACCTACTAACAGAAGTACTTGTAAGAATCTGTTTTGAAGTCCCTTGCTCAAACAATCTCGTCGAACAATTTTCACATAATTTACAAGTACATACTATTCCTCTTTGAGATGCTGTATTTTTAGTGTTTGATGGAAATAAATAACCATCACATCCTAGCCATGACATTAATTTTCGGAAACCCCAATCTCCTTGCATTTTTCCTTAAACTTTAGGCTCAAATTTTGTTGAATAAAGAAAGTAAAAATACGAGGTTAAACTCAAAAATAATTTCAAAACAAAATTATTATATATATTTATTGAGAACAATATACATATATCACATATTCGAGCAATTCCTATACAATTTAAAAAGAAACAAGGAAACGAGTTATGCATCACAATTTGTACATACCAACAACAAATAGGAAAATGAGTTGGGAAAATAGGGATGAATTCTATATATACATACAACAAGCATTGTGGATGAGTTTATGCAAGTTTTATATCTTTCTAGCTTCAGAGGATTGCTTCACACATCTTTTCTTCATGTTCTTCTAGACCATCGGTTTACGCGCTGTTGGTCCTTGGCTTGCTGAACGGCGTCCCGCCGAGCTGCGGCTACCCTTCTTGCCATGGGATCGAGCACCTCTTTTCCCCCTCTTTGACTCGGTTCCTGCTTCAGGTCCGGCTCCTGCCTTCGAATCAGCTCCTTTCTTCTTGTCTCGCCTTCCTTTGGATGAAGCGCCCTTGGATGCTTTGGAGCGGCTAGAGCCTCCACCTCTCTTGCCCTTGGGTTTGCTGCTACTCTCGCTCTTTGCCATGCCTTCACTGGTGAACTCGATCCCGTAGTTTTCGCGCAGATAGGTGTTGGCGTACTAAAAAAAAGTAAAATATAATTGAGTAGACAAAAATAACGATAAAAAGTTCTAATAAACTTACAAAGCCGGAGACGAACATGATGATTGCGGCGACCAAGTAAAGCCACGCTGACATCTTGACGAAGTTGTGTTGCTGACGATTTCTTCTGCGAAGACCAGAACTGGCGTGATGAAGTGATGGGTAATCGTTCCGCTGCTAGAGATGATTTAGGGATTGTCTGGAAATTGTCTACTTTTATAGTCCAATAATGATGGTTCTAAAACTTAATTATAAAAAGATTTTTCGTGAGAAAATAAATCTCTTTTTGTCCAAAAATCTCAAAGCAGCGTTCCAGTGTCAATTGCCAATAATGTTGTTACAATCCAGCTCAAGTGGATGGTTCATGTGGTCTTCTCCTAGCGCAAACTTCTTTGTGATTGTTGTTCTTCTCTCTGTGCTATCAATTCACTCACTTCTCGACTGCTGTTGTTGCAAAAAGAAAAATAAGGTGAAATTTTTTAGATGAATCACGTTATAAATTTTTATCAAATTTAGAAACGACGCGATAAAGTAGTTGTGGTTGAGGAGAAAAAGGCATCAGGTCCACTTTTTTTAAATCATTAAATTTTATCTCCTCGATTACTAGGCGATGAGCATCCAAAAGCCGAATTAAAGTTAAAACCTAAATCTAAAGACAAAAAAACATCTCAAAAGCCTAGCAAGGATTCAAAACCATCGTCTAAATCACCGCCTAAAAAGAGCAAGGAACCGGCAAGTGTACCTAAATTGAAGAATGACCGCAAAGATCAGCAAGGAATGGGCACAGGTCTCGACTACCAAACACTTGGAAATCTGGATCGTAACATTTTTGTTAAAGGGAAGAAAGGTAAAAATAAGCAAATAAACCTTAATAAAATTTCAATTTAAGGTGGTAGCAGTCCCAAAACCCAAGCTGGGGGTCCATTGCCAAAGCTAAAGGAAGAGGAACATGATGCTGGAATGGGAGGTGGTTCGGAATACAAAACACTTGGAAATTTAGACAAGAACATCTTTGCGAAAAACGAGACAAAGGCAAAGCCTCTCCCAAAGCCGAAAACAAAGGACGAAAGTGATGATCAACAAGGCATTGGCGAAGGGGCTGACTATCAAACCCTGCAAAATCTCGATAAAAATATATTTGTCAAAAGCGAAATTCAATCAGAGGAGAGCGAGTACGATAAGAAGGTTAAAAAGAAGACAAAGAAAAAGATTGAAGAAGAAGATGATGATGAAGGAACGAAGAGTGAACATGACAGGAAAACGAAGAAAAAGGCTCCCGTGAAGAAGACAAAGCCTCAACAAAAGCCTAAAACAAAAGATGAGAGGGAAGATCAGCAAGGACTTGGCGAAGGAGAAGATTACCAAACACTGCAAAATCTCGACAAAAATATATTCGCCAAAAAAGGCAAACAAAAAGAGGAGACCGAGGAAGGAACGACAAGTGAACATGAGATCAAGAAGACGAAGAAAAAGAAGAAGGTGAAAAGTGATGAGGACGTGAAAGGGAAGAAAAATAAAAAGGGGCCAACTAAAGAAACTAAAAAAGCGGTAAAGAAGAAGCCAGTATCGGAGACGAGCCTTTCAAGGTAAAATAAATATTGAATTAGGTATAACAAGGGGATGATTTCAGAATATATTTAATCCCTTTTGAGGGAAAATGTGAGAAATTTGGAGTTGGGGTCGAAAAATGGAGGGACCGGTTTCCTTGAATGAGTTAAAAAATTATTCCTTCCCAGTCTTTTGAGAGAAACTCAATTTTAGGAGGGTAGATAACCAAATAATCTTTGTTTAATTTAATTTTCTCTTCTAAACAGATCAGAAGTTAGTCCAGATACAAAGAAAACCAAAACTAATGGCAAAGTCAAAACACGTCATAATAAGACTTATTCTTTGCATGGTCTAAGCGAGTTAGAATTAGATCCGGATTTGGAAGATGAAGAATAAATGGACGGGATAAATGAATAATAAATAGAATACCTATATATATTTGTGTTATGTATTTAATTTGTTCCCATATATTAAAATTTTTTTAAATATATATAATACATTAAATAATTGTTAAATATGTATGTATTTGTTTATTTATTCTTGCTATTATTCTCTTTTTTGTTTAATAAATGCTTTTACACCTTTGATAAAATTGATAAATTATTTAATGATAACAGAATTAATTATTTGTTTCAGTTAGTTGTTAATTGGATACAATATTCATTTCCGGGATCACCCCTAAATATCGACACCCAAAATATCGACACCCAGAATATCGAATGACCCAAAATATCGACACCCAAAATGACGAATTACCCAAAATATCGAAATTTTTTAATTTCATAATTATGTATTCCAATGATCGGAAATGATGTTCCAACATCGAGGAATTGTGTTTTCGATCGAACTGACCATAGCGACCGATCAAGATTCTCCTTGGGGATCGATCACCCTTCTTTGATTGGCATATTGATCATGATTGATGTTTGTTCCATTGTTGGAACAATTTCCCTTTGTTAAAAAGACTTGCCCGTCCTTGGAATACATAATTATGAAGTTTAAAAATTTTCGATATTTTGGGCGCGATATTTAGGGTGGCGATATTTAGGGTGTCGATATTCTGGGGTGGAGTCTTCATTTCCAATTTATATTGTTTTACCAATTGTTAATTTTAATTAGAAATATTATAATTTAATTAAAAATAAATAGCTACAGTAAATATAACATTAAATCAGAAACCTCAATAGCTACATAGGTACTAAAAATTAATACACCCTAAAATTAATTTAGGAAAAAGAATTTAATTCACAAACTACTACTACATATTTTTGTAATTAATTTTTATTTGACATTCTTTTGTACTCACATTTAACACTACATACAATGTACTTTTCATGTGATTGTCTTAAAATTTAAAATATTTAATAATTCCATTATTACCCTCTCTAATAATTACCACCTAATTTTCCTACGCTAATTTTAAAAATTTAGAAAATTATTATCAAATTTAATTATTGGCACATTTTAGGACTTATAAAAAAATAAATCAACTGAGATATACCCCAACATCTTCAGAAATAATTACTCCCTTTAGCGAGAGCATTGAAACAATAATTACCCAGGGTAATTATTTCAGAATTTACGGCATGTATATTTTGCAAGATACCTATATTCTCTGTTATTTATTTAACTTTAAAAAAGTTTTCTTAAAAAATATTCTTTATTAAAAAATTTATTTTAATTATTTTTCTCTAAAAATATTTACTTAATTAAAAATCTATTTTTGTTACATATTTTTCTTCTTTTAATTTCCCTACTTTCCAAAAGGTTTTCCCTGAAAAATAACAAAAAATCCACGAGAAAAGCTTACTAGACGATGAAAAATATTAAGATATTGTCGAAAAATTGGAAAGGATGGAAGGGGAATAAATAAATTGTTTTGGCTATTTTTTTGTTGATTATTTTTGTTGAATGTACTAAATAGTACATAGTACACACACATTTATTTTTTACTTTATTTATTAGTATTTTTTATTTTTTAGAATATTTATGTAAAAACTGTAAATCTTATCTTTAATTTATAAAAGAATGCCAGAAAGTTTCGAATTTCTTTAAAAATATTTTTAAAATCATTTCATTCCTCCCCTCCCCTCTCCAACCCTTTAAAAGCAAAACAATTTAATTTAAAAATTTAATTTTTAAAGATAATTAATTAATTAATTTTTTTATCAGTAAAAAAGATGGGGTTATTTTATTTTTTCAAAAACACATGTTTTACTAAATAATTTAATTATTTTTAAGAAAAAAATTTAAAATAAAATGAATGCTGTAGTTTATGGTTATTTAAATATTGATGGATCTATCACTGACGAAAATCAACCAAAAATAAGTAAAGAAGCCTTTGCAGTAATTAAAAATAAAAAAATAGAAGACAAAGAATTTTTGGAAAAAACAACAAAATTAAACGAAAATGAAACAAAAACAACTTTAATCGAAAAAAGAAATTTATTTTTGGGGTAAAAATAAAATTTTGAAAATTTTGAAAATTTTTTATTTTTTTAAAGAAGTAAATGCCAAACATTTTATTCGGCAGACCCTTTTGTTGTTTCTAGGGCTTTTATGCAATATATTTTTGATGAACAAGGAAATCGCTTTATTGACTGTATTTCTAATGTTCAACGTGTGTTTTTCTAATTTTTAATTTCAAAAATATTTAAATATACACTAGCAATTTAAAAAGTTTTTTAGCTAGCGGGATTGTTATTATCTGTCCTTTAGTTTTATTTCCATACAAATTCTTCAAAAAGAAAGCTCTCATTTCCTTACTAATTAAATTATATAGTCTCTCTTAACTAAAAATTATTTGTAAGATAAGAAATTCGTAAAGATTGAAATTTCTAACAAAATTTCTTACAAAAATTATTTTTAATAATTTTGACTATAAATCCTTTTACACCTATAAATCCATTTATAAATATTTTATTTATCTAATGTTTGCCAAAACTGTTAGAAGAAATAGGTAAATTGGTGGAAGAAATAAATATTTCCTTAATATTTTTTTAAATTAAATATATTTATTTATAAAGATGTCGGTCATTGCCATCCACATGTTGTCCAAGCAATAGCAACCCAAAGTAGTTTATCTACTTGTAATATTCGTTTTGTTTCTCCAATTTTGGGAGAATGTTCGAAAGCATTAATTAATACTTTACATCCTTCTTTAAATACAATATTTTATTGTAATTCTGGTTCGGAAGCTAATGATTTGGCGTTACAATTAGCTAGGGATTGGACTGGGGGAAATGATGCTATTGTTTTAGAAAATGCTTATCATGGGCATATAACTACTGCGGTGATTTGAAGAATTATTTTAAATTTATAAGTAATCTTTGTTTTAATTTTAAGGCTCAATTAAGCCCATATAAATCAGAACATGGTGCTAATATAAAAAGACCTGAATGGGTACATATTGTAAGTAACAAAATTATCTACATATAAATTTCAAAAAAAAATTTAAAAAAGGCCCCAACTCCAGATGTTTATAGAGGCAAATATCGTCTTTCAGATGAGGAACTTAATTCTCCAGAAGCTCTTAGAAGTATCGGAGAATTATACTCAAAAGATATTTCCGTTTTACTTGAAGAATTAAACAAAAATGGAAGAAAATTGGCTGCTTTCTTTGCTGAGGCCTTGCAAAGTTGTGGAGGGCAAATTATCCCACCTCCAGGATACTTTCAATCTGTAGCTAAAGAAATACATGATAATGGGGGTTTAATGATTGTAGATGAAGTTCAGACAGGGTTTGGAAGAGTTGGAGATACTTTTTGGGCACATCAATTATTTGGACACGGAGAGGAAGGTTGGAGGGGGGGGGGGTTTATAAAGGAAGAATATACAAATTGATTCCCCTTTATAGTACCAAAGTATAGAATCCCATCCAACGTGTATCAAATAGAAATATAAATGGATATAATCAGTCCTATAGGTCAAGTGATGAGGTTATACCAGCAATCAACTATATTAATTATTTTAAAAATAGATACATATTCTATTTAATTTTAAGAATTTATTCCTGATATTTTAACAATGGGCAAACCAATGGGAAATGGTTATCCAGTTTCTGCTGTTGTTACACGGAGAGAAATTGCAGATAAATTATGTGGAAATGCTGAATATTTTAATACAGTATATTTATTTTTTAATAAATGAGAGTTGATAATTAAATATGTAGATATTTTGAATCTTCCCCGTATTTTTTAAAGGATAATTTAATAATTATTGGAATTGTGTTTTCTCTTTTTTATCCATTCTCTAATATTTTTATTTAAAGAAATATTTTTGGTTTTTTCAGTATGGAGGTAATCCAGTTTCTTGTGCCGCTTCTTTAGCAGTTTTACAAGTTATTGAAAAAGAGCATTTATTACAACATTCAAAACAAATGGGAATTTTGTTTAAACAAAAATTGGAAATATTAAAATCTAAATATTTTTGTATTGGCGATATTAGAGGTGTTGGGATGTTTTGGGGGTTGGATTTGGTTAAATGTAGAAATACAAGAGAACCAGCAACTAATTTAGCTGGGAAATTGGTAAAGAAATTTTTTTGGAATTTGAAATTTGGATTAGGAAAAAGATAAAAACATTTAGGAAAAGTGAAAAATTCTTTTAGATGTTTTTAAAAATAATTTTATTTAATTATTTAGAATGTTAAATCTAAGAATTATTTTAGAATTATGAATTTAGATTTATTGAAAAATATATTTATCTGAAGTTCAAAGCTAGGATTTTTCTTGAAAATCTAAAAATGTTTTTAGAAATCCTTTAGAAGTTGAAGGGGGAAGGGGGGGTAGAGGAAAAGGGAACAAATTTATCAAATTGGAAATTCAATTATTAAGAATTTACTCTTATTTTTTAGACACAAAAATATTTTTAATTAATTTTTAGATATTAAAATTACGTAAAGAATATGGAATATTATTGAATGCAGATGGGCCTTTTGGAAATGTTTTAAAATTTAAACCTCCACTTTGTTTTAATTCTGATAATTTAGAAAATGTTATTAAAGCATTAGATGAATGTTTAAATGAATTAATTAATGAAAAACAAGAATAAAAAAATATATTTTTTAAATTTTATTTATTTAAAATATACTTTTTTTATATTTGTATTATGTTTATAATATTTAATAATTTTATAATACTTAATTAGTTTTGATTAATTAATTTTTGAAATTTTATTTCTGTAAATCAAACAGAAAAAAAGATACCTTACTTCATTCTATATTATTTTATTTAAATAAAATTGAATAATAAAATATAAATTTGAAACAAAAAATAACCTTTCTTATTTTGATAAAATAATTCTAACTAAACATTAGCTTTAAATCCCATTTAAATTTTATTCTATTTAATTATTTTTTTTTAATAATTTAAAGGGCAAATTCTTTAAATAAGAAAATAGATATTTTAATAAAATAAATTTAAATTGTTTAGTTTATAAATATAAATAGAATTTATTTTTTCGGGCTTCAAAATGCTCTGCGCTTTTTAAAAAAATTATGTAGGATTAAAAAAAGATGGTTATTTTCCAATAATAATTCTCTCTTTTGCGAGATATGTGCAAATAATTTTGCAAACAAAATAAAAATAAAATCAATTAAAAATGAAAATATTTTCCCCTAAATATCCTCTAAATAAAATAGAAATTAATTTTTATTTTTTTATTTGGATTTTACATTCTTTAATAGCTTTTGTAATTTCTATATTTGTTTCTTCAAACCCTAAGAAAATCGGGAATTGGTTAAATCATTGGTTAGAACCTAGCAAGTTTGTTTTGTGTTTAGTTTAAAGTTTAAATTCTTCTTTAATTAATAATAATTGCCATTACTTAATTTAACTAAAAAATACATACTCTCTTTTTTCTTCTCACATTTTAACAATTTTACTTACACCCATCCAGCTAAAATATTCTCCAAGTTCAATTTAAAATTCATTTTCCTCTAGCTACATTTAAATAATTAAAAAGTCCGGAATACTCAACAAATAATCATTTCACTTGCCATTCCTTAATTTAACAAAAAAATCTAATTTTTAATTAAAAATAGTAGGTATCTAAAAATTTGAAAAAACAATGAATGTTTGAGGAATAAAATTTTGGAAAAGAGAATTTATTTCAAAAAATCCTTCGAAACTTACTTTTAAAAAATTATTTAAAGTAATTTTTTATTTAATGAGAACTTTGGGGGAATTATCTATTTAAAAAAATTAAAATTAAAATATTTAAATAGTTATATTTCCAATTATTTTATTGATAATTCTGATGTTGAATGGAAATTATATAAAATTGCTTTTAATTTAATTTTGACTACTTATGCTTTAAATTCAAGTATTTAGTAAATATATATTTTTAAAATAAAAAAAAAAAAGATTTTTTAAAAGTTTTGTTAATTATTTTCAAAAGAATTAAATTAAATAAAGAATTAAAAACATTATTTATTTTAATACCTTTTTGGATTGTTTTACATATTAATTGGACTAAGTAATGATTATTTTTTAATTGAAAAAACATTTAAAATTAAAGTTAATAAATGTTGATTTAGAAAAAATATATAACGTAAATTAAATAATGGGCAAAGTACTCGATTGGGGTTTTTGGAGATTCTTTGAGTATTTTGCCGATAAAATTTGATTAGTCCTCCCGGCAGCCTTAATAAAATTATGTTTGTATAAGAGGGATTGTTGCAGATTGTAAAGGATTAAAATGGGTTAGGAAAAATCAAAACAAAAATAAAGGAAAAATACATAAAAGTAGAAAACTAAATACTAGTGATCGGATTTTCTGTATTTATCGGTATTCCGTATCGTTACGGTACGAAATTCCGATCACGATTAAATACTAATAAATAATCAAGTAATTTTATTTTTTTAGTTTAAAATGTATTTCTATAATATCAACATTTTCTTTATTTATAATTTTAATTTCTTTATTAACCAAAAACCAATTATTTGGATGGATATTTAATTTAATATTTATTTTAAAATTTATTAATTTTATTTCTTTTTCAAATAAAGAACCTTCAAAATATTATTTAGAATTTAATTTTTATTTATATTCTTCTATTAAAGTACATATGTATAATTATTATTTTTTAAAAGAGGGAAGATAAAGACTGAAAAATTTAGAATAATTATTTAGGGAATCCTTCTTTTTCTAAAATTTAAACAAATTGAGTTTTGAAAAAACAAATTAATATAATTTAATATAGGTACCTACTTACTATAATAAATTAAAAACATTTAAATATTTTTTAACAAAAAATAACAAAAAATAAGGATTTTACTCAAAGCAAAACTGTCTAAAGTTTTTTTGATTTTTGTGAAAAAACTTCTTTAATATCAGCAAATTCAGTTAAATAAACAATTTTTAAATTAATTTTTAGTTAATTAATTTATCAATTTATTTGAGTAAAAATAAAAAGAATTTTGATTTAAATTTATTCTGTGATATATTAATTTATTTATTTTATCCTCCTTATTCAATCAGTTTAATTGTTTTGTTTGAGGTATTTTTATATTAAATTAAGGGGAAGTTAGAAAGAAGTTTTTGGATATCCGAAAAGCTAGAGGTCAATCGGAATCCCAATTTCCAAGTTCCGACAATTCCGATTTCCGGCACCTTTCAGATCGACCTCTGCCGAAAAGTTAGAGAGGGGGGTAAACAAGGTGTTTGATTAATATCGGACAGAATTCATCGAAGGAAAAAAATTTATTGGAAAACAGGGTCGGATTGAAATTAAATTTCAATATAGAAAAGTTCTTTTGGAATGCTCATTTATTATTTGGATTGACAAAATTTTTAGAAATTTTTAATTCAATAAATATTTCTAAAAATTTTAAAGGATTTTCAAAAACAATTTAATAATAATTATTTATTTAATTCTCAATTATTATTTACTCCAAATTATTTTAAAATTTTATTTAAAACAATTTCAAAACTTATTTGTTGTTTTTGTTTATTAGAATTACTATTACATTTATGTAGAGTTAATGCTTTATTTAATTCTCCTTTTGTTATGCTACAAAATTTTAATAATTATGAATGTAAAGTTTGATTTTAAATAAAATAAAAATTTTTGGTTCTTTTAAAAAAAGAATAGGAAATAAAATACCTAAACATTTTTAATTTTAAATCTATTTCTTGAGTGAAAATCGGATTAAGTTTTTCTTTAATCTATATTCGAGTACCGTAAAAACTGTATTAACTACCCTGGGTAATTATTGTTTCGATCTCTCGCTGGAGGGGGTAACTAATAGAGGCGGTGTAATTATTTGAGGGAGGGACATTAATACAGTTTTCACGGTAATTTAATTTTGTTGTGGAAAATGAAGGAACCTTAACAATAACACCCCCTAATTCCCATTAATTAGGAATGTTACTTCTTCATTCCCCAAACCCCTCCCTCTCATATTCACTTTTTAGAAAAGCTCTTTACAATTTAATAATAATAATCTATCAATTTAATTTAATTTTAGTAGTTTCAATAGCCTATGTAGCTGGCCAATTATTTCATTTAAAATATTATTTAATTTTTGGTATTCCAAGTATTTTTGCTAAAATTGACGGAATGCAGCCAAATCCTTCACCAATTTGTATTTCACATGTTGCTAAATATTCTCAAATGTGGAGATATTTTGATAGAGGACTTTATTTATTCCTTAAAAATCATGTATGTAATAAATTATGTGTGGAATTAGTGGAAGAATTTTGGTAGGGGGAAAAGTAAAAGTACCCAGGATTTTCTCTAAATAATTGCTCTAGTGTATTCTTTCTGAAGGGCCATAATGTTTATAATTTTAATTGAAATATTTTTGCTCCAAGGTGGGATGATATGTTAGTAACTTATACGGCACACTAATTAGATATTGTTCAATTTAAAAGATCCCTCAACTTTTTAAATAAAAATTTTATTTTAAAATTTATTTTCAGCTTTATATTCAACTAATAAATTACCAATTTAAATGTAAATATCAAAAATTAAATTTTTATTTAAATTTTCCAATATTTCGTAAAATACTAGCTACTTTATCTGTTTTTATTTTTGTTCTTATTTGGCATGGATTTAATTCTAACTTTTGTTGGTGGGTTTCTCTAAGTGCTTTCGGACTTTTTATTGAACGCTTGGCAAATTCTAATATATTTTTATTTAATAAATTTATTCAAAAAAATATTTTATTAAAAATGTCATTAGCAACAAATACTCGATTAAAGGCTATTTTTATGTTGACAACTTTAATTCCTGGTTAATTATTAATTTTTTTGAATAAGAGGAATTTTTGTTTTTTTGTTTATTCATCTAGGGTTCGGTATTTTGAGGGATTTTTGTGGGATAGATAAAGGTGTCTATAGAAATTTTTCTTGTGCTCGTAAAAAAGCCCTATTGCTTCCCAGAGCCTAACTAATAGCTAGTGGAAATTACTTATATATTCCATGTTTAAGTATTTATTCTAAGAAACATAAGGAGAATGTTGGGAGATATGTAGATCATCCTCAAAAATAATAAAAAGTCAATGAAAAATCATTAATTTCTAATAAAATTTTTAGGAATATTTGGAATTTTCTTTTTTCTTGGACATGGATTAATTGGGAATTATATTTTCTTTAAAGTACTTATAGAAGGATTTAAACAAATTTTTACTTTACAAATTTATATTGGTAATCCTGGATGGGTAATGGGACATTTACTTATTTTGGGTTATTTCTTTAATAATGTTTCGCTTTTTATTGAAGAAAAAAGAAAAGAAAAATAATTAAAAAAAAAAGATTTATCTCATATACATTTTCATATTTATAAACAAAATTCTTACATAAGTCAATATTAGAGACCGGCAAAATCGAACTTCCAGGATCCCGAGGCGGAATTTTTTCTTAACCGATGCCGGGAGGGGATCCGAGTCCCACGCCGGCCTCTCTAGTAAAAACAAATCAAAAATATTTTTGATAAATCCCGAAAAAATCCCGGATTCCGAAACTCAAAAAAATCCGGGATTTCGAGATCTCGGAAAATCCCGTCCCATGCCGGTCTCTAGACAATATATTTAGCAATTAAATAATATCACAGGGTTTAAATAAAAATAATTATTTAATACAGCAAGTGAAAAGAAAATAGGTAGGTATAATGCTTGGAAAGATATTTAAGCAATTAAAGTTTTTTGATAATAAATATTCGTAGAATCTTAAAATTGAGCTATACAAGCAAAGGAATAAAGAGAGAAAAGTTTAGATACAATAAATATTGCTTTTTTTTAAAAAAGAAGGGGTATTCTCAATAATAAAAACAAAACATTTTTTTTAATTTTTCTTCTTCTTTTTATCTTTTTTTAATTCCCATTCAGTCAATATATTTTCATATAAATTTCCCCATTCCCATTTTTGTGATTCAGAATTAGGACTACAAGGATTCATAAAAACTTCTCCTGTAGAAGAATCACAATCCAAACATAGAGAAGTTAATACATGAATTAATTGTTTATTTTTTGGTTGATATTTAAAATGCTAAAAAGAATTTCTTGATTTTTTAAAAAATTTCAAAAAAATTTTTTACCTGATTTCCTTTCATTCCATGACAAGCAAACAATGTAATTGATGCTTTTGGTTGATTTTGGGCAACATCAAAACACAAATTTCTTCCTTTAGGTCGAATATCTTCCCAAAAAGAGAAACGAAAATCCTTAAATTTAAATTTTTGTTAATTGAGATTAAATAATCTATATTTATTGGATTGCTCCATTTTAGATATAAAAAATTTTATTTAAGAAGTATCAACCAAAAAACGAATTTTAACTAAAAAATGTATTTTTAATGAGAAAATATTTTGTTAAAAATTCCGGTAATAGAGTCGTTACCGGGACCCCTTCTTTCTACCCAAAAAGGGAGCCGATAACAACATCATTACCAAAATTCCTTTTAATTTTTTCACCTTTTTTCTTATAATTTTTTTTATAATTAAATTTAAAAAATCCCAATTTTATAACCTGTTCTCCTCTAACAGAACTATCTTCACTTTTACATTTTTCCAATTTCAATTTAGAACCAGTACCTTCATATCCAGTATCCACGCATTTTTTGGCTGCTAAATTCTTTAATTCTCCTATAATAATTAATTTTATTAAAAATTATTTTAAAAACCGTTAGCTCCATCTGGGGGTTCTATAGCTGGATAAAAATATTCCTGATCAAAAGCAATTTCCTTCATAAACCAATCAAAAGATTTACATTTAAGTCTTTCTCTAACTGCTTTTTGTTTCGTTAAATCACCTAAATTTTTTTATCTAAATTCGGGAGCAGGCCAACTTCCCGCAGAGCTATAACCTCATTCAAAATTGTCGAATCAGGGACCTAGTATGGTTCGATTCAGTTTGTCAATGCGCATCGAAGGCGTCCCGGATTCGACAATTGTGAACGAAGTTATAGCTCTGTGGTAAGTTGGGCTCGCGGAAAGTTGTGGTGTACCCTTTAAATTCAATTTCGATAAATTTCTTTAAATTTCCAAATTAAAAACATTAATTCAAAATTTAAATATAAAAACCTTCATCTGCCGTTTCCAATGCCGGCCTTCTCTTATATAAATGTTTTTTATATTCATCCATCCAAACTTCTGCTACACGACGATAATTTCTTGAAATAAAATCTCCAACCCCTGGATTACTTTAAATGGGAAATTTTTAAATTTCTAAATTTTTCAAAAAAAAACTAACGGAAAAGGAATATATTTGCATCTATAAATATGCCCAACACGAGAACAGGGAGCATCTACTAACTGTCCATGACATTGCCAAATTTTAAAACTTAATTCATATTGTTCTCCTCCCCAAATATCCAAACCTTCATCATAACCTCCCAATTCCCAAAACCATTTTGTACTTATTGCAAAATAACCACCAGCCATTACTGGGCTTTTAAATGGTTTTGTTGGCGATTTTAAATCTTCTTCAGTTAATGGTAGACGTTTATAATTAAATTCCCAATCGAATGAACCTTAAAAAATAAATTAATTAAAAAAGGATTAAAATAATAGTCTAGTTAGTTAAAAATATAAGGGAATAATAAAATATTTAAAAAAATAAGGAAACTAATAAAAATTGGAAAGACTATAGAAAGGATTACCTTAAAAGTTAAAAATAAAAATTATCTAGGTAATTTGCACACATTCTCACTGATTCTCTAGAAAACTCTTTAATTTATTCAAAAATAAATTAAAACAAAAAATAAGAAACAGAAAGGTAATCGTACTTTTCAAATATACCAAGAAAAGAGAGAGAGACTAACATAAATGTTTAATTTATCAGAAAATCTCTACATATTTTTATATTTTAATTTATTAAAAAAACCTCTCGCCCCTTCATCTTGTGCTCTATATTCATAAGTATCACAATCAATTACATCCACAAAAGGACAAACAACAGTTTTATAATTTAAAGCAATAGGTTCAATTAACGGAGGTAACCAATTATAATTAGCCTCAGAATGAGCATCCAAAAAAATAATAATTTCAGCATTTGCAGCACGGGCACCAATAGCACGGGCACGAATTAAGCCTTCTCTTTTACTAAAAAAATAAAAAAGAATTGTAACAATTTACAAAATTGAATTTAATTCCAATTACATAATTTTCTCTTCAGCCTATCAGAAATGTAAACAGGGAAAGGAAGTTTTAAAATGCATTTTCATGACAGAAAAAGAAATTAGGTTTTCAGTCAAAAAGTGTTTTTCATTTGAGGAGTTAAAAAATCTACGCGAAAAGTTTATGGAATCTTTAGTAAATGGGAAAACCCCAACCAAAGTCGTAGCTACGCACTTGGCTCCAACTAATATAAAAATTTTCAGAAATTACCTTGTTCTAACAATTTTCACAATATTATCTAAATTTTTAGCTTTCCAATGTTGCTCAAAGGGTTCTTTCAATTCTGGTTTTGTACTAGAATCATCCACAAAAATAATTTCTTTAAGAACATCAGAAGGCGATCTATTAATTATAGAATATCCACTCCTCAATAATGTTGAATAGTGCTAGAAAAATTTTTTTATAAAATTAAAAAATGAAAAGGCTAACTTCATCATGGAAAGGCAAAATAACCGAAACAGAAGGAAGTCTTTCAATATAAGTTTTTGTTTTACATCTAGGATGTCTAATATCCTTGACACTTCTATCTAATGCAATATGGTCACTGACATAGGCATTATATCCATTTGCACGATATAAAGTATCCTTAAATTTGGAAAATAAAGATATTAAATTGAAAAATTAATTCGTAAAAAATACCAAAATTTTTTCCAAAGTCTGATTATTTTCCTTTTTAACAATAAATCCTTTGCCAACTTCCCCATTTCCTTCCCTTTTCTGCTCCCTTTCATAAAAACTTTTATCGAGCCAATCTTTCTTTGTAAGAGATCTATAAGACAAAAAAGGATCAACACCATCAGCTAAATCTAAAAAAAAATAGAAAGATTTATTTTCTTAAAAATTCAAAATAGACCTGCAAATTTTTGAGAATTTTCTCTAATTTTAACACGTTCAACAGTAACTGTTTTGTAGAAATATATTAGAAAAACAATAAATACAGCATAAATAAAAGTATATAATAAACGTCTGGGCAAGTAACGAAAAATTAAACGGAGTTTTCTTTTATGTTTCATTGAAATCTAAAATATTTTTTTTTAATTTTTTAAAATTTATGAGGAAATTTTAAAAAATAATTAGCAATAGAAATTGTTAAAGCTCAAATCTCCGATTACAAATTAACAATGAATTGATAACAATCGATTGCGTGAAAGCAATGACAACAAAAGGGAAATTCTATTCGAATTTTTTATCGTCAGCCACGTTTAAATATGTGATACGCGAAAAGCGAGAGAATAAAGAAAGATAAACTTATTGAGGTTTAAAACCTTCTAAAAAATATTTTTTTAAAAACATTTCCTTATTTTAAAAATTCAAAAACTTTATCAATTTAAATGTTTATCAAAAGTTAAAAATTAATTTAAAAAATTAGACAAAAATAATAATAATTTAAAAACCCTGAAATGTAACAATTTTTAATTAAAGAGAAAGAAGGCATTTTATGGTGAAATTGAAAAAAAAATAGAAGAATTATTTAAAAAGATTAAAATATAAAAAATTAGTAAAATTTAGAAAAATATATGGATTTAGTATTTTAGGATATTTTATTTTGATATACATTTATTTGAAAAATCAAATACTTATTATTAGTAGATTAAGTGGTGTCGAAACTAAATAATCGTCCAAAATTAAAAAAATATGTTTAGATTTTTGAAAACCCCAGAAAAGTTAAACCTATCTTTTTTCAATTTAGAGAATTAAAAAATTAGGTAAAGTGGTAGATAATCCAATATAAAAAGAGAATTATTAGGAAAGTTTAAATGGCAGTTAAAATAAAAATTATTAGATATCTTTCAGAAAACTTCAAACCATCAAGCATTGAAACGAGTTTTACTTAAAACACTATCTCCATATGGAACGCGTGTGTTGAGCATAGCAAAATCGATCATACGTTCTCCAGTAATACGAGGAATGTATTGAGGAGCAGTTCTAAAAATTGTAAATTTTTTTTGAAAATATTAGGGAAATTAACCGTTTCATCTCCACATAATTATTACTTCCACGTTTTGCAAGTTCCTTAGCCTGCAAAACAGGAGAAGGAAGAGCAGGCGGCATATTAACAATTTGCCACATGTTGCACAGTCCAATGATGAATGCTTGCAATTCGTCATTGTTGGCTTTGATCTCATTAATTGGGATCATGTATTGAGGTATCTTTGATGTGCCCTAAAATTGATTTTGTAACAAATATTTTTAAAATAAGTTTAACCTTCAGCGGATGATGTGCTTGCAAAAAGAATTCATGAAGGTCGACACGGACGAACTTTTTGTCAATGACTGAACCCGGTTTAGGATTGCGATTAGGACCAGTGTTTAAGAAGAAGCGCTTTGTATGGCGCTTATCAACAATAACGAAGACAAATTTTGGAACCCATCCTTGGTTGATGCTTCTAAATGTCTCAATAATTCGCGAGAATTCTCCATTGACAGCCTGATAAAAATTGAATAATAATAAAAAATAACAAAAGTTGAAGCTTTTAACCTTAGGAACCATCCCTTCACTGATTCCATCGCGAATAATAAAAATAGTTGACGGAAGTTGTTTTCGGTTAGCTTTCAAAGTGCTAACAATCCATTTAATTCTTTCTCCAAAATAATCAACATCAAGGACGTCTTGCTTACAAGGCTGATATAGGTAATCGCCGACAAATTTAGAAGGATTAGCCAAATAATTGCCGCAATACTGAAAATAATAGTTTAATCATTTTTAAACTGTACAAACCCCAATAGTCAAAGGATCTTCCGAAGTGAATCCTTCCATTCCTTGTTTGCTTAATTTAAACTTCTCAAAAGCAGTAGCTCTGGGTGGACGAGAAGTATCAATGCCCAAAACAAGGATTTGACCAGAAGCAATATCAAGCTTATTTTTGCTTAAAATTGGAAAATTTTGCTTAAAATTAGAAATTCTTACGTAACAGGATCAAAGATAGGCATGTAGTTCAGACCAAAAAGCCTAAAAAATGGCTTTATTTATTAATGATAGTTGAAAAATACTCACTTCATATTCATTTTGGCAAGAACATTGCTGACAGAAGCCGGCCCAGCCTTGCTAACCATCTCAATGTTAACATGTTGTGTAAGAACGGTATAACGACGTTCACAAAGTTTGAGTTTTGCTTTAGAAAACAAAAAATTAAGCAAAAAATTTTGAACCATTACCATGAGATTTAACAAAACGTTCATCTATGTAAAGAACAAATTGAATTTTTGCCTTCGAAAATTCAGCAAAACGCTGTTCCATAGCATTGACCTCAAGATTCTCAAAAACGGGTTGAGGCAACTTCATTCCACGCTGATTTGCCATTCGTTGAATATCGCCAATAAATTTACTTAATAAATATTTTTAACTGAAATAAAAAAATAAATACTTGAAAGAATCCTGTGATACTCTTCGGGGAAAAGCCACAATCCAAGAACGAAGAACTTCAGAAGGCTCCAAATAGCGCAGAGGTCCACGAACATCAAAACTACCCTAAAAATATTAAAAATTTCATTTGCGGTGGTAGTATAACTAATAGAAGGGAATATGACTCAAACCTTTTCGTTTTCATTTGGATTTGCTGTAAGATTATTTCCAAACTTGATAACCGGCAAGTTGCGCTGGCCAATTTGAACGTTATTTTGATCTCCACGAAGTTTGACACCAAAATGAAACATAAATTTGGCACAATCACCATCTCGTCCAATTTGTCGCATTACATCCTTAATCATTTCACTACGAACATCTGGTCCAACAGCATTAGCCTAGAAAATTCAAAAATATACGAAGGAAAAGCCTGAAAAACCTTAAGAAGATCACTCGAAATTTGAGCCATCTCATCAGTCAGTTGCATTTTATCTATAGATACGCGTTGAAAAGGCAAGATCTCAAGGCATTGGAGAGGATAAAGTGCCTAAAATTGAAATGTTAAGGAGCATTTAAAAATTATAAATATCTCACATCACGGTCAACATGTTGGCGCACGGCAGGCATGTTCCCTTCAATTCTAACATTTTTCTTTTCAGCAAAATATTGCATCATTGGAATGTTTCGACCATCAACTTCAAAACTATAAATAGATTTAAGCGATTATTCAGAACAAATTTAAAAACCTAATTTCAGAAACAAGCCGAGAAGTAATAGAATCAATAACAATCACTCGTGAAGGCGCATAAGTCAAATAAACACTAACTCCTTTGAAGAGGTGGCCAAAATCTAACCAAAAACCTTCCATCGCTTTACGGTCATTTGTTCGGAGAGGATTCCTACGACGATTCATGGCGGATTGAACCATTCCTCTTGCAATATCCCCCAAATTTCCTTTCGCAAAGAACGCACAAGTTTTGACTAAAAATAAAAATAATAAGACAAAATAATTTTACCGTCAGCAACAAGCGCAGGACACGGCTTGACATCTCCATTAACAATGATACGAACACCCTTTGCCACTCCATTATGTGCTGTGATAGCATCGTTTAATCGCTTCGCTACTCTTTCTTCAAAAAGGCGACCAGGGCCAACTAGTCGATGCGAACGACTAAAATAAAATAACATAATTATTTAAAAATTAAAATAGCATTTTAATCTTCGTAATTTCAAGTACACATTTTTTAAATTAAAGTATAAGACGGAAATAAATGGGCTGACTTAGATACTAATGGTAAAGCTCGATAAGAAAAATAAATTAAAAAGATTACGCATTGATGAAAGACTGAGAGGTGAGCATCTCAAAAAATGTACGAAGTGAGTGATCCGCTTGTATATGAGGCGCAGGACAAAGTGCCGATGGAATGTCGTTCAAATTCAACTCATGACTTGAACCTTTGCATGGCTGCAACTCAAATGTAATTGTTGCATTGTACAAAAATTTCCTGCAAAATTCACTCATGCGGTCTGGTGTAATCTCGCACGTCTAAAATTTAGAAAGATAAAAATCGAAGTTTTTAAATAAATCAAAACCAAAGCTGGAACACGGCAATTTGTGAATAAGATCTTTCGGTTATCATAAACGAACAAAACCTGAATAAAAAATTTTAATAAAATTTTTGGTAATATTGAACCTGACAGACCTCCTTTTTCCTCCCCAAGTTTTTCCCCTATATTCTTACAGAATGGTCAGACTTTTTCCTTTCTCCCATCCCAATTGCCTTTCTTTATTTGCCAGCAATCAAACAAAAAGGATTATGTAATTTTATACAATTAAGAGTATTTATTTTGTTCTCAATTTATAAATTGAGACAACTTTTGGCAATTGGGAAGGAAGCAAGGAAAAACTTATTTTTTGATTGATTGTAGGATTTGTAGAAAGGCAATTGGGATGGGAGAAAGGACCACCACCTTTCGTCTGACCATTCTGTAAAAATATAGGGGAGAAACTTGGGGAGGAAAGAAGGGGGTCTGTCAGGTTCAATATTACCAAATTTTTTATATAAAAATCACCTTTCCATTACTGCCAAAACCTTGAGTGTTCTCGAAAACGTGTGTTACCAATTCAAAACAGATATCGCGCAGAAGTCCTTTCTTTCCATCATCTCCACCACCTTTCGTTAGACTTTTATTTTTAACCTTATCAGAAAGTTCCACATCGTAGCGGTAAACCATCACAACACCAGGCTTAACATCAAACCTAAATTATTTTTAAATTATTTTAAATCTTTTATTTTTAATTCTTACGTATAGATGTTGGCCAGACCTTCATTATTTTTAATAAATTGAGTTGCTTGTGGTGGAATATTCTGAAAATTAATTTTTTAAAGAAATTTGAATTTATCTGCTTACTGCAGCAGCTCGAATGGTATTGACCACCTGGGACAAGTCTGCCGGCATTTTCGAGACGGATAGAAATTTTAAAGAATTTAAAAATCAATAATCCACCACTGAAAATTAAGTTAAAGACCCTTTAGTTAGCTTTATTAAATGTGTGGAGTAAATTAATGTTTCAAAAACATAAAATTAAATAAAAAAAATTTGTTAAATAAATTTACTATTAAATAAATCTCAACTGGTTGTTGCGTAAATATCCCAAACCTATTTACATACCTACTATAAGTAGGGAGGAGCTATTAATGTCACCGCTCATTTCCACAGATTAAAATTAATCTGAGAAAGTATTAACGCAAAAACAAACTTTTTATGCGTGGAAGCAGGGAGAACAAAAGAAAATACAAATTCCTTAGATTTTCCACAAGTTTAAATTTTAAAGTTATCTAAGTGATGCTTAAAAAACACATCTGATTAAATCTTAGCCATAGTCTTTAATCTATTCTTTTTTTAAATAAAATTAACGAATTCCGTTTTGCAATCTATTTACAAAAATATTCAGAAATGGAAATATAAATGTTCTTAACCTATGTAAGCGGATGGAGAAGGTCATCGACTAAAAATAATAGTAAAGACCCTGCTTGGGTAATGTGAATGCAACATCAAATATCGACCAAAGAATGGGCGTTCTGTCTATTGGAAGGAAAAATATGTTCGGAAAACAAAAAAGCTTAGAGATAAAAAAAGGAAAATGGCAAAAAATGAAGCAATTTGCGTTAGGGAAATTTTTTTTATTTTTTAAATACGATTTAATGAAAATTATAATAATTTCAATCAACTTTTACTCTGTTTACCCTTTGGTTAAGAAGTTAGACCTTTCGGATAACCAAGTTATTTAGGAGTTTAAGTATTCACTATCTTTTGAGATAAGAAAAATTATTCAAGAAATTTGATGCCTAGATAATTTATCTTGAATAAACAAAAAATAAAGAAACAACAAAAATATTTTGCAGTTTTAGAGGGTGTTGTTCCGTAGTAAAATCAAAAATATTTCCAATTTTTTAAATTTATAAATTTTACAGATTAACTATCAACCCTATACAAAAAAGGATTAACACCCGGTTAAACAATAAACGAGAAAAATCTTTTAAAATCAAAAGTAAATGTCGGTTTTTAATATAAAATAAACAATTTTCATCATACCATATCAACATAAAATAACACTCTATAATAAACTTCAAGTCTTCCAATATCCAAATCAAGCATTAAAACGAGTTTTAGCCAAACCAGTAGTTCCATAAGGAACACGGTCATTAAGCATAGAAAAGTCAATAATACGTTCTCCAGCAACACGAGGAATGTATTGTGGAGCGTTTCTAAAAATGTAGAATTGCTTGCTATAAAGGAATCTTGTTATGTACTAACCGCTTCATCTCCATATAATTATTACTTCCACGCTTCGCAAGTTCTTTCGCCTGTAAAACAGGAGAAGGAAGAGCAGGCGGCATATTAACAATTTGCCACATGTTGCAAAGTCCAAGGATGAATGCTTGTAACTCGTCGTTATTAGCTTTAATTTCATTAATCGGTATCATATATTGAGGAATCTTCGCAGTACCCTAAAAATCATTTTTTGTTTTATTTAAATGTTTTAAAAAATATGATAAAACCTTCAGCGGATGATGCGCCTGCAAAAAGAACTCATGAAGGTCAACACGGACACATTTCTTGTCGATGACCGAGCCAGGTTTGCAATTACGAATAGGACCATTGTTGAAGAAAAAGCGCTTTGTATGGCGCTTGTCAACAATAACAAAAACAAATTTTGGAGTCCATCCTTGCTCGATGCTTTTAAATGTCTCAATAATTCGTGCGAATTCTCCACTGACAGCCTGATAAAAATTGAATAAAAGATAAATAAATTGGAACATACATTAGGAACCATTCCTTCACTAATACCATCACGAATAATAAAGATAGTTGAAGGAAGCTGTTTGCGGTTCGACTTGAGAGAGCCAACAATAGCCTTAATTCTTTTTCCAAAATAGTCAACATCAAGAACATCTTGTTTGCAAGGCTGATAAATGTAGTCACCGACAAATTTAGCAGGATTCGGCAGATAATTGCCACAATACTAGAAATAACAATTTAAATAACTTTTAATAAAATAAACCCCAATAGTCAAAGGATCTTCCGAAGTGAATCCTTCCATTCCTTGTTTGCTTAATTTAAATTTCTCAAAAGCAGTAGCTCTGGGTGGACGAGAAGTATCGATGCCAAGAACCAGGACTTGACCAGAAGAAAGGTCAAGCTTATTTTTGCTTAAATTTAGAAAATTTTGCTTAAAATTTGAAATAAATTCTTACGTAACAGGATCAAAGATAGGCATGTAGTTCAGACCAAAAAGCCTAAAAAATGGCTTTATTTATTAATGATAGTTGAAAAATACTCACTTCATATTCATTTTCGCAAGAACATTGCTGACAGAAGCTGGCCCAGCCCTGCTAACCATCTCAATATTAACATGTTGAGTAAGTACAGTATAACGGCGTTCACAAAATTTGAGTTTTGCTTTTATAAGGAAGAAAGTTGGTAAATAGAATTTAAAAGATTACCATGAGATTTAACAAAACGTTCATCTATGTAAAGAACGAATTGAATCTTTGCCTTCGAAAATTCACCAAAACGTTGTTCCATTGCATTGACCTCAAGATTTTCGAAAACGGGTTGAGGCAGCTTCATTCCACGCTGATTTGCCATTCGTTGAATATCGCCAATAAATTTACTTAAATAAAATTTCTTTAATCGTTATGTATGAAAAATATATTTTACTTCAAACTGTCTTGCGTAATTTTTCTAGGAAAAGCAACAATCCAGGAACGAAGGACATCAGAAGGCTCCAAATATCGAAGAGGACCACGAACATCAAAACCACCCTTAAATATAATAATTTCATTAAAATGTTTAAAATTAGTAAATTATGGGTGATATTGGTTTGTGTATGCGACGGTTTGTCATGGTCCGAGTGATAGTATAGTAATGAAATAAAGTGGTAAAAGGTAACAAAAGAAAATAAACTCCAAACCCTTTCGTTGTCATTTGGATTTGCTGTAATATTATTCCCGAACTGAATAAGCGGCAATTTTCGCAATCCAATTTGAACGTTGTTTTGATCTCCACGAAGTTTGACACCAAAACGAAACATAAATTTGGCACAATCACCATCTTTTCCAATCTGACGCATTTGTTCCTTAATCATCTCACTACGAACATCTGGTCCAACAGCATTAGCCTACAACATCCAAAATTATACAAAAGAAAACAAGAAAACCTTAAGAAGATCACTCGAAATCTGAGCCATTTCGTCAGTCAGTTGCATTTTATCTATAGATACACGCTGAAAAGGCAGAATTTCAAGGCATTGAAGTGGATAAATGGCCTAAAATTGAAAGGTTAAGAAACATTTACAATTTTAAATTTCTTACATCACGGTCAACATGTTGGCGCACGGCAGGCATGTTCCCTTCAATTCTAACATTTTTCTTTTCAGCAAAATATTGAATCATAGGAATGTTGCGACCATCGACTTCAAAACTATAAATAGATTTAAGCGATTATTCAGAAAAAATTAAAAACCTAATTTCTGAAACAAGCCGAGTAGTGATAGAGTCAATAACAATCACTCGTGAAGGCGCATAAGTCAGATAAGCGCTAACTCCTTTGAAGAGGTGACCGAAATCTAACCAAAAGCCTTCCATCATTTTACGGTCATTTGGACGAAGAGGGCTTCTACGTCGATTCATGGCGGATTGAACCATTCCCCTAGCAATATCCCCCAAATTTCCTTTCGCAAAGAATGCGCAAGTTTTAACTTGAAATTTTAATTGCTATAAATAATTAACAGCTAACATACCCTCAGCAACAATAGCAGGAACTGGTTTATCACCACCATTAGCAATAATACGAACACCTTTTGCCACTCCATTATGCGCAACAATAGCATCATTTAATCGCTTGACTTCCTTTTCTTCAAAAAGACGCCCATTTCCAACCAAACGATGTGTACGACTGAAATAAAATTAAGGTATTATTTTGCTTAGTTAAGAGTTTAATTTACGCATTAATGAAAGACTGAGAAGTCAGCATCTCAAAAAATGTACGAAGAGAATGATCTGCCTGTTTATGAGGCGCAGGACAAAGCGCTGATGGAATGTCGTTCAAATTCAACTCATGACTTGAACCTTTGCACGGCTGCAACTCAAATGTGATTGTTGCATTACGAAGAAATTTCCGGCAAAACGGCGTCATACGTTCAGGCTTAATCTCGCAGGTCTAAAAGAATAGAAATACCTACCAAATATTTAAAATTAGGATTATTCTCCGTCCCCAGAAGTCAGGGAATTTGATTTTTTGAGAATCTTACACCTTCCTGAGATGTAAGGATTTTCTCCATCCCAGGCATAGCCCTAGTTAAAATGGTTAAAATAACCCTAGTTAATCTTTAATTTTGTAAACTAACCAAAGCAGGAACTCGAAGATTTGTGAACAAAATCTTGCGATTGTCATAAACAAACAAAACCTAAAAAATTAAAGTTATAACCCTTATTATATATACCGTTCCATTGCAGTTCAAATTTTGAGTGCTATCAAAAACATCTTTGACAAGTTCGAAACAGATGTCACGCAGAAGTCCCCTTTTCCCATCATCTCCACCGCCTTTTGTTAAACTCTTGTCTTTGACCTTATCAGAAAGCTCAACGTCATAACGGTAAACTACAGCATCCGGCTTGACGATGAACCTGAAATTTAGACTAGTATCAATAAATTTAGATAAGCGTAAAATACCCATAAATGTTGGCATAACCATTTTGAGTGCTCAAAAATTGTGTAGCCGGCGGTGGAATGTTCTGAATAAAAGGAGTTTTTATCTAAATTTGATATACTCTTACCGCAGAAACTTTAAGACTGGCCACATATGAAGCCAAGTCCATTTCAGACAAATTTTAAAAGAAAGCAATAAATAAAGTAAACCAATCTAGAGCGCAAACCTAGATATTAAAGTATCAAAGATATTAAAGTATCAAAGATATTAAAGTATCAAAATATTAAAGTATCAAAACAATTAAAAATATAATAAAGAAAATAGATGAATAAGTAAAGATTTTATGCTTTTCAACAAAATTTGCGTAATGGGTACTGGACAATAAGCGTTTTGTTTACATTAAATAAAATCAAAAGTAAAATTTTTTAACAATCATTCATATGCCAGTCCATCAAACCCCATCCATTTCCATGTTCTCAGCGAGCTGTAGTACAGTCACGCGCGAAATGTCCCGTCTCTCCGCATGAATAACACTCTACAAAAATAAACCTGAATTAAAGTTTATGGTAAATTCTCACTGGAGCCACCACTTCCTCCACCGCCACCACGTCCACCATCGCCCTCTGGGCATTCACGAGCAAAGTGACCAGCCTTTCCACAACTGAAGCAACTGCCACCTGAAAAAGGCATATATCAAATTTCAAAAATGCAACAGTATAAAACCCTCACCTCCGCCGCCTCCTCGACCTCCGCCACCAGAACGACCAACACGATCTGGACAATCGCGAACAAAATGCCCAGTCTGGCCACATTCATGACATTCTGAATTTATAATTTTAACAATTTCAATGGGTTTCAACGACATACCACGTCCACGGCCACCACCGCCGCCTCCACCACCACCAGAGCGATCCGGACAGTTACGGGAGATATGACCAGCTTGACCACAGTTGTAGCACGCTCAAATAAAAGAATCTTTGAAATATATAATTAAAAATACTTACAACGATCAGACATTGTTAAAATAAATCGCAAAGAGAAAAATAAATAAAATTTTTGTTTTTGGAAAAATCTAAAAAATTAACGGATAAAACACTAATAATTAAAAATCAAAAATAACAAACACTAAAACTTAAAGGTTATCTAGAAATGAGAAAAGATGAGTTTACTTGAGCTTAAATAGTATGATAACGCATACAAATACATAACGCCAAAATTACTTAGAATTAGGTCAATTTAAATTTTACAACTATGACTCGAATTTATCTATTTCCCAACAGTCCGATGCTTTGTTTTCGAAACAATATTTTTAATTTTTTTGTAGTCCAGTCCAATTAAAATTTGTGTAACCAAATTTTATGTCCGTTAGATTTTTTAAATAATTGGACATATAAATTTTACATTAACTCTTTGCTCATATTTTTGCAATAAACTAAACTTTCAAGATTTTTATTCCTCATACATGTTTTTTAAGGTGTAAACTAGTTGAATTATATATCTCAATTATGTATGTACAAGCCCTCCTTAGCGAAGTTCGTCCAAATATGGAAATTTTCCAGGTTTGAATTCTGTTTTTAATAAGATTTATCCATCAATTTAAGGCAATTAAGGCTGCTGATCAAATTTTTTACAAAGACAGAGTTCATTATGTGGATTTTAAACCTATTTTTACTTCTAAAAAGGAAGGAAAAATTGAAGGAATGGTTGAAGCTGACAATGAGCACAAGGATAGTTTGACAAAACCAGACAAAAACTCTGGTGGAAATGTTCAAGGTATATTTTTTAAGTCTTGAGTTATTTGAATGATTTTAAATAAAAATTGGATTTTTTTTAGTTTTTATCTGGCAATTGTCTTTTTTAACATTTTATTTTTAATTTAAATTTTCTTTTTTTAGCAAAGGAAAGCGGCAAGAAAGAGAAGGTAAAAGTCAAAACTGCTATGGACAAAATAGAAAATGGGAATGTTAAGAAAGAAAAAATTGATGTTCGGAATGTTAAAAAGGAAAAGGCGGACGTCCAAATTTCTAAAAAGCAGAAAGAAAACATTTCTGCCAATTCTGGAAATGCCACAAGTAAACTCCAACAAGTCATCCATCAAGCCCAAAAAACTATCGAAAAGGCTCTAAACACTGGAAGCAATTCTTCTGTTTCGATTATGGAGCCTCCTAGTTCTGCGACTGATGAGCTGAAACGTTTGCGTACGGAGAATGCTGTTCTGTGCAAAAAATTGGAAATGCAGGAGAAAACAATTAATAGATTGGAGAAAATAACTCAAAAAGTATTTTATTTTAGTCCAAATTTCTTTAATCTTTTGGATTTTTTCAGTTGCTTCAAAAGTCTGGTATGACTGAGGCTGATTTTTCTGATTGAACGAGATGGATCCTATTAAAATCTAGAAAAATATGTTGAGAAATTATATTGAGTACGTTATTTAGTATATTCATTGGTAATTATTAAATAATTGTTTTTTGCGGAATTCTGTGAGTTCACAGAAACCTAAACAAAAGATAAATTCAGAAAGATCTAACTCTTGAAAAATTCCTTTAAATATTAAAAATAGAAGGGACTGACAGATTATCATTTTATTCAGAGAAATAGGAAATATAACTAAAATTGTTCTGTAATTTATATCCGCAAAAAACACAACAATTATCCAAACATATTACCCATAATTTTAATACGGGCTTGTGACAACATATATGCAAGTGAGGATTGTGTTTTGTCCTATCTAAATATAATAGAAAAATTCATTGTTGTATGAGAGGTTTATTTTTAAAATTAAAAATTTGATTTTTTGGTTTGATTTTCGATTAATTTCATACATTTTTGAATTTTTTAAGAATTAAATTGTAGCTCTAATATATTGATCGTCATCTTTTTTCCTTTTCGCCATCTAAATCCAATAAGATTATTTTTGTACTCAAATACATATTGTCTACTATAGTTGTGTTCTATTTTAATTGTTAGTTAACGAAAATGAAAAATTTGATTTAATGTCTTTTATGCCGGTAATCTGTTTTTTAATAAACTGAATAAATTTAAAGCTTTTTGTTGATTTTTCTTTTAATGTCTTGCTCATTTATATTTTTGTTTTAAAGTAATTTTAATTTTTATGAATAGATGGGACCTTGGAGAGCATGTCTTGGAAAAATTGGAAGGCCCGAAGCGATAAAACTTTACAAAGTGAAGTGAGTAAATTTAAAATTTTACACGGGAACATTTTATATGGATTAGGGTTTATATGGGATTAGACCAAGGTCCTTATCTCGAATTTTTTATAAATCCGCAATTTTGATATAAAAATCCGCATTTTTCCACAGTCCGCATCTTTAGAAATAATCATCGATCTATCACAAAATGAGTAGAAGTCCGCACATCTAACAAACCTGAATGATTAGGCCGATAGCGTCCCTATCTCTGAAATTTTAAAATGAGATCCATTTTTAGATTAATGAGACCTGATGGGAGTGTTATTTTTGCCCGGACTGCAGAACCCCGAGTTCTTATTCAACTCCCAATTGATCTGCGAACCGCTGATGAATATGAAAGAAGAATTCGTATTGCTGAACGAAGGCCGATGGTCAAACGTGAATTTGAGGTTTTTATTTTCAGTAGAGAAAACGGAAATATTTTTCTTTAGGATCTTGGCGAAGATACTTTTAGTCATCAGAAATATACTACACAATGGAAGCATTGATAAATGAAAATTTTTTCTTGTCTTTTTAAATAAATTTTATCCTTTACTTTATTTTATTCTTTATTTTTTGTTTAAATTACCAAATAATTATTTTAAACAAAATTTTTGAACGTTCAAGATTAATATAATTTTAAAAGGAAAAATGCAGGCTGATGATATTGTTTGGAATCAATTAAATAATGGACATTGTTCTTTTAAGATTGTGTAAGTTTCATTAAAATAATTTAAATATACTAATTTCATGTCAGGACAAAATCAAAAAAGTTTTGCCGGAACGAGTACAACCTTACTGGAATTTGTAATAAAGCTTCTTGTCCTTTGGCTAATAGTCAATATGCTACTGTTAGGGAAGAGAAAGGTTTAAATTAATTTTTGATTTTTAAAAACGCTGTTAGGGTTTGTCGTAGGGCTTGTTTAGGTCTAGTGTCTCATACACAAAAAAGTCAAAAAAAGGGGTTTTACCTTGTCCACATTGAAAACCAAATGAGAAGGAATTGGTTTTTACCTTTGTTGCACTTCGAAAAGCTTTTATGTAAGTATTTAGTACGGGTTCTTGCCTTTTTTATTAAATACTCGTAGAATTTGTTAATTGAAATTTGTTAACACCAACAGTATTTTTTTTCCAAACACCAACAGTATTTGGCAAGGATGATAACGATTTACTATTTTAAGAATCTTCAAAAATATTTTTAGGTGTTTGCTATTTATATATGAAGGTAATTGAACGAAGTCATTTCCCTGCTCGTTTATGGGAAAAAGTCAAATTAAATAGAAATATGGTCAAAGCTGTTGAACAAATAAATGTTAATTTATTACATTGGAGTGATTATATTAGACAAAAATGCAAAGCTAGGGTAATTAGAATTCATCAATATTTGGCAAGGATGAGGAAAATGAAATTAAGAGGAAGACAGCCAAAAATTATTCCAATTCAGGTTAAAATATGTATATATTTTTAAGTTCTAAAATAATGAATTATTGTTAGTATATAATTGGGGAATGAAAAAATTAGATATGAATTAAACGGAAATTCCAACTCTTTAATTGTCTGAATAGGCAGGCCAAAAGCCTGCGGGAATTTTCAGAGACCTTTTTCCAAACACCAACACATTTTTTGAAAATTTGTCACAGTTGCCTGAATCACTCGGTCACTAAAATGTCTCTGAAAATTAACATCCCTCCTTGATGGTGAATCATCGATTTTAGGGTATCATAGTATGTGGGAGTTTTTTGATAATGATCAAGAATATTTTTTAATTTTCACTTAATCTTTAGAGAAAAATTGAACGGAGAGAAAAGCGAAGAGAAGAAAAGGCTCTAATTGCTGCAAAACTTGACAATGCTATAGAAAGGGAATTACTTGAAAGATTAAAGAAAGGAAATTATGGAGAAATGTATAAATTTAGTCAAAAAGCAATTGACAAAACTGTTGATAGGATGAGAGAAGATGAAGAGGAGGACGAGGAAGAAGTTGAATATGAAATGGAGCAAGAAGATCAACGCCAATTTGTTGAGGATTTTGAAGAATCTGAGGAGGAGGAGGAACAGGATATTGAAGATATTTAATTTTGTTTGCTGGAAGCTTTTAATTGTTTATTTAAAATAAAAATTTTATTTTAATTTAAAAAAGTATTTATTATTTATTCTAATAATAGGACAAAATCTAAATAAATGTCATCACAGAAATTATTTAATGGCAAAAAATGTAAATATTATAAGGCAAGGAAGTTTTCTTACAAAATACTTAATTAGTGCACTTCTAATTGAACTTCTATTCCTGATTTTTTGTAAAAGGATAATTAGTTATTTTCGATCAAAAATGTTTATGTAAAATAGAAATTCAATTGTTTGAGTTTTTTATAAGTAGGGGAGTTGGATAAAAATACTCAACTCGGCCCATTTTTATCCAATCCCTATACAACAAATAAAAATATTCTATTATTAGAGTCGGACAAAATTTAAAATAAAAATATATAGAAAATCATAAATATTAATTAAGATAAAAATAATTAAAAATCATAAGCCACTCGCAATTCTAAAAGAATACCTTCCATTTTATTTGAAAAGAAACGAAAGAGAGGACGTAAATCGCCAGAAATCGCGCATAGAATTGCTTCACAAACCAAATTGTTAGTTTCATTAGAAGAAAATAAGGAAGGAAGTGAATATAAATTTAATAGAATATTTCCAAGCAGACAAGCAGTTTGATTTGTGCCTTCTTTAAATGGTTGTATATATTGCTAAAAAGAGATTAAAATTAATACGAATATAGATTTAAGAGAAATGGGAAAAGCTCCTATATGCTTTTAAATCTAGGGTCAATAAACTTTAGTAGATAACATTGTCTTTTCCTGAACTAACGAAAAAAGGTGTGGACTAAACAAACAGAAAGAATTCCGAAATTTAATTTTTTTAAGCGATGAAGAAAAATTATAAGTATTTTTGGTTAAGTTGACTTTATTTAATTAAAATTTTATTTACTCACCAAAAAGAAGAACACTAAAACTGCAAACTCTAAAGGATGCATTTGCCTTTCTTTAACCAGAATAGCTCCTTCATTCAAAAATAAACAAAATTTATTCATTTCTTCTTTAATTAAATTAAAATCTATTAAAGTAAAAACTTCATTTTTATCAGAATTTTCTATTTTATTTGAACAACGTAAATTATTCTCTTCTTTTTTGTTCAACAATAAATTATTTATTTGAATAATTTTCTGTTAAAAATAAAAAAAAAATTAAAATTAATAAAAAATTATTTTTACCTCAAAATTTAATTTTTTAATATCTTCAGTTTCTTTAAAGTCAGAAATTAAATGTTCTAAATTTTTATTTTCGAAAGAGTCATCAAAAGGAAGAGAATTTTCTGATTTTAAATTTCCTTCCTCCAAAAGTTGGTCAATTCTATCAAGAATTGCATCATCTTCTTCATCTACTTTGTCAACTAATAATTTTGCCATACTAAAAGATTTTTTAAATTAAAAATGGAAATATAACATCAAATTAATTTTGGAATTGGAAATTTCAGTTTATTTAATTATAATAAACAACTAAAATGAGGACAAAACCAAAGACCCCAAACCATAATAAAATTAAAAAATAATTTTTACCTTTTATGTGCCAATGAAGGCTTCAAGAATAATAAACGACATAAAATTCCTTCTGCTACAGAAAAATGATTAATTGCCATTTCAATGTTAAATAAAAGTTCAAGAAGTAAAGAATTAGAAGGAGCTTCGTTAATTATTCCTTTATGAATTTCTTCTAGTAATTCTTTACATTTTGTTATTTCTTGGGGATTTTGAATTAATTGTTCAATTTGTGATAATTTTGATTGAATGGATTTTACAACGACAGGAGAAGTCTCTTTTGAAAGACGGCGACGAAAACCTAATAATTAAATAGAAATTTAAATCAAAAATCTCTGGGAAATTGAAAACATACCCAACTAAAAACCCGAAAATTTTAATTCCTACCAAAATAATGGAGATTATTTGAAGGCAGTTCCATCCAAAAACGACGTCGACCATAGCCACCTCCACCGGGAGTTTGTAATTCTAAAATATCCTAAAAAGAAAAAAAATCACAATAGATTTCAAAAAAAAATTCTTACCCCAGGATTAACATTTAAACTAATTTTTGCACCCAAATTGTCACGGACTCCATCTGATGCGCGTAAAAGAATATTTCTTCCAATCTTGCCTGGTCTTCCTCCATTTAATCCGTAGGGAGCAAAAACTCGACGTTCAGTTAGCAAAGAAAGACGTACATTTTTGCAAAATTGGAGATAACGACAAATCCCATCTCCACCGTGCCATCGGCCTGCGCCTCCTGAACCTTTACGGAGAAGGAATTTACGAGCAATAACAGCCTTAAACGTTCGATAAAAATTCTTTTACAAAATTAAAAAACTAACAGGATAATGCCGTTCTAAAACCTCAACATCAGTAATTCTCGTATTCGTCATATGTGAATGAACACCAGATCTTCCATGAAAACCAGTACCAGCTCCAGCACCCCCACCAATTGTTTCATAATAACCATAAGAATCATCACCAAAAGTTAAATTATTCATGCAACCCTGAGAAGCTGCAACAGCATCAAAAGCATGCAGAATAACATCACAGAGACGTTGAGAGGTGAGAACGTTGCCTCCGACAACTGCGGCTTCATCGCTTGGATTTAGAATAGTGCCATAAGGAACTCGAATCTGAAAATGATTTTTAAAAGAAAGATTTTGCTGATAAGTTATTCACAGAAATATCAGAAATTAATTTTAAATCAAGAATTAAAATAAACCTTAACAGGAGCCAAACATCCCTGATTTAAAGGAATATCTCGTCCAACAAGACAACGGAGACAATAAATAACTGATGCCATTAAGACAGCTGGTGGTGTGTTGCAACTGTTGTGAACTTGTAAACCAGTACCAGTAAAATCAAAGAGAACATCTCCCTATTTAAATAAAAATATATTAGTTTCATTTTTAGAGTCCAAATCCCTAATATTCAGGAGTCACTTATACGTATCTTTGGTAAAAAAATATCTTTGGCTTGAATTCGATAAAAATAAACACACTTGCAACCCCCCCTTTTTTTTTATTTAAATAATTTAAAACCGTTTCTTTGTTAATTTCCAAAGTAAGCTTAATAGGTGTTCCATCATCCATTTTATCCTCAGCAACTTTTCTTAAAATTTTATTTTCACTATTTATTCCAATTGAACCAGCAACATTTTTAATTAATTGTCTAACAGCTAATTCAGCATTTTGTTGAATATGCAACATATATGAACGAACAACAGGAAGAGAATATGAAGAAACTAATTCTTTTAAAAGAAGTATTCCTTTATGATTAGCAGCTATTTGAGCATTTAAATCAGCCAAATTGTCTGCAATATTTCGAGCACTAGAACAACCAGGTATGTTACAAGGAGCATTTAATATATCTTTTAATTCTTTTTCGTTCAAATGACCTTCAGAGACAAGCTTAAAAGATATAAAAACAACGCCTTCTTGCTCCAAATGTGTGGAATGTGGAGGCATTGAGCCTTAAAAATTTTAATTGGAAAAATAAGAATTGTAAGAATTTTCCTTAAAAATATAGAAAAATCCTACCAGGACAAAGTCCACCGATATCTAAAAAATAAAAATTTAATATTTTATTAATTTTATTTAAAAAAAAATTACCAGAATGGTGACCACGATTTGCAAGAAAAAAGTCTGGAGTTTTTGAATCATCAGAGATAAACACCTGAAAAAATCAACTTAAAATAAAAATTAATTTCCTAACCGGTGTAATAACAGTCAGATCTGGTAAATGTGAGCCACCAGCTTTTGGATGATTGCTAAGGTATACATCCCCTCTCTTGAAATTCTCAGCACCAACATGCTTTATTTGGAAACGTACAGCCGCCTGCATTCCACCCAAATGAACGGGAATATGCGGGGCATTAGCTACAAGTCCACCATTGTGGCAGAATAACGCACAAGAAAAATCCAGTCGATCCTTTATATTTACAGAGAAAGCAGAACGTTGCAAAGCAGTTCCCATTTGTTCAGCAATAGACATGAAACGATGTGAAAAGATGGATAATTGGATTGGGTCTAGCTCTGTTCCAATTGTGTCTTTGGAGACTGACGATAATTGAATAAGCACATTTCCGTGTGAAGTGATTTCCGCCCGACAATTTGGTTCAACAAGTATTGTACTAAAAATTTGAGAAATTATCTTAAAACCTCAAATAAGTTTGATATTTTGTCTTAAAAATTAAAAGATTTCAACAAGCTAAAAATTAAAAAATACCAATTAGCGTCAACAATAATTGCAGGTCCAGAAATTAAATGACCAAAATGAAGCTCTTTTAAATCATAAACATTTGTGTCCAATTCACCTTCCTAAAAAGGAATACAGAATTCTTTGTTTTATAGAATAACCTCAAAATAGCATTTAGTAACAAGTTTGAGCAGTGGAGGCGTATTCGTGCGTTGCTGTAGATGTTCAGAGGGCAACAAAAAACGCTTGGCAATACCACGAACACTTAAATAAAAATATTAAAATCTCCTATATTTTAGTTTTAAAATATAAAAACAATCAGTAATCTGGTATAAAATTAACCGAACATCATGTGCAATAATTGCTCTTTTAGGCATTTTAAACCCAAATTCTCTTGTGAATTTTTCTTCAAATGCCTCAATAAAATGAGAATAATCATCTCCCCTAGCATTTCCAATTGGTTGACACATTAGAGAATAACTAGAGTATTCATATCCCATATTCAAAATTCTTTCAAATTTGCATTGTTTGGGGTTGAAGCCTTGGGAAATTAATTCACTAAGCGAAGCAGCTTCGAGATGTTCAAAACGTTCGTTTAATAATGGGAAATTTTCGGCTAAAAATTTTTTAATTGGATTTTTTAAGTGAATCAAACCATTAAATTTATGAATCCAAGATTCTTGTTGTTCATTAACTACATCAGCCAATACTAAACCATAAGCAGAAAGAACACCAGCATGTTTATGAATTTTTACTCTACTCATTCCTTTTAATTGAAAAATTGTTATAATAAATTGCAAAAACTAAATAGGAATAAAATTTTTATGAAAAGAAAAAAATATCTTCACCAAGTGCTCGAGCAATTGCACACGCATGTTGACCACCAGCACCACCAAAGCAACTTAATATATGTCGACTTGTGTCAAAACCTTTTGCCTGAAATTAAATTCTTTTAAAAAACTTAAAAGTACTATAATTAACAAACCTCAGTTAATGTTCTAATAGGTCGACACATAGACTCATTGGCAACTCGAATAAATCCAAAAGCACATTCTTCTACGGAAATAGGTGGGCGGCCCTGCACAGAGATGTGGGCGTTGACTTGCTCATTTAAAGCTTCAAATGCCTTCAAAGAAGCGTTCCTTTTAAAAAATTATTTTAACTACATAAAATCATAATTAATAAGCAGACTTATCCAACGGCTGTTGCTCATCTGGTCCAAAAATCTTAGGGAAAAATTCAGGAAGTACTCGCCCCAAAACAACATTTGCATCTGTAACAGCCAAAGGGCCCCCTTTACCGTAACAGACAGGACCGGGATTAGAACCAGCTGATTCAGGGCCAACAATAAAAAGTCCATCACGGAAGAAGAGACGAGAACCGCCACCGGCCGCAACAGTTTTAATTTCCAATTGAGGAGCTTGAATAGCAATACCAGCAGTGATGGAATCAACAACATGTACAAAACGTCCATCATAACGAGAAACATCTGAAATTTGTTAAAAAATGAGGAAACTATCCCGAAAATATTCTGAAATTTAACCTGTTGAAGTTCCTCCCATATCAAATCCAATAACTGGCTCTTTATTTTCTTGATCATAAGCAGTAAAAGAAACACCAACAACTCCACCAGCTGGACCACTTAAAATTGCTCTACTTCCAATAAAACTATAAAAAATATTGTTGAAAATTTAATTTTTAAAAAAAGAAAACCTTTCAATTGGGCATAAACCTCCATCTGATTGCATAAATTCAACTTCAACTCCTTCCAAATTATTTACAAAACCAGAACGAAATCCTTTAATATAATTATGAATAATTGGTGTTAAATAAGCATCAGAACAGGCTAAAAATTAATTTTTAAAAATTTAATTAAATTTTAAAAAAACTTGTAAATCCTCTCGGAACAGCTTTAACCATTGAAATAACTTTACTAGACAAAGAAACATTGGAAAATCCAATTTCTTTTGCTAATTGTCCAACAGCCTCTTCATGAGCAGAATAACTTTAATAAAAATATTTTAAAGAAAAAAATAGTAATTAAAATAGTAAAAATAGTAATTTATTTAAATAAATCTACTTATTTTGAACTAAAATATATATAATGTAATAAAACAAAGTGAAAACAAAAGAGAGTTGAAATTATGTGAGGAAGACTATATTGAAAAAATTATTATTTAAAAGATTTGCTTCAAAAATAAAGTCCTCGAATGTATTAGAGATCGGCCTGGGGACAAAGGCGTGGGTTTTGGAAAAATCAATTTTTTCCGGTACCCAGAGTACAGGCCCAGGCATTTTTTGACCATCCTGGGGGTTTTTATGGGCCTAAGTTTTTCCTGGACTACAGGTCCAGGATCCGGACCAAATAAATCAAACCCGGAACCCAGGAACAGGCCCAGGCTTTTCAAAAATTCCGAACTCTCAAATATATTTAAAAAATTATAGTCAAAACTAAATTAAAATATTTAAAAATTTACATATAAGAATGAATAAAAAGAATAGCCAAAGAACGTATTCCTTTTGAATAAATTGATGATAATTGTTGTTTAATTTTATCCAAACCCAAAGGTTTTTCTATTATAATCTTTTTAAAAATTTAAAAATTATTTAAATTAAATTTAAAAAAACCGGTTGTCCATTAGAAGCTTTAATTCTTTCTCCAGAAATTTTTAATTGACAAGAAGGATGATCAATCAAAATTCTTTCATCAATTTCAATAACTTGAGTGTAAAGAGTTGAAGGAATTTTTATATCAAATTCAAAAATTTTTGGTCGAGATTGATTTCCAATATAAAGTAAATCCTAATAATAATTTTTTATAAAATATTTATTGAATGGGAATTGTGTAATTTTATAAATCGTTTTGAAAGGATCTGTCAAAAATTAAATTTTTTATTATCAAATTAAATCAAAAAGTATTTATAAAAAATTGAGAGGGTCTGAGTTTTTTAGAAATAGAAACTAAAATTAAAATAATATGGTAATGTCAAGGGTTATTTAGTTATAGGGGTAATTCTTCAGTTTAGGCATTTCAAGCTTTTGGTATTTCATGCTTTGGTATTTCAAGATCCTGGCATTACAAGATCATACCAAGATAACAGATGCCGCATAGGGATTCAGGAAAATGGTGGGGGGGTCTAAACCGAAGAATTAACGTTGTAGGTCCACGACAGGACGGAAAAGAATTATAAAAGGTTTATTTTGCAAATTGGAATACGCAAAATAAACATTTCCCGGAAAATAACCTTAAGGAATTTCCAATTTATAAAAAGAATTTTTTTTTTTAAATAAAAAAAATACTTTAAATCCTTTAGTAATCAACAAAGCCATTGGTTCCCCTTTTCTTTCAAGTAAAGCATTTGTAGCCACAGTTGTACCCATTCTAATCCAAGCAATATTTTTAACATCAATTAATTCCCCCTTTTTTATTTCTTTTCCAGTAAATTCACTTAGAATACGTCTAATTGCTTCAGTTGGGGCATCATTATAATTTTGTGGATCTTCAGAAAGTAATTTAAATGTTTTACATTTTTCATTTGGATAAACAACAAAAACATCTGTAAATGTTCCTCCTCTGTCAATTCCAAATCCGAGACGTTCTAATTTTTTGTTTATATTATCTATAACCATTTTTGGTTTCTAAACAATAAAAATACATAGATAGTTTAAAAAGAAATTAGCCTTAATTTCGATAAAAATGAAAAAAAAACAAAAAAACAGACTAATGGTCTGTTTAAAGACAGACTAAAAACAGACTAAGCTAAACTAAATACGGTAATTTTGAACTTTGTATGACCCCTTTTTATTTTCTCCTCATGGCAATAAGTACGCAGCTCCACGTGTTATAACCTAAGGTCCGGTACTGTGTATGTGTACCATAACTCAGGGTGAGTATCTCTATTCCCATAAAAGATTTTAGGGAATATGGTGACTTATTCAAAATAGTAGTTGTAGTAGTAATAGTAGTTACATCCAGTGTTCGCATCGGTCCAATTGTAGAAGCTAATGATTTACTGCATCGATTGTGGTACACATGCACAGTAACAGGATTTAGGCTCTAACACCCAGCTATTTAATTTTTGATGCCAGAGATTTGAGCAGAAAAAAAGGGATTATTTATACAAAGTTCAAAATCACCATGCAGACTACTGGTTACAGGTGTGAAATATTTTCAATATTACTAAACTAAAGGATTTTTGTTCAAACTTTTGTCTAAAAGTAGCCAAGGAATACATACAAAAATATTTAATAATTCTCTAATGGAATAAAGATCAAAAGAAGTGTTAATTTGTATTTGGATAAAAATATTTAATTTGTTGAGGATAAAATTATTATTATGTTTACTAATATTTATTAAGATATCTTAAGAATATCAAGAAATTTAAAATAATTTTAATTGGTAATGTTTTTAACATAAAATAATATCATTAAAAATAAGTATAGCTACATAAATGGTGTAAAATAAAAAATTATAAGGAATATGAATTGATAATAAGAGAGATAATACTCTACATATTTATGTTAAGAATTGATTAGTAAAGGCGTTGATCATAAAAGGAGACTAGAATTTTCTAATAATTTTATCAGTAATATTATAAATACAAGCATATGTATTTATGTACTATTTATAATATTCATGATATTGCACCTGTGATTGTCGTATAAATAATTAATAAAATAACTATTAATATACCTAATTAATTACCGCAATATCCACAACAAATAACTATTGCCCTTGTGTTGTAAATCCAAAACCCGTGGCCAACATGTGGCAACCGTGGCAAACACCAGCTCGGGTGTTGGTACCAAGACTTTTAAATGCTCAAGGCATGTTTAAATTTTTTAAAAGAATATATTCATTTAGAGCTGTTTTAAGTTCTCGTTAATTTTCATTAAAAGGTCAGAATTTACACCAAGGTTTTTTCTCTTTCCTCCCTCATTCCTTTAACAGGAGTAAATAAAAATAAAAATTTTGGCCCCAATAGTGCTATTCTAATCTTCCAAGTTTTTTACATATGTATTTATTAATGTTTTAATTTATGAGCAGATTATAAATATTAATAATCTTTCTTAGAGGACAAAAATATTTTTAAATACCTACCTAATTCATTAATTATTCACGTGTTTTTCCAAAAAAATTTTTTTATCAATTTTTTATCACAAAATTTTCAGGTGAACACTTTAATGATATTCACATAATTTTAACATTTTTTAATAAATAAATTTTCTTTCCCCTCCTCTCCCCTTTAATACTTTTCCCAAACAAAAAAAATATAATTTATTTTAAATAGCGATTTTCTCTTCTCCATTTCTGCACTCCTTTTTGATAAAAAAATTTTTATTTTATTTTTCGCAAAAATTAAATTTTTTAGAGACAAATTAATTTAATTAAATGATAAAACCAGTTCGATTTACAAAAGTTTTTTTTAATTTTTTGGCTGGCACGTAATGGTGCGATAATAAAAACTACTAAAACTCGTGCACTCATTTAAGACAAATGAATATATTTAATAAAATTATTTTCTTTTTAATATTTTTATTTTTTTTTAATTTTCTAAAAAGAATTTTTCAATGTAAACTTCAAATAATTATTTTAGACAAAAATTCCGAGAATTTTTATACTGAAATTTCTTGATCGAAGCTCAAACCTAATGAAATTAGACAAATAGCTACCTATATATATATAGCAGTTACCATATTTAAGCAAAAAATGCTACTGTGATAGTAATACACCGAAACCTTTTATGAAGTCTTAAGTCTGTATCTTCATTTTCTTTGTCTTTATTAATTTTTAATTAAAATTCTTGTCAAACCAATATTTTTTTGTACTTTTTCTCAATTTTATTTAAAATAATAAAAATTGTTTTTACCATAATTTACCATAAATTTTTTGCTTCTTATCAGTTTATTTTTTATTACAATTATTGTTCTATTTATTTTACTTTTAATCAAAAATATATTTATTTATTATAATTTTTCTTATCAAAAAAAGCAATTAAAAGGCCTCTAAATAATTTTTTGGCGGTTACCAATAAAAGTAAAAATAAAATAATATTTTTTTGGGAATTTTTTTCTTAACAGAAAAAAAAGATAAAAATAAATTGAATAAATAAATATGTACAATCTAATATTTTTTGTATATACCTAATTAACAGAAACAAGATTACTATAGTACTTAGCTGCTAAAAGTGTAATTTGTAAAAAATGAAGTTTATACTTTTTAAATTATTATTTTATAACATACATTTTTACTTCCTTTTTTTTACAAGAATTTCTAGTAATTTCATACATAATTTTAAAAAATATAGTTTAGACTTTTTAATTAATTTTATTTTCTTTTTTTGACATTGTGTGCTGTTATTTTTCTATAAAAATTTATATTTGTTAGAATAACGAATAATAGGTAGTAAGGTTGGGTTCCGTGACTTTTGCGCCGAGAACATTTGCGCCGCGACTTATGCGCCGCGACTTTTGCGCCGCGACTTATGCGCCGAGTGACTTTTGCGCCGGGGAACCTTTGCGCCGCGACTTTTGCGCCGGGCGACTTTTGCGCCGCCACTATTATTAAAAATATATGAATAACTACAGCCAGACCTCACTTTAGTAGGGTTGTCGGATAGTTGGAAATCTTCGGATATCCTTTCCGGTATCCGAACCGAAATTTTCGGATATCCGGCATTTTTCGGATCCGGATTTTTTAAAATAATGGCGGCGCAAATGTCGCGGCGCATAAGTCGCCCGGCGCAAAAGTCGCAGCGCAAGAGTCGCGGCGCAAAAGTCACCCGGCGCAAAAGTCGCGGCGCATAAGTCGCGGCGCAAATGTTCTCGGCGCAAAAGTCGTGATACCTAAGGTTGCCGGATTAGAATCCAAAAAAGGCCGGATATCCGGAACTTTTCGTTTCGGATATCGGATCCGGATATTCGAAGATTTCCAACTATCCGCCAACCTTAATGGGTGTGGGGTGGGGGGGGGGTGGTCTTCAAATATTTTTTGCACCAAATATTAACTATTTGTTAAAAATCTTTTTAAAAATTGAAAACTTGGAAATTTAAAAATACAAAAACTGAGAATGTATGGATAATAAGGATAGGTATATAAAATTATATTTATCTATTTTCCAGTACTTTTTGGAATTTTCTTTTCACTTTCTTTCTACTAAACACACATTCTTTTTTTATAAACCACGTGTGGTAAATGTTTACTAGAATATATATTGATGTGTGCAAAATATTTAGTAAAAAAATATTTAAAAAAACATTCGTCATTCGACAGAGGCCCTTTTTTTATTTTTGTTATTTCTCTACTTTATTTTTATTTAATTTTTTATTTTAAACAGCTGACTATTTTTTAAATTTAATTTAATAAATTTATTTGAATGATGCAACCAATTATAAACTTTATATTACAATTTTGAATCTTTTCACAAGTTATATTGACTCACAATTCTAAAAATCGAAAAGTAGCAACACCGACCTAGAAAGTTTTTCTGTTTTTGGAATTTATTTTTAATATCTTTATCACTATATAAATATTAACAAAAAGACATTGTTGTTGTATTATTCGCAATTCCCGTTTATTCAGTATTTTTTGAAACTTTAATCATCTACATAATTTGGTTATTATTTACAATAATATTTACTCAATAAAATATCTTTAGCGGATCAAGGTTAAAAATATTATTTTCATCAATACTTATTATTTAATCAATCACTTTTTGAAAGCCTCCTTCTTTTTTTTCTACTTTTTACTTTCCGCATTCTCACACATGACTGGCAGTCCGCCGAACGCGGCAACAGCTTTTTTTCTTCTCTTTAAAATAAATATTTATATACACTTCACCGACCGCGTGTAGAACAAAATCAATTAATTGTTCACGTTTTTAACTACTTTTTAAATACTACTAAAAATAAATTTATTTGATCAAATTTATTTTTTTCTTCAGTTTTAACACCAATTTGTTAATCAATATTTCAATAAGATCCTTTTGTCGGTTCACTTTTTTGTTTCTCCGATCCTTATATCCTTTTGGTTAACATTAATAGGGTTGTCGGTTCTGTACCGAACCGAAGATTTTTCGGTTCGGTTCCGGATATCCGAAGATTTTCCAAAAACCGACAACTCTAAACATTAAGCATTCTTTAAATAGGAGACTGAACTATTTTTGAAATTTCTTAATTAATTTTTAAAAACCCATTAAATTATTTTATTTATTGATCACCTCTAATTTTCTTCGTCCTCTAAACTCTAATTAATATTTAATTATTTTTATTATATTTTAAATTTTTTTATTTTTAATAACTTTAATTTTTTAAATTTTTGATAATGATCTCTCTCCTCACCTCTTCTTTTCTTAGAATTTTTATTTATTACTCACTTTATTTAATGATTAATTATTATTTATTTGTTTTATATTTCCTGTAATTGGGCATTTAAAATTATTTTAATCTGCGCACTTTTCTCCTTTTTATTTTCTTAGAATATATTTTTATTTATTTAAAAATTTGTTTTGGATAATTTTTAAGACGAAAATAGATACTGCCAAATTTTGTATATTAAATTTTAATTTTATCAAAATAATTATTTTACTTTTAAACAAAAATTCTTTTTTTTATTTTTGTTTATGTTTACTTCATTAGAGCCAAATACATATTTACAAATTAATTTTTATTTTTACTGTAAAATAAAAATAAAAAAAGCATGTGTATTTACATCTATTTAGCACATGTACTTTCTAAAAAATATTTTTTCTTTGCCAATTTTATCCTTTTCTCATTATTTTTTTTTCTCTTTCACATTGCTTACACACACTCACATATATACATTTTTAGTGTAATCCTCTAAAGTTTCTCAAAAGATAAAAAAAATTTTTTAAAGTGTGTCAGGCAGTACAAAACGAGCTAAAGGCAGCTGGCTTTACAAAAAATTATTCCAACCTTTTATTTACGGTTTTGGATATGTTGGCGCGGGAATGTTTGTGAACTGAATCGTAACAGAAAAAAAGATTTATTTTTTTTCGTTTCGAAGCAAAACGAAATGAAGAAGGGACTCGAAAGACAAAACGAAACAAAATTTCGTCAAGTCCTGGGTCGGAACTGAAATCAAGAAAATTTCTTTTTTTTTAAAAAGCTGTCTTAAATTTTGTCTTTAAAAGATCTATGTACCTAAAACCATTTTTCTCAAAAAATTAGTTTTAGACAATAATTGCCTTAATATCTAACCGAAACGCGTATTGGACACATATTAATTTACGTAATAAATAAATAGAATCTTTTAGTTATTTTTTGGACAAAATTTCAATTTAAATTTATCATTTGACGATTTTATTTGTGTGCGCCCAAAGCCTTCCCTACGCCAGAATATTCCCTTCCCTCCCTCATTTACTTAAATAAATATTTTTTTATTTCCTTCTCTTTTTTTCACTCCAAATATTAAAATATTGTGCAAATTTGCGGATGTTAATTTGCGGATCAATAAAAAAAATATTTAAATAAAAATATTAGTAAATGTTTTTTTTTATTAAAAATATTAAAATTAAGTTAATAATTGAGAAAATTAATTATATACCTATGTGTTTTAGTAATCGGACTTTTAAACATGAGGGAAATACCAGAAAAATTTTTTTATTTAAAATCGTAGATAAATTTGGAATTATTTTTATTATTTTTTGAGGAAAATTAAACAAAATTTCATTTAAATTTTTCATTAGACGATTTAATTCCTTTTTAAATCATGTTTTTTAAAATAATTTAGTCAATAAACAATTGAAAACGAAATTTAAAAATGATATTTCCTTTAATTTCCGTCAATCACAATTTCCAAAATTCTGAAATTTTTAGAATATTTAATTAATTAAGAGAAGACAAAGCACATCAAAATTACGTCATATTTACTGTCTCTTAATTTTATTTTAAAATCTTTATTTTATTTTCCCATCACTTTTGTTTATTTTCCCATAAAGTACTTGTAAACTTTTATTTGTTTTTATTTTAAATTTATTTAATTTCTTTTAATTTTTTAAATTCTATTTATTACGTAAATGGCACTATTTTTACATTTCTTCTTTTAAATAATTTCCATTTTGTATGTTAAAAATTTGTAACTAAAACACCTGTCTCTTGACAAAGAATTAAAAAAAATATTCTTTTTTTATTTATTAGTCATTTAAATAAATATACTTTTAATTTTTTGTTTTTTAAAGTAAAAATATTATTTTTTTGAAAATATCTAAACTTTTTTTTGAACTTGTTTTTTAATTTAAATTTTATTAATGCTTGGATGTTACTTATAATTAGGGTTGGATTTTTCGAACCGGGCCGACGTTCATGTCATTTTTTCGGGCCTCATTTTTATCGAACTAGGCCGTTCGAGTCTTTTTCGGGCCAAAATTCGAGGCCCGGTTCGATCTTTCGAACCGGGCTCCCAGCCCTACTTATAATGGTTTAAAAAAGATTAGGTAAGAAAAAGTTTGTAAATTTTGGGTTATCTAATATTTTTTAGATTTGGGGACCTAAGGCCTAAGGCTTTTTTGGAGACTTGATTATTTAACTTTTTATATCTTCTCTTAACTTTTTATATTCTGCCAAACTTCCCCCCTTTGTTGTCGTGTTATATCAAAGAAATAATAATTGTAAAATAGAGCCGGCCACCCATAGTTTTTTTCTCAATATTTTGTCTGTGATTTTATCACTTTTATTCAATTATAAAAATTTTCTTTCTATTTTTCATCTAATATTTACTATATTTTATTCACTATACTAATTTTTCTATTGAATTTTAGTTTTATATTTTGAGGTTATTTTCTCTTAAAAATTTTCTGTTCAAAAATTGAAGAAATTAACAGAAAACACCTAACCTTTTTTTTATTTTCAACTTTAATTAAAATTTTTAATTAAAATTTTTAGAACAAAATAAATTAAAATTAACACTCTTTAGATTAAAAATAAAATTTTATTTTTACTTAATTTATTTAAAACAAAATTCCTTTTTTAACAATAAATACATGGTAGAAGAACAACAAAAACGTAAAAGAACACCTTCACAATTAGTTTGTCCAAAGATTGAAGAAATTGGACTTTATTGTGGGACAGCTTCAAATAATAATTTAATAACGACAAATAATTCTGGACAGATTTATAATTGTCAAATGAATCAAATGACGTTTATGGGAGGACAGAATGTTGCCCAATGTAGGGATTTTTACAAAAATTTGTTCCAAAAAAGATTTTATCTTGGGCGATTTTCAGCACCCTTCAAGGGAAGAGGGAAACTAATATGTAAATATATCCATTTGACCTCCATGGTATTGGGGCCGAGGATGGGACTGGTTACCTGAAACCCGATCCGAAAATTTTTTGAAAACCCGAAACCCGACCCGACTTTTTTTCTCAACCCGGCCCTTCTGATTTGGGGCCGGATTTCCCACTTTTCCCTTTAAATTTCACTCCATGATTTTTTTTCCTTATATATACATACCTCTTTTTTAATTTCTTCTTAACAGTTTCTTCTCTTTTTTATTTTTTTTCTTACAATTAGCTAATAATACAAAAGTCTTTTTTGTTTGCTCGGCCAGAAAATAAACCCAAATTGTTCGTGGCGCGAACTTTGCGGACCCGAATTTTGCGGACCCGAAATTTGCGGAACGAAAGTTGTGGACCCGAAGGTTGCGGATACGAAGTTTGCGGACCTGATTTTTGCGGAACAAAGATTTTAGGACCGACACTTGAGTAAAAAGAAAAAATTAAAAATTTTATTTTTCGATGATTCCGGCATAGTTTACCATGATCCGTACCAGACTCAAGATTTTTTCTTGATTTTTCAAAATTTTTATCAATTTTTATCTTAAAATTATTTCATAATTTAAATAATCGAGAAAATTCCTTGAAGAAATCATTTATATGGCCGTTTCATAAGATCATGAAGCCTGAATTTATCCTAATTAACGCCGCAGGCTAAAATTTTTGAAATTTCCGAGGTTCAGTAGACTCTATTGTCGGTCCGTAAATTTTTGGTCCGCAAATCCCAGATCCGCAAAGTTCGGGTTTTTTTTCATACATATTTTGAAACATTATAATCATCTTTTGATTTTTTCTAAAAAAATCACATTTAACTCATTTTTCTAATTTTTTAAAGTACAAAGTATTCCTCCTCTTCCTCCCCCTCCTCCTCATCCATGTGACATTCTTTCAACTAATGAAGAAATTATTGATAATAGTAGTAATATTATTCAACCTTCACCAACAACAACTACTTGCCTTTCTGACCAAAATAATATGACTCAAAATCAACAAAAACAACAATCAACTACTAATTTTAATAATAATCTTTCTTCAAATCCTCCAACAGAAAAAAGTAATTCGTTAACTTGTACAGTTTGTGGGGATGTAGCGACGGGGAGGCATTATGGATCTGTTGCTTGTAATGGTTGTAAAGGATTCTTTCGTCGGACAATTAGAAGGAATTATAAATATACTTGCCGTTTTAATTCTAATTGCCAAATTGATAAACGTGAGTTCTCTTTTTTAATTTAAATTTTTTATAATCTTTGGACTGGAAAAATATTTGAAATCTCGACATTCTTAATTCCACCTATATTTTGTTTAAGACCGTAAGTTTAAATTTCTAGCAATAATTCTAGTCTTGTTAGCCTTTAAAATAACCTGAAATTTGATGATTTAAATGTTTTCAACAAAAATAAATATTTTTTCTTGTCTAAAATGAAGTTAAAAACTCATACATATTAGGTCATTTTATTCTTTTAACCTCCATTCAGTGAGGACATAATATTTTGACAATATTTTTTAAATATAATTTTGTCAGCAAAACTTCATTTTTAGTTTTTAAAATATTAATAAAATAAATTAATATTATTTTTAATTCTTTTAGATAATCGTGCTGTTTGTCGAGCTTGTCGATATTCACGTTGTATTATGTTTGGAATGAAAGTTGACGGTAATTCTTTAATGTTTTGCTTAAAAAAGTTTTTTCTTTTTAAGCTGTTCAAAGTGAAAGAGACTTAATTGGGAAACGTTCTCGTTATTCTTCTGCTTCTGGTACTCCCGGGCCCATTCCAAGCACCTCTTCCCCGCCCCTCCAACACCAACAAAGTTTGGAAGAAGAAGGACAACTCTCACCTATTTCAAAAGATGAACAATTACATCAACAAACACACCAAGGTAGGTAGAAGATAAAAACTTGGAAGGCAGTATTTATACTGTACTTAATTTTGCCTATTTATTGCTTAAAAAGGGAATAAATTTTATCTCATTTGGAGCCTAACTGCGATTTCCATTTATTAAAATAAATTTTTTACTATTTGTTCTGAGCTTCTTTTCATTTAAAAACATTTAAGTTGCACAACAACCTCAAACACAAAATAATTTGTCAGCCTCATCGCAACAACAAAATAGTAGAATTAATCGTTGTAATATTCCAACAACCCAAACAGATACTTCACAACTTTGTGAAGTGGACATAGATGAACATATATCTAGAAAAAGATCTTTATCTAGTGGTAATCACTATGAACAGCTTAAACCTGCTAGAAGGTGAATTTAGATTTTATACTGGTTTGTTAATTAGTGTTAAATGTCTGACTTTTTTTGTACTTTCTTATTATCTTCCTGAAAAAAGGCTTCCAATTACGAACGTTTCCGCTTTTTATGAAGCAGGAATATTATCAGAGTCTTGGGTTTAATTCAAATTTTGTGTCGACTTAAATTTCCTCGAGTCAGCTTCTTAAATATTCTTTGTAGAAATTTCACTACCAATAACCATACAATACCTCATCAACTATTAACAACTACAACAACAGAACAGCAACAAAACCAAACACAATCTGAATTAAACTCAATTAATGAAGCTGACCCTTGGAGTGGACAGAGTGGAAGGGCTTTGTTACGTCATTTGCTTTGTTCGGAGGAAAAAATTAGTAATATGCGAGATACTGTTGTTGCTCATGCTTGTACTCTTCAATATTCGACTAGAGGGGTAATTTTTGGGGGAAATAAGTTTCTCTATAAGACTATTTGGAATTAATAATTTAGTGAAGACTATCTATTTATTTGAGGAGCGTCCCATTAAAAACTACTTTCCTATAAAGAAACTTGGGACGAATTGGAACCTTGTTACAGGATTAGATAGCCTTATATTTTCATGAATGTAATGAATCATGCTAATAATGAATATATTACCACTTAGGTATTGGCCCCTCCTTTTGGGCAAAATTAGGAGTAAATTCAAAGAAAAATATTTAGATTTATTTTTAATAATTTTAGTCGCGATTTCCATTTACTGGAGATGGAAATACAAGAAAGGCTAGTGAAAATGATATTTTGCAGTCTTTACACACACAATTACTTTTAGTTATTGGTAAATTAAATATAAATAAATATTTTCAACAAAAGTTTTTTTAAAGAATGGGCAAAAACGTTAAAACCTTTTGCTGATTTACCTACAGAAGATCAAGTAAAACTAGACCAGTCTTAAATTTTTTTTTAATTTTTAAAAATTTAAAGACTGCTTTACTTAAAAATTTTGCTGCGCAACATGTTGTTTTGTGTGTTGCTTATCGTTCTACAACAGACTTTTTAAAATTAATAAATGATTCTTGCATTCCGCGTATAGTTAATGGAGCTGAAAAGGAGTAAGTTTTTTTATTTAAAAATTGTCTATCTCATAATGAGATATTCTCTTGGGGTTGAAAAATCGTATCTTATAATTAGGTTTATAAAGGACATCACTCGAAATTTTTATAAAAAAATACTACGTGTCCCCATAGTGATCAACCAAATTAAAACAAGCGTATATTAAATTGGAGTCTGTCCACTATTGAAAGATACTAGGGTTGTCGGTTCTGGGCCAAACCTATGAACCGAGGATTTTTCGGTTCGGTTTCGGATATCTTAAGAATTTCCAGGAACCGACAACTTTAATTATCAAAGGGTGAAATAAGACTGATGTCATTTTTGTTCTTTTATAGATTAAATAAAAGTACATACTATGTATTTTTATAAAAATTTAGTTATGCATTAAGTATGACTAGACTTTCTTTTGATTAATTACAAGAATGTACAGATTATTTTATTTTTCAGTCTTTTTTATCGGAGAGATGCTGAACGTGTAATGGATATGTTAGTTTCTCCAATGCGCTTTCTTAGAATGGATGATGTTGAATTTGTGGCACTTAAAGCTTGTATTCTTTTTAATCCTGTAGCTCGTGGTCTTTCATCTAATAGTGTTATGAGTATTTTACAAACAAGAAGACACATTTTTAGAGCTCTTCAAAATTATGTTCGGGCAAAGGCACCTAATGATGAAGATAGAATTGGAGATTTAACTTTTTTTGTTTTGTCTCCTTTACAGGTGATTTTTATGGGGGTATTGGGGGATAAGTTTTCTCTAAGGACGATGCTAATCTTTTATTGAAATTCCCTGAAGCTTAAAAAAGAAAAAAATCGTTTTTAAGGTTGAGTTATTCTAAGATAAGTTATATGTACCTATGTGCATGCTAAACGGGAAACAAGTAAATTTTCATAGTTTCACTGAATTTCACTCAACTTACTGATTTCGATTTTAAACACACAAACGCCCTTGGGATTACAAATTTCGTTTAAAGATGAGGGATATCTTAAAGAAGTGTACTAATTTAAGAGATACTTTACTAAGATTTCGTTTAGTATTTTATTCTTTTCTTTTATCTAAATTTTATTTTATATAGTCATTAGCAAAAGCAGTGTCAGAAGATGTTTTGGTTAGCAAAATAACAGGAATTGCTAGGTTGGACCAATTAATGGAGGAATTAATGCTTGAAGGTTGGGGAGGTTCTAAATATTTTTTAGTTTATTTCTTTTATTTTAAATTAATTTATTTTTGAAGATCTTGATCTGAAAGAAATGTCTATGGGAAATGACTCAAATCCAGTTGATGAAGCTAGTACCTCAACATCCCAACAACAACAAGGGGGAGATCATTCTATTCCAATTCAAGGACATGTCGATTCTTCTTCTAATAATACAAGTGATTAAAAAATGAAAATAAATTATTAAATTTTTTTTGTCAGTTTATGCAAGCAACCATCCACAATCAATGAGTAGCCAATGGAGTGCAACAGCAGGGCCTGTCCAGCCCAATTCCCCAATTTCCAAACAACGTGGACGAAATGTCTCCTCGGCTTCTGATTCTTCCCAAGCAACTTCCTCTTCCGGTTCTCCATCTCAAACATTTTTACAGCCAGTTCCAAGTACTCCTTCACCTTATTCTAGTGGAATAATAACAGCAACTGGAGGAGGAGGAACTGTTCCTATTTCTCCTGTTAGTGAATCTGAATTTTCTTCTTCTGCTCTTTCTAGTTATGTTTTTGGAAATTCTCTTTACGGGTAAATTTTATAATTTAAGAAATGTTTTTGTACTCTTTAGATATATAAGCATCCTGTCCAAGATAAATCCAGAAAAACTAATTTTTGATGAATGATAGATATTAGAATAAAGTTTAAAAGGTCCCCTTATCTTTACAAAACTTCGCCACAAATAATACATTTCTCAAATCTTTCTTAAATCAAGCAAGTATTCCAATAATTATAGTAATATCCAACCTCCATTTGCCTGGCATTCCCCATCAAATACAGGCATTCAATCTAACAATGATGTTTGTTTTTCATCAAATCCAACAACCTCAACAAAATTAATTTCTCAACAACAACAAACCTCTCCAAACAATATTTTAACTTCAATTAATCCCCCGCCAATTTATAATAATTCTAATAATATACAAGAATCATCACAACATTATTATACTAGAAATCAAAATAATAATCAACAAGAAGAAAGAAGGGGAGGAGAAATAAATTCAATAAATCAACCAAATAATTGTGCTTGGGGTGTTGCGAATAAACAAATGCAACATCATTTTGTACCCACACCGTCCACACCTGTACCAGCAATTTATAGTGGAACAAGTCCGTCACCTCCACAACGTTTTGGAGTTGGTGGTGTTGGAGGGGGAGGAAGATAAAATTATATATAAATATATATTTTTGTTTGTATTTTTTTAAAGTTTAAAAAAATTAAAAAAATATTTATGCATTATAAAATTAAAATTTTTGTTAATTGTATATTTATTTTAATGTCCATAGTTTAAGTTGAGAAAATATCAGATTAAAAAAATTTTCTAAGAAACTAATTTTTCGAAAGTTAGCTTTTTCTCATTTCTACTAGTGCACTAGTAGATAATAATTAATTTTAGTTTGTGGACTAAATATTTAAATTATGTAAATTAATTATTTTTGAATTGTTTAACCTTCGGGGGTCTCTTTCAAAAAAAAATGAAAATTAAATATGGACATCAAGACTATCCTATATAATTAACAATTTTTGACTTATATTTTGCATATTAATTTGTAAATTAATTAAACAATTATTTTTGTTTAATTAAAAAATTATCATAAAATGTACATTATTTTTTCACAGAATTATTTTGCTCAAACTATTTAACCAATGAATCATTTCTTTCCAATTATTTTTATTTTAGTTGATAGAAAATTAATTAAAATTATATAAATTTAATTTTTCATTATTTACTCCCTACGTAAATCTGTCAGGGTCACATTAATGCTTGCTAATTAGCCTTGTATATATTAATCCATTTATCATTTAAATGTGTACCTCTCTCCAATTCAAATTTTCTGAGATAACGATTGTTTTTAAATAAAATTATATATTTTTTACAAAATAACTTTAAAATTATCAAGATTATATTAAAAAGCATTTTTCACCGGAGAGAATTTATACTCAACAGTTTTTACTATCCTAAACCCGATCCTAAATGATCAGCTCAAAGGCAGAAAGAAACCAATTTTACGGCTGTAATATTTTGTAGAATGATCAGATTAGTCTACTTATCACAGTCCCAACAATGGGGAAAAAGTTGTTCTAAAGAATATTTTGGGCTAACTAATATGTAGAACACCACATGTTTTGCAAGATGGTGTTAAAATCCTTTCCTTTTACATATCTGCTTTCTTTTATTAATTAGAGATGCCAAATCCAGCTATGTAATTCCGGCCTAACCTTGAATTTTCTACTCACAAAAAACTGACGGGATCTGGTTCGGCTTTAGTTTCAGAACCCGGAGGTGTGAGTATATAACGGGAAGGACATATCGGGATTACAGTTAGAAAAATAAACTCTTGCGTTTCCGAGCTACGGTTTCTGCGCCACAACTGTCGCACCAAACCGGTTTCTTAGCTGGCCCGCGCCAAATCGTCCCGGAACACGGTAGGGACCATTGAGTCCAGCCGATTGAGTCCCGGGTCCATATTTTGCTGAGATGAACTGATCAAATCAATCTAGTTTGCGAAAATAATCCTTACTTTCTAGGGCTTTTGATAAAATTGCGAAATAAAAATTAAATCCTTACTAGTCATGTGCCGTAGTTGCACCATATTTTCTTGTTCCGTATAATCTTACCTAACAATTAAAACATTTCTTATTTTTTTAGAATCCAATGATGATTTCACGACATAATTCTACAGAGTCATTTGATTCCTGTCATTCTAGTCCTTCACTTCACGAACAACGATCAGTTACATCATCAAAAAGTCGTCGGAGTATAGAAGATCAACATGTTTTGGTTGTTAAAAATCTGAAGGGAAAAGGAAGGGTTATTCTGCTTCGAGATGTTTGTTGTTTTTAATAATTTAGTTTTGAGAGGGATTAGTGGCCAATTTTGAGTCTGTTCCATAAAATTCACGTTTTATTATTAAACAGATTTTTAATTTTTTACAATTTTTGATTCTTTACTTATTATAATTTCTTTTTTTTCAGCTTTTTTATGTCTTTAACATCAATGCGAAGGCAGACGGTGATAAAGCAGATAATATTGACAATGTTGTTGACATCCATTTTGTTGGTGACTGTGCTCTTATAAGGGTTTATTTTTTAAATTTTTATTACATTTATGTTTTGAATTCTTTAGATGTTATCGAAGGATGCTGCTTGCCGTGCCAAATCAGCGTTAGACGAAAGTTGGCTTTTTGACAAGCTTATTAAAGTTGACTGGGCCTCTATTCCACAAATCCATCAAATGCAAACTCTCGGTGCGAACAAGCCGCCGCTTGCGGTGGGATTTCGGCGAAGGGATGATCAATCAAAAAGACGGCAAAGACAATCAGCAAATGGTCCTCCTAATTCTTACGTTGGAGGTAATTTTGACAGTTCTGGAGATATTGATGATATTCAGGTAATAATTTTGACGAATATCTTAAGACTAGAGACTCATTTGATTTAAAATTTTTAGGCACAAATTGCTTATTATGGGACTAATTTGCCTTCAAAAAGGACTCGTTTCTTACGTCCTGGGACTGGTCTAAACGAAGTTCAAAATCTTAGGTAATTTAAAAGTATTTTCTTTTTACTTTTTTTGTTTTATTTAAAAGTTATGTTCGTCATCATTCTGACAATAAGAACAAAAAGGAAGACAAAGAAGGGGGAAGCAATTCAATCATCAATCAACAACATTCTCCATTACATAAACGCTATATTAATTCTGCCTGCACAAGAACAGTTACTAGAGAACGCTTGCCTCCTTCGCCTGTTTTGTATGTCGAAGGACTTGAATATTCTGGAGATTGGACCAACAATATTTTGGCTCGCACTGACGTATGTCAAGTAAATTTTACTTTTAGTAAAATTTCTTAATCTAAAAGGAATTAATTTTTAAGTAGTATTTTCTTGTTAATTTTGGGGGTTTTGAATTTTAATTTTTAGAATTAGGAATTTTTTAGTGATGTTTATTTTATCCTTTTAACAATAATAAAAGTATTATCTGAAAATTTAACAAGAATTTACTAGACTGGGAGGTCCCCGGCCAGGATTTTTTCGGGGGGGGGGGGGCAAGGGGGGACCCCCTGGCTACGGGCCTGGACTGGGTTTAACTTGGTCTTAAATTTGCGAAGACGGGAGTCTGAAAGCTAGAGGCCGAAAAAGAATCGGGGGAGACATGCGCTAAATAAAACGGGATCTGGAGGAGCGTAAACCTGAATCCTTTTAAATTCCACTTTATTTTTTGTGGAGAATATTTATTTTATTTTTTTAAATTTTATCTTTTCTTCAAAATTAATTTTTTCTAGTTAATAACCATATTTACTTTCTGTGGAGTAGTTAAGGACATTTATGTTGGTTATTGCAAACAAGATAATATTGTTGAAAAATGTTATGGATCTTGTAAGCATATGGCTTTAGTTCAGATGGAAACTGTTGATCAGGCTACTCGAGGTTTTTTTTTAAATTTTTAAATTTTTTTTTTAAATTTTTAAATTTAAAAATTTAAATTTTATTTTTTACAGCAATTAATGAATTTGACCATACTTGGCAAATGGGACGTTTTATCAATGTTAATTAATTAAAAAATAATTTTAAACATAATTTTTTTTTGTTAGGTTACTTATTCTCACTATCAATGTATTGAACATGATCGAAATAATCGTCGTGATCGTTACTCACACAAACGTTTTGTTCACAGTTAAAAAGAAAAGGTGGATTTTATCTTAATTGGCATTTAAAGTATTTTTGTTTTTAATTTCGCTTTAAACAAATATTTTCTAAAAATTTATCTATTAACATTTTGTTCTCGAAAGAGAAGTTTATTTTGACTTTATTTTTTAAGTTTTTTGTTTAAATTAAGGTTGCATAAATATTTTAAATGAAAAGACTTTTTTTTGTTAAATATTCTGAAATGTTTTTGGTAGAGAAATAATATTTTGAAGAAAATTTAAAAATTCTTTTTATTAAAGATTTTTATTGGAATATTTTAAAAACTAAATATGTAAGTAATACTAAAAATAAATTCATTTGTTTATCCCTTTATTTGTTTCTCGTTAATCCAATCCATTGATTACTTGGATGTCTTGAATTTCCAGCTGATGTGTTGATTGGTGTAAATACACTATTAGAGCGCAAACCAGATAAATCGCTTAATCTAGGTCGAAGTTCTGCCTTAAAAACAATTTTTTAAAAATATTTTTAAAGCTCTCTTCTCTCAGAACTTTCGACTTACCCTTTTATGTTTACTTCTAAATTTAATTACTTCACCAGGTCTATGCCAATCACTATCCAAAAGTGTTGGTTCTTCATTATACTTCCATTGTTCTTTATCCCTTTCTCGTTTATGTTGTCTAGTATGCCAACCAATTCCTAGTATTCTGGCAACTGCCAAAAACATCCCTCCACCTCTTTTTTTATTATTAGAATTTTTTTGGTTAGAATTATTAATTTTTGAAGCTTCCTTCTCATCCAACATCCTTTTGGATACATCTATGATCTCAGATTGATCATGTCCCACTGTTTCAAAACACATTTCTTGTGCACAATGCAATGTTTCCCTAAGCTTTAAGAGGGTGATTTTATTTTGGTTAGATTGAATGGGGGAGGGTGTTTACTAATTTTTGGTTTAAGTCTACACATGTAAACTCCCTGTATCCTAAACCCCAGAGGGTAAAATAGAAGCAGGCCAATGTACCGCGAGCCCAATGTACCTCCGAGCTATAACTTTGTTCGAAATTATCGAATCCGGGACGCCCTGGTATGGCCGATGCGCCTCGACGAGCAAAATCGAACAATACGAGGGCGTCCCTGCTTCGATAATTTTGAATGAAGTTATAGCTTGGGGTACATCGGGGTGTACCCGGGTAAAATTCCCCAGATTGGAGAGAGAGAGGGCAGGTTTGTTTCGAGAAATTTCTCCCAAAAATATAATTTTTCACCTGAATCTGTTCAATACTATCATCACTTTCTTTTATTTTTTCTGATTTAAAATCTCCTAAAGAATTCCAATACTTTCCTTCTCGAATATTATTTTCTTCTAATAAAAAAGATTCTTTTAATTTTTCTTCATTCTTAGAAAATTTTCCTCGCAGAGAACCTCCTTTTTTAGCACCTTTTGTTTTATTTTCTTCATTTTTTCTATTTTTAAATTTTTCTTTTTCTTCATTTCCTTTATATTCTCTACTTAAAAATACTTGTAATTCTTCCCCTTCTTCTTTACACAAAAGGCTTAAATTTCGTGTCCATTTTCGACGTTGAGCGATAAGAAGCATTTGCCTTTCTCCAACTGACGATGAATTCATCTGTTAACTCAAAATTTGTGAAATATTATTTTTAACTGACAATAAATGATTTTTGTTTCCTTGTTAGGCTGATTCAGATATTTAAAAAGAAGGGTTTAGGTCCTGTGTTTGGAAGTTCATACTTAGATTAGTACTTCACCGTTAAGGACTTGAAAAATAGTCGACAAGTTTTGACCGTAATAAATCAAGATACCCATAATTAACCAACCGGTATATCCTTTTCATATTTTATTTTTTCTGTTTCTTCTGTTGTATTAGCACTTCCAATGGGTGGAGAATCGTTTTCCGAGAACATAGTGCTAAGAACAATACTTTTTTTCTTTGGAGGATTTAAAACAGTTGAACAATCATCCTCTCGAACTTAAATTATTTAGTAAATCAATTTCATCCTTTCTAATACACCAATCTCTATCCTATCCCCATCATTTATTTTCACATATCCCAGGCTATTCTCGATTCATTTTGAAAGCTGTGATGAAGGATTAGAGATGTGATAGGATAGAGATTTTCTTGCTATATTCAAAGAAAAACCAATAGTTGCAGCTTTAAATGATCCAATAGATCTAGCAGAACGATTGCTGTGTGTTCCACCACCTCCCCCAACAACGTTCTGCGCAAAATTAGAACTACTTCCACTTCCATTATAACGACGAGGCCTACTAACACCTAAACAACAGGCTAGCCGGCGAAATTCTTTCATTCGGAAATAACAAAGTGGTTGGCATACAGAATGAACACCAATTAGTATCTAAAATTATATTTTTAATTCATGTAATTTAAACGTTAGTCTTGATTCTTCTACAGATTTACTCAATCCGACGAATAAGGTCCACCCTCCGGTAATCATTCTCCGCTCTTTTTCCCTAAAGTCTTTGTCCTTCTCTTGGTTTCCCCTACTCCAAATTTTTGTCTCTTTAGAGTAGATTAATCCCTACCAGAAACCAAAAAACTTTGTGACAAAACAACAAGTATCTAACATTCATTTTCTATCAACCTCATTCTTCCTAAATATTACTACTTACTTGAAGCCCCCAACGTATTAAAGTACTCATTTGAGATGTTGCAAGTAAATTATTTAAATGTAAAAGTGCCACCATTTGTATACCCGAATATGGAAAAAGAAAAAGAACATCAACAAATAAAACAGTCCCAATAACAATTAAATATTTATGCCTTGACATTAAATGACTTTTCCATTTCCTATGTGAATTACAACGACGGCTACTATAGAAATAAAGTTAAACTATATCCCAAAAATCTAAAATACCTTTGTTCTATATTATTGTTGTTTAAAGTACAATAATGGCATTGTCCACACCCTCCCCCATCTCCCTGTTCAGCAGCAACACAACTACCTATACTTTGTGGACTTCCTGCTGATGAAATTGTACTAAACTTTTTTCTATTTTGATTATATTGTTCTAATAATAATTGTTGTTTTTGTTGTTCTAATTTCCGAATTTGTGATGTTGCATGATTGGAAGGGGAAAATGAAGGTTGTAGATTAGGACTTGTATTGTTAGATTTTAATTGATGTCGATGGTTATGGTGCATTGACCTTTTTAAGATAGAAAATAATGTATAATTATGAGTATTTTTCCTCATGAAAGTTAATTTTCAGGACGCAGTCTTCGCAGATGATCTCCGCAGCCCCTTCCCCTACAACGTATTTTCTGCAGGGTAAGCCTATCTCCTGAGTCCCACCCTTTTAACAACCATCACCCACAAAATTTTTTCCTTTCCCTATAAACCTCTAAAAATCACCTTTTATGGTAAATTGAACTTCCTCGAACCAAATTTCGACCATTATTGGAAGAAAGAGCAACAGTTTCTTCCTCTCGACTTTCCCCAACATTTTTTAAAATGCGTCGAGAACCAACACCTCCACATTTTTGGAATTGACGGATTGTTCGAAGAATTTTCCCGTAGCAAATAAGAACAGTAAACAAACAAACATAGCAAAGTACAAAAATCATTAGCATCTAAAAATTGAAGAGATTCTATTTTTAATTTTATTTTTTGATCTTTTCAGTGATAAATGCTTCGAGAATGACCTTTTTTCCATATCAAATACTCAATCCTTTTAATTCCCAATAAGTTTCTCTAAAATCCCCTTCTATATTTTTATTTTTACCCGTTACTTTTTATAAAAATTTTATTACCTAATTGCGCACTTAGTATAATAATCTATGTGAGTTATATGTACCAGTTATACCCAGAAGCGATAACAAAAAGTGGCTTTATAACTAAAGCCAAGTAAATACTTATAGACTATAATCTTCTATTCTTTAAAATTTATTTTAATAAAACATACTATATTTTTCCACTCTAATCATTACTAGACAGTCCCCCAGCTTGTCTTCTAGTAAAATCTTTTTGATGAACAAATAAAGAAGAAGATATTGTTTGATTATTTAAAATAAATTCTTTCTCATTTCCTTCTTCCTCAAATTTTTCTTGTAAAATACTTTCTTTTCTAACCATCAAAGAATGAGCAGAATCAAAAAAATTAGAAAATATAGATCCAATACCAAAAAGTAAACTTATTAACCAACTAAAAAATTAAAAAAATCTTTTAAAAGAAATATTTTTTACCAAAATGCAAGAATAAATAAAACAATTCGTCTTCTGAAATATCTTCTATAATGCAATGGATATTTAATTACAATAAATTCATTTGTTGTAAAAACAAGTAAATTAAATATTGTTAATAAATTACATGAACGTAATATTACTAATGTTACTTGATTTATCTGCAAAAATAATTTTTTAAGAAAGATTTTTTATAAATTATATCATCTTTATGCTTTTCTCCTTTTATTTATTTTAAATAATTATGTAAGGAATAGAATCTCAATAATATTTTTACAATAATATTTTGTCTGAAAATTTCGGTTCGGAAGAATTTACTGAAATCTACAACCATAGCAAAGAGAGAAGCCTCAGATTTTGAGATTTCTGAACTTGATTTCTGAGTAAATTCTTCCGAACCGAAATTTTAACTTGCTCTCGCTAGGATTTTTTTCTAAGTTTTTACTTTTATTTAATTTATCCTTATTTAAATTCCTTAAAATATTTAAAATTAAAATATATATCCAACTTTTAATGCAGTAAGTCTGTCTTGTATAGATCTCATTGTATGTACTAATAAATGTGGCATTCCCCAAGCAATTAAACATCCACCACGAATTAAATCAACAATAGCACAATGAAGTACCATAACATAAAAAACATTAACTAAAACTCTTCGACGATTTCGAATTAATGCAATAATCACAAAAGCATTTAGAAGAATACAAAGAACACCTAAAACATCACAGAGTAATATGGCTGCCATTTTTGCCTGTTAAAATTATTTATTTATTGTTAGTTATAAGATTTGGGAAGTAACTTTTTAAATTTTAGCGTAAAAAAAGTAAAACTTGAGTAAATTTCTATTAAATCCCCCTCATAATGCTCCTTCATTTTTAAGCAAGGAATTAAAGTAGGTATATTTTTTAAAATTAATGATAAACTGTGGAGTTTCTGATACATAGTGAAATAGGATTTAGTAGAAATTCACCGTCTTCAATGATAATTTCTAAAATATTAAAAATAATTTAACAAACAACAAACATCGTTAGAATAAACCCTTGGAAGAAAAATAGAGGAAGAAGATTGCCAGTCTTCTTCCCTTCCTTCAATCTCTCCAAATTCTTCATTAACAACTTCATCATTCCATTCCTCTTTAATCTTTTGAGGATTTATTTGGAGAAAAATAGTCATTAAAAATAAATATATATTAAAATCTGAAGATAATTTAAAAAATTAAATTTATTCGATAATCCTTGTTGGCCAAGAAAACAATAATTACTCCTAAATTATTCTTAGGAGGTTTAACATATTTGATATAATTATAAGAGTGAACTTGAAAAGATTCGTCAAGCAAATCTGTAAAGAATCCCGAGACAGAAATCCCGGTTCAATACCAATCCAATTTTGTGGGATTTGTGGTGGGTATCTAGAGTAAACTCAGTTGGAATTTCAATAATCCGAGCTCCGAATTTCAGAGGGAATATAACATATAATATTCTTTTTCTTAAATATTTTAAAAGAAAATAAAGAGAAGAAGGTAATTTATTTAAAAAAATAATTTCCAAAGAATTGTCTGTAAAAATTAACATCAATAATATTCAGTTTATATATTATTTTTGGCATTTTTAAAAAAAGAAAATTTTAATAAATATTTAATAAATAATATAAAGCTGAGTTGATTAAATATGAAACTTTTCGACTAAAAAAAGAAAATTGAAATAGACAGAAATGAGAAAAATGGAAAGAGATGAGGGGCACAAACACCTCTCTACCTCGGTTACTTAAATTTTGTTTACTTTTTATTTTACAGATTTTTTTAAATTAAAAAGTACATATATTTTTTTATTATGCTTTTTATTAAATTAAATTTAAAAAAAAAGAAGAAAAAATATTTGGGTTTGTTTTGATGTTTAGGTTCCACTATTCCTAGCTAGGATTAAAGGAATAATAACAGTAACTGGAATAATTTCTGTATAAAAATCTTTGAAACTTTTTAGACAGAATTTTAGAGAAAATGGCGAATCACGCCTTTATAAAAATTTCAGAGTTTTTGATATATAAAAGGGAATTTCTAGGAGTTTCAATCATTTCCATAAATTACTTTCGGGGCTTCTACATATTATCCAATGTTAAACTTGTAGTTTTAAACAAAATATTTATTAAATAACTCCCAAAAAACAACAAATTCAGTAAATAAATAAAAGAAAAAAATATCTAAAAAAATAACACACAAAAATTGAGTTGGAAATTACTTTAAAAAGAAAGAAATACTTGAAAGAATGCTTTAAATTGGATTTATACGAGCGCAAAAAATAGCAGCAATAAAAAAGGAAAAAATAAAAGAGAAAATTATTTTTTGAAGTTTTATTTAATATTAAAATTAAGAGAAATTAAATAATCTTTTAAACTTAATTTAAATTTTAAATGGATGGAATATAGAAGAAATAAAGAAATATTTGTCAAGAATGAGATATTATTTAATTTTTAATTGAGATTTTATAAAATTTAGGTTTTAAAATTTTGATTCACCTCTAAGGTTATCATTTAATCTCAATAGTAATTTGGATCTTAATTAGAAAAAATTTTAATATAATTTCAAAATCAGTAAGTAAACAGAAAAGCTAAGTAAAATTCTTTAAAAATAACAACTACCTAACTATTAAATATAATCACAGACTTTTATTTATCCAAAATTTAAATAATATTTTTGTAAAAATAAACTAAAATCTATTTAAGTAATAATTTCAATTGCTCGACTATTTCCCCATTAAAATACTTTAAATGATTAAACAAAAAAATATTTTGTTTCAAAATTTCATAAAATAATAATTAAACAAAAAGCATTCAAAAACAACATTTTATTTATTTTATTTTTTATTAAAAATAAATAAAATGCCGAAATTCAATCGTTTATTCTCCTTTTTAAAACAATTTATTGAATATATGTACATATAAGGTTTTTAAAATTTTGTATAAAGGGAGAGGTTATTCTTCTAAAACACAAATTTATATACATATATTTACGTAATCTTTTTAAATTTAATTTTATTTAATTTTTGTAGAAAAAGGAAATTGAAATAAATAAAAAATGTTTTTTGGATTTTAATATTAAATAAAATATAAAAATAAATTTATTTTGGGGAGAAATATGATAAGAGATATTTCCTTTTTGATATCCAAAAATAAATAAATATTTATTTAATTAATTAACCAAACCCTTTTTAAGTCAGAATAGGTATTTGCAATAAATATTTGAATATTATTGACATTAATTGCAGAGAAAATATAATAAAAAACAATATATAAAAATTTTTCTATAAAAGTAGCAGCTAAATCACGTTAGTTTTGCCCTTTGGAGACTTGGATGGGATAATAACTGTAAAGGGATTATATCCGGTTTATTTGAATATACAATGATAGGGACGACTAAAACGTGCAAATGTATGTTTCGTCTACAATTATGATTGAGGTTTCTAGCGCTTTCTTGAGCGTATAACCAACCCCAAGTAAAACAACCCCACATATAATGAAAATTAAACTATAATCATTTTCTTATCTAATATTTATATCTAAAAATTTCTAAAAATAAAACAGAAAATAAATATAAAACAAAAATCTATTTAAAATTCAGTAGCTAATCCACCCCCAGGCAATATTCTAGCTTTTGGTATTGTTAAAGTTCCATTTCCATACATACTAACTGGTGGAGGTAAAGGAAATTCAAAATCATCTGAATTATTTGATTTCCATCTAAAAATATTTTAATTAAGTAAAAATATATTTCTAAGAAGAAATTAAAAAATACTTAAACTATCTGACTATAAAATTTAAATAAATAATTTGGATGGGAATATATTTATTTAAATTGTTTATTAATTAATGATTTAAAAATAAACATTTCTAAAAAGCGAAAACTTTGTTTTAGTTGAATATTTTAATTTTTAATTAATTTGTAGCTAAAAGTGTATTAATATTAAAGAAGGTTAAATGGCTCTTATAATGCTTATCTATATTTGAGATAAAAATTTCAGATAAACGAGATGTGATTTTTAAAAACTTTAGTCATCCCCGTCAATTTTCTATCTTGTGCTATGTATCATTACAACCATCAGTACTTTAAAATAAACTCCAAAAACTACCTCAATTGTTGTTTTAGCATCCCAAAAGGAATATAAGAATTTCTTTCATCCATTAAATATTCATTATTTAAATAATTATTTTTATTTTTTTCTAAGAAAATTGAAGAAATTTTGTAATTATTTTGTTTTTTTAAATAATTTTTATTTCTTTTTGAAGATTTCTGTTGACATTTTTTAATAAATTTAATTAAAATTAAAAATAAATAAATTAATGGTAATAATAAAGCTAAAATAATTATTAAAATAAAAATTAATAAATTTAAATTTGTAAATAATTTTGTAGAATTAATTAAAGCATTGTTTGAAGAGGAAGAAGAAGGAAGAATAAAAGAATTATTAATATCAAATGACTAAAATAAAAAAATATTTTTAATTTTAAGAAAAAATAAGGAAAAAATTCTTGGGTTGATAGGCCAACTAAATTAAATGATTTTGAATAGAGTTCCAGTCCTAGCCTTCTATTTTTAGCTTGAATTAAATTTTTCCTATATTAATCCTCTTTTTGCCTCCATTTTATTTAAGCATTCCATAAAATGTTCGTCCCTAATTTAATATCTATCCTAAGGAAAATATACCTTAAACAATAAACAAACCCTAAGGAAAATTTATATCTACCGGGAAAAATATTAAAATTTTTTGAGAAAAGATTTGGCAAAAAAATTTACAAATAAATTAAACGAGTTTATTTTTTCTAAAAATATATTATCAGACAACCCAATAAATATTTCTTTCCAAAAAATAAAACAATTGTATTTTCTCCCCCAATTATTAAAAATACATATTTAATTTTCCTTACTTTTTCTTCAAATCCAATAATTCCAAATTTTTTTTTTTTTTTTCTTTATCGAACACAAATAAATAAATGTGAAACAATAAAATAAAACTCCTGGATCCAAAAGGATCACTTATGGAGAGGTAACTTACAAGAAAAATCAAATACAATTTTACAGTTAAAAAAAATGTTAAATTTAGAAAAAAAATATATATAAATGGACTCCACAGAAAAAAAAATATGTAAATTAAATAAATAAAGGCGAATATCGAAAAAATATATATATAGGTATAATTTAAGTAAAAAAATATTTGTACCAAAATTAATTTTTTTTAAAGATAAGTATGTTAAAAAAGAAAGTGAACATTTAGGCAAGGATTTTGTTTTTATTACACTCCATTAATCCATTACTCATAAATTAGGATCTTCTGTGATTAATATATTGTCTAAAAATTTTTTAAATTGAGGAATAGTACTAATCTTTTCAATTTCATTTTTTGGAAGTTTATTCCACCTATCTGTGACTCTATGTGAAAAGAAATGGTTATTCTTAGTTTGTTTTTTAAATATTTGATATCTATGCAATCGCAGATTATTTCTATTTGGTTTAGAGAACATTTGTTCTGGTTTTATTTTATAGAAACCATTTATTATTTTGAAGGTTGTCATAAGATCTGTTCTTATGCGACGGATTTTAGTTGGAGGGAGTTTACATCTTTTTAGTCTTTCGGTATATCCTATTTTTTGGTATTTGAATTTATATCTTAAAATTTTCCTTGTAAAGCTTCGTTGTGGTCTTTCTAATTGCTTGTTAAGATATTCTAGTTTTGGGCTAAAACTTTCAGTGGAATACTCCATAATTGGCCTTACGTATGTTTTAAATGCCTTTACATAAGTATCTATTGGTAATGTTTTAGGTAATATTCTTAGAATATTATTTAGCCTTATAAATGAGGATTTAGTGATTTTTGCTACATGTTGGTCAAATTTAAGTTTGTTATCTATGTATATACCTAAGTCTCTTATGTTATTAACTTCTTCGATTTTGTCACCGTTAATCTCATAGTTATACTTAATTTTGTTGTATATTTTTAAAACCTTAACCTTTGAGATTGAGAAGTCCAGTCTATTATTTTTTGCCCAGCTATATGCACTGTTTATGGCTCCTTGGAGCTCTATACAATCTTTTTCTGTTTTAATTTCCGAATAGAGCTTAAAGTCATCTGCGTATAATTTTACTTTTATGTTTTTTGGGATATGTTCGGGTAAGTCATTTATATATATCAGGAACAGCAATGGTCCTAATACAGTCCCTTGGGGAACACCTGTTTTTGGCAGAAATGGTTCAGAGTAATGATCACCTATTTTTACGATATGAGATCGATTTGAGAGAAAATTTGCTATCCATCTAATTGTTAAGCTATCTATTTTTATTTCTTGTAATTTTCTTATAAGTATTTGATGATCTACCTTATCAAAGGCTTTCTCAAAGTCAAAATATATGACGTCCGTACCTATCTTCCTATCAAGTGAATTATACCAGTCTTGCATAGATGATAAAATTTGAAGTGTACAAGAGCTTTTAGGTAAAAATCCAAATTGCTCTTCAGCAATCAATTTATGTTTATTAAGGTGTTCTAATATGTTATTTGATATTATGCGCTCAAAAACTCTACAAGTCGGGGATGTTAATGCAATTGGTCTGTAATTTTTTGGGTCGTTTACTGAACACTTATTTTTGAATATCGGCAGAATGTGAGCTGTTTTCCATAATTCAGGGACTATTCCTGTTTTTAATGTATTTTCATATAAAATTGAGAGAGGAAGAGCTAAGGGGTAGCACATTTTTTTAGAAAATATTGATTGATATTCTCAGGACTATGGGATAATTTATTTGGGAGCTTTTTCAGTAGTTTTTCTATTATATAAGGTTCGAAAATGATTTCTTCCTGATATCCATCCTTAACTTCGAAGCTTGCTTGTATATTGTTTTTACCTCCGCTAACTATTTCTTCAAAAATATTTTTAAATTTATTTGCTTTGTCTGTGTCTAATACTATGGGGTCGCCTTCCTCAGATTCGTTAAGTATAGGTATACCAGAGAATTTAAATCGATTTCTCTTCATTAATTTATGTATTTCCCCTATATGCCCAGATCCTATTTTTTTCGATAGATAATTATTTTTATATTTTTCTATTTGTAATTTACATTTAATTTCAAAATTTTTATAATTATCTTTACTAATTTCCCCTAATTTTAGCTTTTTCCATGCATCAGCTTTTTGTTTGATTATTTCCCTAATTTCTTTAGGATATTTCATAGGTGTTTTTTCACCAAACTTTTTAAATGGAATGAATTTTTGAATTGCTTGGGTTATTATGGAATTTAGTATTTCGGCCATTTCAGAGGGATTCTTGTTCTTAAATATATTGTACCAATCATATTGGGCTAAATACCAATTTATTAGTTTATATTTTCCTTTCTTAAATAATAGTACCTTTCTTTTTTCTTTAGAGTTTACTTTTTTGACCGGGAAAACTACTTCAAATACTATAGGTTTGTGGTCACTCAAAACCAAATCATCTATAATTTTGTATTTTTCTATTAATTGCTTATTTTGTAAAATAAGGTCTAGTATATGGGAAGTATTATACATGGTTGCCTCTTTTATTATTTGATTTAAATTTAGCTTATTTATGGTATTGTAGAAGTATAAGTTCTGATTATCTTTCGGAAGTGTAAACTCAAGCCAATTTATCTTTGGATAGTTTAAGTCCCCTAATATAATATTTGAGAGATCATTTTTGTATTTTTTCTTTATTAATCCCCAAAATTTTTTATCATCGACTAATTTTGTATTCGGAGGTCTATATACTAAATGGAATCTAATTCTTTTAAATTCAGAATAAATATCGAAGGTAAGTAGTTCATGATTGTATTCGGATATTGAAAGTGTCGGAATATTAATAAGCTTTATTTCCTTTTTATAAACTACACCTACGCCCCCGCCTCTTTTTTTTAATCTATCTACTCTAAGAAAGTCATAACTATCAGAAATGAGAAGGGATTCGTTCGAAGTATTTTCATTTAGCCAGGTCTCACATAAGAAAGCTATATGAATATTATTTTTAATTAAATAATTTTCTAACTCAAATAATTTATTTGCGGTCTTTTCTGAATTAATGGAGCGTATATTTAGGAGTAAGCAATTTAAATTTTTTAATTTTCTGTTACTTTCATAAGTATTTTTCTGTGAGGTCCCTATATCCTAGTCAATGTTCACTTGCTTTTTAAAAAAATTTTAAGGTTACGATAACAAGCGGTGCCTTTTCCATGTTTTTCATTAATTTCCTTGACCTGCTTTTTCAGGTAGTTTTGCAATTGTAGTTCGGGTGGAGTTAAGTCCCTTCTTGCGAAGGGGCTATATCCTCCTAAAGTTGGTTGATGTAGTGTTCGATATTGATTAATAAATGTTTGAGCAGCAGACGGCGTTGTAAATTTGACTTTAATTATGCGGTGATAATTGTTTTGTTTTTTGATTCCATGCCTTTTTACTTCAAAATTTTTGGGATCCTTAAAATTTTTGTTGTTTACTACTTCCTGAACATTTTTCTCTATATTCTTTATGTCTTCTTGTTCATTTTCCATTTCTGGAAATCTTTCTATAACAGCATAATAGCTCTTCTTTTCATAAAGTTCTTTCAGTTTTTCATCAAATTTTGGTTGTTGCAGCTGTTCAATTGTAGATATAGCTTGTCGGATCTTTGGTGGCAATAAATTGGGAGGGCACCCCCATTGGGATGTTGTTTGTTGTGGTTCTGTAGAAAATTTTTTGCTGAAATTCTGATTTGTTTGTTGAAATTGTTCAAATAATGTTTTTATTGTTGTTTCAATAATTGGTGTTAAAAGCTGTACAACATTAAAAGAGATTTGTTCGATTTGTGAAGCTGATAAAACCGGGGTTTTATCACTTTCACTATCCATACTAATCGATGATGAGCATGGTCTTTTTGCATTTCCCATGACGATTATTTTTGAATATTTAAAGAGGAATGAATATTTAAAGAGGAATGAATGAGGAATGAATATTTAAAGAGGAATGAATGAATATTTAAAGAGGTAATAAATTTAAATTTGTAAATAATTTTGTAGAATTAATTAAAGCATTGTTTGAAGAGGAAGAAGAAGGAAGAATAAAAGAATTATTAATATCAAATGACTAAAATAAAAAAATATTTTTAATTTTAAGAAAAAATAAGGAAAAAATTCTTGGGTTGATAGGCCAACTAAATTAAATGATTTTGAATAGAGTTCCAGTCCTAGCCTTCTATTTTTAGCTTGAATTAAATTTTTCCTATATTAATCCTCTTTTTGCCTCCATTTTATTTAAGCATTCCATAAAATGTTCGTCCCTAATTTAATATCTATCCTAAGGAAAATATACCTTAAACAATAAACAAACCCTAAGGAAAATTTATATCTACCGGGAAAAATATTAAAATTTTTTGAGAAAAGATTTGGCAAAAAAATTTACAAATAAATTAAACGAGTTTATTTTTTCTAAAAATATATTATCAGACAACCCAATAAATATTTCTTTCCAAAAAATAAAACAATTGTATTTTCTCCCCCAATTATTAAAAATACATATTTAATTTTCCTTACTTTTTCTTCAAATCCAATAATTCCAAACTTTACTTTTAATTTATTTCTTGTATTATTTAATTTAAAAATATTTTTAATTATTTGTAATCCAATAAAAGAATTAATTGGCTGGAATAAATTATCCAAAAAATAAATATTTAATATTGAACAATTTTCTCTTCCACATTGAAATAAACGATGAATTGGTATATATTTTATATTTAAATAAGTATTTGTTAAATTAATATTATTTTGGACAATTGAAGAAAAAATACTTTAAAAATTATAATGAAAAAATTGTTTTTTAAAAGAACATTTTTGTTCTAAAAATATTTTTAATTATTTGTAATCCAATAAAAGAATTAATAATTCTAATTTTTAAAAATTAGAATGGAAAATTTTCTGTTATCAAGAAACATCCGCAATTTTCTTTTAAGTGTTTTATGTTCTAGATTGTTTTACCTTTCCAATTCAATCAGATCCAAATCATCAATATCATTATTCCTAAACAAATATAATTCTAATAAATGTTCATTTGGATTGAGCAGTGAAACCTTAAAGAATTTATTGAATTATTTTTTAAATGTTGGAGAGTCTTAATAGGGCCTTAAAATCAACATATAGTTAAAACAATAAAAGTATTTTCAGTTTTTTACCGTAACAGTTGTTTGATCTTCATGTTGATTAGGTAAAGGATCATTTACCCTTACTCGAAAAGTATATCTTTAAAAATAAATTAATTAAATATTCAATGTATTAAATTTATTAACGATTTAATTGTTGTTTTGGATAAATCAACATCCTCTTTAATTGACAATTCCCCAGTTGAACGATTTAAATTAAAAGGAATATTAGACATTGAAATTGGCTTGAGAAACGAGAAAATAAATATTTTTAAAATAAAATCTACTATACTTCTCCAAAAGTTTGTATCATTCCTTCTCCCCAACTATAACGTAAATTGTATTTATCTCCTTCATCTAAATCATCAGCTTTTAACTGAAGAAAAGGTTGTTCTTTTTTATTAATATCAATAATTGCAGTAAAGAAGTGTTTAATTAAAAATTGGGGGGAATTATCATTAATATCAATTATATTTATATTTAAATAAATAAATGAGGAATGGGATGAATTGTCTTCTTTTGAAAGACCTTCATTACATTTTTGTTTTATATTTGGGCAATCTTCTACAATTATTTTAAGTTGATAGGAAGGTATAAGTTCTCTATCCAATCCTTAAATTTTCTTTTAAGAAAGAAAATAATATTTGATTTCTGAATTGTTTTTAAAAATTAAATTAATTTTCTTATTCAATTTTTATTTTCCCATTTACTTTATTAGTATAAGTCGGTTATTTATAATTTTAAATTTCTTAGGAAATTTAAAATTTTTTAAATTAAAATTTGATTGGCTAGTGAGTTGGGAGAGCAGACTAAGTGATACTCTCGATTCAATATCGAAACGATTTTCCGGCTCCAAGAGTGTTTATATTAAATTTTAATGATATTTACATCTCTAAATTTAAATAAAAAACCTTTATTTAAATAAATTTCAGGCCTTTCAGGTATTAAAATACCAAAAGTCTCCCCTTTATTTTCCACCAATTTATAACATTTGGATTTTTGTTCTTCACTTCCATCTAAATCTATTGCCTCGAGGAATTGATTTATTGGGGTATTTTTATTTGGAATTTCGTCTTCTTTAATATCAATATTCCAATCCTTTTCTTCTTTTAAAAAATTAAATTTTGGGCAATTATCGTTTAAATCCAAAACTTTTATTTGTAAAAATAATTTTTGACATTCTTTTTTAGTAGAACAAATATTAATTAAAATTAAATAAATATTTTGACGTTCATAATCAAAAGAATTTAAATATATATTATTTAAATATTCTTTATAATAAAGTTTGCCATTAGTTGAATTTATTGAAAATTTATTTCCATCCTTTTTTTAAATTTATTTTTTTTAATTACGATTAATTTTGATTTAAAAAAGAAAAGTCTCTGGAAAGTTATTTGTATCAGAATTGTCTGTAATTTTTATATTTATGTATTATTTAGAGGCACACTCCCGTTTAGAGAACTCAGGTTTATCCTTATAGTTTAAATCATTCCCCATGTTCATAAAATTTTTTCTTAAAATATTTTTTGGGAAGAACTTAGTCTTTTATAAAAGGTTTATATTTTTTTGATCAAACTCTGTAAAGAATTATAACTCAATTATTTAATCTTAAATTTAATTCCTTTCAATATCTTTTAACTACCAAAAATTTATTTAATAAAATAATTTACTTTAAATTTTTCGAAAATTGAATAAAGAACATTAGAACTGTTAGTTATAATAGCTAAAAGAGCAGGTAATTCTTGATTCTAGAAATATATGGAATATTAATTATTTATTCGAATTAATCTTTTTACTTCAGGAAATAAGTGTATTGAATTATTTGAAGGCCAAAGAACTTTAATTGGGGTTTCTTCTAATTTTGTTATTTCCACACAAATATTTTTTGATTCAAAATTTTTTCGAAAAGTTAGCTTTAGAATAACACAATGAAGGCTAGTAGAAGTTTGTAAATCTAATAATTTATTTTTGAATATTAATAATTGTTGGCCTCTCAATTGAAATAATTCTGTAAAATGAAAATAATTATAAATTAACTACAAAATTTAAATTTTTAAAACAAAATTATTGTTCAACTCGAAATATTTAAATATATTATATTATTTTCATTTTTATAAAAATATATGTTTCAAAAAACGTAATATCAAGAGTAGGATTGTCGCTTCTAAACTTATCCACCCGAAAAGCTGAGGATTTTTGACTGCTTTTGGATATCCAAACAAAAACCAATAACTTTACTCAAAGTTTTAAAACAACAATTAATTAATAGTTTCTTTTTTATCAATAAATTAATTTTAATTTTTTAAAAATTAAATTATAATTACCATTTTTATTATTCTCTAAATTAACATATTTAACCAATTCTTCAGGAATTTTAATTAATTTAACAATATCCTTTCCTTCTTCAAAATTATTATTTCCAGATTTTCCATTTAATTTAATTATTATTGTTCCATTTTCATTATTCCTTTCTTTAAATCCTTTTTCTAACCATTTTTTAAATTTATTAATTATTGAATTTATTTTTACATTTATTTTTGCCAATAAATTATTTTCTTTGTTTAATTTAATTTCTGCTTTCAATATTGGAGTATTTCCAAAATTTAATGGTTGAGAAATTTGTATGGAGCCATTAGGTAACATTTTTAAAGAATTACTTCCATCTAATTGAATAAATTGAATTGAAGAAGTTTTGTCTTTTTTAAAAAAGAGAAAAAATTTAATTAAAAAATTGAAAAAGAGGGCTAGAAATGAGAGAGGATACGAAAAAAGTTGGGGGAATCTCTAAGATCTGTCAACTTTTACTTGCCTTTTTAACCCATTTTCCAAGCTTAGTCTTAATCTTCAAAATATTTCCCTTCGGAAAACTTACTTAAAGAAGGTAAAGGAATATGTAAAAGTTCTAATCCAACAAGCGCATCTTCACTAAGAGATTCAACATTAAAAGTTTTGGGTATAATATTTTTAATAATTTGTTCTTTAGTTGTTTGTAAGGTTGTTGATTTTATTTTCTCTTCATTGTTGTTTCTTCTTTTCACAAAAGTTATTAGAGGAACTAAAAAATGAATATTTTTTTCAGGAATTTTTTAAAGTGTTACAAAATTTAAAAATTTTAATACTCAATTTATTACAGTTTTTTCTTTTACCCATCCCTAACTACTTTACTTTTCAAACAAACCAGTATATCCTTTTGTTGTTGTTTCAATTGTAATATTTTGTTCAAAAGAAATATTATTTCTAAAATTTGAATTAAAAAATATTTCGTCCTTCTCTTCATTAAATTCATCCTCCTCCTCCTCTTCCTTATTTTCTTCTTCCTCTTCCCCCTCATTTTTATTTATCTTATTTGCTATATCAGAAACAGCCAAAACATTAATTTTAATTTCTGCTGTATTTGCCCTTTTATGTGTAATTCCAGCTCCATCTCTAGCCAAAACTTTAATCGAAGCTGTTTCCCCTTCAAACATTGACTCTTTTAATCTTAATTCAACCGAACATTTTGGCCATTTACATTGTGGGGAATTTAATGAAAATAAAGAATTATTTTTGTTGTCTTCTGATATTAAAGAGAATCTACTAATTCCGCCAATACCTTGGTCAAAATCTATAATTTCCAGGCGACGAATTAGAAAGCCTGGAGGAGAGCCCTGTTAAATTAATTGTTTATTTATTAGTTTTTTAAATGCTTTATCTAAAATTAAAAAACTAACCGCAGGAATAATTAATTCCAAAGGGAAAGGACCTCCCAAAAAATAAGGAGGATTATCATTAACATCGACAACTTCAATTTGAAGTGTTGCTCTGTCTTTATTACTTAAATCCTCAAATAATAGAGGATAAGATTGTGAAGAAGGAGAAGAATTGATGGAAGGATATTTTTGGTTTCCTTGGTTTTGGTTGATAAAAATATTTGAAGAAGGAATAATGACCTAAAAAAGAGGAGAAAATCTAATTTAAAATTTCATTCTCATTTAATTTTTTTAGTTTTTAATTCTTCCTATCAGAATAATCAAGAATATCTTCTTAACTAAAATTATCTTGGTGTATTCCACCTTTATTAATCTTTACTTTTTACCATTAACAAAATAAACTATCATTTTTCTATCATTCACTAATTTCGGGGAATTTTAAAAATTAAAAGAAATCCTTCGATAAATCCACAAATTAAATTAAAAATTAATTAAAAAAATAAAGATGCCTGATCCACATCCAATTCTTCAATTAAAATTAAACCCGAACAGCTTTCATTTAATCGAAAAACTTCCAAGGGTAATTTATTCTCTATTTTTCTTTCATTTTCAAAATTTAAAGATTTTGTATTTGAAATGGATAATTCTAAGGGATTTTCGATTGATTTATTATCATTTGAACATATTTGGACATCCAAAAGCTTTCCAGAAGGCCAATCTTCATCAAGAAAATAAACATCAGGCGGATAAATAGATAAATGTCCAAAAACTTGAAAAAAAATTTAAAGAATTATTTTTGGATTTTAATTAATAAAAAATTATGTTTTAGAAATTAAATAAAATTAAAAAAAGGAAATTTGTAAAATTTAATTATAAATCCAAAAAATTAAATTATATAAGAAAAATGAGTAAAAAGTATTTTTCAGTAGAATTAAATATTGTTAAATAAAATTATTTAAATTTTCTTACTTAAATAGATTAATTTAATTTAAAATAAAAAAATTAAATTTTGGTAGGAAGATAAAAAATAAAATTAAAAACATAAGACAGGACTCAATTAATGCGCACTTATTTTTGTTCAAAGAATTCTATTTAATAAAAGAATTTACATAAAAATTACCAGATTGAAATGCAAGTTGAGCAAGTAAATGAGTAAAAACTGATGGAATATAATTACCAAAATTATTAAAATATTTATTCATTTATTAATTTATTTTATTAAAAAAATAAAAGAAGATTTGATTAAAATAAATAAATGATTATTAAAAAAGAGAGAAGTGAGAACAATAAAAGAAAATATTTATTAAGTGGATATATTTTTGTTGGAACATTTTATTTATTTTAATTGTTTGGACAAGGACTTTAAAAATATTTTTCTTTTATTTTTCAAAAGTCTATAAACAAAATAGTTTCGGATTTAAATAAAAAAATTCCATGCTTCATTTTCCGATTAATTCATTGAGTAAAGAGATGGGGGGAATTATTTAAACAAAGAATTGTTTTTAGTTAATCGCTAAATAATCGCCTTTCTATTAATTTTAGTTGTCCTTAAATTTATTTTTTAATAACAATCTTGTAGTGATTTGCAAGTTTTTGTAAAATTTAATAAGTTTGTAAGAGTTTATTAAAAGTTTACGAACTGAGGAAAACTTAAAACTCTTTTTAAGTAAAACAAAAATTCAAAATGGTTATATTAATCTCTATGTGGATTAAGTAAGACTTCAAGATTTCTCATAAATTTAAGACGGAAATTCTGCTCAATTCATTGTATAATTTAAAATATACTAGACAATTTTTAAAAGCAAAAGTGAGGGAGAATATGACAAATATTAAATACTGACCCCCCCTCTATTTCAGCAATTTAAAAGAATAATTATCAACCAAAAGAGAACTTAAAGCAAGCCTAATGAGGAAAATTTTAATTGAATGTAGACGTATTTTTTAATTATTATAAGGATGATTAAATAAAATATTCGAAAATTATTTTAAAAATTACAAAACTTCTCTCAAAATTATTTTTAAATAAATAAAGAATGATTAATATTCTCACTTTTTAAATTTTCTCTTCCTTATTTTCTCCATACTTTTAGGTACATATACATAATAGTAATTCAAGCAACAATCAACAAGTCAAAACTTCCCGCGCGTACAATTAAAGTTATAGGGGAAAATTGTTTTGGGGGAAAAAAGGAAAGTGCTCAAAAATAAAAATAAGAAGATGACTATTTTGGAAGAAAATCATTAGTGGAGTGGAACAAATAAAAATAATTAATTTTGTTGAGATAACAAATGAATATTTTATTGTTTATTAATAATACATATCAATGATATCCGGAACCCGGACTTTTCTCCTACCTTAAGCCCGATCCGAAGAAATTTTAAAATCCCGATCTGAAACCCGACCTTACTTTTTTCTCAACCTTTAACATCCCTGCAAAAAAGATTTTTTAAATTAATTTTATTCAATCTACACAAATTTTTAAAATATTTATCCAATTTTTTTCAAATACTTTTTAATGTTTTATCGTGCAACACCAACACTTTTACGGCCAAGCACAGCATTAATTAATAATTCGTTATATTCTGCTCTCAGTTCCAATGCCTAAAAGATATTTTTAAATTAAAGTTAATGAAAGTATAGGGAGATTTTAATAGATTAAATTTTAAATTTAAACTTTAAATTCATTTACCCGTTGTTTTGATGGTCCATAATCTAGTTTAGTGCGTAATTCAGTCAATTTTTCATCAAGCTGCTTTCTTTCTTTTTCTATTTGATCCACACGACTTTTTAATTCGCGCAACTAAATTTTTTATTTAATTTATTCCTATAAAAATAAATGGTTTAATAATGATAGGAAAGGGTTTCAAATACTTTTTAATGTTTAGCTACCCCTATGATCCCTATAAGTTTGCATTATAAAAAAGCTATACGGCTTAACTCGAACTAGCAATTTTACTTAAAATAAAAATTATTACTCTATTCATTTCATATCCTCCACCCCCAAATCTACTTTCTTCTGCTTTAATTTGTGCTTTAAGTCTCTCATTTTCTGCCTCAAGTCGGCTCAATTCTTCTTTTAAAGAATCTCTTTTTGCTTGAAGTTCCTTTTTAATTAAAAAATATTTTTTAATTAAAAAAAACAAACTCTCGATTTAGATCTAAATTCTTTTTTCTTTTCTTCTATATTAGACATTTTCTCAATATTTTCATTTATTTCTGTCTGTTTTGTCTTCATAGAGGATAATTCTGAGCGTAAAAGTGCTTCATTTTGTTTAAGAGTTATTAACTCTTCTTGGAGACGAACATGCACTAAAAATATATTTTAATAAACTACCTAAATAGAATTTTTTTAATTTTTGGATTCCTTTCGAAGAATGTTGGGGATCGGGGAGGAAAACCTTTGTTTATGGCTATAATGGAAAAGAATTATTTTATTAAAGTTTAAACGAAAGGTTATACAGATCCTTCTTTATTCTGACAAAATTTAAAAATCTAATTAAAACTCACAATCTTGTAATTCATCAGCACTAACAGCAGAACTACCCAATGCTAACAAAGATTCATCCAAGCCTGTAACATTAGTAACTATTTCTCCATGACGGCAATTTAACGAAATTAATTGTAATTGACGAACAATTTGCTTTGAAAGAGCGGAAATCCTTCCCTCAATTTGTCTCTTAGATTCGTCAAAATTGTCCTTTTTGGAAAATTATTTTTATTTATTTTTAATTAAAATGATCAAAGAATTGGGTTAAAAGTAGAGCCCGGCTTGATTTTCTTCAATAATCAAAAAATACCAAACAGCTAGTAAAGGCTCGGCTTTTTTGGTCTCCGTATTGTTTAGACATTTATTTTTTAGAACTCTTATAAGGGTATAATAGACATATTTAAAATAACAGAAACATCTTGGAGCCGTAGATAAATTCCAAGACTTGTTTATTTATAGAGTATTTATTATTAAAAATTTAAATCTTTATAAAAATCAACTCAAGCCATAAAATCGTTCTTAAAATACAAATCGGATCTTGTCAATTTATTTCAAAAAATTACCAAAAAATTATCCATTTGTGTTCCTCTAGTTTTCAACTCTCTAAACTTTTCACTTTTATCACCTGCCAATAATTCAAATTCATTTTGGAATTCTTGAAGTTCTTCCTGTGCTTGTGCCATTCTTTCATTAATTTCTTGTAATTGTTCTTGCATATGTCCAATTTCTTTATTATCTTTTTGTATTTTTTGAATAAAATTATCTCTTTGTTCTTCTGGTGTTTGTTCTGATTGAAGTTCGGCAACAATTTGCGCACGTTTTTCTCTCATTTCTTGTAATTGTTCCTCCATCAACACTTTAAGTTGGAATTTTTAAATAAAATAAATCGAGTTTTGATTGAATTTAAAACAAGGATATTTAATTTTTGGGAGTCAAAAATGGATGAATTTTGACTAACCTAGATGGGGATTAGACTGATTGTTGATATTATCAAGGCTGCATTTTCGGCTACTTTATTTTTCTAAAGACGAATTCTAACTCAGAGGAAATTGAAAATAAAAAATTCCAAATTTCTTTACTTGTTTGACGTTTAAGAGGCGAATTAGCCAAAGCCATGTCCATTTCTTCTTTAGTTTTTGTTAATTCTACCAACTCGGCTTTTTTTCTTTCCATTTCATTGCGTAAACTTTCTACTTCTGTATTTACTTGTTCAAATTCTTCTTTTACTTCAATCTCCTTAAGAAATTTTGTTTAGTTCGTTTAATTTCAAATTATTTACAAGCACTCTCATCCTTTCATTATTTTCTGTTCTTAATCTCTCTGTTCGCTGTTCCAATTCTTGAAGTTGTTCTTCACGTAATCGGCGTTCACGAAAAAGTTCTTCAACTTCAGCCATTAATTCTTAATTTAAGTAAAACTTTTAGAGGAATTCAAAGACTATACTTTGGTTAGCTAAAGCGGTTTGGTCAGCCTCTGCTTCTAAAGAACGCATATTTGTATCTGAATGAGTATTTTGACGGTCGATCACCTAAGTAAGTAAAAAGAATATTTTTAGATTTTATCTAATTAAACGGAGGGGCATTAATGAGGATTCAAATATTATATGTAGGTGTCATTTATCTAATGAATTTTTGCTTGCTAATTTAAAGATTGCATATACATCAATAAATCATTAATTAAACAATTGATATAATATTAATTCCAGAAATGTTTAAGGGTATATATAGCCTCCTTCTCTCCTCAGGGATACAAAATATACAAGCTATAAATTTTAGGGATGTTGCGAAGTAATATGCAGATAAATTCAAAAGTTTTCTTGCCAAATTAAGGAAATCTTATTTTCAAAAGACATCTAATTTTCTAATTTTTCACCTAATTAAAAAATATTCTTTACCAAATTATAATCAGCCAAAAGTCCTTGTAATTGTTTTAATTCCTGTGCTTGTTCCTCAGCTCTAAAATATATTATTAATATCTTTATACTCCAAACCTCTGTTCATAAGCTAATAGATTTTCTCTTCCTTTTTCTGCTTTATCTAATTCTTCATTTAAATTCCCCAATTCAATCTCCAATGCATTCAATTTATTATGTAAAAGTCCAATATAATAATTAGCATCCGCTATCATTCTCCCTCCACCCATTGCTGCTAAAATTCTGATTTTCTTTTTTAGATTTTTATCAACAAACTTCCCATTCTACTTCCCATTCTAGAAGCCATAGCCGCAGCTCTAGCCCCACTAACCCCTTGTTGAGTTATTGGACGTTGTTGAGCAGCAGCAGTTCCGAGGGGTAATTGATGGGCAATCATCTGACGAGACATTGTTCTTGGACGTGGCCCCATAGCTGTAGTAGAACGATTTAATGGACGATTACCCTTTTATTGCAAAATTAATTTTTTTGTAGAATTCTTAAACATACAAGAGCAGTTCCAGGTACACCAACACCTGCTGAAGTTCCAACTCTAGAGCCTACAATCATTAAGATAATTTACTTCTTGATTAGAGCTAATAACTTTTATTTTCCTAACAACAATTTTTTATTATTTTTTAAAATTATTTAGATAACTAAATTTCTCTTATTTCTTTCGAAAAACAGAAATTTTCTTCCAAAATAATATTTCCTCGCAAAAGTTCATTCAATTATTTAATTAATATTACCTGCTCTACTATAGCCTCTTGGAGGAGCGGCTGAAACAATAGAATTTGCCACCATCCCAATTCTGCTTTGTGGGCGTGCAACAGTTGTTGATGGGGCTATAGCCATTTGTCTTGAAGGAGGAACCGGACCAAAAGAAGAAGCCGAAGAGGGAGGTCTTTCAGAATCTATAAGAGAAAATCGTTCCTAAATTCTCCAAAGATATTCAAACTTCTTCCAGCCGTTTTTGGTCGTCGTTGTGCTGCTGTACTTGGACGGGCTGAAGGAGGTCTCTGCCTGTATTGATGGTCCATTTCGTGGTTTAATTATTTAAAGCAAAAAATAAATATGAAAATGGGCAAAATAAAATCATAGAAATAACTAAAGCAAATTTTCATTAGCTTTAACATTGTTGCTTAGTAACCAAAATTTTAGTTTATTAAAGTTTTACAAATAAATTTTTTATAAATAAAAAATTTTGGGTCTCATTTTATTATGATTTTATTTTTTAACAACAATTTTCCATTATTTCCTAAAATTGTTTTACCGGGATGTAAAAAAGATCTCTGCCTATAATGATGGTCAATTTCGTGTTTTTTTATTTTACCAAAGATTTTCGATTTTAAAGTGAATTTAAAATAAAAATAATTTCATAAAAATTTATTAACTTTTAGTAAAAGATTTTTATTTACTACATTATCTTTTATAATTATTTTTCTTCTTCTTCTTCATCATCATCCTCTTCTGGTTCAATCGTTGTAGAATTTCCAAGATTATTTTCTAAAATTTCCTCATCTTCCAATTTCAAACTGGGCAAAGTTGTTCCTTCATTATTCCCGTTAAAAGGATGAAAACAGTTAGGAGGAGGGGGTCCAGGAATGACAGATTGAGGGGCAGGCACAAGACAACGAAGTGGGGGATCAGCAGCCTCCAACAATTGATGTATCTGTTGGCATTCCTCAGTGCGTGTTATTCCCATATTTTGGCGAATGTCCTGAAAGTAATATTATATTTAGCAAAACGGAGATATTCGTATAATAAAGCGGTCAAACCCATCCCAGAAAATGACACAAGATTACTACTGAATTTATTAGGAACTGGAATTGGCCTCTACTAAAGTCTCGGTGGTTATAATAAAATATTCATTTTAAGACTCAAGTCTTTTACCCAAAATTTGTTGTATAAAGTCAATGCTGGTCCAGCTAGCCATTTATTCAAATTATCATAAGAAGTTTTCATATGTTGTTGAACAGTTTGTGTGTAATTTTCATATTCTGTTTGTAATCCATTATCTTTTGCCCAACCAGTCAATTTTGTTTCAATTTGATCTTTTGTAACATTTGAGGAAATTATTTGAAAAAATTGACGACGTGCGGGAACAGAAACATTTCGAATTAATGCTGATGGAAAATGATGATGACCGGGACCATGTGGTGGTGGTGGATGGAAAGGAGCAAAAGAGAGAACGGAGATTGGGAATAATATAAATAAAAGGAAAATCATTTTAATTATCTAAAATTCAGGAAGTAATTAAAAATAAGAGGGCAAGCTAGCCTATCGCAGTTATAACTAATTGCAAATTTGGCAGTAGGGGGATTTTGATACCATAACGCAGCTCGAAGATATATTGGAGCTCAGGCATATTGGAGTGTATCCCATTTTGAGAAAGACTGATAATAATTGGTAGTTAGTAAAATAAAAATAAAATATTATTCTTTAGAAAAATTATTAAAAATAATTTTCAAAATAAATGGCCAATCTAAATATTTGGCCATTAAATATACAAAATTTTATCAACACTAATAGTATAGTCATCATTAAAAATAATCTAAATTTGTTAAAAATACGAGATTTAATTGAAAAAAGAGGATTAGAATATTAAATACATAATCGTGGAGAGGATATTTAGAAAATAATGAATAAAATTTTTATAAAAATTTTTTTAAATTTGGATTTATAGAAAAAATTCTTGAAAGTAGATAAATTAAACTTTAAGTTATATCCTATATATGGTTGGCAAATGATGGAGGGCATTGTAAACATTGAGCTTTTACATTTTATTTAATATTTAGGCGATTGATACTCTTAAACCTGATTTGACTTATTGAAACGGACAACGTTTAATTCTTAATCAAGGATGGATCCAATTTTAGGAAAAGAAATTAGCGAAGGAATCTTCATTATAATTTCTCAAATTATTAATTTTATTCACCAAAAAATATATAAAAATATCTTTAATATTTTTTTTAAATTTTTGTTTAATATCATTCTCTTATGATCTTTGTTTAAAAAAATCTATTAAATTGAAATTTATACATATATACCTAATTATCTTTTTGTTCTCTTCATAGTTTAAAGTTTCTATTTTTTATATGAGAATTTTTCTTCAAAGAATTATCAAAAATAGGGACAGTTTCGATTAAACAAAAATGCCGAATTTTTTCAATCATGCAGAATATCTAAACATTAAATATATTTAATCACAAAATTTTATATATAGAGAATCCAAAATTAAATACTTTTTTCTTCATCTTTAATTTTATTTTATTTAAAAAGGCCAAATTCCAAAATATTGATTTTTAAAAAACTCTTTTAACAATTTATTTTTACTAATTTTATTTCCTTAAATTAAAAAATTTGTGTATTTTAATTTTCAATTAAACACTTAAGTACCTCTAAATAATTTAGTCAAGTGTGAAAAAAGAGAAAATTTTTCTTTGAATAAATTCAAATACTAAAAATTGGGAAACATTGGAAATTTCTTTAAAAATGATCAGAAATAATTTTATAGAAATTATTCAAGTTTAGATACAAATTTTAATAAATTAAATAAAAACTCAATCTTTTGATAGTGAGTTTCGAGAACCAGAGTTCTCGAAACTCTTCCAATATTTTTAAGGACTTCTAGAATCCTTGAATTAATTTTAGTCGACTATAGGATTATTTAGTTAAGGAAAATCAAAATTTATATTCATAATTAGCCCTATCTCTAATATAATTTTAGACATATTAATCATCCCAGACATTCTCAAACATTTTCTTCTAAATTTTATTTACCCAATGTTATTCTTAATTTGTGTCATAATTATTTGAAAAAATTTCCTCATAATTTATTATTTAATCTTAAAGTAATTGTATTTATTTGTTTTAAAAAGTCTTTTGGTTTCCTTAGAGCTTTTCTTATTTTATTTAAATGAGAACACTTTTATTTACTCAATAAAAGCTTTTTGACATTCGTCGCTAAGTAATAAATATTTAAATAAAAATAAAAAAAAAGAAGTAAAATATTTAAATGTGTTCTTTACTATTTTTGTAATTTTATTTTGTTTAATCTTTCTTCTTATTTTTTGTTTAGTGAGTACTAAATTTGTGATTTTTAAATAAAATTGTGGCAAAAAAGAGGTGTGAACATTTTTGTATTCTTGAAACAATGTTTTTAGATACAATTATGTAAAAATATGTATAAAGGGATATTTTAAGTCTTGTTTAATGTTAATTTTATTTAATACACATCTTTTTAATTAGGCAGAACTTTTGTGATTTTATAAGAATATTCAGTTCTCAATTGTTTAATTCTCTTATATTTGTTTCTCTCTTAAAAATTCAGAAGGTCAATTGATTGTGTGGGAAGCGGGATTAATCCCTCAACAATCATTATAGAATATCCCGGATGCGAGATTCCGCACCAGGGGCGAGCGTCTTGCGTTAAATTTTGACAAGATTTTAGTTGCCTCTACATAATATAAAAAATAAGCTATTATCATCACTAGCGCAGAGACTCGCCCTTCGGGCGAGTCTCTTCGCTAACCTAACACACTGCAACTCATTTTCTGTCTACATTGTCGATACGTTTATCTACCTTTAGCTGAAAATTTTGCATAAGTACCCTTATCTAACGATATCAGAACTTTTATCTACAAAGTGTATATCTACAAAGTGCATTTTCGCCCGAAGGGCGAAAAAAAAAATTTTTGTCTTTATTTGACATTTAAAATACTAAGTTAAAAAAGGGTTGTTTAATAATGAAAATTGCATAAAAATGTAAATTCTTATCCACAAAATAAGTTTAGTGTGTGTCGTGACCGGACAATCCGTCAGTGGACAATCCGGCAGTGGACGGACAATCCGTCAGTGAACAAATTCGTAATTCCTACCCAACCCTGACTAATGCGGCCAAAAATTTTCATGTTATCTTCTGGGGGATTAGAAGAGACATCAAAAATTTGTAGATTAATGAGAAAATCGGCAGATTTCGCTGGATTAAAAGGATTTCAATGGATTTGGGAGACATCGGGTATTTCAAAGATATTGTGGGATTAAGGGGAATATAAGATTTGCAGTATTGTGGTGGTTATCGAGGAATTAGGGAGATTAATCTGGATTTCGGGGATTAAGTGGGATATCAAGAGATTTTTGTTCAGAATCATAATATCGAAAAACTAATACCATATTTGGGCTCCTCTCGACAAATTATGTTTGCAAAAAAAATATTTATTTCAATAAAAATCCGGACTCTAGTTATGACGAAATAATTCTAAAAAAGATTTTATTCGAATATATTATTTTCCTAAAAAATTATTTTCTTATGGGGTTAAATTTTGTACCAAAAAATTCTTCCTTAAAAATCTTCCATTTTTAACAATTAAAATTTATTCGATTAAATTTTTTAAGGAAGAATTTTTTGGTACAAAATTTAACCCCATAAGAAAATAATTTTTTAGGAAAATAATATATTCGAATAAAATCTTTTTTAGAATTATTTCGTCATAACATAAAATGGAACTTTCCATTTTTTGAAATTAAAATTTATTCGATTAAATTTTTTAAGGAAGAATTTTTTGGTACAAAATTTAACCCCATAAGAAAATAATTTTTTAGGAAAATAATATATTCGAATAAAATCTTTTTTAGAATTATTTCGTCATAACATAAAATGGAACTTTCCATTTTTTGAAATTAAAATTTATTCGATTAAATTTTTTAAGGAAGAATTTTTTGGTACAAAATTTAACCCCATAAGAAAATAATTTTTTAGGAAAATAATATATTCGAATAAAATCTTTTTTAGAATTATTTCGTCATAACATAAAATGGAACTTTCCATTTTTTGAAATTAAAATTTATTCGATTAAATTTTTTAAGGAAGAATTTTTTGGTACAAAATTTAACCCCATAAGAAAATAATTTTTTAGGAAAATAATACAAGAATACAGGAAAATAAAAAGAAAAATATTTCTTCCCTAATTAAATAAATCAGAAGTCTGATTTAATAAATCCCTCAGTTCTTGTCTTTATTATTATCATCCTTCTCATTCTTACTTTTGAACTTCTTCTTTAATTCCCATAACTTCCTAAAATGAGAACATTATTTTATTAAACAAAAATAATCATACTTATAAAGCTCATCATGCAGAATTTCATCATTATCGAGCAGATACGTAGATAACTAAATTTGAAAAACAATTAGAAAAATATTTTATTGTAAATCGATAACCTCACTAATAGCATCTTTGTTCTGTTTGACTAGTTGCTTTGCTCTTTCCGTGCATTTATCTACATCACTAATAATTATATCTTCTCTTTTTTTCTTCAATTCATTAGAAGGATCCTTGGGCATATATAAAGAAGGATTTCCGCTTAGCGCAAAAGTTGCATCCTATAATTGAAAAAATTAAAAAATAGTGCAGGAATAATAAAACCTTGGCCAACACGACATTACTCAACACGGCTAAATCGCCTCTACTTAACGTTGAAGGTCTACCCAAAATCATCATTTCGGCTGCATAGCCTCCAAGTATTACTGTCATAAAGTTGTCCTTGTCTGTGTCGACGGAAATTTGATTTGTTGCGAAATTTAGCAGTGTATGGCCTAACAATTCTCCCTCAGATTTTAAAGTCACCTAAAAGCTATGGATAAAAAAAAGAAAATTTTGAATTACTTTTGTCACGTCAATTTCGAGCAAAAAAGCAATAAAGGTGTGTCCCGTTTCGTGTATTGCCAACCTTTTTTTTTGTTTGCTGGATAATAACGCGTTTGGTGGCCCTTTCTGCTCATATCGACATTCAAGCAAAAACTCGTCTTCCAACATATTCTCTTGTGTTGCGGCCAACAAATCAATATCATCAAAATCCAACTCAAATTTAAATGAATCGTAGTCAAACATTTCCTTAAAAATAGATGGATTTGTTTAGTGTAAGGGGGCCAAGGTCAAAACTCGTATTGTATACTATTTGATTCCGTTCAAAAAGCCGAGAAGTATCGAAATTATTCCAGGAAAAGAAACTAACAAGTTACAAAACCCTTAAAGTCGGGAGCGAAATCACTTTGATTAAAAACCAACCCCAAGTAAGAAACACAGTTCAATGTTAGAAAAAGTATTTACAATATGAGTTTTGAGTGCTCGTTGTAATTAAAAAATAATTAAACCTCTTCATGACTGTCTTCATCTTTCTGCGTCTCTTGGACTTCGTTGACTTCTTCAACTTGTGTTTTCTCAATTTTTGTTTCTTCATTAAAATCATCTTTAAAATTAATTTTGTTCGATTCTAAGTCAAGGTTGGCATACTCCTCTTTTTTAGAATTTGTTGCCTTTTTAGAAGTAAGGGCGTCCAAAAACCAAATTCTAGAATAATCAAAATGTTATTAATTATTAATAAAGCATTATAACTTACAAGCCGAAGAACAAACCAAAAAGTCCAGACCTTTAAATTTTACATATTTATTAATAAAGAAAAATTAAACTTACAAAGTAAGGAATAAACCAATAATAAGAAGTCCTAACCACAATATATCCAACGTGGAAAACATTCTCAAAAGAAGGAATAATGAAAGTATAGGCTTTTGTGCGTGTAGTATGAAGATTTGTTTTATGAAGAAAGAGAGGGACAAGCTTTTATACCCTAAAAATTTTTATTTAAATTTTAAATATAATACGTATAAATGTTATCTAGTTAGGAATCTTTTTGAGGATAATCGTTAACAAAAATATAAAACATTCTAAAAGTATTTCTTACGGTAAAAAATTAAAATAATCATCTTAAATTTTTCGACAAAAATTTTCGTTATCGTAATTAATTTACGACAGATTTAGGGGTTTCTAAATTTATGATAGAAGCCCATAAAATTTGCTATCTCTGAAGCCCATAAAAGCCCATAAAATTTGCTATAAAATAGTCCTGGCCTTAGTGTTTCTAAAATATATCTGTTTGAAGTATGCCCACTTAATGCTCAAAACCCTCCAAAATACCCCAAAAATGATCACTTAATGATTCCACGAACAATATCTCCATGTGTTCTTTATTGTGAAATTTAAGCTTGCTCTATTTTGTAGCAAATTTTATGGGCTTTCAGATAGGCCTAAAAGAAAATTTTTATATATGCCCTAAAGGGGTTAAAATATTTTTTGAAGTACTGTACCCCGGTTTCCCGTTGATTTTCGAGATTTGAGATCTCGATGAAGAAAACAGTTATAGACTTCGTTCTTTTTTCTTTTTAACTCAATATCAATAGAAATGTTCATAGAATTTTTTATTTCATTTTTAGTAATTGCTTAAGGGCTTTTTTATTAGGTTTTACAAACTGTTCAATGTATTTTGGAACACCTCATTTTCTGAAAATTTTTCATAACTTTTGTTAAAATTTTTGCTTTTCTAAAATTTTTTGTAAAATAGGGTAATTTTTGCTGCTGAATCAATATTTAAAGAAATTATAAAAATTGGACAAACCTAAGTTGACTTATCGGAAAAATTAGGGGGTGTCAACCTATTTTGGAACAGACTTTATTTCCTTATCTTATCTTTGTCGTTAAAACGTTAAAATAGTTTAGGAAAAAGGCTTATTTTACATTTCTCAAGCATTAAAATAAAAAAAAAATAAAAATAGAGTTTTTAAAATTAAAAATTCTGTTGATAGCTTTTAAACATGGCTAGGATCTATACTTATTATTGAAGTACCTTGCTTATTAAGTTTTTAGACAAAAATAGTTGTTAACGTAATTAATTTACTGTAGACTTTTTAATTAAGGAATTAAATTTAATTAAAAAATTTTAATGCTTTTTTGGCATTATGTATTTTCTCTATCAATACCGACACTTTGTATTTCTTACGGTAATCTGGCACTTGACCTTCCAAAATTATCGAATTTTTTGCCTGCAGCACCGAACAAGAAAGAAATCGACAAAAGTTAATTCCCCGATATCCCTCTTAATCTATCTAAACCCCACGATAAAAATTATTTATTGGGTTGTAGGAAAAAAAGGATAGAATTATGAGAGCAGTGAGTGAGAGAATAACTGGGTAAATGTCCAGCTCGTCCTCAACATGTCCGCAAATGACTTTCTGCAAAAACCCAGTTTTGCTGCATTCTTCTCCTTTCCTTTCTCTACCATAATTTCCCTTAAGTAATCAACAGATAGGTCGACAGTTTGGCGCGAATAAGAAAGGAAGCAAACGTTAAAAAGGTTTATTTACAAATAAATAAAAATTTTAAAGTAGTATATAAATCTGTGATAAAGCTCTCAGATATATTTAAAGTAAATCATGTTGATAAAATCATTTGATTGGATTATAATGTAAAGATAAAAACCGGTAAAAAATATATTTTGGTAATTCATTGTAAAGCAATGAGTTAAAGCAATGAATCGATTGATAACTCGATATCAATAGATTTGTCATAAAAAACGGAAACCTGAATTTTTAAGTTGCAGAATTACATGTTTGCTTCCTTTCTTATTCGCGCCAAACTGTCAACCTATCTGTTGATTACTTAAGGAAAATTATGGTAGAGAAAGGAAAGGAGAGAATGCAGCAAAACTGGGTTTTTGCAGAATGTCATTTGCGGACATGTTGAGGACGAGCTGGACATTTACCGAATAACTGTTTTGAATTGTATTTTAGTAGAGTACTTAAATTTTGAAATAATCTTTCCAGCATGTATTTATAAGTAAAACTTTTTTAAAATTAAAGTTAAAATTTAGAGCCCTACTTTTAAAAAATATTCAGTTGAATTTAAAAAAATGTAAACTTTTTGTAAACCAAAATAATATGTAAACAATACAGCACTTTTTTCAATTTTCTATAGAGAAAAAAACTTGCAATAGTTCTCTTTATTTGGACATTATTTTAATTAGAAAATATTTTTAAATTTATTTCAAAACAGATGCGTATAACAATTCTTTTTTAACAGAATTTAATAATGAAAAAATTCTTGAGGATTAGAATATTAAATACATAATCGTGGAGAGGATATTTAGAAAATAATGAATAAAATTTTTATAAAAATTTTTTTAAATTTGGATTTATAGAAAAAATTCTTGAAAGTAGATAAATTAAACTTTAAGTTATATCCTATATATGGTTGGCAAATGATGGAGGGCATTGTAAACATTGAGCTTTTACATTTTATTTAATATTTAGGCGATTGATACTCTTAAACCTGATTTGACTTATTGAAACGGACAACGTTTAATTCTTAATCAAGGATGGATCCAATTTTAGGAAAAGAAATTAGCGAAGGAATCTTCATTATAATTTCTCAAATTATTAATTTTATTCACCAAAAAATATATAAAAATATCTTTAATATTTTTTTTAATTTTTGTTTAATATCATTTTCTTATGATTTTTGTTTAAAAAAATCTATTAAATTGAAATTTATACATATATACCTAATTATCTTTTTGTTCTCTTCATAGTTTAAAGTTTCTATTTTTTATATGAGAATTTTTCTTCAAAGAATTACCAAAAATAGGGACAGTTTCGATTAAACAAAAATGCCGAATTTTTTCAATCATGCAGAATATCTAAACATTAAATATATTTAATCACAAAATTTTATATATAGAGAATCCAAAATTAAATACTTTTTTCTTCATCTTTAATTTTATTTTATTTAAAAAGGCCAAATTCCAAAATTTTTATTTTTAAAAAACACTTTTAACAATTTATTTTTACTAATTTTATTTTCTTAAATTAAAAAATTTGTGTATTTTAATTTTCAATTAAACACTTAAGTACCTCTAAATAATTTAGTCAAGTGTGAAAAAAAGAGAAAATTTTTCTTTGAATAAATTCAAATACTAAAAATTGGGAAACATTGGAAATTTCTTTAAAAATGATCAGAAATAATTTTATAGAAATTGTTCAAGTTTAGATACAAATTTTAATAAATTAAATAAAAACTCAATCTTTTGATAGTGAGTTTCGAGAACCAGAGTTCTCGAAACTCTTCCAATATTTTTAAGGACTTCTAGAATCCTTGAATTAATTTTAGTCGACTATAGGATTATTTAGTTAAGGAAAATCAAAATTTATATTCATAATTAGCCCTATCTCTAATATAATTTTAGACATATTAATCATCCCAGACATTCTCAAACATTTTCTTCTAAATTTTATTTACCCAATGTTATTCTTAATTTGTGTCATAATTATTTGAAAAAATTTCCTCATAATTTATTATTTAATCTTAAAGTAATTGTATTTATTTGTTTTAAAAAGTCTTTTGGTTTCCTTAGAGCTTTTCTTATTTTATTTAAATGAGAACACTTTTATTTACTCAATAAAAGCTTTTTGACATTCGTCGCTAAGTAATAAATATTTAAATAAAAATAAAAAAAAGAAGTAAAATATTTAAATGTGTTCTTTACTATTTTTGTAATTTTATTTTGTTTAATCTTTCTTCTTATTTTTTGTTTAGTGAGTACTAAATTTGTGATTTTTAAATAAAATTGTGGCAAAAAAGAGGTGTGAACATTTTTGTATTCTTGAAACAATGTTTTTAGATACAATTATGTAAATATATGTATAAAGGGATATTTTAAGTCTTGTTTAATGTTAATTTTATTTAATACACATCTTTTTAATTAGGTAGAACTTTTGTGATTTTATAAGAATATTCAGTTCTCAATTGTTTAATTTTCTTATATTTGTTTCTCTCTTAAAGATTCAGAAGGTCAATTGATTGTGTGGGAAGCGGGATTAATCCCTCAACAATCATTATAGAATATCCCGGATGCGAGATTCCGCACCAGGGGCGAGCGTCTTGCGTTAAATTTTGACAAGATTTTAGTTGCCTCTACATAATATAAAAAATAAGCTATTATCATCATTATTTCTGAAGCCAAATTTCTTCTATATTAAGTAATAATATAAATCTGGTCCCCCCTAACAAACCCCAAACTTTATATTAATTTAATTCTTGGCCAGTATCCACTATTGACCGTTGGATAAAAAGAAAAGGAGTGATAATTATTTTAAAATCAATTATTTTTTACCAAATTATTTTTCAAAAAAAAAACTAAAAATCTATTAATTTATTTAAATCTTACATCATTTAGCTAAATACAAGCGCAATCCTTATTGCAATCAAATAAGCGGATTGCATCATTTCCCCCCTAACTTTTTTCATTCCCAACATTCTCCCCCCCCTACCCCCTCATTGCTTCTGTTTTAAAAAAGCTTTTTCTATAAAGCTAAAAACATTATATTTATTTCAACATTCTCTTTTATCTAAGCATTATTAGAGAGCTGCTTTTCCTCATTCTGTCTTTCTCACTTGTCATTTTCCCATCAGTTATTTTTTGGCCAAATATATCTTCTCTGTTTATTTATTTATTTAAAGCTGTAAAAATATTAAATTACTTAATAATTTTAAATTTATTTAAATAAGAAATTTTATATTAATATTTTAATTATTTTAGAGAAAAAAAATATTTAAAATTTCTTCCCTCATTCCTCTTTTTAAATAATTATTTTTTTTAATTTTCTTGTTTATTCTTCTATTAAAATTTAAATTATTTTGAATTTTTTAATTAAAATTAATTTAAAAAACACAAGATTATTTTTAATTTAATTTAGAAATTATCTCTTAATTAGAAGTCATTCTTATACCCAAAAATGACTCTTCCTCGAAAATCTTCCAATTCTTCCTCACTTTCTTCCAATTCAAAAGCTAAATGGTTACGTCAAAATGCTCTTTTAACTTTAACTATTGGGGCTGTATTTATTGGAGTTTTGGTTGGTTGTGTTGGTCGTTTGGAGGAACCTAGTGCTAATACTGCTAGATTTGTTGGATTTCCTGGAGAGGTTTTTTTGATATTTTATTTCTAAAATTATAAGTATTCTACATTATCTCTCCTATTGAAAATTCAACTAAGTACCCCTTCTAATATTTAAATAACAATTTAATAACTTGGAAGAGAAAAATATTCCTTAAACATTTCATAAATATTAATCAAAAATTCTTTTTAAAAACAAAAATATTTAAAAAGTTGTTAATGAGAATGCTTAAATGTGTTATCCTTCCACTCATTTCATCTTCTCTAATTACTGGTCTTGCACAACTTGATGTTCGTCAATCGGGTAGAATGGGGGCTTTGGCTATTTTATATTATTTGGCTACTACTGGAATTGCTGTTACTGTTAGTTTTTATATAAAAATTAATAATTTCGAGTTTAAAAGTGTTAGTTTTAGTTTATTTTTCATTAAGAAATTTTTCTCTGGCCGCAAAAATTATCTCAAAAATTAAATGAGTAGGAGTTATTAGAAAAAGTGCCATAATACACTGCTCCACATAACTATAACCTCACCCTAAATTTTCAAATTTCTTAACTTCTACCGAATCTACCGAAACTTCTACCGAATCAAAGTACTGTACCCCCCATGATTTTATGGGTTGATTTGGTGAATTTATTCATCATCTCATATAACCCAAGGCTCCTCGAAGGTAGAATTTTTGTCCTGGATAGGACCTAGTGGATTTTGTAGCAAATTTTGTGGGCTTTCAGATGGACTATGATAAAAAATTTTATCTACAGTCTACACTTGTGAAAATATTTTTAAAGTACTGTACCCCCCATCTCCCGTTGATTTTCGAGCTTTTAGATCTCGATGAAAAAAGCACTTAAAGACTTCGTTCTTTTTGCTTTTCTACTTATTATCAAAGGAAATGTTTGCGTGAATTTTTGCAAAATTTTTCGAGCATTCCTAATATGATTTCTGAAGGTGAGGTTATAGTTATGTGGAGGGTGTTTTTTGAAAAAACTGAATAAAAAATTTTTGAATAGAGATTTTTTCAATTTCTCGGGTTTATATGAATTGTTACCTGCTTTAATTAATACAAAATAAAAATCAGCCCGATTGATTCGGTAGAAGTTAAGAAATTTGAAAATTTAGGGTGAGGTTATAGTTATGTGGAGCAGTGTATAGAAGTCCGCCTTAAAAAGAAAAATTTTTTATGTAAAACAAAAGGCTGTTTAGTATAAAGGGTTAAATATTGTATATGACCAAGCAATAAATTAAAATTTTGCCTTCAAAACATTCTAGGCCCTTTAATGATTTTATTAACTATAAAAATATGAGGATTAAAATATATTTATTTTTAAATAAAAAATTTCAGACAGGCATAATTCTTGTAATTGCAATACATCCAGGCAATCCTGCCCATTATCCTGGCCAACAAAATATCAAAAATCAACCAATTATAAGTATGGCAGATACTTTAATGGATTTAATTAGGTAAAAATTAAAAAAAAAGATTTTACAAAAAAAATATTTATTTAAAGAAATATATTTCCCGATAATTTAATCCAAGCAACAATGCAACAAACACAGACAAAAATAGAGAGAATTAATGGATCTGATGGAATTTTAATTGAAAAATATAAATTGGGGCATACTGATGGAATGAATATTTTAGGTGATTATTTAAATTAGTTTTAAGTATTTCAGAGGAAAAAATTAATTTTTCTTGAATAAAAGAGTATTTTGAAAACTAAAATTATATTTTGAATAACTAATAAGTCTCACAAACTCAGCAAAGCCAGTTTGTGAGACTATGGTCCTATTGTATTTAGGATGGTCGATAACCTAATGTAACTTTCTAAAAAAATTTCGGTTCAAGACATAAGGCCATAATTTCCGAAATTTATGATTATGTTAATGCCCTAGTAAGCATAATATCTCTTGAGATCTAGGTATATATTTTTTAATGTTGGCTTAGTAAAATCGAAATTTCTATTTAAATACTAAATAGTACAATTAAGTGTTATTAAATAAAATAATTTTCAGGTTTAATTGTTTTTTGCATTGCTTTTGGTATAGTATTGAGCCAATTAGGACCTAGAGGTCGTCCAATGGTTAGAATATTTTTAATTAATATTTTTATTCCTTTAAAATTTTTTAGGTTGATTTCTTTGCAATTCTTGATTTGGTCAGTATGCGTTTAGTTTCTTTAATTATGTGGTTAGTTTAATTAAAAGAAATTTGTTTAAAAATATTAATTTTATATAAAGGTATTCACCAATTGGCATTTCTTCTTTAATTGCTAGTAAAATTCTTTCTGTTGAGAATCTCACTGACACAGCTAATAGTTTAGCTATGGTTGGTGTTAAATTTAAAATTTATTATTAAATAATTGAATAAAAAGTAAAAGAATGGAAAGTTAAATGATCCTCTGTTTTCATTGCTAGTTCTCATGGAGGAGAAGGGCTTATCCCCAATATCCAGCCCTCCATTCTTAAATTTCAAAATTTCCACTATTTTTCTTTATAATATTCCAAATACCTAGTTTACTTAATTTCATTTTTAGTTTATCTAAACTCTTAAATAAAAATTATTTTGCCAATCAATCCCTTCTCTAATTTTCTAAAAATTAATTTTTATTATTTCTTCCAGTATTGCTTAACAGTCATTATTGGTCTATCAATCCATTCACTCATCTCCCTTCCATTGCTTTATCTCTTCCTAACAGGCAAAAATCCTTTTGTTTTTGCCAAAGGTTTACTTCAAGCAATGGCTATTGCTTTTGGAACAGCCTCTTCTGCAGCTACATTACCAGCTACTTTTCGTTGTTTGGAACAGAATTTGGGTATTGACAAAAGAGTTACTCGTTTTGTTTTACCTGTCGGGGCAACAATTAATATGGTGAGGGGAAAGGAAAAAGATTTTTAAAATTAAAATTTTAAAGGATGGAACAGCGTTGTATGAAGCAGTTGCAACTATTTTTATAGCTCAAATGAATGGAATGGAACTTGGATTAGCACGAATTGTTGTTGTTAGGTAATTAATTAATTTTTAAAAATAAATTGTTTATTTTTTATTCAGTTTGACAGCTACATTAGCATCCATTGGAGCTGCCTCTGTCCCACATGGAGGTTTAGTAACTGTTGTAGTTGTTTTAACAGCTGTTGGATTGCCTGTTGGGGATGTTTCTTTAATTGTTGCCGTTGATTGGTTTATGTAAGGAAATTTTAGAAATTTTTTTAAAAAATTTTGAAATTTTTTCAGTGATCGTTTCCGAACAGCAATTAATGTTCTCGGAGATGCTTATGGTGCTGCTATAGTCCATCACCATTCCAAAGAGTATTTGCCTGTTGAAGGAGATGATTTGTTGGATAAACAAGAAGGGGGAAGTGAATTAATGGCTGTACCAGAAAATGGACGGCTTTTGGCTGAAAAGGAAAGAATTGAAGAGAAAGTGAAATACTATTCACCGTTAACTATTAGTCCGGCATAAAAATAAATTTTTTAAAATAATTCCGCCAAACTTTGCCAGTGAATATGAGCTTAAAATAACATTTTTTGCATTTGTTCCTATTTATCCGGTGTTCTTATAATTTTTATTTAAATTGCATAATTATTTTTTAAATTGAATAAAATTAATGTAATTATATAAATTTGTGAAATTTTAAAAGGTAAATTCCAAATAAAAAATATATTTTTAATAAAATGGTTAAAAATATTTTTTTATTAAAGAAGATTTTTACTAAAGAATTTTCTTCAAATAGCCCAGAATGTTGTAAGTTTTATTTATTTTTTTCTAATTTAGAGTAATTTATACTTTATTTCAAACTTTTATTATGGTCTAGGGGTTGAGGATGTTAATTATAAAATAAATAATATTTGGATGAAGTTAATAATATATTTATATTTAATCGGGTAGATCAAAAAGCTATTCTTGGTATTTATTTTTAATAAATTTTAGAAACTGTTGATTAGTGTTCGGCAAATGGATTTTTTCGGTACCGGTACCGGGAGTACCGAAAATTCCTGATACCGAAAAGTACAGAAATTTCCTAAAATCTGTTCGGGATGGTTCCGGTATCGGCAGTACAGGAAAATACCGACTCGGTATTTTCGGGAGTACGAACACTACTGTTGATGTTCTAAAATTTAATTAAATAATTTTTAATTAAAATATACATATTTTTTAATTTTTCAATGTAGCTCATTCCCTTACAATTCTTTTTATTTCTCATTGTGGAATAAATAGTTCAATAGAAGCCGTAAAATATGGAAAACCATTACTTTGTGTTCCTTTTATTGCTGATCAATTTTATAATTCACAAGCTTTAGTCTCTCGTGAAGTTGCTGGAATTGTGGATAAAGACGATAACTTTGAAAATCTTGAACTGTATATTTCATATGCAATAAAGTAATTTTATGTTTAATTTATACATGTATAATTGTCGCTTCCCTCCTTTCCCACAATTCCTAACAACGACCTATTTTGGAATAATATTTTGAATAAGAGTTTCTATAAAACTTTTGATTAATTTGGAAATACCCAACAAATTTAAATAAATTTAAAAATAATTTCAGTTTACACCAAAACATGCATAGTTTGAGCGAATTAATGAATGATATTAATCCAGTCCAAACATTTTTGGAAAAAATAGCAGAATTGGATGATTAAAGTTATCTTTTAATGTTGGGAGTATTTTTTTTAATTTTTAGATTAATTTGTTGTTAAGTATTTAAATTTTATATTTTCTTTAAATTATTATGTATTTCTATAATGGACATCTCCCATTATTTAAATATTTTTATTTATTCCCATTATTTAAATGAAAATCATTTCATTAGAAATAAGGTATATGATTCAAAAGAATATATAACGAATATAGCTGGGAGAAATGCTCATTTTTTCTGAGTTCATAACAATAAAAAATAAAAAAAAACTTATCCGAGAAAATATTCTTCTGAAATAAGTTAAGAATAATTAAACGAAAGGGTTTTAGAAAACTAAAAGGAAATTTTTTTATCAAAATTAAAAAAAACATTAAAGATTATAAATGACAATAATAATAGCAATAGCTGCTAAACCCGAGAAAAGCAATAAAGGTACAAGTAACCAAGCTAATAAACATTGAAATTTTGTCCACTTTTTTGTTTGTTTTTGTTCTTTAATTAATTTTCTTCTGTTTTTTGAATTATTTGATAATTCTTTTTTTGATTGTTTTCCACATAATTTATTACAAAAACTTTGTTGTTGCTTTAAAATTGTAAAAATATTTTTGTGATAATTTTTATTTAAAATATATTTTTTAAATTTACCTCAATATTATCATTCCCAGTTCCCTCAACCACTCTCTGTAGTTGTTTAGATTCTACAACAACTAAAGGTTCTTCACTAGATTTGGAATTATATACTAATGTTGGGCAGTTAATATTTGATGGTTCTGGTATAAGCTCGTTTTTGGATGGCTAAAAAAATTTTTTATTAAAGAAAGGCAATTTTGATAAGAAATTAATTACCCCCATTTAAAAATTTTGGTTAAAAATGAAAGTTTTGGTTAAGATAAATATGCATATTTTCTGATAAATATTTTTTTAACTTTCATTATATGTAATAATCTAACAAAATTCCAAAATATTTACATTTAATGGACGTATCAAATCTTTAAGTATTTGATTAGTGACAATAATTGGAGGAGGAGAAGAAATTTCTTTTAATTTTAATTCAACTTCTTCAATCTTCTTCTGATTTTCAGAATTATTAGCATTTAAAAGCCTTTGTTGTTGTTGTTTTAGAGCAACTGCCCTTTTAGCATTTCCAGACCATTGAGTACGTCTGGGAAGGTCTGAAGTGCTTCGAAATTGTTGGAGAGACTAAATAAATAAATTATTTATCTTTTTTTTTTGTTTATTTTTAATTTAAAAAAATTATTTATTTTCTAAATTTCAATACTTGCTTTTCTCATATTTGTATTTCTCTCAAATGCACCAAGCGGTAAAGGTTGGAAAACCCTTTTTTGTTCTGTTTCATTTCCATTTTGGATTGGATTTGTTGTTAAATTCTGTCCAATATTTGCTAAAATATTTCGAAATTTTTATTTTTTTTATCAAGCAGAGATTAACATTTTCCAATTAATATTTTTCGATTTTAAATTCTTCACTTCAAATAAATTACCATTTATTTTTAACTCATTCATTGATGTTTGTTGAACTTTATTTGGAGGTGGAACAGGTCTTCGAATACGAGCAGAAGCTCCAGCACTGTGTCTTCTTTTAGGCGGTTCTGTAATGGTTTTGCTCTCCTTCTCAAATAATTTTATTCTTCCTTTTCCAAATTCTTCATTTTTACTTATTTCTTTGTCTTCATCCAATCCAATCGTGTTTAAATTAGTTTCACTACGAAGTCGAACTTCACGGGCATAATAAAGGCGATATTCATGTCGAAGCGGATCGAATAAATAATAGCTAGTAAGATTATTATCGTTAAACACAAAATTATTTTAAGTAAGTTAAACGGAGAAAGCCCTCATTGATATAAGGAGGGGGCGACAGAGGAAGATCCTGCCTTGAAAAGGAGGTGAATTACTTAAGCCAGGTTATCAAATGGCAGATTCCCAAATTTCCAAAATATCATTCAAAATTACCGTTTATTCTCAACTATTCCTTCCTCCAGCATCCCTCCTTCTTCGACATTTCCCTCATCTTCCTTCTCATTCGGCAAAAGACATTCTCGACTTAATCTAGATTCAGCAATTATTTCTTTTTGGCTTGTTTCAGGCCCCGCAGAGAGAATTTCCGTTTCTTTTATAATTTTCTCAAAATCCCTTTCACACACAATTCTTTCTAAGATTGGAACTGAAAGTCCAATTCTTCTTTTATTTGTAAAATTCCGCGCACCTGCTGTTTTCTTTGGTGGTCTAGGCGGTGCTTGATTATATGAAGAATCTTTAAATTAATTTTTAAATATTAATTTCTTTAGGTTATCAAAAAATTTTTTTATTCCTTTAACAAATTTTGTTAAATAATTTGGATAATTTATTTTAATATTAAATCTTTGCGTGAATAATAAGTTTAGAAAAACTTGACAATTAAAAATAAATATTTTTATATATCAAGAATCTTTACTTAATATTTTCCAATTCCAAAAATACCTGTATTAGGTTTAGGATTTAATGATGGTTGAGGAGACGGTAAAGGAACAATCCTTGGAAGTGGAATTGGACGTTTTGGAGAAGAAAATGAATTATTTGGTGGTGGACTTTGCATTGAATCTGAAGCTGTGCCAATTGCTGAATCAGCAGGGGAATTTGGTTGGCTATTTGGTGAAGTTTTTGTGGAAGAATAACCAAACAAAGAAGATTGTTTGGAAGAAGACATTTGTAAATTATGGGAAGAGGAAAAAGTTTCTGCCATTTTTTCTTGTATTTTAATTAAAATAAAATTAATGTTGATTTTTATTTAATTTTTATTAAATAAATTTTTGAATAATTTTTATTAGGAAATAAAAATTTTCTAATAATTAATGAACAATAGAATTAACTCAAAGATGAAAAATATGCTAATTGGAGATAAAATAAGAATTGAACGTATTTTTGTATGATTTTAGACTTAACATCTTTCACAAATTCAACTTAAAGTAGCCCTATTACTTTTTAATAATTTATCGGTATCTGAAAAAAATTTTCCCAAAAACATTCTTATCTGCTTAAGCTTAATATCTAATAATATTTAATTCAATATTTATTTGGATTATTGTTTTATTATCCAAAATTCGAAAATAGGATTTTGATTTAATAAAAGGTAAATCAATTAACTTTATTAGCTAAATCGATCGCCAGCTGAAAACTTTTTTAACATTTAATTTCTGTGGCCGTCATTTTTTGTTGACTAAAAATAGTAAATGACAAACAATAAACCAATGGTATTTTATTTATTTTCGATTAAGGCAAAACCACAAAAAAATAAATCGACAAAAATGTGTACATAAATGGCGAGAAAATGTGGGAAGCTAAAAAAGGTGGAGAAGGAGGAGGAGGAAATAATGAGTGAGAAGGAAAATTAAAGTAAATAATCTCCGTGCTTTTAAGTCTGCCAATAGCGCAACCAAAATATACATAAATAAAAAAGCTTTCACATTATTTTTATTGCTTTAAGTCAATGCTAAAATAGATAAACAATTTATAGCTGGACTTAACTTTCGACTTCAGATTTTCGATTTTTACTGTTTCAAGTAGAAAACAAAGTCCATTTATGGAATCAAGTGTTAAGCTTTTTACAGAATAAAAACCTCCAAATAAATCACTAAATCTTAAGCAAATAAAGTAATGTTCAAGATTTGAAGATTTCAGATTACAAGATTCCTTCTTAAAAATGATTTCAGACATTTCTACAATTTTCGATAAATTTAATTTAAAAATCCTTCGTCGCGCAATGAATTGACAGATAGCTAAAAAGCCTGTAAAATGCTTTTTAACGTTTTTCAATGACCAATGCAAAAGCTAAATAAGTATAACTACAACTATTTACAATAAAATAGCCCCAACAAAAATAAAATAAAAGCAAATATTGACGTTATGGTTAAACGGTGTGAATGTTTAAAGGAAAAGCAAATATTTGGGAGAAGTGAGAGAAATGCTTTAATAATTCCTCTTTTTTGTTAAAAGTTTTGTTGGTCAAGCGTAGAGTTTGTGACATCTAATTTATATATATCTCAAGTTCGACTTTTGGAAACGAAGCTTTTAGCGAAGCAAGAGAAATTACGGCCATAATTGATATAAAAAATAATAATTTTTAGATAATATAAAACTGTAATAATGAACTAACAATTTAATTATAAGCTAATAATATTCATGGTTGTTTAATAAGTCGGAGAGAAAAATATTAGAAAAATTAAGAAAAGCGACTTATCAATAATAAAAGAAAATGTAACATATAATTTTTATCATTTTTTACTTTTATTTTTGTAAGATTATTTAAAAATTTATAAAGTAAAATAAAAAAATATTAAAAGAATAATTATTCTAGAAATTTTTAACTTTAAAAATAAACATATTTTTTTGCTTTTTATTACTCTTTTTATGCGTTTTTCGCAGTAAAATAAAAAGATTGAAATTTTTTGTCCAAATTTTTTGGTTGAAAGAGAGAATCATAAGGACATAAAATGCGCAAAAAATAAATTACTTTTGTGGGAACAGAAGAGCAGAACAGAAAATTAATCTTTAATAAATTAAAATAATATAGGTATTAAAGATTATTTAGAGAGTAATTAGTAGGGGGGGGTTATAAGGATTTAAATAAAAATACGTTTTAGTTGAATACTAACAAAGTTCGGGAATACATTATGTAATTAAAAAAGGAAAGAAAATTGAATGGAATTAGCGCGTAAAAAGCCGATTTGTCAGTAACTAAATTATGAATTTTTTGTTTTAATTAAAAGGTAAAAATTTACAATTAAGGATTATCTATTTTATTCAAAAATTTTTTTAATTTTGTCAACATTTTTAGTAAATAATTTGTTTGCTCAAAAGCTAGTTGATTAGAATATACTACAAAATCCTTAAATTTAACAACCCTCTATGAATGTATTGAATAATAGATAGATTTTTTTTCATTTTTCACTCTATAGGGATATATAATGGAAGAGTTACTGGAATATGTATATTCTGATATCTACATAAATATTAGCAATAAAAAGTCAATTTATTGATGGGAAATCAAAGAATAAAATTTTGAATATTTAAATGACACAATAAAAATTCAAAATTTAAAATAATCTCTAGTCTCTATTAAATAAATTTTTTTTCAAACTTTTTACCTCAAATGAGCGAGATTTTGAGAGAGTAAAGGTTGTTTTGCAAAAATGTTTTGACTATAAAAAATTGAATTGAGGACAAGGCTACTCTCTCTCAACTACTTTAAATATATTTTGAATGGTGTGAAGAGGATTTGCGCGAATTGAGTGAATGAATGGATGGACATTAATGATGACATCAAACAAAAATAATTTTAAATAAATATATTCTCTCTCTTTTTCTGATTTTTATTCCCCTTTATATCCTTATAATGTGAATGAACATTTTCTTTATAGAAATGAACAAAATAATGAATAGATTAAGTACTTTTTGGGAATTTCGGGAAAAAGACAATTACTAATTACTACATAATATATGAAAAGGAAGAATTTATTTTCTATATTTGTTTTGGAAGAAAATTGGGAGGAGAAAATAAATAATTATATAAATAAGTAGGAAAATTCTATATTAAAAAAAAATAGTAAAGCAGAGCCGGGCTATATGTATATAGCTATTTCTCTTGTTCAGTTAGTGCAATGGGAGCGAACCAGCATCTTTAACTAATCGGGCTTTAGGAATTACATAAATAGCTTTCCTGCATAGCTTCAGGAATTAAATAGCTAATATTGTTAATTCTTGATATAGTAGTGATAGTAGCTCTCTCCTAACAATAGGTTTAACTAATATCATCTATCTAAAACCTAATTTTTTCATATACATAAAACCAATTCCTTAATTAAGTTAATCACGACACATTATCACGACACCTTATCAACACTTCCTCAAAAAACAAGAGAACAACTTTCTGGAGGGAAAAATAGCTTTAACTTTAAAGTATCTTTAAAATTAAGCAATTATTTTTCCAACATTATTTTTATATAATTAACAGCAATTTAAGTACTTTTAGCAAGTTTTATTTCTATGTAAATAGTAACAATTGTTTATTCTCTTTTAGCAAGTTGCAGTTCGCCCCAAACAAAGAAATAACTGCAACCTATTAGAATTATTTTTTATTTAAAGTTTTGCTTGTAAAAACAAAAATAAATTATTTTTATGTGAGATTTTATTTATAGTCACGGTCAGAGATGCACGAAAATAGAATTTCGCTCTCAACGAAACGAAAACGAAAAAAATAAATTCGCCAATGTACGAAACGAAAACGAAACAAAAAAAATAAATTTCATTTTTACGAAACGAAAGAAACGAAAAAAATCTCAATTTTCACGAAACGAAACGAAACGAAACGAAAAAAATCAAAATTATAAAAATGCCTAATTTATTAACTATTTCCCCTCGAATGCCTAATTATTTAGGTGTCCCATTATCTCGCAATATCCTTTCAAATCATTACTTTATTAAAATCCCACCCCCACCAATATTTGAGTCTCAGATTACTTTTCTTTTTATCTCAGATTACTTTTCTTTTATAGGACCGGATCTGGCCGGATTTTTCCGGAGTCAGGGCCCCAAATCCTGCCTGATATCCCTTCAAATATCCTAACATCCCCATATCTGTCCAATCCCCCTTAATTGCTCCAAATCACAGATATTCCTTCAAATCCCCTTATATTACCCTAAATTACTTGATATTCCCATTGGACCTCCAAATCCATCAATATCCCTCATAATCTATCTAAGTCCTTCTAGATTCTGTGATATAATCTGATCCACTATATCCCCTTAAATCCTTCTTGGTCTACCGATATCAAGCTCACATTCTACTATATCCCATCAAAAGCCTCAATTTCCCCTTTATCCTTCATGATCTCATTAAACCAATAGGACTGAACCGATGTATATACATGGGAGACCAGTCACTTGATAAGATCCAACTATATCTTAAATACCTTAATAAAGCCTTGAAATTCCATCCAATTTTCAGCGCCGCAGGCAAAATTTTTGAATTTCCAGTTCCCGGAAGAAAAATTTTCAATTTTTGACTTAAAAATACGCCAAAATAGTAAAAAATTTGTCTAAAAATATCGAATATTTTTTCGTCATTTTCGTCCAAAAATTGAGTTTACGAAACGAAAACGAAACGAAAATAATTTTTTAGTGAAATACGAAACGAAAGAAACGAAAAAAATTATTTTTAAACGAAACACGAAACAAAACGAAAATCATCAAAAATCCACGAAAATCTACGAAAACGAAACGAAACGAAAAATTTTCGTGCATCTCTGGTCACGGTAATAAAATATAAGAAAATTAAGAAGAAAAAAATTGATAAAAACAAAATGCTTCGAATCAAAAAAGAAAAATTAATTAGGAAAGAGAAAAACAAGTAAAAAATTAAGGAGAAAAATTGGAAAGTTTTAAATTAAATAATTAATTAAATGAATTTATTTTTAAAAATTAAAAATAAATAGGCAGATTTAATAAAAATTAAAGATCTGTTAAAATCTGTTAAAATAATTATTGCATGATTATATTTATTTAGTAGATTTTTGGAAATATTTAAAATAATTTGGAGATAAAATAATTTTCTGGATAACCCTCGATTAGAAAGAGATTTTAAATTAAAGTAAGTTTAACTTCAAAAACTAAAAGAGTAAATCAAAAAATTATAGTATTTAGTCAAAAACCAAGGCTTTCCAAGATACGTGTTTGGAAACCCCCAAGAATAAGGGTATTCCAAATATAAATATTATTTATCTGAATAAATTTATAAAAGAGATTAATAATTAAAATTTAAAATAAAATAATCTTCAATAATTAATTTAATTTTCATCTATTAACTAATTGCATTACTTGTCTAACAAGCATTTCCATATCAGCAAGGACTTGACGGTCGCTTGGGGGAGATGTTGTGGATGTTTGTGAAGGTGGGGTATTTGTTGATGTTAGGCGATTCCCAATAGATTTATTAATGGAAGGGGAAGTAGATGGTGTTGAAACAAAAGTTCTTAGCTGTCGAATACCTGCCTCCATTCGGCTTAATAATTCTCTAAAAAAGTTAAGAAATTTTTAGGTGAAATTTAGCAATTTTTGGTGGGAATAGAAGTTGGTCTTGAGATTATAAAATATTTAATTGACCAACTAAGTGAAATTTAGCAAAAGAATTAAGCAGATAACACCATGAATTATTATAAAATTAATAAAGAATACCACAGAAAATTTTCAAAATAGTCAACTAATTTTTTAATGCTTTATAATGCATTTTGAGTTGCATTAAAATATTTAAAAATTCACCTAAATTTAAATTTGGAATGTGGAGAAATATTTTCTGCATAAATCGTGCATGTGTGATGAAATTGTTGTAATAAATCACTAATACGAATTAAGTGATCTGCACCTCCATTTGCTTCTTCTTTTGGTTGTTGTTGTCCAATAGCTCTAATAAGAAATGCTACTGTTCCAGCTGTTGGTTTTCGATTAACTTCTTGCATAAATACTGAGGAAAAAAATTATTTTTAAATTTTATATACTCTTTATTTTAATGGAATTGTGAGCTAAATTTAAAGGCACCGGAAAAATTTTTTTTTCTTTTAGCATCAAAAGTTTTTTAATTTTATCCTGAAGAGGAGAATTATAAATTAAATATTTTAAACAACAAATTCTTTTTATAATTAAGAAAATGAATTAAAAACCATTTAATTGTCTGTGTAATTCATTAAGATAATCCTTGCTAACAGGAGGTGTTTGCTGTTGTTGTCCACTATCTTCGGGTACAGGAACTTGATGATGTTCTTTTGATGATAGAAGAAAGGGAGAAGGTTCCATGGGAAGTCTAGGAGAGTTTTCATTATCACCCAAAAATATATTTGAATGCCTCTGAATTGTTGAAGAAGCAGAATGGCGTTCAGATTGAGTTGTTAATTGATTAATATTATCTTCAGAGGGCATTGAAGGATCTGAACGCCTAATTGCCGGTATTTGTTGAATATCTCTTTCAGGAGATGGCAGTTTTGGCTGGACAACAGTAACACATTTGGGTTTGGCACAGGCTTGGGATATTTTATCATCATTTGGTTTTTCGGGCCTTTGAAGTGTAGAAAATGGACGGAATTTAACAGGAGAAGCGACTGAATAATCTTTCTCGTCTTTTTTGTTGCTTAGAGAAGTTTTTGAAATTTCAACTTTATCTTTTTCGATAGTTAAATCTTTTGTCTCCTCATCGGTTGCATTCACAGTATCGCTAATTTCTGGTTTTTGAGGACGATTAAAAGTAATAGAAGAAGTTAAATAAACTCCTTCAATATTGCTAGAATTACCCTCTTCTTTTTTAGTCTCTTGAACTCCTTCAGATATTGCTTGCATTGAGAAAGGACGGTGATGTTGAAGGGGAGCTACTTTTTGAGTGACTAAATGACGCATTTTGGGAGGTGGTTCGGTGTTAATTTTTTTGTTGCTATGTTGTTGTATTTGTTGTTGTTTTGGAATTTCGTTGATTTTTTGACTAAAATTTTAAAAATAATTTTTAAAAATATTTAAATGAACTACTTAAAAACTAATTCTAAATATTTCACAAAATCCCCTACAGACCTTTCATTTTCAATTTTCATTTTAGTCATTTTTGTATCCAAATCAGTTTCGTCTATTTCTCCGCTTTGTTCGTCTAAATTTCCCTCATTTCCTTCCGGTGTATTATCCTCCTCTTTCGCAGTAACTCTTTGTACATGGCGCAATTGTTTAATTCTTGCATGAAGTTCGTTATCTTTCTTTTCTATTTCTTCATCAATATTTTGAAGTGAAGAACCAGAAGTAGCTGAATAATAAGAGATTTATGTGTTTTATCATCCCTTTATTATAATTAGGTATATTCGTTAGATGTATATTCTTAAAGTGAGATATATATTTAGTGGAAGAATATTTTGTGGGGAGGAAGATTGAAAAGAATCCCATTAATATTACAAAACCCTTCCGATTTAGTTAAAGTAAATTCTGGGATTTTTTGATCACATACAAAAGGCATCTAAAATTCTTAATTTACTCACTTGCACTCGAACTTTCAAATTTTGTTTTTTGATTACTCTTTAAACAAGATTCAACTGATGGATCTACCGAACGCCTTGGTTTAGGTTCTGGTCTAACCAATCTAGAACTATTCGATTCGTCTGTTTGTTGATTATTAGATGTTGATTGAACAGCACTAGTCTCTGATGTAGTTTTCTTCAATCTCATCTTTAAGTGCTGTAGAGGAAGTTTAGAAGTCGGATTGCTATCGTCTTCTTTCTCTTCTTTTGAAGGCTTTTTAAATTTATTTTCTTCACTTTCTTGTCCATTCTTTTCCTCGTTCTTTTCAAAAGGCTCAGGAAATTTTAATTCAGACCCGCTCGTTTTAACTGATGTATCTAAAGAAAACCCTCTAGGCAAAGTCCCAGTTCCACTCAAATTCAATTTTGTTAAATTTTTGCCAGATCTAAGTCCTTCTTCCTTTTGAACGAATTGAATAGTTGGAAGTCTGGCAAATAATTTTTGATTTTTAGTTGAAGGCATCGATGGTTTGGCAAATGTTTTGGATGATAAAGATTGTGGGGGTTCGGTAGGTAGGTGAATAATATTTGGAGAATGATGAAATATTGTTGGGGAAGGACCTCCAACCTAGAAATTAAGAATTTTGTCTTTATTGAAATAGAGTTTTGAGAATTGTTATAGTCAGTTAGAGCAATCTAATTTTGAAATTTACCATCTGAGCAGGTTCCGATGGCCGAAAAGTGGAGAAACTTGTCCGTTCTAATTGTGCCCCCATAGAAGGCCTTTTTCTTCGATCAGGACGTGGAGGAGGTGGTGGGGGTTCTGGAGATGAGGAACGTGCTTGTCTTTGTTGCGAGGCACGGCAGCCCATAGATACAGTTCTGTCTCGCAAAAGATGATGGGCATGAGAGGCAGCACTACTTGATGGAATTGAAGTGCTAGGTATACGAGGAGATATGATGCCAAGAGGGTCAGAAATTCTTAAAAATGAAATTAGTTTATAAAAATTAAGTTAGTCTGGAAAATTTAATAGAACAGATTATTAGAGGAGAATCATTAGTTATATAGAGGAAAATCATTCAGTAAAAAAGTATCATTCCCATTGCATTATATATTATAGATTCGGATATCCCTTGTCATAAAAATTATTTTCTCATTACTTAGTCTGATCTGATGAACATATCCCCGACATTTCACGTTGTTTTGCTTCTCTTTTTTTAGCAACTGAAGCAGCTACAAAAGCAAGCTGTTGATTTGTTGCTTGTAATGAAGAGGTTGTTTGTAATGAAGGACAAAAAGAAGAGGATGTATTCAATTCTTCAACTCTTTCAGGCGAGAAAATTAAATTTGTATTTTCAGCAATAGGTGTAGTTTCGCCTTTTTCAGATTGCAAAAGAGAATAAAGGCTTTTATGTAAATTATGAAAACGGGGTCTATCTGAAGGGGACCATTGCCAACACTGAAGCATTAAACGATGAACAGAGTCTGGGCAATCAGTTGGTCGTTCCAACCGAAAATCTATTTAAGTATTTTTAAAAAGTTGGAAATTTAAAAATCAAAGAACTTTTTTCAAGCAGGCCAATAACACTCCCTAATTCAACGCCTGGATATGGTGCCATTCCATAACTAAAAATTTCCCATAGAAGAACACCAAATGCCCAAACATCAGATTTTGTACTAAAAGTGTTATATGCCAATCCTTCTGGTGCTGTCCCTAAAATATTTTTTAAATTAAAAAATATTTTAAATTTTGGAAATTTTGGAAATTAAAAAAAAAATTTTTTAACATTTTATCGGGAATTTAGCTCCAGCATGTGCTGTATAGGTATCATCAGTCATAAACCTAGCAAGACCAAAGTCGGCAACTTTGACAACAAAATCATCATTTATTAGGCAATTTCTAGCAGCCAAATCTCTTAAATATGAATAAACATTTTAACTTTTAATTAGGTTTTCTCGGTTTAATAGTTCACTAAGAGAACACTTATGAAGTCAACTAGAAAATACCCGTCAGTCTTGAATATTTTTTAGAAATTAATCTACTACCTATGAATAAAATTTCTAGTTTCTAAATAAGCCATTCCAGCAGCTACTTGTGTTGACATATGCAAAAGTTTTTCACAAGGAAGGTCTTCCTTTTCACTTTGACGAAGAAAATCTAAAAGATTTCCGCGTGACATAAAATCACAAATAATAAAATAAGGAGCTTCTCTAGTACAAACTCCGAGTAATTCAACTAAATTTTCGTGATGTAATTCTTTTAATATTGCTGCCTCGGCTAGGAAATCTGGTAATGCCATTTGGTCTTCCTGGAAAATTTAGGCATTTTTAGAAAGATGAGGACACAAAAACCTTCAAAGATTTAACAGCAACAGTTCGATTAAAAGGTAACCATAAAGCTTCATAAACATCCCCGTATTGCCCCATTCCAAGCTTCTTCTTCATTACAATTTGTTCTCTATCTACTTCCCATTCATCTGGCTGTGTGGGGGATAAAGAGAAAAGACTGCTTGGATGGCCTGAGCCAATATTAGTTTGCCGTTTATTAACTGGATATTGAAGGGCACCTAAAAATAAAATTATAATATTTTATAGATATTCAAAGCTTATAAATAGAAGTCCTACTATGAAAATTAACGAAAAATATTTTGATTATTTTTTATTTTGTTTGTTTCTTATTAATTAATTTAAATATTTAATAAGTCTCAAAGTCCATTATAAGCAGTGACATAAGCCAATTTATAACAAAAACTCTAATATAAAGATACTAAACACATAAATATAAGGTACTTAACAGTTCTGACGGAAGTAACTCTCGCAACCTGAATAAATTTATCCGTCGGAACGAAAAAATATAAGGTTTATTAACAAAATAATAATTATTATATATTTAATTTTATTTAACATAAATAATTTCTGTTTAGTAATCCCTTACAAATTAATCCAGAAGCGGCAACCGAATGATGATGTATTAATTCTCCAAGTGTTTTAAATTTTGCTGTATCAGTAATAAACAACTAAAAACAATTAAATTTAAGATGATTTTTACAATCTCTCCAAACCCTCAAATTCTCATCACAATTAATTCTGTAATGGTAAACTGTCCCCTCATGCCGAAGTGAAATAGAAAATTGTCCAGGATTAGTCTCTGATTCTCTAACTAGAAAAGATCCATTAATTCCAGAACTTAAAAGTTGTTCAGCTCCAATTCTTGTTATTTTGCCGTGATACCAACTAAAATTTAAATTTTTTTTCTGAAACTTAAAACTGTGGGAATTTTTAATGAGAAAGGTAATGACTGAAAATAGCTGTGATGGTCAAAGATAGTTAAAATTCTTCTCTTGATTTTGCTTTCTAATAGGCCACAATTTACGATCAAATTTTACAAAATAAATTCACTATATTTCTATTTAGATATTACCTTTTACCTCTCTGATATTCTGTTATGCCTATCAAAATATTTGTACTATGAGGAAAAGTAATGTGGTGTAGAATACGAGCAAAATCAAAATTTCCATTCTTGGTTTAAGATATTCTAATTTAACACCCAAAAACACCAAAATTACTCTTTTTTATTATCAAATATTCAACAAAAAATTATTTATTTTTTCAAGAAAAACCTGTGTTTGTCCATAGAATTAGAAGGGGCAATGTAAATACTCGGCACCCAACCAATTTGCTGTCCATAATTTCCTCCAGAATTTACAGACGAGCCAATAGAAGAACATGAAGAACTACAACAACCTGTACCCCCAACAACCCCTCCCAAACTTGAAAGACTTGGACTGCCTAATTTGGCAAAATTATTTTGTTGTTGTTGTCTATTAATTAATTTAACTTCACACCATTCTTTTGTTTTATTATATCCAATTACTTTTACCTTTAAAGATATTTTTAATAAAATTATATTTTTATTAATTCACATTTTATTTAAATTTTCATTATAAATTAAACTTTAAAATTATCAAAATTTCAAAAAAAAATTTTTTTGAAATTAATTTTTAGTATTACATTTTACTGTTAATACATATGTATAAAGTTTATTTATTTAATTATTAAGGTTTTAAATTAATTTTTTATATTTTAATTTACTTCTTAATTTTAAAATTTTATATAAAATTTTAATTAAAATGCTATTTTATGGACAATCTCAAAAATTTTATAATTTAGTATTAATTTTTGTAAAAATTTAAATACTTTATCTATCAATCCTTACTAATTTATATTTTATAATTTAAAATTTTATAAAAAATATTTAAAAAATAAACCTTATCTCCCTTTTTTAAAGCCAATTTTTCTTCTCCAATCCCTTGAAAATCATATAAAGCTACAAAAACATTACTAGACGAAGAAGAACTTCCATCAACTGATAAATTTTCTTCTGTTTGGGATGGGGAAGAATTTTGTTTATCTGATAAATTCTCTGATTTTTGTTGTTTTATTTGAGTAGAGGAGGGCATTTTTTAATTAATTATTTTTACATTTTTAATTTTAATTTTATTTTTTTCAATTATTATAATTTAATTTTCCAAAAATAAATAAAAATATTGAATAATTTTGTGTAATGGAAAGCACTTTTTATAAATAAAATCAATATTTCCTGAAAAGTAAAATTGAAAGAATAATAAAATTAAATATAAAATGGGTCGCGAATTTAAAAAAATATTTTTATAAATTTTTATTTATTTATTAAATTAATATTTACATTTGAAATATCCTTACATTTTAATAATTAAAAAACAGAAATTAAAAACATTAGTTTGTGGCAAGAAGACTAAACGGTTTTGATTTAGGAGGCTCTCATGGAATTAATCTTCCTTCCAATCTTTGAAATGTCTTCTGGGAATGTTCGGATTGTTTTTAATTATTCGTTATTATACATGCCGTATAACCTATATTAATTGCCCTCCCTCAAATAATTACCCCACTTCCATTAATTATCCTACCCAACGATAGATTGAAACAATAATTATCCCCAACAAATACCCTAAAACATGTTCAAATTTCAAACCTCGTATAATCACCCTCCCTCGATTAATTACTCCCTCCAACGGAAGGTCGAAACAATAATTACCCCGGGTAGTTATCAAAGGATATACAGGTTATACGGTATATGTCAACACAAATTAAATTTTAATTCAGATAATAAAATAACCAAAAAATTTTATTTATTTTATCCAATCGAGAAAACCTTTTCTGTTTCTTTCTATTCCCAATTAAAAATAAAAACCAGAAGGACATTTTTTGTTTTATTTTATTTTCCTTATTTTTTTTTATTACTCGACGTTGGTGAAGGTCGAGTATTAAAAACATATGTGGAAAAATAAAAATAAATAAATAAATATATTTTCGAAAATATTAATCAATCAAAAATCAATTCAAAAGCTAAACTTAATTTAAACTAATTTTTGTGGAGTTAAAAAATAAAATGATGGATTTAGCTGTTGGATATATATTTATATATAAATATTAGTATTTTTGCAGATTTTTAAGGGATTTCTTTTTTATTAGAAAAGATCTCCCCTTCCTTCATTAAATAAAATAATTTTTAATAAAATCTAGTAATAAAGATTAAAATAAATATTTTTATCAAAATATAGCTAGTCCTTTTCGTAAATTTAAAAATTAATATATTAAATGTTAAACTAAAAATATTATTCCCGTTTTTTGTACTTTTCTTTACACTTTCCCAGCTTTTTTAAAAATAAAAATAAAAAGGCAAAGAAATGATTCTTTTGGGTTTTGTGTGTTGCTTTCTATGCTTTGAAAAACTTTATTTGTAAAGTCAGTCAAAATAATCTCTTTTATTTTTAAAAATGGAAAAATTAAAAATGAATGTTTTTGCCAAAGAACAATAAAGAATGAATATTTTGTGTGAGGAGAGGGGGAGGGGGGGGTGGGGGAAGGGGGAAGGGGGGTAATCCTTGTTGGGAATAGAAGTAGTTATTGAGAGAATTTTAATAAAATAAGAGAATTTAAGCTTGGTCCCCGAGGAAATTCTTTCAGCAAGTTTTAGGGAAGGAGGAAGAAAAAGGACGAAGATTGAAGGAAATTTGAGCTGTTTGGATGAGAAAATTTAAAAATTTTTGTAATTTCGATTAAAAATTTCAAAAAATATTTTCTTATTTTCCCTTAATATTTTAAACACAATATATTGACTAAACAACTAAATAAATAAATATAAAATAAAAGAAATGATTGACACTTGGGGGAGGCTACTAAAATAAAAGTTGGAGAAAAGTAGTTGAGGAAATTGAGGAAAATTTTTGTTTGAAGAAATGTTTGGTGGTTGTGTGGTCATTAATTGGCCAGGTAAATAAAAGAAAAGAGGACAGACAGGTGCTTAAATATTTTTATTTATTTATTTATGTGGTTTTAAATATTTAATTCTATACAGAAATTTCAAGACAATCTTCTCAGATTTCTTTAATCTAAAGATAAAAACAGAAAAAATATACTAAAAATTAAATGGTTTAAAATTTTTGGAATATGAACCTTAAGAAAAATTAAAAAATGATTTTTCATAAATTTATCTTGATTTGCCCATTTGAAAAAAATAAATAATTTTATAAAAATAATTAGTAACGTGGTTCTGATTTAGGTCTGAAGATCTTTGAAAAATATTTTCATCTTGATGAAGAATATTTATATCAAAACTATAGTAAGGATTTAAAGGATCAATCGGTTAAAACTTTGTTGGGGTGATAGAATGTTTTTAACAGAAATAAGAAAAGAAGGATTTTAATAGAAACAATTCTATAAATGTGGAACTCTACTAGGGATTATTAAGGAAATAAGAAAAATTGATGACAAATATAAATAATTTTCTAGACTTCAAAATATCTTTTACATAAATTTTCGTTCATTGCATCTTCCTTTAAAAATAAAAGCTTTTGTTTATGGAAATGGAAGAAAGAAAGAAGGAGAGAGAGAATGTTGTTTTGGCAGTTGGGAAAGGAAGATTGGCATTTTTACATTTTGTTTTTAGCTCCGGCTGGACAAAGAAAATGGCATTTTAAGAAAACAACAAATGGAAGAAAAAAAAATAGAAAAATTAAAAGGAAGAATTTGAGGAATTTAAAGGCAGATGTGGATATATTTAAAAGAGTATTTCTTGTATATTTTAGGTATTTAAATACGCATATAAATTCAACGGGGAATAATTTAGAGGAATAATTTAGAAAAATCACTGATTATTCTTTAAACTTTCTAGAAGTCGAAGAATCAAGGATCGGGGAAAGAGAATGTACTCACTCTATTGTATTGCTGCACACCCGACATTTTGTTGTTGTTGATTCAGAAAAGTTTAAATAAATTTTGTTAAATATTTTTGACTATTTTATTTGAAAATTATTTTTAATTAAAAAATATTTTTTTATTTCGAAGCCGATGAAAAAGCAAAAATTAAATAAAAGAGTGGACAGAAGAGGAGAGGAAAGGAGGAGGTCTTTCCCCCTTTTATTCTTTCGTCCAATTCAAAAATGTCCGTTGGAGAGAGTTAGTAGCTATCTAGCTAAATATATTCTTTCCTATTTTTTACTGCTAATCCATTTTTTGGCCGTCACAAAAAGTTAAAAAATGCAAATGTATATATTTAAATATATTTATTGTTTAAAAATATATTTTTTGAAGAGTTTTTTGTTAGTGACAGGTGCAAAAAATTAGAAAAAAACTTTAAAAGAAAGTAGTAAAGTAAATTTTTTATCGAAGAAATTATTTTCTGTTTTTTACACTCAATTATTGGAAGTAGGTATACAAAAACGGGAAAAGCATAAATTAGGGTAATTATTTTAAAAAAATTAGAAAGAAAAACTTTCCAGTCTTACTTCAAGTTAAATATTTTAAAGCTAATTTCTTTTTTCTTATTAGATTTCTTTAAATAAAAACAAAATACTGTTTAGCAGTAAAATATAATTTTTAATATGAGTTAACAATTAAGATTTAGTATAGAAAAAATGAAGGAATTACATCTACTTTGATTTGTACAAGTTAAAGAAAGTGACAGAATGATGGTTAGGTAGATAGATAATAATCAGAAGAAACAAAGGTCATTAAATATAAGGTGTTTGGGGGGTTTTTATTTTTTAGCAGGGTTGCAAACAAAAAATATCCCTTATTTTTTAATAAGAAACTAAGTATCAACTTCCTCATTTTCCTTCATATGTCAATTAAATTTGCTCCGAAGAGTGGGGTCCCGAAAATAGGGTTGTCTTTTCTTGGAAAATCTTCGGATATCCGAATCGAAAAATTTCTTTTTTCGGTTTTTTTCGGTTCTTCTGTTCGGTTCAGTCCAGAACCGATAACCCTACTCGAAAAGATTCCAAGGTGGGCATATTATCCAAGTCGGTTATATCTAAAGCATTTTTTAATTTATTTTGTAATAATTTTAAAAAAAAGAACTTTTAAAAATAAATTAATTTATTAGCATAATCGTAAAAATAATTTGGAAGCACTTAAAGAATAAAAAGAAGAATTGTCAACAGAATTTTTTAAAAGAATAAAAAGAAGAAATTCTTTCATTTTGTGGTCATTTTATGAGAAAATGAGTGATGAGAGAGAGAAGAAGTGTTTTTGGTATTATAAAGGGTTTTTGAGTAGAATGATTGAAGGAAGAAATAAAAATTAAAAAAGAAAGGCATCTCAAGTATTAAATCTACACAACAACATCTGCTTTATATTTTTTCTGTAAAAAATAATTAAATTTAAAATAAAAATGAAGCAACATTTAAAGAAAGAAAAGTATTATTTTTTGTATTATTTTGCATATATTTGTTGTATTTTAATCCCATTCATAACAATTAAAATATTAGGAGTTAGTAATTATTTGGATTATAGATAAATAAGAGATAAACAATTTAAAAGAAAATTAAAAAAGAGGATGGCCGTGACTATACACATTTAGTAGGTGTAAAATAATCGGAATCTCGATACAGATTATTTTATTGCATTTAAAAAGTTATAAAATAATTTAAAAAAAAGATTTCGGAAAGGATAACGTTTGTCAAAAATAATAAAATATAATAGGTGAACTTACAAAATATAAATTAGGAAACTTATTTTGTGGACATACATATGTATTATAAAATTCGTTTCCAAAATTTCTAAATAAAATATATCAAATAAATAAATAAATTTCTTCGAAAAAAATTAATTTTTATCTATTTTCCTCATTTTAAAAGTTACTAAAACAAATTAAAGAACTGATTTATTTTTTTAAATTGAAATAAAATATTGAAATATAAATTAGTTATTTAATTAATTTATGAAATATTTTGTTAAACAACAATATTTTTTATGTTAATTTAAACAGTATTTATAAGTGCTCCAAAAATTAATTTTTTTTTTAATAATTAGAAAGAATATTTAAAATAACTGGGAAGATGAATCAATTAAAAAATAAAATAATTAAATAAATAAATAAACTAAAAATATATTTTCTCACATTCATCCCGTTTTATTTTAATTTGTCATAAATAAACAGATGATATCTATTATTTATTAACAAATAGAGGAAAAATGGGTGATGGAAAAAAATGTAAAAAATAAAAATTAGTAATTTTTGAAAAAAAATAATTTAAAGATTTTGTTAATATCAGGACCACTAAACGAGTACTCGAATATATTTTTAATCGTCCAATTATACAGAGTGCGGATAACCGAAAGTTCTGATTGTTTGGGAAAGAATTTTGTTTATCTAAACCGTTTTTAAGCAAAACGGAAGTAAATACAAACACAACTTAATAAGAAAACGTAGGTTTTGTTTTAATACTTTTTACAAAACATAAAAATTCATTTATTGTTTTTAGAAAAAAATTTTATTTAAAAATTTGAACAAAAATTGAAAAAAATTGAACAGAAAATTCACCTTATTTAGAACAAAAAACAATAGAATTATGAGGAAAGAATGCGTAACCTTATTTGTTAGTATACAATAATTAAATAAATATTTTTGTATCCTACCTCCAATTGATCTCGCTTTGATTTTTTGCGACAATTGGGAGGCTTTTGGCGACGAAGGGTCGCCCCATTCATTTCCTTTCCTTTTTTCTCCAAATAACAATCAAAAAATGAGAAAATAAATGTTCTAAATAAAATAATTGAGCGAGAATATATTGAATAGAATTAAATAAATAGAAAGAGATGATCGGGTTAAGGGATTGAAAAGATTTATTTAATAATAGTAGTTGGTGGGTGGTCGATATTATTTTAGTTTTTCCGATAATTATGTATTCAACAAAATAAAATTTGGATGAAATAATAATACAGAGTAAAAAATTATTTTTAAAAAAGTTCTCCCAAATTTTTTTCAATTTCCTCAACGATACTACAAGTAAATAAACGTAATTTATAACTGAAAAGTTTATATAAAATCACCCAGGATAATTTATTAAACATCCTAATTAGCAACAGCTTTATCTTGTTCTTTCCTTTTGAAAATTAGACTATTGTGGCATTCCAAGAAACGGCAATTGAGTGATAATTACTAGAGATAAGTCATCAGTTAAATCTCTACCAATCACTATCCGTCTATAGCCATTATAAAAAAATCAAAGTTTATTTTTGCCATTTGAATAAGTTGTTTTGGATTTTATATTACCGTAAATACTCTAATATGTATCAGCCATGGGCTTTTATTTTTCAAAGGGTCATTTTGACTCAGTTTAATTTTAATTTTTTCCTTTCCTTTTTAAAAGTTTATAAATTTTTTAACATTATTTTAGAAATTATTTAGTTGTGTTTTTAATTTGGATAATTTAAAAAATAATAGAATTATCAGACATTTTTCTTTCGTCATTCTCTTTTATTCTAGAATTTTTTAAAGATGCTGAAAGTGTTCTTTTAATTCTTTCGTTCTCTTTTGTTAATTCATTTAATTTTGGTTTTGAAGATGTTGAGCGAGTACTTATTTGGACTAGACGCTCTAAAAGCCTTTTATTTTCATCTCTAAGTTGTTTTTCAGCATCCTAAAATTAAAAAGATTTTTTCGGTTTTTTAAGTGGAATTTTAAATGAAAGGCAATTCGAGGTAGGAAAAACTTAAACTATTATGATGATGGCTATCAATTCATATTCAATTTCAATTCATATATATTTCATTAACGGGTTTGGATTTTTTCGCTACAAAAACCAAAAAAGTTTTATTTATCTTTTGGAGAAAACTGTCAGCAAAAATAAAATAAGAGGAAATCCTCAATTAATTATTCCCTTTAATTAATTTACAGTCATTATTCGTCTTTTTGCAGGAACTGAACTTGCCCTCATTCCTTTAATTCCCACAGTTAATCCTTCAATTGTTGTGGGCCAACTTCCATCCATTGACGGGGATGTTGTTATTGAAGAAGAGGTTATTGAATGTCCATTAGATTGTTGACGGCGTCTGCCGGTATCCAATCTTTTCAAAAAAAATTTTAGGAAATTTTTAGAAATATTTTTAAAATACCTGGAACGAGCTGTTAGCACCTTTAAAAAATTATTTTTTAATTATTTCAGAAAATCTATTATTTTTTCAAACCCTTTGACAATGCAATAAATAGGCACGCATTTCAGCATGTTTTTGTACAATTTTAGGACCTCCTAAGCAACCACCGGAATTCATGGCAGACTGTCGGGTTTGGACACGTCTTTGTTTTTGCCATTCTAATTGTTTAGGAGTTGGATTTGAATCAGACAATCTTTAAAATTAATTTTTATTAAAAAATATTATCTAAATTCTTTGGATTAGTTTCTCTCTATGAAATTATATGTATATAGGACTATTCAAAACATTTTAACCCAACACCTGTTTTTGATAATTAGCATATGAGACAGCGATCATTTAAAAGATGATAGTAGATGAATTGCGTGTTAACTTACAGAAAAATATGAAATTTATCAGAAAATTGAATAATAATTTAAATTAAATACATATTTCATTCAACATTTAATGAGAGATTTATGAGAGATAAAAGATTTTAACATTGAAAATAGCATTGAATAATTTAACAATAAAAAAATCATCCAAACCTTATAGGTGGAGGTCCATCATTTCTTTTATTATTTTGTAAATTTGGCCAACGTCCATTAGAATATGTTGGGGATTGAGAAAAAATATTAGATTTTAAAACATGTTTTTTGTAAGTTTGTTTTGAATTATTTATTCTTTGTAAGGCTAAATTAGTCTTTTGATTTTGTTGTTGCTTAATTGGAGGAAATGGAGAATAAAAATTAGTTTTCTTTCCATTGTTGATTTTTTCACCCATATTTATTTTCTTAAAAAATTTTTTTTAATTCTAATAAATATTTTAAACTCTCAAATAAACTTCACTATATGTATTTTAAAAAATACATCTTTCTATTTATTATTCCAAAAGATTTTTTGGTTGAGGCCCATTTTTGATTATTTTATTATAAAGATTTTAACTTTAATTCTATAAAATCTGCTTGATAAAAATAAAACTGTTTTTTGTTTTGGATAAATACCAAAATACATTAAGCTTATACACAATTAACCTATACAATTGAAATTTCAATACATAAAGGATTAAAATAATAAATTTAAAAAATATACGTAGATAATATTTTAGAAAATATCCCTTTATCAAAATATTTTAAATATATATTTTTATGAAATTATAGGTTTCTTTTTAAAGCATTTAAAGTAAAATACAGAGAATGTACATAAATTAATATATTTTTTAATAAAATATTTAGGCAAAAAATTGGCTTCATTTGTGTATATTGCGTGATTGAAATTTTAAAAAAATAAAAAGAAAAATGAACGGAACAAGCATGCCAATTTATTTATTTTAATAAATATTAAATTATATTGAAAAAAATATTGGTGGATTTTGTCTTTTATTTTAAGCTAAATGTTTTTAAATAAATTTAGACACTTTCTTCCTTAAGAAATAAATATTAATATTTATTTATTTTTATGTTGTCAAGGAAACAAACAAACAATTATTTATTTTACAAAAAATAAATAAATAAAAGTAAAAAATAATGGAAGGGCATCTGTAGATAAAATAAAAAGTACTTAAATGGAAAAATAAAGGAGAAAGATAACTAAAAGTGCCATCTTATAGATTTAGAAGTTCTTTGGATCTAATTTAAGGTATTCAGATATTCGAAGTATTTTGATTTTGTATATCCTTAACAAATATTTTTGAAATTTATAAACAAAAGATTTCATTATTTCTAATTTCAAATTTCCCTCTCCCTTTCCCCTTAACTTTAATGCAAAAAACAATATAATTAAAGAATATTTTTAGCAATTTGTGATTAAAAAACAAATATTCAAAATATTTTTCATTAATTAAAAATATTATTTTATTCATTGGATTACTATTTTTAAATACATAAATTAATTTAATCATAAGGTTTAAATGGAAGGGCGTTTACTAAAAATAAATCTTCCTTCATTATCTTCCATGTTTGTAAAGTCAAAACTCTCGTATCTAATTATATAAATTGATCGAAAGAGAATGTAAATATTTCTGAATTAATCTATTTCTGAATCAAATTACAAATCCAAAAATGGCGAAGAACAATATATAAATATGTATAGGTAATTTTAAATTACATTTTCTTTTCTGAAAAAAATTTCAAAAAAAAGAACGTAAAAATTAAATAATTCTTTACTCTCTCTCAATTTTCTTCATTAAATTCCGATTCATTTTTTACATCAATAAATACATATAAATTAAATATATAAAATCACCGCAACAAAAAATCGTCATTTTTATTTTTAATTAATTTCCATCACAACTTCTTTAGAAAAAGAAATTATTTCTTCTTTTTAATTTAAATGAGCTTATTTATTTATTTTAAGAAAATTTTAAAATTAATTTATACTTTATGGATTAATTTATTTAATAATTTATTACTTTATCCACTACTTGGACTTTTACAAAAAGAAGGAATTTTTGATATTTATTTTTTTAATCATGGTTATGTTGAGGATGAGGATGAAAATAATAATAATAAATTGTAAAAGATTTTATTTTTGTAGGATAGCAAACTGAAATATATTTTACGAGATTGAATAGTAAATTCTTCCATCTCTAAATTTTGCTAACAAAATCATTAAAAAATTAATTGCTTAAAACAAATAGAAAATCGTTACTAGTTGTTTTTCCTAAATTATTCCTTTATTTTATTACAATTAGAATATCCTTAAATAAAATCAAATTTTTAAAACCTTAATTTAAAGTTCCCCCATTTATTCAGTCATTTATTCGGTGATGCGACTTTTGCGGCGCGTACACTTGCGGCCCAGACATTTGCGGCCCAGACACTTGCGGCTCGCCCCTATTTTGACACTTGCGGTCCCGACACTTGCGGCTAAGAAATTTTCGGCGCAGACACTTGCGGCCCGACATTTGCGGTTTTGACTTTTGCGGCCCCGACATTTGCGGCCATGATTAAAAAATTAAGTAAATTAAAATAAAAAATTCTAATTTATCGTTCAATTAATATCGGTCAATTGATTATGATTCCAATTCTCAAATTCATAATGAGAGATTTCTCTCAAATCCTTAACTCATTGTATTAATTACCCTGGGTAATTATTGTTTCATTATTATTGTTCATAATAGATGTATGAGGTCAGATGCACTCAATGCAATTTGAGACATTTTTTAACAAATGCCATTATTAAAAGAAATCTATGTATATTTGAGGAATTTTTAAGGAGATGTAAGGTTGATATTAAAGGAAATATCATGGGACTTAGAGGGACTAATCTTAACTACTCAACCCCCCCCCCCTCCCCACCAATCCTTTTACTTTCTCTTAATTCACTTAAATTCCGCGATATCTTCTCCAAATCCTTTTATTTTCTTTATTTATTAATCCATAAAATCCCCATTACTAAAATCGAATGATAAAATTAGCTAGCTTGGCGAAAATAGGGGGAAAATTTAAAAAATTACTTTAAAAAATTACCTAGAATTACATTTTCATTAAAAAATTTACTTAATTTTTTAATCATGGCCGCAAATGTCGGGGCCGCAAAAGTCAAAACCGCAAATGTCGGGCCGCAAGTGTCACAATAGGGGGAAGCCTCAAATGTCAAAACCGCAATAGTCTGGGCCGCAAGTGTCTGGGCCTCAAGTTGATAGCCGCAAATGTCTGCGCCGAAAATTTCTTAGCCGCAAGTGTCGGGACCGCAAGTGTCAAAATAGGGGCGAGCCGCAAGTGTCTGGGCCGCAAATGTCTGGGCCGCAAGTGTACGCGCCGCAAAAGTCGGCTAATCATTTATTCCACCCAATTTAATCATAAGAGTAAAGGAAACTTTTAAGATTTTAAAAATTTTTACAGAAGATAAAAACTATATTTTAGTTCACAACCTAATTCTCTAACAAAATTAGTCCAATCAGTTGGAAATTTTCCAGAAGGAATAGAAGGAGATGCATTACATGCTCATTGTTTACTTTATGAGATAACATTAGCTCAATGTCCTTTATATGAATCATTGAAGGGTTTAAAACTTTTAGAAGTTGGATGTGGTCCTGGTGGTGGATTGAATTGGATAAAAGTGTAAGTATTGGATGATTTGTGAATTTTTTTTGAAAAAAACTTTTGTGAGAGTTAATAATTGTCAACCCAAACCCCCCCCCCCCCCCCCCCCCAAAAAAAGAATTAAGCCTGAATGAGAACTAGATATGTTTTCCTTAGCCTAGTTAATTTAGAAATTCTATCAATAATGAGTTGTTGAATGTAAAATTGGATGGTCAGCCCTCTTAAGATTATACGGATTACGTAGGTAATTTATTCTTGCTTTGGTATTTTATTTTTTAATATAATTCGAAAGTATTAATTATTAATAAATAATATCCTTTTAAAGAGCTCACCCAGAGATTGGTTCTCTATATGGATTGGACAGACATCCACCACCTTCTGACAGTCTTTCTTTGGGTATTAATGTTATTTCTGGTATGGCAGAAAATTTGCCTTTTGCTGATTGTTCCTTTGATATAATAATTAACGTGGAGAGTAGTCATTGTTATGGGGAAGGAGAAATGGAATTCTTTCATGAAGTTAGCCGGTAAATTTTTAAATTTATTTTAAGAACTGATTTTATGGGAGTTGAGGGAGTAAACGGCATAAAATCTTCTTTTGCCGACAATAATAGTAGATTTCTGGAATCGTAACTTAGGGCGTCACATTTCTTATTGACTATTAGATCAAGAAAAAATATTTTAGATAAAGTGTTACTTTAATGCTTTTAGAGGATTTAAGAAGGTTTTTATTTAGTGGGAAGGAGGTAGATAAATTGAATTAGAGAATTAATGTTCATTCTCTCTAAGCATAAAAATACAAAAACTACAAAATTAAATAAAAACATTTTAAAATTTAGAGTTCTCAAAAAAGGAGGTTATTTATGTTGGACAGACATTAGAACATCCAAAGGAGTGAGAAGATTTTTTTATTTCTTAAATTAATTTTTAATTAATTTAAAGTTAAAATTAACATTAGAATATGCAGAAAATTCAAAATTAAAATTAATTTCTCCTCTAACGAAAATAAATAAACAAATTCTTCGAGGAATTAAAAAGACTTCTTCAAGATACGAATTGTTATTGGAAAGGGTTTGTTTAAATTTAAAAAAATTCTTTTAATTTTTAAAAAAATTATTTAGGCCCCCTTTTGGATTAGAATATTTGGAAATAATTTTAGAAAAGTTTTTGCACCAAATAGGGAAAAATTGGAAAATGGAGAACATTTATATATGCTTGGATGTTGGCAGAAAAGTTGAAAAAGGAGAAGAATAAAAAATTTGTAAAAATTATTTATAGCTTTGAAATTAAAAAATAAATTTTTGAGATTTAAATAAAATAATAATTGAATAAAACGGGAGAGGAATTAATTTAAAAGTTTTATCCAAAAAATTATTTTGATTTCAACTGTTTCAAAACTGTTTCAAAACAAAGCATCTTTAAAAATTTGAAATTGAAGGAAAAAATACTTTAAGTCTAAAATCGAGATTTCGAAACAGCTCTGGTTAAAACTAGAGACCGGCTGGGAGGGACATTCGAAAATCGATAACGCTAAAAATTAAAAATTTCGATAATCAAAATTTTTGTTCGAGATCTCGTCTCTATTTTTAAAATAATTCTTTTAAAAGTAGTATTAAGATCGTTTTATAAGATTTAAATTTTATTTTGTACAATTTCCCTTTAAAATTCTAGTCTTTTCACTTTAACATATACATTAAAAATAAAACAATTAATAACTAGTTACCTAACTATCCCAACAAAAATTTATTTATTTATTTTATTTTTCGTTAATTTTTAGTCAAAGAAAATTTTCTCTCAAAATCTAAGGACATTTTTCTCTCAAAAATATACAAAATCTATTTTTGTTCCCGCTATTTGGTCAAGCTATCCCTTCCTCTCCGCCCTTTCCTTTCTTTTGTTATTTGAAAAAAAAGAGAAGGAATTGACTGGGGACTATTTTTAAATATTTATTTATTTGTAATCTTTTGTTAATTTTTTTTAAAATGCGCAAGAGATTTTTAAAGCAAGAAATGAATGAAAGGAAAAATACTTTCTCTTTCGATGGTCAATTGAGGAAAATAATTTTAACTAAAATAATTCTTCAATAATTAATTTAAATATATGAAATATTTTCTTCTTTCAAAAATCGTTAAAAAAATTAACAATATAGCTTTTAAAAATTTTTAATTTTTTTCCGGCAGCTATCATTTTAGTCTATTTAGATTTTTTTATTTATTTTTCGGTTTTAGATTTTACGAGACTTGGTAATGGACATGGATTTTGGTATCCGTATCCTCCGAATATTTATGGCGGATACAGACGGATATCTGCAGGCATTTTACCTTATCTTTATCCATATCCATATCCATTACCAAGCCTGGATTTTGCTTAACATTTTAATTAACGTATCTTACTTATTTTTGATCTCATCTTATCAGAATAATTCCACAAAAATTATTCCACACAAACTCAAAAAAATATTCCCATTTCCTCCTAACATTCCATCATACAAAATTTAAATTATAAAGAAAATTTCTATCAAATGATTAGACGAACAAAATATTTTTTTAACTCAGATAAAAGAAAAGACTGCCTATATTTGTTTACCTAAAATAATTTCCCAAAAATTTTAAACTTTTAATTTAGTTGGGAATGTCCTCAAAATTCATTTATTTACAAAATTTAATTCAACGGGTCCTCTTTTCCTTAAATTATTCTAAAAAATTTTACGTTATTCTAACCATTTTTTCTTCACTTTTACAACAAATTTTGTCTGCCAGTACTATTTCAATGCCAGAATTAAGGCTTTATAATATTCAAAGACAAGAATATGATAGTTAGTTTTATGGATGTTTTTTTAAAGTTTCCCTTCGGAGTTAGGGTCTTTTAGATTTTTAAACCTCCGTCTTTGTGGTTTAATTGGATAAGCATTAAAAATAAGAGATGCCGATAGAGAAATAAGCTGTCGGACGGAGACTTATTAAGGTAAAATGCTTATGAGATTTCGGAACTTCCAGAAAAATAATGAGAACATAATTACTAGTTGTAGAACATAATTACTAGTTTTTCAAAATTTAATTTATAACTTTAAATATAGAAAATTGAAAATAATTAATTAAAAATTTCAAAAAAGGTTTTGCCGAGCAATATCTTTTACCTGAAGACTTTGAGTTGGCATCTAAAACGCCGAGTGAGTTAATTCTGATAAAATTTTGACAGAACTTATTGAAACTTTATAAGATAAGCTCTTATAAGAATTTTAAATTCAATCCTTGTTTCACTTTTGGATACTCCCAAAATTAGGTACTCCTCGATTTAAAAATGAATTCTTACTATTTTGTTTTGGAAGAAGGGAAGCTATCTAATTGATACCCTTATTTAATCAACGTCTCTTTAGAAAATACGATTTTTACAGCGCCAAATAATTATAGTGAGATATTAGACTTAAACTAAATTAAAATGAGACATTCCTCACCTATTTTTTACTTTTTTAAGTAAAAAAGCCGAATGCCTATGAATTAGATGCTATTTTAAATAAAGAATTATTTGAAGGTAATTTTAAAATAAAATTTTAAAGAAACAAAACTTTTGAAGGGGATATTTTGGGTATTGATCCAGTTAGTGGAGGATTACTAAATGAGGAAAGAATATTTAATTCTGATTTAATAAAAAATGGAAATGATGAAGAAAAAGCTTTGTTTGGAACTCCGGTAAATTGAAAAATATTTGCATAATTATTTTATTTTTTGAAATAGTATTACAGTGCTTTAAATACACAAACTTATGCAGACAAACTTTGGGCAGATGCTAAAGTTCCTTATGTACTTGAACAGGGAATGAGTCCAACGTGTGTTTAATTAAAAATTAAATTAAGGAATTTAAGTCTCTTGGTTTTTATTTAATGGAAAATGTCTGTAATCTATAGAATTTTTAATAAAAAATTCCCCTCTAAGAAGAATGATAAAATAAAAAAATGGGGAAATATTTGGATTGAGAGAATTGACTAAAGAGTTTTGAATTAACTGAATAATCTCGTTTTAGAATAAGTTTAATGAAAAATAGGATGTTAATTATTAAGGATGAATCAAAATTCTTTTTTTATTTTTTAAAGTCAACGTGCTTCAATAGCTAGTGCCTTTGATGAATATAAAGGAAAAACTTGTATTCGATTTGTGCCTAGACAGGAAACCGATCCAGATTTTATTTATATAAAAAGGAATAATGCTTTTGGGTAAATAAATATATAAAATTAATTAAAATTATTTTGTTTTTTAAAAAGTTGCTCTTCTTATGTTGGCCGTGCAGGGGGAAATCAAACAGTTTCTTTAGAAGTAGACAAATGCTTTTCTAAAGGAATTATCGCTCATGAGGTTTTTTAAATTTTGTTCTGACTGAAATTATTGAGAAAGTTTAAATTACAGTTAGATGAAAAATAAAGTATTTAGAGAAGAAATAAAAATTATAAACTGTTTTTTTGATAATAACATATACGGATATAAGCATTAATTTGAAACAAAGCAGAATGAATTTAAATTCCATTTTGTCCCTCCTGTAAAATCATTTAATAACTTGATATTTGCTGTTAGGATCTATCTCGAATGATAGATCCTTGATTGATAAATCGACGATAAGTCGAATTTAGCCGGACTCTACAAATTCTAATAGTTTTTACATAAAAAATATTTTTTAAAAAATTTAGTTAATGCATGCACTTGGATTCTTTCACGAACATTCTCGTACTGATCGAGACGATTTTGTTGAAATACAAGAGGAGAATATCCGTCCCGGAATGTTGCGAAACTTTGAAAAATATCCTCGAAAAATTATAGATCCATTAACTATGCCCTATGATTATGATTCTGTGATGCATTATCATAAATTGGCATTCTCTCGTAATGGAAGGCCAACAATTGTACCGGTAAATGAAATTATTTTTCGAACGTTTTTAGCGATTAGGTTTTCATGGTTTATTAAGTGGCAATTATTTACCCTTAAGAATACATATGTTACAATAATAGTATCTAGATTCAATTTAAATCCTAACAGGATACATTTTAAATTTAATAATCAGTTACATTGAATATTAGTTCCTATTATTTTAGAAAAAAGGAGATGCTGAAATCGGACAGAGGTATGTTTCTGATAGTAATTTATTGATAACCAGAAGATTCTTTTTATAATTTTCAGATACAAATTGAGTGAAATTGACTCTCAAAAGGTTAGAAAATTCTATTTAAAAAAAATAACGAAATTTCTTGTTTATGGTCAACAAACTTTATCGATGCTCTGATGCGAAAAAAGTTGAAACTACTACAGCAGAAACAACAACTAAAACAACAGAAACAACAACAATAGAAACAACTACGGAGGAAGGTGATGAGCAGTCAACAGATGAAACAGGTAGAAATTAAATTTAGAATTGAAGGGGTTGGAGGGGATGGAACTTATTTTTCATTTCCAAAATTTATTTTAAATTAACAGAAACAACAACGGAAAGTTCTCCACCATCTACAACAACATCTTCAACTAGTGAAGAAACAGCAGTTACTGTGGATGAACTTGAAGAGGAAACAACTACAGAAGGAACAAATGAAGAAACAGAAGAAGAATATATTAACACAAAGACAAAAAGTAATGAAAAACAAAAAATAAGAACTGGAGCAAGGGAAAGACAAGGGCCACGTTCTAAAGAAATTGAATTATTACCTGGTGGTATAGCAAGGAAATTCATTACACTTTCAATTTGGTCAACACGTGGAAGAACTGATGGGGATAGAAAGTGTAAGTTTAAAAAAATTAAATTGAAAAGTCCTAACCCAAAAAAGTTCCCCCTCTGTCCCTGAAAATTCAACAGATCTTGAATCAGAACAGCAATTCCCGGAAGAACAATTTTCAGAAGAAATTCCCTTTTGGTATTAGGTTATTCGAGGTTTAGCCAATGAATTTCATTCTATTGTTTGAAGAACTAAAAAATCCTAGCCTGAAAACTGCTTTAATTTTTGATTACTCAATCAAATTTATTGTCAAAAATTTTAAATTATTTTTTAGCTTTCGGCCGAAAAAATAAAGGAATGACAAAAATAGAAGAGAAAATAAGCAATGAATGTGTTGATTTAAATGCTCATTGTGAAATGTGGGAAAAATTAGGGCATTGTATGCATTCAACAAAATATATGAATCATTATTGCCGAAAATCTTGTGGTTTTTGTGACAGAGAAGAACGTTCAGAAATTGGTTAGAAAAATAAATTTTTGAAGAAAAAAATAAAATTTTAGATTCTCCAAAACCTAAATGTACTGACAAAAATCATTTTTGTAGTTATTGGGCAAGAAATGGAGAATGTGATGACGGATCTAAATTTATGAAATTATTTTGTGAAAGATCTTGTGGATTTTGTTAAAGAAAATGGGTATAAATAATAGGGGTATTTGTTGGTTATCTCCACATTTTTATTTTTTTTTGGTATTTTTAATTGACAAAATAGTGGGAGCAATGTAATATCTTCTAATTAATTATAAATTTATGTAAAGATAACCAACAAGTACTAACAAAAAATGTTATAAAAAAGGAGAATTATTAATTTAAAAAAGAATTATTTGGCTTTTGATGAGTTAAAAAATTATACAAAATAAGATAATGCAATATAAGCTTCTGCCGTTGAGAAATCCAGAAAAATAGGGCATTGAATTATAAATTTTTTTATCACTAATTAACCCCTAGTAAACCCCCATCCTAAAAATAAAAATATTTTTCTGTCATTTTTATTGGCACGAGACAAATTTTTAATAATTTACCAACGGCAGAAGTTTCAAAAGTTAATGTGTGTTCATTGATAGTTATAGACTAATTTCTGCCCTCCATATGTAGGCAATCCTCTGTTTACCATTGCATTAATTGTTCTCAAATCCTAGAAATGTAAATAAATTTATTATTAAAAAATATCCCCCTAACCTTCGAAGGGGACTTGTAAATATCAAATCTTCTTGTTGAACGATGTCTAGCAATTGTTTGAGAGTATTGGGATAAAGGAATAACATTAATTCTGTCCCCAATAACTTTTCTTGGTGATAGGGGATTTACTAAAGTTTTTGGCATTGAAATTAATGGGAAAACATTCTAGAAAAATTTTTTTAATTAAAAATTTAATTAAATATTTATTTTTACTTCTTTGCTTTCTGGCCCAGATGGACATAATTTCTTTACATAATCCTCAACAATTGGTACAAATATTTTATTGTAAAACCTTTAAAAGATTAGAAAATATATTTAAAGAAATAGGTAAGGAAAGTTCAATTTTGGTAGAAGAAGGGGAGAAGAATTAATGACGCGGAATCTAGTATCTGGATTTAAAAAAGAAACCGAAATTTTAATTGAAGGAATTTTAAACATTTTATGTTAAAGAAAGAAAAATAAAAAAAGAGTTGGGCAACATCTGATACGGTTATTAACCGCTACCCATTTCGGCAAGTTTTCGGATTTAAGTCAAATAACGTTTTTACTTTGAGATAAATTTTTAGAAAATAATCCAACTTCCGAAATTATCGGTTTTTAATTTTTCATAAACAAGTAACGATTTTTGTACGATTTTTGTCTAAAATTATGACTTTTTGTCAAACAAAATAAAAACCACGCCTAATAATTTCAATTTTTAAAGAAAATTTGAAAAAAATTCTTTAACTCACCTAATCAAATCTTCACGTTCAGTTTGTTCAGGAGAATTATCTTCTTTTTTGTCAATAAAATCCATTCGCATAAGTACATTTCGATAAACATTACTTGAAGCTTGTGGTTGATGGCGATAATGAAATCTTTAAAAATAATTTTTTAAATTTAATTTTACAAATTTTAATTTACATTATATCCTGAAATGTTATTTTGAGAGAACAAACTTTTGTTATTATATAAACACAACACATCAATATTTGATCCAAATGTCTTTCTTTTAATAAAATAATTTTTGTCCGAAAAACGTGCTCAAAAAGTGTCCAAATTTTTCGTTTGGTTAGTTCATCACTAATACGTAAACGTTCAAACAAATCTGTTAGGCGAATTGCAGATAAATGGTAAACCTTAAAAATAAGAAATCTATTTAAAATTAGATTCTGAAAAATTTCAAAGTATTTTTTCAATTTCTAGAGAAGAAAACCTGAGCAAGAATCCATGGTTTTTAACGAAAAAAAGTTTATGTAAATTAACCTTTTTAAAAAAATTAATAATTTGTGGAGTTAAATCAGATTTATTTCGTTGTAAATTTCCAGTAAATTTAGAAAGTATTTGAGAGCTTGGAACTGATGAACTTTCTCCAAGTTGTTCAACAATTCGACTATTCTGTAAAGCAATCCATAGAGGCGAATCTGTTGACCAAACAAGTTCTTCCAAAACACATTCCTCTAACTTAATAGTTTTTTATTAGAAAAATAAAATTGGAAGGGAACTAGAAATTCTTAAGATATTTTAAACTCTGGTCCTCTTGAGGGGTGGGTCGCTAAATTAACAATTTCACACTAAAAAATAAGCTTAAAAATGACAAAGGATCATGAAGTCATTCAAAGCAAAAATATTAAACAATAGAGGGAAAGGAATAAAAAATTTCAAGCAACAATATGTCCATTTCAAAAATATTTTATAATTTACTATTGAACAAAATTAAATAATTAACCTGATTTAAATGTTTAACCATTTCTCTACTAAAAGAAGTATCTGCCCTAACAATTAATTCAAAAATTCGATAAAATTCAAGAGGAGCAACATTATCAGTAAATAATTCTGTTATCCATCGAAATGTTCGTAAGTCTTCATTAACCCAAAGAATTAAATCTGCAGCACAAATATAAATTGAAACAAGAAATTCTGAACTCTGTAATATTGCCTTAAAAAATAATTTTTTAAATAAAACTTTTAAAGAAATTAACCGTTAAATCAACATTCATTTCCAAACCCATAGCCAAGGCCTTTTGTTGATCATAAATTAAAATTTTTTGAAGAAGGTAATAGAATAATGTTTCAATCTAAAAAAATAAATTTAAAAAAATTAAAATTTAATAAAATACGTCTGCAGCATATTTTTCCAATTGAATTTGATTCAAAGCATGATCTGAAGATCCTCCTTCATTGCTTTCCTCCTCTTCCTTCCTAACTTTTGCAAGAAATTTCTGTCCAAATATGTGTACTTAAAAAGTGACTTTTTAAAAGAAAAAACGTGGAATGAGAAACACGGGCTTTTTTCAAAGAAAATTTAAAAAGTTCCCCTTAAACAAAAATGCAAAAACATCAGTTTGACAAAAATTTTGTGAAAATAATTTGGAAGTGGTAGGGAAATTAAAAAATTAACAGATTCCAACTTCTTAACTGAAACTACATCTATAAATTACGGAAACTCCGTCTATAATTAATCTAGCAAGATATTCAAACAAAACCTTGTTCAGCTATATATTCACGTGGATTCCCTTGACAGTCAACAAAATCAAAATTGAAAGATTTTCCTTGACTTCTAAATATTGATAATAATTCATCCATCCTCTCAATTAGCTTCATATCAGAATAAAATGCACTATTTTGGCAAACAGTCTAAATAAAAATTTAAAAGAACTTTCTGAAAATAAAATACATACATCATCAGGTGTAATCATATAAGATTTTCCCTCAGCTGGAGGTTGAATTTTTTCAGGCGCATTCAATTTGGCTAAACAATTTTGTGAGCTGAATTTAATCAAAAAATCATTATTGATATATTGGCAAAGATCTCCAGACAAAACAGAAATGGCTTCTTCTAAACAATAAAAATGTTAAGAGATATTTTTAAATATTTTTTTGAATTCCCAATGAACCTAAACAAATGATAAAGATTGAATTTTCTTGATAAGTCAAGGGTAAGTGGGGAATGAAAAATGATAATTCTCAAAAAAACCTTCAAATTTATCTGAGAAAATAATATCTCCAAAAGTCAATAAGGGCTTCAAGAATATCCGTTCATCAACTTCAGAACGTGCAGACATTTTCCTTTCATAAAGTTGTTCCAAAGCTTTTCTTCAACAAAAAAAAGATAAAATATAATAATAATAAAAAAAACCTTATAGCAGTAAAATTATTAAATTTGTCCTCAACAATATCGAAAGGAATTAAATTTTCGATCACAAGTCTTAATAATTTTGGATTAAGCCAATGAGTGCTTAAATGTTTTGTATCAAGAGAAGCACCTTCAAACTTTTCACAAAGAACTTCGAGTGGAGTTTTAGATTTGTCTAGAAAAAAATTTTAAAAAATTTCTTTAATTAAATACCAAAATCAGCATTTAAATGATTCTTTAATCGAGAAATTGAAATTGCATGGTAAATATAATCAACAACACAAAGTAATAAATTATAAGAATTCATCAGGTCATCATTGTTGGGTGGTAATTGTTCTAAAAAATAAGTTAGAAGGGTAGAAGAATTTTCTAATAATACAAAATTTAAGTTTAGAACTTGTCAGAAAAATCTACAAACTTTGGTAATTTCGTGTAGATTTTTGGTAAAATTTAACAAATACTGATAAAATAAAATTTTGTGTAAAAAGTACTAAAGTATTTTAAAGAATTAACGAGCTGAATTTTTAATTGAACGAGAATTCCAAATTCAAAAAAGTTAAAATAAACAAACTTCGCATAGTAATAAAGAAAAGCCAAATAAATTCAAATAATTCTGCACTCGTTAAATGTTTTTCCAAACTCGAAGGTTTCTGTTGTGCAAAAGCATAACGAAAGATTGGCAAAAACTTTTTAAAAATAACGGCAGAAACAGCCAAATTTGATTGAACACGATTAACAAAATCAAGTAAACGTCGAGTAGCCAAAATCATATCAGCCCATTTATTTAATTTATCAAAAAAATCAAGAACACTAACTTTGCATAATTCAATAAGTTTAAGTAAAGAATAATGACAAATTAATTCTTGATGGCCAATTGGAGTAGATTTCCAAACAGAAGTAAAAAAAGCACAAGCCATCCAAACAGAAGAACTTCCCTAAAAATTATTTTTTAAATAAAATTATTTTTAAAAATACCTCTAAAATAATTTGTTGACTAATTGTATCATATTGTTTCCAAGCTTTTTCAATTATTTCTCCATTTATTGTTGGATCCAATTTTGCAAATAATTCGAGAAAATCTCTAGAAGGTTGGTCACCAATTTCGAGAAGTGGTGCTTGGTTATCAGAAGCACTGTCAATAAATTCTTCTTCCATATGTAATGAAAATTTGAATAATATGTATTACTGAAAAAGAATAAAAATGTTATCATTAATTGCCCCAAATATTTCCCGATTTCTATATGGAGTTTTGCATTTTGTCGCATTTGCAATTGTTATGCATTTTTTATGTTGACATTTCGTATAATAATTTTATTTTTATATCATTTTGTCAAATTTTATTTAGTCAAGACAGCTCAGCTGTTCTTTTGTTCTAAATTTTATTTTCATTGTTGTATTCTTTTATTTCAATCTTTATTTATTTTCAAGAATGAGTAAAGACCGGTTTTATTGCAAAGCTCTTTACGACTTTAGGTTAAATTTACTATTTTAAATTTTATAAAATTTCCAGTTATCTTTTTTCAGAAGTGAATATCCTGGTGAATTGAACTTTACTGCAAATGAACTTATTTATATTGATAAGAAAATTAACGAAGAATGGTTAAGTGGAGAATCACAAAAATCTGGACAGAAAGGCATTTTTCCCATTAGTTTTGTTGAAATAATTCATAATGAACAAGAGGTTTTTCTTTAAAAATTTAAATTATTTTTAGTAATATCTTTTAGATGTCAAAATTCTCGGCAAGTCATTCTGACCCTATTTTATCCTCCGAAGGTTTTTCTAATTCAATTGGGTATGTTAGGAACTTTTGCCTAATTTTTTATAATTTTCTAGTGTTGCTACTGTTCTCTATGATTTTGAAGGCAGATTTGAGGACGAATTAAATGTTAAGGCTGGTGACAGTATTCAAGTTTCCTCAGTTATAGATAATGAATGGGCAAAGTGTCGGTTAGTTTTAATTTTTATTTTTTTTGATATTCTTAACTTTGTATTCCCCTTTTCATTTTTTCTTAATTTTTCCTTTTTTCTGTGGCCATTAAACCAAAGAGGTGTTAAAATTTTTTATCTTTGATAATTGCCTTCAAAAATGTGCCACATAGGTATTTCTGTTTTGCCCGTCAAAATAGGAAAAAAATTAAAAGCTGAAATAACTAGTTTTTCATTTCAATAAATTTTTAGAGATCCGACTACTGGCCAGTCTGGAATTGTTCCTCAATCTTTTTTACATATTTTCCTCGATGGTTTGGAGAGTCCAAAAGAAATATCTCAAATTTCATCAAAAAATGGAGAAAATTCTTTTAATTCAATTGCTTCTTCTTATGACCAACCTCCATCGAATTCCTCTACATCAATATCTTCTATGTCCAATTTTGCTTCGTCGAATGTTTGTGATTGGCCAAATCCCTTGGAGACTTCAAATGTTTCTATAAACAATTCTAACGTGTTTAATAATGTTTTTAGTCTGCCGCCGCCTAGACCACCACCTCCTAATCCCATACTTCGGTAATTCAATTTTTTAATGGAAAGGCTTTTGTTCCTATTTATTATTTAAAACCCACATAACCCTTTTATATTTTTAGACAAACATCCTTTACTGAAAGCACTGCTGAATTATCTAGCCGAAATTCTCAATATATTCAAAATGATAGAAGGAAATCACTTACTTTTATAAAAGAAGATGAACAGCAATATCAAAGTTTAATAAAGGCAGCAGGAAATGCCTTCACAAATCCACTTATTCCTCAATTGGAGACAATTAATGGGTCTGATACAAAATCAAAAGTTCTTTTGGATTTTCTAAATACTGAACAGATTTATCTTTTTGACTTACAAACTTGGCAAAATGTAAGGAAATTTTAATTGTCTAAATTTATTTTCAATTTAGTGTGTTAATGAATCTGGTAATTTAACAAAATCTGAAAAAGAGGCTTTGACAAAAGAATATCCAGCACTTGAAAAACTTTGTCAATCAATTATTAGTGCCTTAACATCACAAAAAGGTTATTATTTCTATTTATCTTATATATTGGCAATTTTTATATTTTTGGTAATTCAAAATATTTAATAACATCAGAATTCTGTTATCTTCCTCAGATACCTAAAATCATGAAATAAATAATAAATTTCAAATATATTTTACTCTTAATTTATTTTAGATTTACCAGCCGATGTTCAATCTTTGGGCTCAAAATTCATGGAATTAAAAAGCCAATTTTACTCAACATTTTCTAAACATTTTCGAAGTGTTGAGAATATTAATTTAATGATAGAAAATGAAAATAATTCTAATTTTAATCGAGCAATTCAATTATGCGTTCAACTAATGAGAGAACGTGGTTCAAATATTTTTGATGTTTCTACAGCTATTTCTAGACCAATTCAAAGATGTTTAAAATATCCTCTCTATATTGGCGAATTATTAAAAAATACTCCAATAAATCATCCGGATCACCCAAAGTTAATGGAGGCTTTGAGACAATTGGGAGATTTGGCTTCTAGAATGAATGAATCTAAAAGAAGGAAAGAATTAGGTAGATTACTTTTAATTTTAGTAGGAACAGAGATTCTTTGTTTCATTTTTCCCTTTATGGTGCACTCCCACATTCATGTCTTTCAAAAGATCGAAAAAAATTTTACGTTACCGCAATTCAATTTTGAAGCTCGCAATCCGTTCATGCAAAAAAATAATGCAATTTGTCAACTCGCTTTCAGTGCCTATGTTCTTAGAAAATTTTTTCTTAAGAGTATTGCTGTTTGAATCAATTAATTTTATTTTTTAGTTCGAAAATACAATACTCAAGAACAACTTACCATTTCTGAACGACTTGCTCGCATAAACATGCATTCATTATTAAAGAAAAGTAATCGGCTCAAATATCGTATAAATCGAACAATGGGTTTTGGAACTATTCGAGATAGTGAATTTGACTATTTGGTTCAACTTTTGGAAGATGCAGAACGTCGACTTTGTAAATTTCTTTATTGTGCTCAACTTTATAGAAAACATATTGCTTTGGCTGCACGTAAACATGAAGACAGTTATAAAGGTATATTTAGTAATTTAACGGTAAAAAATTATTTTTAAAAAGGTTTTTGTCAAGTCCAAGATGAAGAAGTTGTTAAAGAATATGCAAAAATGCTTCGTAGGGTTGATGAAATTTGTGGAAAATATTTGAGAGATTTTGATCAAAAGTAAATATTTTTTGAATAATTGAATAAAAAATAATATAAAATGTTTTAGAATTTTGGTTGAAGGAAAGAGACTTGTGAGAAGTGAACTAACCAAGTTAATACACAAACGTTTTGATAAATTGGCCGATTTTGAAGTGGTTAAAGCTAGCAATAAAAATGTGAGTTTTGTGTATATTTTTAATTGGGATATTTTTTGTAAAAATTTTTCTTGGGGTTGCAAATTTTTCTGTATTCTCGTATTTTTGCTAAATTTTGTTTATTCTTTAGTCTATCTAAAGTTTTAGTTACTTAACCAAAAATCGAGACAATTTGGGTTGATTTTTGCCTATGTTTATTTTTTCTTAAATTTAAGCAAGATGAAGTTGAAAAATGCAGAAATGAATTCGAAGCTTTAAATAATCAAATAAAAGGACAACTTCCAAGTGTTATAAGTACAATAAATACTCAAGTACTCCAATTAGTTCAAAAAGTAAATGAAATTCACCAACAATTTTTAACTCAAATGGATGAGTGGTATTACAAAGAAAGACCTGTAAAAGTTCTTCATTATGCTTTTACAGTCCCTCCATTTATTACAAATTTATCCGTTTCTGTCAAAAATGTTTTGTTAGAGATGGATAAAATTGCAGCATATTTATATCAGCGGCAAACAATTGCAGAAAATGCACCTTTCTTGGCTAGAAGTGAAATTTTTTGAGATTTTAATATCTACTAAATTTTATTTTTTAATTATTAATATTACTATTTTTATAGGAAAATCTTTACGTCTTTCATTCCGTGCAAAATCAGCAAATCAAAAGAAAATATCATCACACCAACAACAAATTTCTTCCTTAAATTCTCGTTTACGACAACAAAGTGAAAAAGAAAGAGATGCACTTTTCAAAATTTGTCATACCCAAAATCAATCTGGACAATTACGGAAAGTTACTCGTGATTGGCAAAATTCGGAAATGGTTTTGAAACAAGGAGATTTAGTTTTGGTTAAAGAACATCGACAGGATGGATTTTGGTAAATTAATTTTACTTATTTTGATTACTTTTCACGAGGTTTTGAATGGAAATGGAGAATTTAAATTTAATATTTAATCAGTTAAAATAAGGATTTTTTGGATTTTTCTGAAAAGAAGGGATAACCATGTTTTATTATTTTTATTTTTACTGTCTTGGTCACCCAACTAAGATCCACGGCCATAGTTCCGAAATTTGGTTATTATTTCGTCCCCTCTGTTATAAATAGCTGTTATTTACTAAAATAAAATTTTTAATCAAAAAAAAATTATTTAAGTTTGTGTGATAATGCAGTCTCAAATGGATTAGTGCCTGTAGATGTTCTTATACCTTTAAATATGTGCAATGAGTCTACAAATCAAGCATTGATGGAAGATGAAATACAAACGAAAATTAATAAACCAAAAGAGGAATTAAATGAATTTACTTGTTAGTTTTGAGAAAAATTAAAAAATTATTTTTAATTTTTAGCTCAACAACAAAAACAACAACAAACTTCTTGGATTGATTTACTTAAAACAGATTTTTCAGTTTCTCAGTCTAATTCCCCAAATATTTTATATCCATCAAAGCAACAATTAAATAAAACTCAAAAATCTAATTTAGGTGGAGAAAAAGATTTAATTGGTAAATTAATTAAATATTGAATAAATTTATTTCAAAAAAATAATTTTTTAGATCTAGAGGATAATTTAATTGATTTTGATTCACCGCCTAAAGTGCCTAGTTTAATAGAACCAACAATTATAGATTTATCAGGACAAAATAAAAGGAAAACTTCTGAACGACAAAAACAACAAACCATTAATAGCAACGTCCAAAATGAACAATTTTGTCAAAATAATTTAAGCGAACTTTTTGATTTTCTTTCTTGCGAACAGTCGCTACCTTCATTAAAGTATAGTTGATTATTTCATTTATTTATCTCACTAACTCTCCTCTAACGTCACCTTTTGTTTTCTTAACTTTCTCTTCTTTTCACTTTTATTTTTTATCAAAAAATTTTTTTTAATTTTTAGTTCTCACAACAAAACACAATTTTCTACAACTTTTGGTTCTTCTAATCAACAAGATCCTGTTGCCTTGTTTGATTCTCATACAAATCCTAAAGCAGACTTTAATGTAAATATTCAACCAAATCGTATTGCTCCACCTCCTCCAACTCAGAAAAAGGTAATTTATTCAAAATAAATATTTAAAATATTTTTAAGAATATTTTAGAGAGGTAGAACGCCTAATAATAACAATTCTGATAGTCAACAAAATTCACCAACTAATTCAATTATTTTTACTCAATATTATTCTATTCCTCCTCCTTCAACAGATTTTTCTCAATCAAATAATCAAGATAGTCTTCCACATAATGGCAATTTTGCAATTTGTTTATACGATTTCGAACCATCTGTTGGAAATGAAAGTCGTCAAATTACTGTTAAAAGAGGGGAAACGGTAAATGAATAAATAAAATATTATTTTTAATTAAAATTTTAAATAAAATTTTCCTTTAAACAATATTTCCTCGGTTTCCGGTAAATTGGGCTCTGGAAAATTGGGCTCCAAGATTTTTCGGAAATTTGGGCTCCATCTTTTCGGAAAATTTTTGATTTTTTTTGAAAAAATAATAGGAAGGATTTTGAAAAAATAATAGGAAGGAAAAAATTAAATTACCATTTATGGTTCTTAATTCTCTTCTTAAGGAACTTTTCAAATCTCAAAAAAAAATACCGGAATTCAGATTTGTTTCCCTTTGACATTAAGTTTGGAATAATCTGAAGATTTTCTGCAAATAACTTTTTTTAAAATCATTTAACAGGTAGAAGTAATTCGTCGTCATGATTTTGCCGGCAATACACAATGGTGGCTAGTTAAACGTTTACGAGACTCTGCTCAAGGCTTTGTGCCAGCTAATTATTTAAATATTGAAGAACATACTTAACGAATTATTTTTTTGTAAAATTGTGATGGACTTAACATTTAAATAAATATACTCTTTATGATATTTTTAATTATATTTACAAATTGTTTTGTCTTTGATGGTCTGTATACTTAAAAAAATTTTATTTGTGTAGTTCAACTTTGACCTACCTATTTAACAATTAAAACTTTCTGTTTTCATTTGAAAAATTAACCTTGTCCTTTAGTCTTTTTTAAAAATAAATTTTTATAATTGGTTGTTTTATGGTTTGAATGAATTAAATTCGATACTGAAAGTGGGAAACCTATAACATAGGATTTGAATAGTCTACAACTTGTTTTTGAAATATCAATCGTAATTCATGTCAGGCTTAAATCTACATATTGGGTATATATCAGTCAAGTCCATGAATAAGTTATTGTTTTCTAGTTTCATAGTCCTATAATATAATTTCCTATTTAAAATAATGTCTTAAAGTTTTTCATTTTTAATGAAAAATAACTGTTCAATATCCATTTTTTAAATCTAAATATTATTCTCCTCAATTAATTCAAAAAATCCTTTTTTACCATTTTATGTTAGAAAAGCGTAATTAAAAAACAATAAAAATTTATTTATTGGAGAATCAACTAATGAAAATTAACTTTACAAAAAATCGGAGAAGAAATTATAAGGATTTAAAGCATTTATTTTTTTATATTTTTTATAAAAAAATAAATCCTCTCCCGTTCATTTTCATTCCGCACGATCGCTCTCACCTTTTATTTATTTTTATATAAATTTTTGACAAGAAAGGGAAAGCTTTTATTTTTTTGAATATTTTATTGGAAAATTAATTTTTTGAATAATTTATTTTATTGGATAATTTTATTTTTTGTTTAATTTAAAAAATGGATAATTAATTTTGTAAAATTAAAAATTAGTTGAATGAGGAGAAAATGAGAAAGTTTTGGGAAGGAATGTCTGATTTAGTTTTTTTATTGTTTTTATGCCAAAAAGGGTTTTAAAAAACGATTTCAAAAAATATATCCTATTTTCTCATAAATTATCCAAAATATCCCTAACTTTTCCCCCTTCAAGACTGGAAAGTAATAAATAATAATAAAATAGCTGTTAATTAGTTTATATTTTATCTAGAAAATTTTCTGTTAAATTTATATTAATTAATTCCAAATATTTATTAGTCAACAAAGAATCTTCTAAAATTAATTTTCAATTAAGTCATTTATTTCCCTCCTTTTCAATTTATTTTTCCTTTCCCTTTTTTAACAAAAAAATTAGCCAATACTGACCGGACTCCCCCCTTCCTCCACCCTCCTTAACTGACAGATGACCCTGGAGAAGAATTATTATTTTTTAATTTCTTTTCTTTCATTCTTTCACCACAAGAATTTTTTAAAAATAAAACAAAAATCTTCTTTTCTCTTTCATTTTTAGCGTGTGGATATAAAAATAAAAATATTTATTTTTAATTCCCTGCTGGTCAGTTTCACTTTCACGCCTTCCCTCCCCTCCAATTCAAATGCAAATAACCGGCGAAAGTGAATCGTTATTTTTATATTCGCTTGACTGGATAGGAAAATTATTTGCAAATCGGCAGACGATTATTTATTGTTTTCAAATCTAGCTTTGCTAAAACTTTTTTTTTCTTTTTCAAGTTTATTTTAAAAAATAAAATCTGGATTTATTTATTTATTGCCAAAAATCCGGATTTTTTTTGAGATTAAAAAAAATTTTATTATCAAAAATATTAACATTTTTAATTTTATTTTTTCCCCAACAATATTATAAACTAGAGCTGTTCACTACAGGTTATTAACCGGTACCCCGGTTTTCGGTTTTGAGTTTTAGACAAATACCGATTTTATTTTGGAGGGATTTTTAATTAAATCACTCATTTTCACAAATTTTCGGTTTTTTTAATTTTGTAAAAGCGGTTAATTTTTGGCAAAAAAGATAAAAATTATCGGTTTTAAAACCGGTCGTGAACCTACATATTATAAACAATTAGAAAGCCCCCCTTCTAAAAAATATTTTTCTTTATCCACAATTTATATTTAATAATGACTCATATTCTAGTATTATTATTTAGTTAATTTATTTTTTGACCTTGTACGTAATTTTGACGTAAATAAAAAATAAATAATAATCACTTATAGAATATAATTAAATATAATTCTGAATTACTACAAATTTCTCTAATTAAATACTTAATTACTAAAATTGTTTTTGAAGAAAACTTAAATAAAAATTACCAAGAATTAAAATAATTTTAATTTTCTAAATATTTTACAATTTATTTACAAAATTTGGAAAATTTGGTCCAATTGGTGTACACCTGTCTGCAAAGAGAAATTAACTTTTAATGTCAGCTTCCTTAAATTTTGTATTTAAATATATATCCATTTATTAATATTTTCTTTCATTTGTTATCTCCTTTCCCCCCTCCCCCTTCTTTTCTTCCATTAAAAATAGCAACTTTTTTCATTATTCTTTTTCTCCACTTTTCGGCCTGGATTTATTTTTATACAAATAAAAACGTGAATTAATTTTTTCTATTTATTCTCATTCTGTTACTATTTATTTTTAATTTTTAACCAAATATATCCACTTATATTTTCGGCTTAAGTATGTGTCTATTTATACTTGAAATGTCCATCGCAGTCCAATCTTTGAACAGTCTCCACAAATATTCACAAAATATCCCTCTCCCCCCCCCTCCTTCCATTCTTTTTGTGTTCATCAAAAATAAAATAAATTTTTTTAGTTTTTAAATGTCATTAAAACAGAATCCTTTTTTAAGATCCTTTTAAAATTGATTTTTTTTGGGAGAATCAAAAAGTTAAATAAATTCTGGATATCGAAACTAAATAATTTTTAATAGCTTTTATTTACCTATTTTTCTCTTGTCTTGTAATTTATAAACTTAAATAACACATTAAAATCTCAATATAAGCGACTGCTAATAAAATTAAAGTCGTTTATATCGAGCAATCTCTATTCAGAGAATTTGTTATAGTTATCTCTTTTTTCCAGTATTTTTAAAGATCTTCTCAGTCATATGTACAAGTTTTAATTTTATTTTCTTTAATTGTCTCGAAATTTCACCAGTCTGTGGGACAAAATACTATTCATTTTATTTATTCTTCCATTTTATTTTTCTTTTAAAAAATCCTGATTATTTTTTTAATAATTTTCTCATTTTCCTATGAAAAATGACACTTCCTTTTCTTGCCAAGGCTATTTATTTCCCCAAAAATCTTCATCAATTTCTACAAAAATCTTTGGAATAAAATATCTTCTTTTGCTTGCGCAAACCTGGGAAGATAAAGAAAAATAATTTTTTTGGTTAAATAGATATATTAAATAACTGGTTTTGGGGGTTTTTTAATCGAACCATTAGCTATTTAACTAAAAAAAGAAGCTAAAATAATCTTTCTTCCCCTCCCCCCCCTCCCCCCCCCTTTGTGGTTGCGCGATAACGGGCGTTCCTTTTTCTAAAAAAAATAATTTTTTTTGATGGCGGATAAAAACCAAAAAAAACAAAAACACAATGCTTTAACAAACACGCAATCATTTCTTTTTTTGTCCATTGATCATATTAAAGATTATTTTTATTTTTTGTAAAAGGATTAGAAGGGAATGATTAAAGAATTAATAAAATTGAGAGAAAGGATTGTTGAGTTAATTTTTTTATTTATAAAAATTTTGAATTAAATTTCCATTGACTGTTTATAAATAGGTATTTTTAACTTAAAAGATTATCACAGTAATTAGACAGACAAAATTAATTAGCGAATTATATGAGGAAGAAAAGTATGGGAGGTGGGGAGGCATTTAAAGATTTTGAGGGAATTTTTGTTTTTTCGTTTTTTAAACTGAGAACGGCTACCAATCCTGTAAATTCTGTATCCTGTATATGAGTATATAACTAGTTTTTTTAATCCATAAATATATTAAATTCACTATTGAAAAATGATAAAAAAATATTTTTTATAGAAAAATGCAATTGATGATCGAATTAAATTTTCATTTAATTTACAACAAATTTAATTCCAACAAAAATTATTTTTATTGTTTGGCGTGATTGCAATGAAGCAACAACGCCTTTCACTTTTCTCTTTATCTTTATTTATACAAATTTTATTTACAAATGTAAGAAAATATTTATTGTCCATAAGCACATTTTTTATACATAAAATATTTATTTTGTCTTTTTTCTATAGATTTTCAAAAAAGTTTGGGGTTTTGTCTTATAAATTATTTTAGAACCCTTATTTTTTATAACAAACCAAAAAAGTAAAATTTTTAGATTTGCTAGATAATATTGAAACAGGAATTTTTTATTCAGGCAAAATATCCCTTTCATTTTTCTTTTGGCAATTTTTATAAATCCAAAAGTCCCAAAAGTCTCTCCTCTCAATAATATACAGTATAATTTAAAAAATTTCCAGGCAATTCACCGTGAAATGAGTATTTCTGAATTGCAACAAACTTTTGGAGTGAGTAAACACGAACATGTGCCAGATTACCATTTACTCGATTTTTTTAAAAGAATTGAAAATAAAAATAATAATTCGAGGCATTTACACTTTAAAGCATTTAATTCTTCTTATTTAATTCAATTAATACCTAATAAATTAATTAGTCCACATATGGTAAGTAAATAGTAAATTTGAATAAAAAAATTTTAAATATTATGTATTATTAGACAATATTCAGTGGATATTTTTAGAATAGTATTTGAATGATTTTTTTGGGTTATTTAATGAAATACAGCTGTATCTATTTCTTAGATATCCCCAAAATTAAATATCCTCAACTTAAGATACGTTTTTTGAGAATTGGTTGACCATTGATTGAAGGGTTCTAAGATAATCTTTAAATCTAGCTGGTTTAGTCTGACTTAATTGATACACCCTTTCTATCATACATCTTTTTTAAGTAATTGAATAGACTTTAATCAATTTCTCAGAGATCCTAAGTTCCTAGATATATCAGGCTTTAGAAAAATTTGTTGGAGAAGTGTAGAGCCAATAGTTCTCTAGTACTATGTGTGAAACGTCGTTCAATCTTTTCTATTTACTTTACTAACACCCAAAAATACACAAATTAAAATTTTCAAATTTTCTAACAGATTTCTGTTTTTGATTCAAAACAACAATATGGCTTTCCCTCGCATGTAAAAACTAATTGCCATTTTCACGGAATTGTTTTATCTCACGGAAATATAAAAGCTGCTATTTCTGATTGTAATAGATTAATGGGGATTATAATTCACGAAGAGAATTTTCTTGTTTTACAAACTTTGCCAGAAAGAGTTAAAAGGAAAAATGAAAAAGAGGCAAGAAAAAATAATTTTTTATAGGGGAAAATAGAAATTTTAATTAATAATTAATTTACATATATGTATTTAACTAAAATAATTTGTAATTTAAATCTAGGGAAGTTAAAATTGTTTAATATTATAACTATAATTGAGCCGCATAATTTTCTAAAAAATACTTTAGAAATCTTTTAAAAAAATTTTATTTTAATAATTTAAATTTAACTCCTTCCTTTTTTCAGGGAAAACCCCATTATTTAATTTTCAAAAGAGACCCAGCTTTAATTAATTTTAATGAACATTTTCAACCTTCTTTTTCTCTTAAAGAGAAATTAACCAAAACAGAATTAACTAAAAATGATTGGAAAAGAAAAACAAGAAGTTTGGTTAGTTAATTATGATAAAAAATTTATTTAAAAATATTTTAGTATAGGGAAGTATTTGGTTGATTAATTATAATTTAATACTGACAAACCCTTAAATTCTCAAATTCCATACAGACAATCTCAATAATCTTTTCTATCCTCTCTAAAAATTTCAGAATTTTTAGTTTTGTATTTAAAAGGTTATAGCCATAAAAGGCTACCATTTTCTAGCTTTTTTAATTTTTAAAAATTTTCCTTTTAAAGAAAGAAGTAAAAGAAGAAGAAGAAATTGAAGAACAACAACAACAAGCAATCATAAAAGAAGAAGAATCATTTTGTGATGTTGATATAAAAAATAGTGAGTTATTATTTAAAGCTGCTGATGACCCTCCTTCTCCTCCTCCAACTTCTTCTGACATTATTTCTTCTTCAAATTTTGAAAATATTGCTTTAGCTTCTTCTAAAAATAATCTTCTAATGCTTCCAGAAAATAATTATTTTCTTCCTCATTTTTCTGAATTAACTAAAACAGGTGCTCGAAATTTGTTAAAAAATATTTGTTAAATATGTAGAAAGAAATGTTTCCAGTTTTATTTTGCCAAACATTTAGTTATAATTTTAAAACTGACTCATAACTAGAGCCCGGACGGTACCGTACTACGGCCGTATTTTTCGGTATTTATCGGTATTCCGTAAAAATTTCAGAATTTTTAGTTTTGTATTTAAAAGGTCTCTACTTATAACATATATTTTCGACCTTCTCTCAAATAAATAGCTGCCCACTCTCGTTTAATCGACCCTCAAGTGAGGTTGAAATAATAATTACCTAGGGTAATTAATTGAGCATTTTATATCTGTTAGTCCATTCACATTTTTTGGATATTCCCTTCTCAAATATCAATCAAAAATATATCTTCCTTTAGATAACAGAAATTTTCAATAAAAAAAATTTTTCGATCAAAAATTTTTAAAATTGCTTTGCTTTATTTGCTGCTTCTTAAAATATTTATTTTCTTATTTTCCCAATTATTTTAAAGTTAAAACAACAATCAACAATTACACATTACCTGTAGCTGCAAGGCTTGATTCTCTTTTTATTTTTCCTCAACTTGACCCAATTACTTTGGTTTTTCTTTTTTAAATTAAAAAAATTATTTAAAAATTCTTTTAAAGGAAATTGGACTTTTCTTAGATTCAATGCTTTTTGAACATTTTAAAAAAGAATTTACAACAGAACCTGAACAACATTTAACAGATTTCTCTTTAGCTTTAATTAATAATGTAAATTTAAAAATTAAATTAAATATTTTTTTCTAAATTTATTTAAAAAAAAGGTTCACGTTCTTTATCAACAACCCAGCCTTTCCCCCAATTTGGATATTGTTATTGTTAGATTTGAAATGTGGAAAACACAGCCTGTTTGTTTGTTTCTATTAATTTAGTTAATACATAGTACAATAAGCCCTCGTCTAAAGACACACTTTAATTTGAGATTTTTTAAATTTGGTTGGGGAGTGAGGGGGGAGGGGGAGTGGGTTTGGGTGTCAATAATGGATACTAAATTCAATTTTTTCTGTATCCATAAATGAAAGGGATAGTTGACAAATTTTATAATTTAATTTAACACCTAGTAAAATATTTAAAAAAATTTTTTGATTAGGCACCTTTGACAACAGAAATTCATAAAAACGGACAAGCGCAAACATTGGTAGATCTTATTTTTAAATAAATTTTAGACGCTTATTGTTAACCCTCAAATAAACTTAACCTTCCATATATACCTAATATTTAATTAATTACCCGATAAGAAAAAAAGTAAACACAATATAGGGGTTTTACTAAACAATTTTCCAGTTGGATTCTTTTTGTCGTCACCAAGCAAGAATCAATCCAGGGACAGATTTAACACATCCAGAACACTGGGATCATGCTGTTTTACTTACTGGATATGATATTTATCATACAACATCAAGTGTTGCCGGTGTTGCCCCTGTTGGAAGAATGTGTGATGAATTATTTGGTAAACAAATTTTGAGAATTTGTAGAATTTCTATTTATTTTTCAGCTTGTTCTTTGGTAGAAGGATTACATTTGGGACGTTCTTTTGTTTTAGCACATGAAATGGGTCATAAGTATGTTTTTTCTCCGTAAATTCTTTTTATAATCAATCGGATCTCACATAACCCCAATTTTCGATGCGATTTTTTCAGCCTCAAGATTTAAGATGAGGGCTGACTGTATAGGTATAAACTCGTTATTAACAGCAATGTTCCCATAAGGTTGGCCACAAAACTTATCAGTCGCTTTCGAATTTTTAAAAATTTTCTAAATTGGTGTTTTTAGCCGAATAAAAACCATAAAATATTTTTTTGTAAAAGATTTTTTATTTAGTATGGGTATGGTACACGACGGAGTTCAAAATCAGTGTGGACGTAGTTGCTGTCTAATGTCAGCAGTTAATGGTGCTGGAAAAACAACTTGGAGCAGGTAATAAGAATTAATTTAAAAATAATTAAATCAAAAATTTTAGTTGTTCAGTTCGCGAATTTAATGCTTTTTTGTTGCAAATGGAGTAAGGCTTATAAAAAATTAGAATATTTATATCTAATTATTTAAGTGAAAGCGGCAGAGGAAATTGTCTTCGTGATTCCTCGGAATCTATTGCAAGTATGCATTTTAACTTATAAAACGAGAAACAGCCAATGTAAGTTAGCTTTTTGTTTGCACCCGCTCAGAGAGCGTTGCCCCCATAGCCGACCCAAAAGGGCCAGCTGACGGTCTTCAACGTCAGGGCATCCAAAATTTTGGCAACGTCCCAACAAGCTTCACGCTCAGGGGACAACGCCTAAACTCGTCATCGAGGGTGCTTTGTGAAGCAATTTGCGTCTCCGCAAAGGAATACGTACTACAGAAATGATCCTGAGAAGTACAGTCCCAAAGATGAGGAAAATAAGAGAATGAAAAATATATAAATTTTTCAAATACTTAAACGGGAAGCACCTACTACATTGAAAAGAGAAAGTAAATCACTTAACTGCCAGTTCTTTTTTTCTCTCTTTCTGTACTGACTAACAATTTCTTTTTCTCTTATTAATATGAAAAGAAGAGAGAAAAAAGGCAATTTATAAAGAAAATTTAACAGTTTGTCAATAAGTAAAATTTGCCTAATCGCCACTATGAGTAAAATCGGACAAATTGCCACATTACCGTTAAATTTAGAGAAAAGAGCGATTTGCTAAAATTAATTAGCCTAATAAAATTTAAGAAAAAGAATAAACATTCCATTTATATTTTAATAAAAGGTCATGATCACTTACGTGATGGCCGTCTTCCTGGCCAACGTTTTACTGCAGATCAGCAATGTTCTTACTTTTGGGGCCGTGACTTTCAAGTCGAAATACCTAATGGGCGTTCATTTGAAGTATTAAAAAATTATTTGTTTTAATCAGTCCCTTCCTTTTAAAGGATATTTGCCGAATTCTTTGGTGCGGAAATAGTGGTTCTACTATTTCTACTGCTCACCCCGCACTTGAAGGCAGTTGGTGTGGCAATGAAAAGGTTCGAGGGAATAAAATTGATAAAACTTATTTTTAAATTCCCAGTGGTGTCATGCTGGTCATTGTGGAGAGTGGCATTCAGAAATGGGAGCCTATCCTGTTGTAACTGATGGAAATTGGTCAGAATGGACTTCTTCCGAAAAACAGTGCCCTATCACTCAATGTCAAATTACTGGAAGTATTGCAATAATTAGTCAAATGAGAACTTGTACAGCACCTGCGTAGGGAATTTTATTTTTAAAATGAATTTTATTCTTTCCAAAATGTAGTCCAAACAATGGAGGAAAGCCCTGCACAGGCTCTAATGTGAGAGGGATTGTTTGTGGAGGAATTGCCAAATCGACAGTTTGTGAAGGCTTTACTAGACAGGAATATGGGGATAGACTTTGTACAGCTATAGCACATGACCAAATAAGAGCTGACAGACAACTTAGCGGAAATAGCTTTTTGCGTAGGTTTTCAGTGCTTCTTGAAAGAGCTAACCCTTTTAAGGAACATTCAATCTTTCATTTTAAGACAAAAAAATTCTTCCCTCATTTTTAAGATGCAACACAGCCATGTAAAATTTGGTGTCATGTTCGGGATTCTGAATTGATACGAAATAAAGGACAATTCCCAAATGGCTCTCCCTGCGGTCCTGGCCAGCACTGTGTTGGGGGTGTTTGCCTTCAAGTAGTTTTTGATAAATAATACTTTTAGTACAAAAATTTTTGTAGTTAAATTGTGATGGTCATGCACTTGTTCAAGGCGCGGAAGATTGTCCTGATGAAGAATCTCTTCTTAAATTATCATCGAATGGACACAAAATAGTTGAACGCAAACGGGAATCAGTTAAATGGGAGCAATGGGGACAATGGTCTATTTGTTCGTTGACATGTAGAATTTCTGAGAATAATAATGGTGTTCAAGAACGTAGTAGAAAATGTCGATCCCCAACACAAACGGTAAAAGACAAATTTTGGACAATAATTTTTAATAAAAATTTTTAAAGGAATGTATAGGAAAATCACTCGAAGTTCGTTCATGCAACCCATCTCCGCCTATTTGTAAACCTGAGCCATCTTACTCCGCTTGGTCAGGTGGGAAAATTTAAATTTTTTGCCTACAAATCCTCTAAAAACCTCTAAATCCTTAAAAACAAGAAGAAAAGTAAAATTTTATAATACAACAAGGACATGAATTTTTGTGAAGAAAATAGGAATACAATAAACTTGATTAGGTCAAATATTATACAGAAAAGTTTATCTATGAGTCTACATTTATCATCCTTTGCTTTGCTTCATTCTTTTTTTGCACTTCAGATTACTCCCTCTCTGTTGTTAGAAGCAACCGATTCGTTAGATGTTCCCTCTGAAGTAACCGATACATTAGAAGTTCCCGCAGAGGTTCCGGTTGTGTTGGAGTTTCCCGCAGAGTTTACTGATTCGTTAGAAGTTATCGTAGAAGTTCCCGTTCCATTAGAAGTTCCTGAAGAGGCAACCGATTCGTTAGATGTTCCAGCAGAGGTTTCCAGTTGAGTAGCGCTAGTCGTCGTTCCAATCTCTCTGGCTGTGGCAGGTTCTTCCTCATTAAGGCGCGTTAGGATTGTTACTGAAAATAAATAAATATAAAAAAAATTATCTTTTTCAAAGGTCTTACTCAAGGAACGGAATATTGTCCCAACTACCATCGCAGCTAATGCCTCAGAAATCAATTCAGTACTCGTATTTGCAGTTCCCTGACGTTCAATCACTTCTTGTTGCGTCTGTTGTTCAGCCCCTGTCTGTTGACTACTTGCTTCTCTCTGTAGAGGAGTCTCCTCTCGCCGCTGCCCATTTCCCCTTCTCTGGGAATGTGTTCCCTGTTGCCGTACTTCAATTCTTTGCTGCTGTTGCTGCCCTTCAGCTTGCTCAGATAGATCCGGAATTATTTGCATGTGGAATCGCACTTGGAATCCATTATTTACTGCAGCAAGTCGTTGACGATCTAGTTGTGTTGTTGTCGAAGCTTCAGCAGGCTGTGGCACGTGATGTATCACATGTAGAACATCGTGATCTTTGAGGCCGGCGCCTTGGATTGTCTGACTGTCGTCGTTCAGAAGCCTTCCTCGAAGGATGAGCCTTTGTTCGCCGCTCGGAATGGCCATCTGCTCTTGGATTGCACTCCGCATCATCGCAATAGTTGCCTATAACTAAGAATGTTTTTCGGTCAAAACGTATTGAAATAACTTGCCTGATCGTCGATGGAGATCACTTTGTCCTGTTCGACATCCATCCTTCTGACTCTAATTGCGACAAGGACCATTCCTATAAATTTAAGAAGTTTTTGTAGAGAACGAGCAGCAGAGTACCTGCAGGCAAAAGTCCGGATAAGCGAGCGAGTGACGTCAGTTGATGATTGGAGATTGTGATTAATAGCGGTAAACCTTTTGGTTTTTATAGTGAGTGAGGAACGAGATAACAAATAGATTTTTCAGTTCAAAGAAATCTCTCAATTCTTAATTATACTGATATTCGTATTTGACTAATATGAAAATCATTCCATAATTGACTATAACGGTCATCTTCATTTTTATTCCATTTATTAAATCTTTTTTTAGAATGGTCAAACTGCTCGGTTGCAGAATGTGGACAAAATGGAATTCGAAGGAGAACACGCGAATGTCAATCTAGCCATTGTATAGAGCCTTTAAATGAAGAAGAGAATTGTAAACAAAAGGAATGTGCTCATTGGGAAGAGTGGGGACTATGGGGAGATTGTAAAGTTGAAAAATGTGGAGAACAAGGACAAAGAACGAGGCATAGAAATTGTTCGGTCGAAGGTGTTTTTTTTAAATTTTTATTAAAAGGATTTATCAAATTAACTGAAAATAATTTTAATATTCGATTAGACTTTGAATGCTAATATTATAAATCGACGATTTGTTTACCTCTTTCCCATTATTTTCCCCTAGATTGAATTAATTTACGATATATTATAGATTATAAAGGAAATTCCTCAATGGGATGTGCTGGCGAATTTTTCCAGAACGAAACTTGTATTAGCGACATAAACAGCATTACAAGTTTAGATTGTCCAATTAAAGGAGGAGAAGCTTCTGTAGATGGACAATGGGGAAAAGTAATTAAAAAGGGATTTTTTTGATTCTCTAAAGCTTTTCCTTCTTTTAGTGGCATCCATGTTCTGTTAGTTGTGGGATTGGTTTTCAATTTAGAGAACGTTTATGTGGGGACAAACCTTGTCCTGGAGGGGGAAAACAAGCTAGAACATGTCATGCACAGGTAGATAGATTATTTTTCGTTCTCTTCATTTATATATATTCTACATAAAAATAATTATTTTAAAACAAAAAAGGATTGTTCTCGTGTTTTGAATGCTCCTGTTTGGAGTGATTGGTCTCTTTGGTCGGCCTGTTCCCATTCTTGTGGGCAAGGATTACAACAACGCTACCGTCGCTGTTTAAACGGAATTTGTCCCAATAAAGAGCCTCTAACTGAAAGTAAACGCTGTGTTCTTGGACCATGCCCTCAGGCAAAATAAAAAAAATTAATTTTCTAATTAACGTTTATAGTGGACAAATTGGTCTTCTTGGACACCTTGTTCAACTTGTAGTGTTTTTGAAACACGTAAAAGACTTAGAAAATGTGTTGTCCAAGTAGCAAAGACTGAAGAAAATGAAGATTGGGGTGAAAGAGAATTAGGGAATGAAGCTTGTAATGGTAATTTATTGCTAAATTATTTTATATGTTCCTTTAATGTTTTTGAAGGTGCCCCAATAGAATTTGATACTTGCGAACGTTCCTGTATTCGTGAAGGAGGGTTGATTAATGGTACGCTAGATGATGATCAGAAAGTTGAAAGAAGATTCTCTCAAACAAGTAAGGGAGAATTAAAAGAACAAAAGTTTTGTGCGTTAACAAAGCTTTGGGTATAAGATTTTTTGTCTAGAGCATCTATGTCGTATCTCATTATGAGATAAATCTTTTGGCCGAAAAGTATCATATACCTAATGTGTATATTAAATTGTTGTCACCCAATGAACAACCAGATTTAAAAAACTTAACTTAAATTGAGGTTTATCTAGCTAGTATTTGGTAGTAGTAAGGTATTCAATATAGTTATCAATTCTCAAAAAAATATTTTTCTAAAAGAATTTTTAAGCCTCTCATCTCGAAAATCGTCATTGGACAGACTGGGGTGAATGGAGTACTTGTTCTGTCAGTTGTGGATATAATGGACGTCAAAGTAGAACACGCAAATGTAAATATAATTTAATATTCCTTTGTGACGAAGATGTTTCACGTGAAGAAAGAGATTGTGAACCTAAACCTCCTGAATGTATTAAAGAGGAAGATCTAGTCCTTCAAAAAAGACAAATTCTTTATCCAATTTGGTCAGAATGGAGTGATTGGTCTGCTTGTTCTTGCTTCTCTTTAACAAGTTACAGGCGACGTTTCTGTAGAATACATGACCCACAACTTAAGGTTAATAAAATAAAAATAACTCAAAACAAGGGTTTTCCGATCTTTGTAAGAGAGATTTACCGCATGGTAGAGAAGTCTCCCTTTTCCCAAGCAGGGGAGCTTCTTCATCTAACTTTACATAGAGAACTGAGCAACTTTCTAAAGAAACCTCTAAATTCTTTTCAATTTCCTTTTTAGGGTTTCTGTCCCGGTTCAATAATAGAGCAACGTCCATGTACACTCTCAAATAACGATGACCCTATGCAGTGTGCTGCTATAGTTGGGGGATGGTCTTCTTGGTCAGAATGGTCTCAATGCTCCCAAGATTGTGGCCAAAAAGGTCATCGTGTTAGGAACAGAATGTGTGCTAATCCCTTACCTTCAAATCGGTGAATATATTTTTGTAAAATTCTCTCGAAATTTTATTTCAATTTTTAGAGGTGCTTATTGTGTTGGTTTTTCTTTTGACCAAACTCCTTGTGATCCTCCTAAAGCAAAATGTCAGGGTCCCCAAATCGATGGAAATTGGAGTGCTTGGAGTAAATGGTCACAATGTTCTAATCCCTGCATTAATGGACAACGTTCTAGAGCTAGGTAATTGAGAAAGTTGGATAAGGGGTTATCTACTTTAATTAAATCTCGTCATCCTTAACATTTCTGTAAAATAGACTTGCCACTTTTTCTTCGATAAATGAATGCCCTTTTAGTTGACTTTTTATAAATGTTTCTCTACCGCTAAATTGAATTTTTAAGGTATTGCTCAAATCCTAAACCAAAAAATGGTGGAAGAAATTGTTCAGGCAGTGATTTCGAATTACAAGCATGTTCTGAACCTACAATTTGTGGTCTATGTGAGTAAAATAAATTTTATGCACATTTTTTATTCTCACAGCACTAAATAATACCTCACTTTCTAACAACTCACTTTCACCCTCCACCTCACTAATTCCACAATGGTCTTCTTGGACAGCCTGGTCAAACTGCAGTTCAGAAAGTTGTGGTTTCGCCCTTCGCAGAAGAAATAGACAATGTATTTTGTTGGAGAATGAAAAGTCGTCTTTTTGTGAGGGTGTAGCACATCAAAGTATGGAATGTGGAAATGGGAGAGCTTGTGAAAGTTAGCACTCTAACATTAAATAATTTTAAGGAAATTAAAATTGTTAGGGGAAGAATATGTCTAGGCGTGACTATAATATGTAGAATAACTAATCGTATTAGCACCTAAAATCGAAGCAAAAATTTTGCAGAGATTTCTTAAAAAGTTTTATTTAACCGGGGTGTTCCTCTTCCTTTCAGATATTTACTTAAAATAAACTAAAGTTAAACTTAACACATATTTTCCTAATTAATTCCACAAAAAATTAAATAAATCTAAAGTGCCATCAATAAATGGCCGTTGGTCTGAATGGAGTGATTGGTCATCCAATTGTGAATGGAGTGGATATATTGGGTTTGACCCAAAAAATGATTTGGATATAGAAGAAAAGAATGATTCTATCCAACAATTTTTCGGAAGATATGGAGAAACGGGGGATGATATAATCGAGGATGAATTAGCATCAGAAAATAACATAACATTAATTAATGCACTGGCACACGCACAATTGGCACGAACACTTAATATTCGCACAAGGTGTAAAAAATTTAAAAATCTTTAAATATTTAACCCTACAAAAATCTATATTAGTATTAAATCTACTAAATTCATTTTATCCCAGTCTTGTTAACCTCCTTTAGTAATGGATGGACCCTCAAAAATAGAGATCGACCGGGACATGATCAATAACCGAGAACAAAAATCTCGGTTATTGAGATTTTTCGAGATATCTATCTCCACTCAGAATTGGGATACATATTGGCCTAAGAATTAATCTAATCTAAGAATTCCTTAGAAACGTTTATTTGGATAAAGATTAATCCATTCTAACAGATGGAGGAACTTTGTGGAGAATTAAATTATAAACTAAAAGAAAAGCAAGATAATTAAATTATAATATTTGAGATTATAATCTAAAAAATTTTTTTTTAATTATCCAAAATTCAGAACGCGCACATGTTACGGGCCTACACTTGGAGGAATTCCTTGTTTTGGAATTGCTTCACAAAAATCTCTTTGTCCAATAATTGAATCAAAAAATGAGAAATGTATCAATTCAAGTATTTCACAATTATTGGCACACATCTGGAATGCTGATTTTTCTGTTCTTCAATTTATTCTTAAATTGTGAATGAAAAGAAAAAAAACTTTCTTTATTCTCTTAAAAAATCAAATTAAAAGAATCTCATACATATATTAATTTAATGCTTTCATTTTTTAAAATTGTCTTTCATTTTTGTTTGTATTTCAATATTTACTGATAGATTATTAATTGTAAATTAGAGTTTCATAATTGTTAAAAGATTTTTATCACAGAAAATATTTTTAAAAAATTTTGAAAAACCCTGAAAAAATTTAGATTTGGTCCGGAATCCCTGCAAATTCAGCTGAAGTCTGGAAATTATTTTACTGAAGTAAAACGGGACCGAATTAAATAATCCGAAAAATATTGTCCGGCAAGAGGGAAAAAATTCAGAATCCGGTTTCCGGACCCGGACACTAATTTAGATTAAATAAATTCATTTAGAGATTAACGATTTTGTTCTGATTTTTATATTTTTTGATTAGACATGAAAAAAGCTTTTAAGATATTTTATTTTTATTTAGTTTTGTTGAGTCTTGGGTTATTTCCAAAGAATATTTCTAAACAACTACTTGGAAACAAAAAATTATTTTCTTATTTAAGACTGAAATCAATTTCTTTTTAAAATGGATAAAAATTTGTTGAATGTAACTGGTGGACAGCCTGGATCTAGTAGAGAGGTAAATATTAATTTTTATACAATCCTTGCTGTAAATCTATTTTTCAGTCAGACATTGTCAAATTGGAAAAAGGACGATTAAAGGTGCCTTTAAAGCCTGGAAGAGGACTTTTGGATTGGATAAGGTTTATAAATTTTATTTTTTTAATTTTTAGTTTTTAAGGCTTTCAAATGCGAGTCGTATGACGTCACATCCACTAGTTGCGTCTGTCGATTATATTGAACTTTCGAAGCACTGTTCAGAGCATGATTGCTGGATTCTTCTGTTCGACACGGTATTCAGGTCATTCTATATTTTGGGTCCGGCTTTATTTTCTGAGGTCACAAGAATTGTTCGAAATTAGAATTTAATTAAATTGTAAGAATTGGGATATTAGTCTTTATCACCATGAGAATTTTCTGACTTTTTTGTGTCAATAATGAGGTATATTTAGTAATGTATTTATGTTTCAAGGTTCGTAACCTAATTAATTTTGCAATATTGCTAAAGGAATTTACTTGCCATAACTCTTGAACTTTTTTTTAAAATTTTGCCTAATTCAGTTTTTTAAGGTCTACGATGTAACTAGATATTTGGAATTTCATCCTGGAGGGATTCCCCAGTTGATGAGAGCCGCTGGATCGGATGCAACAGAATTATTTAATGAGCTTCACAGATGGGTTAATTACAAATCTATGTTGAAAAATTGTGTAATTGGACCTTTTGTCGGACAAAGAGAAAAATGTAAGATTCAACTATATTTTCACTAAATTTTTTTAGTAAAACCACCTAGAGCTCTAGCTGCTGAACAAATAGGATCAACAAATAATTTAAATTAAAATATTATTTTTGTACCACTTTTTAAAGATAAAATTAGTTAGAAGACTAAACTTTAGAGTATTGGTTCATAAAAATGGAATAACTAAAAAACTTTTATTATTTAGATCAAAATAGCAATTTGTATATTCATTAAAATTGGTAGGTATCAAGGGCGTAGCCAGGGGGTCGATTTCCCCCAGCCCCCCCTAGCTACGCCCCTGGTAGGTATAATGAAAAAGTTCTTTAAAACCCCAAATCTCTTCAAAACTGTCGTCTGTGATAAAGGTCCGGGTCGTAGTAGCTGGTCACCTAAATATGAAAAATAAAAAATGTACAATTATTTTAAATGAACTTACAACAACGCGATTGGAAAATTTGCGTCCAGTTAATGCTGCCTGTGCCTTTTGACATTCTTCTTTTGATTGGAACTCAACAAAGACCTTAAAACAAAATTTTTAACAGTTAAAAAAACAAGAAAATTATATTTGCATCTCACTTATGACCCCAATCCTCTATACCAAACTATTTAGACAAGGAAACTTGGATACTCTTATTTCAGTATAGGTAATTTACAAAAAATGTTGACATGTATTTTCTTACACTCTTTAGGGGATTTTTGTATTTGAAAGAAAACACTAATAGGAACGCCTTATAATCTAAATGTTTTAGTCACTCACTCACTCTAAGGATAACCACATCGAATTACCACTTTAAAGAAATTCAATTAGCAAATATACCTTTCCAACGCCACGTTCTTCATAGCCTGGACGAGGTATTTCCAAGCTAATAACATTCCCATATTTATTACACTCATCACGAATGTCTTCCAAAATTTCTTAAAATATTTAAATAATTTTATCAAAAATTTTTTAAAGAAAAAACCCTCATATTCATCATCTTTTTGCAATTCTTCCTCAACAACCAAATTCATTAAACACAAAACCTCTGTTGGAGGACCAGCTCCTTTTGAAAGATCAATTCCAGCTAAAGCTATTGGATTTGATGGAATTCCAGGGGTAGGAACAACTGTTTTACACCCAGTCGATGCAAGTTGAACTAAAAGACGGTTGTCTCCCAATTGCATTCCATTTAGACCAACTATTGCCTAAAATTTATATAATTAGTCATATTTTAACAAAAATAAAAAAATACCTGATCAGTCAGTGTGCTATCCAAATATTCACAAAAAGCATAACCCTTAGAAAATCCTGTAACTGAATCCATAACCAAATTAAAAGCTTTTAATTGCCCAAAAGCACTCAACAATTCTTTTACTTGGTCAGAAGTTAAATGATTCGGAAGACCTCCAATAAACAATTTATAAGGGCTATCCACGACAACAGCAGAGACTAAAATAGATTTGTAAATATCTTCAAATTAAATTTAAAAAACCTGGTAAAGAGCCCAACATTTCATAATTGTTTGCCGGTGCTACATAATCACGTGGACGACGGATTTTAAGCTGTTGGCCCATAAAATTGACACCGTCAAATGCCATTCCAGCAGTTGTTTCATCGACAGAACGGAATTCGATGAATGCAAAATTTTTGTCCAAATTTATTTGACAGCCAAGTCTTTGAATTTGAGCAAGGACGACAATTATTGTGACCGAAAAGTTTAATTGAGAAAGAGTAAATTTAAATGTAAAATTGGATGGCAAACATTAAAACAAAATTTATAACAGATGAATAGTTTTTTTAATTTTATCCTTACAATAAAACAGAATTTTTAACTAGAATAAATTTAAGGAACAAAAAAATTTAGAATATTTTTTGTCAAGAGAAAAAACAATAAATTTAAGAGTATTTATTTAATTTGGTTACACGTAATTTTTTTGAAAGATATAATTTTTATAATAAAGATTTCTTTTTTTGAACCCGCATGGATTTATTAAATAGGCAGTTTAAATAAAGTAGGTTAAACAGGGAGATCTGAGTAAATGTATAAACCAGGGGTGGCGTTAGTCTCGTATCTCGTGAAATCTCGTATTTTTGAGAATCTCGTATTTTGCTGAACTAGCGCCAACCCTGGTATATATTATAAAATAAGTTAAACTTAATTAAAATTAAATAGCCTAAAACAATCTGAAATATTTTCCAACTGCGAAATAATAAAAATTTGGAAAACGGTAATAATTGAAAATTGTAGATTTAAAAGAAAACAATTTTTGATTATTTGACAGTTGGAATTTAGTCTAAAAAATTAAATTAATAATAATAGGAGAGGTAAACATTTGTATATTCATAAGATCTTTGTGGTAAAGAAGAGGGATTTTGTTTATGTGTATATGCACGAACGATATATTTTTTGTCAATCAAAAAACCTGTCAATAATTTTAGCAGCATTTCTAATACTTCTTTTCAACAAATCGAATAAATTTTGTATAATCCTGAAATAAGACAACATTAAAAATATTAAATTTTAGCCGTGATACCTCTACTTCAATCTGGTACCAAACATTCTTTCGAATTTTAATATAGTCTCCTTGATTACTAAAATAATATAAAAGGTCAACAATTTACGTTTGCAAACACTTGCGGTCATTTGAAATAAAGTAAAAAAGCAAATAAGTCGAAAATATGGGAGATTTCCAAAAAACTAGGTTTAGCCAAAATAAAGAGAAGCACTTTTTAAAGTATATATGGCCCCAAGTGCTCGCAACTACAATAAAAAATTGAAAGTAAACTAACCAAGAAATGTCCATTGACTCTTTTCTAAACTCCAATGACAATTTGAAAGAACCATCCATCACCTAAAACATTGAAAAATTAACTACTAGATAACTACAAAACAAATACCACTAAAACTTCCTCTCGACCACGAACTCTCACATCATACGTTTTTTTCTGAATTGTTAAAAATATAGTAGGAATGGGAGATTTTCACATTTTTAGTTAAAATATGATTAGCTTTCAATGACTAGGCAATTTAATTCAATAACTAAACTAAACTAAAAAAATATTAAAACAACCTTGTCATTTAATTCAATCGTTTGATTAAGAGACAAATTCAATTTAGTCATTATAAATGTCATTTGTTTACAAAATTGAAGCTCGTTTATGAAATAAACCTGAATTTATATTTTAACAATAAAAAGATGGTAAGTAGCTTTCATATTCTAACTGTTAAACTCAAAAAACTAAAAGTGAAGAGTTAATAAAATACCTTATCATATCTTGTTGCAACTACTATTTTGGCTAAATCATACTCATCTACTTTTTTTGGGCGCTTAATTTCAACAATCTAGAATTTAAAAAAATTCAAATTAATAATTTAAATCTAAACCTGTTCCGCCAAATACGGTCTGTTTCGAACAACATCATTATACTTAATAGGTCCTCGGTTATATATTTTAAATATTGAGTTGCAGAATAATTTAGCGGACTTTAAATGCGCATGAATCATCTTAAGCTCCTTGGAATTCTCGTGAGAGCTCTTATGGCATCTTAAAAATAATCACATCAGTATAAAAAAAACATACTGTGACAGAATATTCCATGTTGTGGATAAATCTGCTGCGATTTTCTCACCAGAAAATTTTATAACTAGAAAGGATACCACACCATTATTTCCTGCGTGAGTAGACGTATCGAATCCATTTTTTATACAAAAATTTTTGAGCTGTAATGCACCTGCTTTCCACAAACATTCAGCAGCCCTGCTTCCATTTCCTTTGTCAAGAGCATCAACAGCATCGTCAATATGAGTTTGAGGGCGTATTGGAATTTTTTTGGTTGTCGGGGGAGCTACTTCAGGTATTGTGATTTTGACAATCTGATTGAAACAATAATATAAAATTATCTAGGCATTTTAGATAAATGAATAAACCCCACCGAACGATCCTCGCCAATAAAGTCATAAAAAACTTGTTCTCGCTCACGGTCTCTGCCATCTTTTTTGGTCGAAATATGTGGTGAACGGGCCGATGTATTGCTACGACAATCTCCTCTTAATAAGTTTGGTAGAGTTAAAATTAATTAGATTTCCATATATCTTTTCGAATTTGAGAACGAGGACAAAACTTTTAGATACTTATAGACCAGGGATGTGCCGAAACAGATTTTAAAAAGCGAAAGGCGAAATTGCGAAAGGCGAAAGTGAATTTAAAAGGCGAAAGACGGAAGGCGGAATTGCGAAAGTAAATTTAAAACGCGAAAGACGGAAGGCGAAAGTCCAAAAAAGACGGAATTTTGGCGAAAGGCGAAAGACGGAAGGCGAAATAGCACACCCCTGTTATAGACGGGACCAACGCCAACCTTTAATTAGAAAACATACGAGTGCTTCTTTCCACGATCTCGATCAATTCTCTCCCGCAATGGCGAACGAGCATCTTTCCTCAGATTCTTTCTGAATAACAATAAAATAATTATGATAAAGGTCTTTTTCTTAGTGCCCAGTGGGAGACCAAAGTCAAATTTTAATTAAAAATATTCATTGGTTTCCTTCCACCTCCTCGAGAGCGGCTTGAATCCTCAGATGATGCTTGCTCAAGTGGCGAACGAGATAGAGTAGAAGTCCGCTTTTTTGATACCCTTCTGAATAAAAATAAAATTTGATAGATGCATATATTTTCGAATAGTCAATCTAAATTAAGCAGATGGCAAAAAATGTCATTCACACTAACGGGGAACGATATCAAATTTTATTAAAAAAACAAACCTTCTTTTCCTTTCACGTCCTCCAAAGGTAATGTCCTGAAGTGGTTGACGAGATTGAGTGGTAGCCTTGACACGTTCGCTTCTGAATAAAAATGTTTGATAAGTGGGTAAAGTGCAGACATCCGTTTTGTAATTTTATATTGACATTTTTTGTTGCGTGAAATTATTTTTTTTCACGTATTTAAATAAAATAAATAAAAAATACATTTCAGATTTGATTAAGTGACAAGATTTAAACACCCAGATACAAAAATAAAAAAACATACAATCGTTTCCGTTTACGAGAGCGGCTTTCATCTCTTGATGCTTCTTTAATCCGCTTTTGTCCATCAGACTCCGCATCCGAATCATTGTGCAGTTGTTTCATCGACAGAACGGAATTCGATGAATGCAAAATTTTTGTCCAAATTTATTTGACAGCCAAGTCTTTGAATTTGAGCAAGGACGACAATTATTGTGACCGAAAAGTTTAATTGAGAAAAAGTAAATTTAAATGTAAAATTGGATGGCAAACATTAAAACAAAATTTATAACAGATGAATAGTTTTTTTAATTTTATCCTTACAATAAAACAGAATTTTTAACTAGAATAAATTTAAGGTAGAAGTCCGCTTTTTTGATAGAGAAAAAAAATAAATTGTAGAGTACATATTTAATAGGTGATTTAAATAAAGTAAAATTAAACAAGGAGATACATACATTCCAGTCTGAAATATTTTCCAACTGCGAAATAATAAAAATTTGGAAAAACGATAATAATTGAAAATTGTATATTTAAAGGAAACAATTTTTGATTATTTGACAGTTGGAATTTAGTCTTAAAAAATAGAACGGGAGAGGTAAACAGTTTAAATTCTTAAAATCTTTAGTGAGGTGAAGAGGAAGGATTTTTTGTTTATATGCATGTACTTATATGCACGAACGATATATCTGTCATTAAAAAACCTTCCAATAATTTTTTCTGCATTTCTAATATTTCTTTTCAACAAATCGAATAATTTTTGTATAATCCTGAAATAAGACAAAATTAAAAATATTAAATTCTAGTCCTGATACCTTTACTTCCATTTGGTACCAAACATTCTTTCGAATTTTAATATAGTCTCCTTGATTACTAAAATAATATAAAAGGTCAACAATTTACGTTTGCAAACACTTGCGGTCATTTGAAATAAAGTAAAAAAGCAAATAAGTCGAAAATAGGGGAGATTCCAAAAAACTAGGCTTAACAAAAAGAGAAACACTTTTAAAGTATATATCGGCCGCAAGTGCGCACTAATCAATGCACTAAAAGGATAAAAGTAAACAAACCAAGAAGTGCCCATTAATTCCGTTTTGAACTTAAATGTCAATTTGAAGGAACCATCCAACACCTAAAACATTGAAGAATCAACTACTAGATAACTACAAAACAAATACCACTAAAACTTCCTCTCGACCACGAACCTTCACATCAAACGTTTTTTTCTGAAAAATTGTTAAGAATGTATTAGAAATAGATTTTCAAATTTTTAGTTTACAATATGATTAGCCTCAAAAACCACTTTATCAGAAAAATGTTTGAAATATAACCTTGTCATTTAATTCAATCGTTTGGGTGATAGACAAATACACATTAGTAGTCATAACAGCCAATTGTTTAAAGAATTCAGACATGTTATGCACGTCAACCTGAATTTGTATTTTAAAAATAAAAAGATGGTGGTTAGCTTTCATATATTTTAGCTGTTAAACTCAAGAAACTAAAAATGAGAAAAGTTGTTAAAATACCTTATCATATCTTATTGCAATTACTTCATTGGCTAACTCATACTCATTTACTTTTTCTGGGTACCTGACTTCAACAATCTGTAATTTAAAAAAATTCAAATTAATAATTAAATCTAAACCTCCTCCATCAAATACTCTCTGTCTCGAACTACATCTTCATACTTAATAGGTACTCGGTTATATAGTGAGAATATTGAATCGCATAATAATTTAGCGGACTTTAAATACTCACGAATAACATGAACCTCCGTAGAAAATACGCAAAAATTCGGACGACAACTTAAAGATCATCAAATCAGTAAAAGAAAAAAACATACTCTGAAAGAACAGTCCATGTTGCGCATATGTCTTCCGCGATTTCCTCACCATAAAATTTACTAACCAGAAAGAATACCACACCATTGTTGCCTTCATGACTAAACGTATCGAAACCATTTTTTATACAGAAATTTTTGAGCTGCAATGCACCCGCTCTCGACAAACATTCAGCAGAAAGACTTCCATTTCCTCTGTCAAGAGCAGCAACAGCTTCGTCAATATATGTTTGAGGGCTTAATGGAATTTTTTTGTTGCTCGGGGGAGCTACTTCAGGTATTGTGATTTCGACAACCTAATTAGTATATTATAAATATTTAATGAATAAAACCCACAGATCGATCCTCGCCAAGAAAGTTATAAAAAACTTGTTCCCGCTCACGGTCCCTGCCATCTTTTTTGGTTGAATTATGTGGTGAACGGGCCGATGTATTGCTACGACGATCTCCTCTTAATAAGTTTGATAGAGTTAAAATACGATTAGGTTTCCAAATATCCTCTTCGAATTTGAGAACGAGGACAAAACTTTTTTATAGACGGGACCAACGCCAACCTTTAATTAGAAAACATACGAGTGCTTCTTTCCACGATCTCGATCAATTCTCTCCCGCAATGGCGAACGAGCATCTTTCCTCAGATTCTTTCTGAATAACAATAAAATAATTATGATAAAGGTCTTTTTCTTAGTGCCCAGTGGGAGACCAAAGTCAAATTTTAATTAAAAATATACATTGGTTTCCTTCCACCTCCTCGAGAGCGGCTTGAATCCTCAGATGATGCTTGCTCAAGTGGCGAACGAGATAGAGTAGAAGTCCGCTTTTTGAACAATTTTCTGAATAAAAATAAAATTTCATGGAAGGTTGAAATGCATATATTTTCGGAACATCCATCTGAATTAAGCAGATGGCAAAGAAATTCATACTCACAAAGGTGTACCGACACTTGCGGAACTAACAGAAAGACTAACTAACTGACTAACTAACAGAGGTTTATCACGAAGGTAACAATACAATAGAAATGACGAGACTATGCGCTGGAGTAGAATGTAGTTTGACTACGGACTAAGACTGACTCTGGACTAGCTCCTGACTAACTCTCCGACTACTAAAAGGCTGCGCCTTTTATACTAAGCGCGCCACCCTAACAAGATATCTAGATACCTTTAGAGTACTATCGCATTATACCACCACATGTCCGCAAATGTTTGTCCGTAAATTTTTCCTTTTCTTCTATTCTCATTAATAATTTATCTGACATTGAGGCGTAAAATGTGCAACAAGTATTTAAGAGAGGATGGGAGGAAAAACCTGCGGACAAATATTTCCGGACATGAGGCGGTATGTGATAGCACCATTCTAGGTTTGAGTAAGGTGACAAAAAATTTAAACGCCCAGATACATAACCAAAATAGAAACATACAATCGTTTCCATTTGCGAGAGCGGCTTTCATCACTAGATGCTCGTTTAATCCGCTTTTGTCTATCAAACTCCGCTTCCTTATTCTTGGCAATTTTGTTATCACGGGGTTCTTCGGTTTCCATTTTTATCCAACTTTAGTCTTTTAATCAAATGGTCTTAAAGTCTAATGTGAAAACTCAAATCTTAATTTAAATGATTAAACAATAAAAGCAAATCTAATAATTTTTAGTTAAAACAAATGTTTTAATTATAACAAATCTAGCAAAGATAAAGAACTAAAGTTCCCAAAATTTATTGAAATTATGGTAAAATTATCAACAAATTTTTCAATCAAAATATATCCAGAAAACACAAAAGTTTTAATAAAATCAAAATAGCATTTTGTATATACTTTAAAATTTGTTGATGCATTGCAAATATTTTTATTCAGAATCAAAATCCTCTTCAAAATTGTCGTCTGTGATAAAGGTCCGGATCGTAGTAGCTGGTCACCTGAATTTGAAAATAAAATTTATAACAAATTTATATAAACTTACAACAACGCGATTGGAAAATTTGCGACCAGTTAATGCTGCCTGTGCTTTTTGACATTCTTCTTTTGACTGGAATTCCACAAAGACCTTAAAAAATTTTAGTTTCAATGTTTTAATATTTGAAATATTGTTTTTACATTGTTCTTTTAATATTTAAAAAGAACAAAACACTAAGGGGATTTTTGTTTTATACCAACGGGGAAAGAAAAACCAATAGAACGCCTCATCATCATCAAAATTTTTAGTCCCCTCAGAGTTTTGTTTTTTAATATAAAAAACAATATAGAAACAATATTTCAAATATTAAAACATTGAAATTAAGAATTTCTCTAATGTAAAGATAACTATAAATTAACACTTTAAAGAAATTTAATTAGCAAATATACCTTTCCAACGCCACGTTCTTCATAGCCTGGACGAGGTATTTCCAAGCTAATAACATTCCCATATTTATTACACTCATCACGAATGTCTTCCAAAATTTCTTAAAATATTTAAATAATTTTATCAAAAATTTTTTAAAGAAAAAACCCTCATATTCATCATCTTTTTGCAATTCTTCCTCAACAACCAAATTCATTAAACACAAAACCTCTGTTGGAGGACCAGCTCCTTTTGAAAGATCAATTCCAGCTAAAGCTATTGGATTTGATGGAATTCCAGGGGTAGGAACAACTGTTTTACACCCAGTCGATGCAAGTTGAACTAAAAGACGGTTGTCTCCCAATTGCATTCCATTTAGACCAACTATTGCCTAAAATTTATATAATTAGTCATATTTTAACAAAAATAAAAAAATACCTGATCAGTCAGTGTGCTATCCAAATATTCACAAAAAGCATAACCCTTAGAAAATCCTGTAACTGAATCCATAACCAAATTAAAAGCTTTTAATTGCCCAAAAGCACTCAACAATTCTTTTACTTGGTCAGAAGTTAAATGATTCGGAAGACCTCCAATAAACAATTTGTAAGGGCTATCAACGACAACAGCAGAGACTAAAACAAAAAGATTTAAAAATATTTTTGAATTAAAAAACCTGGTAAAGATCCCAACATTTCATAATTATTTGCTGGTGCTACATAATCACGTGGACGACGGATTTTAAGCTGTTGGCCCATAAAATTGACACCGTCAAACGCCATTCCAGCAGTCTTTTCATCGATAGAACGGAATTCAATGAAAGCAAAATTTTTGTCCAAATTTATTTGACAAGCAATTACAGGATTTCCTGGAGCCTGAGCAAGGCCACACAAATGCATCTAGAAAAATTTTTCAAAAAATTTAGAGGTCAAGCTTGGACTAAACCAATATCAAAGACTACCAGAGACACTCAGAGCCCACACAATTTCCTATATACCGCTACAGTGGGGTGCAAAAGTAATGCCCGCTACATATAAATTTTTGATTTCAACCTGTCAACGGTTTATTTTCTCTTTAAAAATTTTTTTGTTTATCTTAAAATAAACTATTTTTTATGGGCTTTAATATGACTATAAACTTTAGGATGAAAAAATTATTAAAAATATTTTTTGAAAATTTTAAAGATTTTGACTAAATTTTTCAGGGTGCAAAAGTAATGCCCGCTTTTTATTTTCGACAGAAAAAATAAAAATAGGTAAATATTTTTGTTTAATTTTTATTAATTATAGAATATTAAGTAAAAATAAACAGAAATGACAATAAAAAAGCAATAGGGAATTCAGAAGACCGATGTAAAACTCAGAGGCATTTTGGGGGGCCACAAGGGGGAGGGGGTATATTCGCGGATATATTTCCAACAATGTCCTAGTTTTTTCCGATTGTGAAGTATCATTTTGTTCAGCAGAATGTTGTGGTACATAGGAGCATTTGTATTACCAGAAACTTATACATACGGACTAAAGCCATTGCAAGAAAGGCATCTTGGAAACGAAAATAAATTGACCCAAAATATGAAGTGTCAATTAACCTATTCGAAGACTCCTCCACCAGCATTTTTCATATTTTTTGGATAATAACGATCGTGTCGAAGCCCCTGAATGTAATTTCCCCCATCAGAATTGGGAAAATTTAAAAGATTTTCATTGCTCCGTAACACCCTCATAACTGCTCCACGGACTGGTGTTGATCTTGAACCACCTTTTGAAGGCGCAAAGCTCGATATAGTTCATACCTAGTGGGTTTCTTGGCAGGCCTCCTAGCTAGCAAATGGTAAGGTTTCAGGACCTGGCTAGCATCCTTCGGTTGGTTATGGCCCCAAACGTACCCCCTCCCCCTTGTGGCCCCCCAAAATGCCTCTGAGTTTTACATCGGTCTTCTGAATTCCCTATTGCTTTTTTATTGTCATTTCTGTTTATTTTTACTTAATATTCTATAATTAATAAAAATTAAACAAAAATATTTACCTATTTTTATTTTTTCTGTCGAAAATAAAAAGCGGGCATTACTTTTGCACCCTGAAAAATTTAGTCAAAATCTTTAAAATTTTCAAAAAATATTTTTAATAATTTTTTCATCCTAAAGTTTATAGTCATATTAAAGCCCATAAAAAATAGTTTATTTTAAGATAAACAAAAAAATTTTTAAAGAGAAAATAAACCGTTGACAGGTTGAAATCAAAAATTTATATGTAGCGGGCATTACTTTTGCACCCCACTGTAAAATCAATTTACTAACATATTGTGCATATATTTTTTAAATTTTATCTAGCTAGAATTATTGAAAAAAATTTTTTAACTAGAATAAATAAATGTAACAAAGACAAAAAAATATAAAATATTTTTTGTCGAGAAAAAAACAAAAATCTAGAGTACCTATATAAATAAATGGATAAATAGATTAAATAAGGATTTCCTTGATTAAAAAAAATTATTCTTGACAGACGTAATTTTTGAAAATTTTTATTTTTATAAGTAAAGAAAATTCCTTTTTTTTTAAACCCGGATAGAAATATATTTAATAAACAATTTAAAGTCTAAGTGAAAACAAAAAAATTGGAGATTTGAGAAAGCTCAGAAGAAAGTATGGAAAGGTCAAATAAAATCTAAATAACTTTATGGGTCTTTATGGGTAAATTTAAGTAAAATTGATAAAAACTATTTGAAATATTTTCCAACTGAAAAATAATACTTAAAAAGGTAATAATTGAGAATTGTATATTTAAATAATTTTTGATTATTTAACAGTTGGACATATGTCTTCAAAAAAGTAAACATAACAACCTGAGAAGTAATGTATATTTCTTAAAGAGGTAAATAAGGCAAGAGATTGTTGTCTATAGTGCACGAATATTTTACTAATAAAAACCTTCCAATAATTGTATATCCTCAATTTTATATTAAATAATCCTTCTCCATAAATCGGGTAATATGGGCGAAATCCTGAAATAATGTAACATTAAATAATTTCTAGTTGTTTTACGTTCGTTTTCAATTGACAAGAAACACCACGGTAAATTTTAAAGAAGTCACATCGACTGCTAAAATAAAATTAAAAATTTAAATTTCAGATACTTGCGGCGAAAATTACGATTAGATCGAAAGAGAAGGCAAATAAAAATAACAGCGGAAAACAATAAAGCCTTCAGGAATACCTAAGGGGGCTAATGAAATAAACTCCAAAAACAAATCAAAAGGATTTATCGAATGAAAAAATGAGTCTGACAGCATCGACAAACGTCATTTAAAGAGAAAAACAAACCAAGAAATTTTTTTTGTCTTTCCTTTGAACTCCAAAAACAAATCAAAAGTGCCATCCATAACCTAAAACAAAAAAAATTTATCATTTTATGTTTACAAAATGAATACCAAGATAGCTTCGGTTTGACCACGAACCTTCCATTCAACAGTTTCTAATGCCTAAAAATTGTTATAATAAAGAAATAACTGGAACGAGTTTTCTTTTTTTTGGATTACTTAAAGATTATCCCTACGGAATTTTTGCGGCTTTTTGGAGTATGTTAGTGTTGACAGTTATGCACGATATCTAAAGTAGGGTAGCACCCCATAACCCGAAACCCCAATATGGACGATTTTTTTGCAAAATCCCGAAGGGCCTACCCAACAAACTTTGATCCCCGACGCTCATCTTGAATCGGGGTTACTACACCTAAACTTACTGCAGCTATAAATGTCTACCATGATAGCCAAACCCCAAACCATACGTCCCCGAAGACTAATCTATTTATAGTAAAATCCACTTTTACAAAATAAATTAAAAAATATAACTATTTTATCGTCAATTCCATCAGTTGAATGAGTAATTAATTTAATCATTTGGCAAAAAGGAAGATTCCATTTAATTCTCATTGTCAGAAATGATAGTTGTTTGAAAAATTCTGAAATCCTATCCAACGCAACCTGAAAGTATAAAAACGCATTTACAACCTAAACCTTACATAATGCCCGTAGCGAGGAAAAATTTTTGGGGAGGAGATCCTTTTCGGTGCCAAAAATTTTAAAAATTTCAGAAGGCCATAGGGAAGAAGCACTTTTTTGCTCTATCCCCTCCCCAAATTTTTTCTTTTCCCAATTTCATGGAGGGGGGGGGGGGGGGGCCTCAATCAATAATTATTTGAAGTTCCAGGGGAAAAAAAGTAAGGAAATAATAAAAATACCTTCTTATATTGAAAAGCAATGATCTCCCCAGCCCATTGAATAGTCTCGTAAACAGGTGGATCTTTAATTCTTACAATCTGAAATTCGAAACAAGAATGCAAATATTTAAAAATCGAAACCTTGCTAGAATAAGGCAGATTATTAGTTAAATCACAATAAGAAATCTTTCCTTTGTTGAAGATATTAAAAAGTGCGTTACAGAAATACTCAGCATGATGCAGATTGTCGCGTATAAAACTTAACGTCATAAAATTCTCATATGCATTTTTATGGCATCTTAATTTAAAATTATGAAATAAGTAAAACAATCCATACTCTGACAAAAACTCCCAACTGACACGAATTGATGAATAGCGTTTAAATTTCGCCACAAAGTAATTAACAACTGCAGTTTTGACTCCGTGGTCCGAAATATCGAAGCCACTACAAACGCACACATTTTTCAACTGCAAAGACGCCGCCATCCATAAAAGCTCAGAGGCTATACACCCTTCTCCATTACCAAGAGCAGTAACCGCCTTGTCGGTCAACGTTTGAGGTGTTTCTTTGACTTTTCTATCGACGGGCGGGCCAACTCGTGGTATTTTAACTTTGCATACCTAATTGTAAAATTAATAAATTATTAAATGTCTAAATTTTATATAAATATAATTATCTGAAATACTCACTGTTCTGTCCTCTCCATAAAATTCAGGCGACAGATAATCAGAAATAGATGCCTTTCGTTCTTGCACATGGACATTGTGAAGTTTTCGAGCTCGATCACCGACCCCTACATGTTCTTGCTCTATTGGTAACCCTGAAATTTTATTTTAACCCTGAAATTTTACTACCTGAAATTTTATTAACACTGAAATTTTATTTTTAAATACCTTGAAGTTGCTTACATTCCTTTGGTGTCATATGTTCATAGCCAGAAGGTGGGACATCCCTATATTTGTCTTTAAGCGGCGGACGTCTTTCACGTTCAGGAGACCGTTCACGCTCAGGACGGTAACGTTCTTGATCGCGTTCACGGTCCCTATCACGATCAAGTGGAGAACGCGATCTGGTCCTTTTTCGCTCTCTTCTGAAAGCAAAAAAATTAAAGAATTAAGATAAATAGTTTAGGAGAGAATCTTTCCTTTGTTGAAGATATTAAAAAGTGCGTTACAGAAATACTCAGCATGATGCAGATTGTCGCGTATAAAACTTAACGTCATAAAATTCTCATATGCATTTTTATGGAATCTTAATTTAAAATTATGAAATAAGTAAAACAATCCATACTCTGACAAAAACTCCCAACTGACACGAATTGATGAATAGCGTTTAAATTTCGCCACAAAGTAATTAACAACTGCATTTTTGACTCCGTGGTCCTTTGTATCGAAGCCACTACAAACGCACACATTTTTTAACTGCAAAGACGCAGCCAACCATAAAAGTTCAGAGGCTATAATCCCTTCTCCATTATCAAGAGCAGTAACCGCCTTGTCGATCAATGTCTGGGGTGTTTCTGTGACTTTTCTATCGACGGGCGGCCCTACTGGTGGTACTTTAACTTTGCATACCTAATTGTAATAATAATAAATTATTAAATGTCTAAATTTTATATAAATATAATTATCTGAAATACTCACTGTTCTGTCCTCTCCATAAAATTCAGGCGACAGATAATCAGAAATAGATGCTTTTCGTTCTTGCACATGGACATTGTGAAGTTTTCGAGCTCGATCACCGTCCCCTACATTTTCTTGCTTTATTGGTAACCCTGAAATTTTATTTTAACCCTGAAATTTTACTACCTGAAATTTTATTAACACTGAAATTTTATTTTTAAATACCTTGAAGTTGCTTACATTCCTTTGGTGTCATATGTTCATAGCCAGAAGGTGGGACATCCCCATATTTGTCTTTAAGCGGCGGACGTCTTTCACGTTCAGGAGACCGTTCACGCTCAGGACGGTAACGTTCTCGATCGCGTTCACGGTCCCTATCACGATCAAGCGGAGAACGCGATCTGGTCCTTTTTCGCTCTCTTCTGAAAGCAAAAAAAATAAAAGAATTAAGATAAATAGTTTAGGAGATCCCTACGTTTGAACTTAAACAAATCAGAGAAGGGTCAAAACTAAATTTTACTTAAAAACATACGATCGTTTCCGTTTGCGAGAGCGGCTTCCATCACTAGATGATTGTCTAATCCGCTTTTGTCTATCAACGTTGTCCTCTTGATCTTTGTCCTTTCTTTTATCACGATATCCTCCAGTTTCCATCTTTAACCAAATGGGTTTTAAGATTTAAAGCAGAACAAATCTTAATTTTAAAGTGTTAAACGTTTAAAGTCTACAAAAAATTTTTAAATAAAACAAATGCTTTGATGTAGATCTTTTCTCACACACATCTAGCAATGATTAAAAACAAAAAAAGTTGTCTAAAATTTATTGAAAGTAAAAAAATTATCAATAAATTTTACAATCAAAATTTTTTCAGAAAACAAAAAATTTATGACTCTATATGAAAGGAAGGGGGAAATCATATTTTTAGCTGCCTCTTGCAAATAAAAGTAGAAAATAATTGTAGAAAAGTTAAAAGAAAATATTGTCTCTATTTTTATGCAATAAAAGTTAATCCTTTGCACTATCTTGCCTAACAGCAAAAATAAAAAACGTTACAAAATAAGGAGAAATCACCATTCCCATGAGGTAAGGAAAAAATATGATTCCGCCCTTCGTTTCATATAGAGCAAAAAATTGTATATTTAAATAATTTTTTGAATATTTGACAGTTGGACATGTCTTAATAAAATAAACATAACACCGAAGATAATTGTGTATATCCTCAATTTTGTATTAAATAATTCTTGTCCATAAATCGGCTAATTTCTGCGGAATCCTGAAATAATACAATATTTGAATAATAAATTCTAGTTGTTTTACGTTCGTTTTCAATTGACAAGAAACACCACGATTAATTTTAATAAAATCACATCGACTGCTAAAATAAAATTAAAAATTTAAATTTCAGATACTTGCGGCGAAGATTGCGATTAAATCAAAAGAGAAAGCAAATAAAAATAAGAGCGGAAAACAAAGCTTTCCGGAATACCTAAGGGGGTTAACAAAATACAGGGTTTATCGAACAAAAAATAAGGGTCTGCCAGTATATTCCGGATCTCAAATGCCTGCAATTAACGCACAGACAAACATCATTTAAAAAATTAATGCAAACCAAGAAATTTTTTTTGTCTTTCCTTTGAACTCCAAAGACATATCAACAGTGCCATCCATGACCTAAAACAAAAAATATTTATCCTTCTATATTGACAAATAAATACCAAAATAGCTTCCGCATCACCACGAACCTTCCATTTAATTTCTGATGCCTAAAAATTGTTATAATAAAGAACTGGAACTAGTTTCTTAATTTATTTTTGGATTACTTAAAAATTATCTCTACGGAATTTTTGCGGACTCATAATGGTTAGAAATTTCTTTTATTTTATTGTGGAGTATGTTAATGCTAACAGTTATGCTCGATATGTAAATTAGGGTAGCACCCCACAACCAGAAACCCCCATCTGGACGATTTGGGCAAAATCCCGAAGGCCCTACCCAACAAACTATGATCCCCGACGCTCATCCTAAATCGGGGTTACTACATTAATGACCTAAAACAAAAAAAAATTATCATTATATATTGATAAAATAAATACCAAGATAGCTTCAGCACCACCAAGAAACATCCATTTAATTTCTGATGCCTAAAAATTGTTATAATAAAGAAATAACTGAAACGAGTTTTCTTAATTTTTTTGGATTACTTAAAGGTTATCCCTAAGGAATATTTGCGGACTCATTATGGTTTGAAATTTCTTTTATTTTATTGTGGAGCATGTTAATGTTAACAGTTATGCACGATATCTAAATTAGGGTAGCACCCCATAACCCGAAACCCCAATAGGATGCTTTTTGGCAAAATCCCGAAGGTCCTACACAAACAAAATGTGATCCCCGACGCTCATTCTGAATCAGGGTTACAGCACCTATAAACCTATTGCACCTATAAATCAAAAAATTGTGCTTGATAAGGAGTTTATAGTGACCCAAATGTCTACCATGACAACAAACATGCCCTCCCCGGCAAACCCCGAGCCTCCCGTCCCCGAAGACTAATCTATTTAAAATCCTAATTCAGAAAACCCGAAATAAATTTAGAAATATAACTACTTTATCGTCAATTCCATCAGTTGAATGAGTATTTAATTTAATCATTTGGTCAAAAGGAAGATCCCAGTTAGTTATCAAAAAGGATACTTGTGTGAAAAATTCTGTAGAAAAAGTCTTCCTTTCATTAATTATCACAACCTGAAAGTATAAAAATTATATTTTCAACCTAAACCTTACATAATGCCCGTAGCAAGGAAAAATTTTTCAGGGAGGGGATCCTTTTCGGTGCCAAAAATTTTGAAAATTCCACAGGTGAAAATTTTAAGAATTTCAGAAAACTATAGGCCAAAACAGTTCTTTGCTTCTTTGTTCTATCCCCTCCCGAAATTTTTTCTTTACCCAATTTCACGGGGGGGGGGGGGGGGGGGCCAATCAATAATTATTTGAAATTCCAAGGAAAATAAAAAGTAAAAAAATAATAAAAACACCTTATATTGAAAAGCAATAATCTCCCCAGCCAATTTGAAAGTCTCATAAATACTTGGATATTTAATTTTTACAATCTGAAATTCAAAACAAGAATTCTACATATTTAAAACTCTAAACCTTGCTAGAATAAGAGATATCCTTAGTTAAATCATCGTAATCAATCCTCTTTCCTTCGCTGAAGATATTAAAAAGTGTGTTACAAAAATACTCAGCATGCTGCAAATTCTTTCGGATAAAATCTATCGAAAACAAATTTTCATGACATCTTAAATTAAAATCAAGAAATAAGTAAAAAAGACCATACTGTGACAAAACAGCCCAACCATGACTGATTGATGAATAGCGACCGCCCTGAAATTTCGTCATCAAGTAAAGAACAACTATTCTTTTGGCAAGGTCATCCAAGATATCAAAGCCACTAGAAATGCACAAATTTTTTATCTGCAAAGACGCCGCCATCCATAAAAGCTCAGAGGCTATTCTCCCTTCGCCCTTATCAAGCGCAGTAACCGCCTTTTCGATCAATGTCTGGGGTGTTTCTGTGACTTTTCTATTGATGGGCGGGCCAACTCGTGGTATTTTAACTTTGCATACCTAATTGTAAGATTAATAAATTATTAAATGTCTAAATTTTATATAAAAATAATTATCTGAAATACTCACTGTCATGTCCTCTCCATAAAATTTAGAAGACAGATAATCAGAAATAGGTTCTCGTCTTTGCGCAAGGGCCTTGTGACGTCTACGAGCTTGCTCACGGTCCGCGACATGTTCTTGCTCAAGTGACGAATGGGAACGAGAAGAACTTCTCTTTTTGAATATTTTTCTGAATAAGAGCAAAATTTATGTAAGTTTAAATGCATTGTCGGAGAACATATTTTAATTTATGCAAATGAGAAAAAAATTTCATACCCACAAACGGGAACTATATCAAATATTAAAAAAACAAACCGTCGTTTCTTTGCATGTCTATCAACGTTAATGTCCCGAAGTGGCGAACAAGATCGAGTAGCTGCCTTTGTTCGCTTAATTCTGAATAAGAATGTTTGATAAGGAGTAAAATGATCTGAGTAATAGGCCAAAAAGGAAAAATTTCGGAAAACGAACAGAGCCGAAATTGGCCGAAATATATGTCATTCGATAGAGCTCGTCGAGTTGAGTCGAATGGTGAAAAAATCTTTGTGCGGACTCATAAGGGGGCTGAGATATAGGCCCCCGAAAATTGAAAAACCATAGGGGGGACCAAGCACTTTTTTGGGGTGAAAAATACGGAAATGCAAATTATACCTCATTCGAAAGAGCTCATCGAGCTGAGTCGAATGACACCAAAATCATCTCGATTAGATGATTTTTGACAAAGTTGTGACCAGCAGAATTTTCGCTGGAAAAACTGTTTTTGTGCTGCTACGGAGGGTAGGCCGGGCATGGTCTTCGCTACACGATGGCCGTGCTTCGCTGCGGTCGTGCTCGCTTCGCTCGCGGCACCGTAGCGAAGCGGCGGCCGTCGTTCCGCTCGACATGCCCGGCTTCCTCCGCAGCGGCAAAAACTTTTTTCCGCGTAGACCCCTATGTAGGGGATAAAAACAAACGTTCATAACTTTGTCAGATCAAGTCAGATTTCGTTGATTTTGGTGTCATTCGACTCAGCTCGTGGAGCTCTTTCGAATGAGGTATAACTTACATATTCGAATTTTTCACCCCAAAAAAGTGCTTGGTCCCCCCTATGGTTTTTCAATTTTCGGGGGCCTATATCTCAGCCCCTTTATGAGTCCGCACAAAAATTTTTTCACCATTCGACTCAACTCGACGAGCTCTATCGAGTGACATATATTTCGGCCGATTTCGGTTCTATTCGATTTCCGAAATTATACCGGCCAAAAATTTAAACACGCATAATATACGTGCGTGCCTAAATAAAAAACATACGATCGTTTCCATTTACGAGAGCGGCTCCCATCACGAGATGATAGTTTAATCCGCTTTTGTCCATCAACCTGCTCTTCTTGATCTTTGTCATTTCCGTTATCACGATATCCTCCAGTTTCCATCTTTAACCAAATGGGTTTTTAAGATTTAAAGCAGAACAAATCTTAATTTTAAAGTGATTAAACGTTTAAAGTAAGTCAACAAAAAATTCTTAAATAAAACAAATTCTTTGATTATAACAGATCTAGCAATGTTTAAAAACAAAAAAGATGTCTAAAATTTATTGAAATTAAAAAAATAATCAATAAATTTTACAATCAAAATTTTTTCAGAAAACACAAAAAACTTATTATATAAATCAAAATATCAATTTGTATATTCTTTAAAATTGGTTGGTGCAATGCAAATGTTATTTAAAACCCAAATCCACTTCAAAATTGTCGTCTATGATAAAGGTCCGGATCGTAGTAACTGGTTACCTAAATATGAAAAATAAAATTAATAATTACCTTAAATAAACTTACAACAACGCGGTTAGAAAATTTGCGACCAGTTAATGCCGCCTGTGCTTTTTGACATTCTTCTTTTGATTGGAACTCAACGAAGACCTTAAAACAAAATTTTACATTCAATGTTATTTGAAAAAACAACAAAAATTTAGTTGGAATCTTCTGCTAAAACATTTAGAAAAAAAAACTCGGAATGTCCAATTTTAGTTAAACTCGCTAGGGGGTTTTTATGTTTAATGCATGTGGAAAAAGAAAACAACTATAAGAATGCCTAAACATCTAAATGTTTTAGTAAAACACACCCCAACTAATTGTAAGGATAAGCACAACGAATTAACACCTCAAGTAAAATTTAATTAGAAATATACCTTTCCAACGCCACGTTCTTCATAGCCTGGTCGTGGGATTTCCAGGCTAATAACATTGCCATATTTATTACACTCATCTCGAATGTCTTCCAAAATTTCTTAAAATAATCAAATAATTTTAGCAAAAAATTTTGAGAAAAAACCTTCATATTCATCATCTTTTTGTAATTCTTCCTCAACAACCAAATTCATTAAACACAAAACCTCTGTTGGCGGACCAGCTCCTTTTGAAAGATCAATTCCAGCTAAAGCTATTGGATTGGATGGAATTCCAGGGGTAGGAACAACTGTCTTACACCCAGTCGATGCAAGTTGAACTAAAAGACGGTTGTCTCCTAATTGCATTCCATTCAGGCCAACTATTGCCTAAAATTTATTTAGTCATATTTTAACGAAAACAAAAAATACTTGATCAGTCAGTGTGCTATCCAAATATTCACAAAATGCATAACCCTTAGAAAATCCTGTAACTGAATCCATAACCAAATTAAAAGCTTTTAATTGTCCAAAAGCACTCAACAATTCTTTTACTTGGTCAGAGGTTAAATGATTCGGAAGACCTCCAATAAACAATTTGTAAGGGCTATCCACAACAACAGCAGAGACTAAAATAAAAAAATTAAAAAATATCTCTGAATTCAAAAAAACCTGGTAAAGAGCCCAGCATTTCATAATTATTTGCTGGTGCTACATAATCACGTGGACGACGGATCTTAAGCTGTTGGCCCATAAAATTGACTCCGTCAAATGCCATTCCAGCAGTTGTTTCGTCAATAGAACGGAATTCGATGAATGCAAAATTTTTGTCCAAATTAATTTGACAAGCAATTACAGGATTTCCTGGAGCCTGAGCAAGGCCACACAAATGCATCTAAAAAAATTTTTTCAAAAACAAAAAAAAATTTAGAGTTCAAGCTTGGACTAGACCAAGACTAGCAGAGACACTCATGGCCTAAACCATTTCCTATATACAGCTAAAGTCGAGGCCTAATGGATATGACCAGATATTTCAAGACTCTCTCACGAGAACGTTAAATAACACAAGAATGACCAAAGTAAATATCCCCTAGAAGAGACTAGATTGAAAAACAAACAAACTTGTTGGTTGAAGAAGTCGAGCATTGTATCCTCATTTGAACCAAAAGGTATATTACCCACATAAAGACGCCTAGCTTGGCAAGTCACCGATGGACCAACAACCGGCACTGCTGATTGCACAGTTTGTCGGGGAATCACTCCTGTCGCTAAAAAAAGCAGAAAACTTAAAAAAGCCGAAATGGCTGAACTTAGAAACGCGCAAACAAATTTTGTATTTTGCTAAAAAATCTAAAATAGAAGAAAAGACCATTTTTGCAACCTAAAAACCCTAAAAAATATTTTAATTGATAAACGTCATCTCATTTGAACTAGAAAAGCTGAAAATGCTGAAAAAAGAAAATATGCTGAAAAAAGAATTTAAAAAAGATCGCGGCCCTTTGAACTTGTGGTACCGAAAACATGTTTGGGGTTTGCGCCATTCATTGTGTGTGCTGACACACCATATTGACAACGCCAAAACTAAAAGGAAATCTTTGGGAAATTTTAACTAACCCAAAAATTTTTATTTTTAAATACCTTGAAGTTCCTTATATTCCTTTGGTGTCATATGTTCATAGCCAGAAGGTGGAACATCCCAATATTTGTATTTAAGTGGTGGACGTCTTTCACGTTCAGGAGACCGTTCACGCTCAGGACGGTAACGTTCTCGATCACGTTCACGGTCCCTGTCACGATCACGTGGAGAACGCGATCTGGTCCTTTTTCGCTCTCTTCTGAAAGCAAAAAAATATATTAATAAAAAGGGTTAAGATAAATAGTTTAGGAGATCCCGCCATCTGAATTTAAACACAAAAATTTTAATAACCAGAGAAGGGCCAAAACTAAATTTTAATTAAAAACATACGATCGTTTCCTTACACGATCACGAGAGCGGCTTCTATCACGAGATGATCGTTTACTTCTCTTTTTTCGATCCTTATCCTTTTCCCGATCCTTGTCCTTTTTGCCATCACGATGTTTTTCTCTTTTTTCATCTTTTGTCTCTTTTACCTTTTCTTCTTTAATTTTATCCTCCTTAAATGGTTTTTCCTCAATCTCATATTTGACATTAGAACGATCTAAAATTTCATTTTCTTCCATAAAAGCCTCGGAAAGTTCAGCCTTAATTTCCTGCTTAATTTGGACTCTTTCAGCATTTCCATTTTCATAACCATTTTCTTCTTCCATTTTTGTAGTCTAAAAAACAAAATAAATCTAGATTTGTAAATCTAAATTGCACGGCGGGTCCACCCTGTTGACGCACGCGTGAAAACTAGCTAACTCTTTTCCGGGACACGGACACTATGGCGCGGGCCACTATGGCGCGACCACAATGGCGCAGGCCACTATGGCGCGACCACTATGGCGCAAGCCCACTATGCCACAAATCTTTTTCTAAAAGCGGATTAACTTATTGGGATCAACCCATAAGGTCAAAATCCGGAAGGTCATGACCCAGAAGGTCAGGTCAAATTGCTCATCAAATATAAATTTTGGGCGGATAAAGAATTTGTGCACATTAAGAAGGATTTGGGCGGATTAAGACGGATTTGTCGGGATTAAGGGGGATTAAGGGAAATAGGACGAAAAATCTTTCGTGCAACTGTCGGATGATGCAAAAGGACACCTATATAACCAGACTAAACAATGCCAGATTTTTTTGGACCCCTTATTTTTAGTTTAAAGCCTCGCGCCATAGTGGGCTTGCGCCATAGTGGCCTGCGCCATTGTGGTCGCGCCATAGTGGTCGCGCCATAGTGGTCGCGCCATAGTGGCCCGCGCCATAGTGGGCCGTACCCTCTTTTCCTTAAACATAACGCCAAAATTTAAATAAATGTCTATTTACTCTCCTCTTTTTATTGCATCTCTCGTGCGTCTGACTTAATTGGAAATAAGAGAAATGGTCAGAAGGACATTTTCTCTCATTTACTAGAGGGATTAATTAAATTTTATATCTCTTGATCCTCCCGACCGAATTTTTTCAAATTTTGCATTTCTATAGGCCTATAATAGTTAAACAATCCTACAAAGTTTGAAAAGCCAAAATGCATTTTTAACTAAGTTATGAGCTCTTAAAAATACGATTTTTTCGATTTTTAGGAGTCTGTATCTCGGCTCACGAGTTCGATTGAGCCGTCATTTTGGTGTCATTCGACATATCTCGACGAGCTCTTTCGAATGACATATAATTTGAAAAATCGAATTTTTCGAGCTTGGTCCCCCCTTCTCTTTCTCAATTTTCAAAAGCCTATATCTCGGTCCACAGATGTCGGATCGACTTGATCCCCACATTGTTCGATTCAGTTTTCGAAGCTCTTTCGAATCGGATCCAAAAATAATTTTCGAAATTTTTTTAAAAACTTCACCCGTATTAACTTTTTTTTACGTGTATAAAAATTTCTGAAATTTTTTTCACACAATCTTAAAACAATTATTTATAAATTGTTCGCAACAGATTTTTAAAAATAGGAATAGTTTTCGAGATATAGGATTTTAAAGTTTTATTAAAATTTGTCCTCGCAGTCGCAAAAAAAGAGTGCATAAAAGAAAGAGAGACAGTTAGAGAACGAAAGAAGGGAGAAATAGAAAGCTAAGTAGTTTTCACGCGTGCGTCAACAGGGTGGACCCGCCGTGAAATTGTAATTTGTAAAACAAAAAATTAAAAAATCCTTCAAAAGAATAAATAGTGCAGTTATTATAAAGCAGACATAGAAAGGAAATTTAATCGTTATGCCAAAATCTACCATACAGTAAAATGCCAAACAGCGCTGATTTAATTTTATTTTTTTCATTATTTTATAGCCAGAGGCAATTAACAAGGAAAATTATGAAAATGTCATCCACAAAAGGTCACTCAATTTATTCTTATCATTTTTAAGTACAGCAATTTGTAATAAAAAATTTTGTATAAAAGCGTTTATTGTACGCTTCGGAGTATGTCACTTCTAAAATCTCACAAAAGCGTTCTAATTTCTGAGCCCGGCATGTTGTCCTTATCCAGCGGAGGTGGATGGCTAAGTTGGTCGTTTGGCAATGCGAACTTGATTGTGTTTGTCCTTCTTCTCTCTTTGCTCTCTGTTCAGTCTCTTCTTGATTGCTGTTGTTGCTGTAGAAGGAAGCGCAAGGTGATAAACTTTTTAATTTTAAATCAAAATGTATTTACTAAAAAATTTTGTTTTCATTTTAGCGACGTATAATTCAACAACAAATAATTGAAGTCGAGGAGCCAGAGATGCCAGCTGAAGAACAAGAAGATCCCAAAGCCAATGCGAAGTCAAAACCCAAACCCAAAACTGTCAAAAAGCCAGTACAAAAGAATAGCAAGGATAACAAGCTAAAGTCTAGCAAGGAGAAGGGGAAGGAGTCAAAGACAAAGTCAAAAAAGAAAAAGGAGGAAACAAAGCCTGTACTGAAGAATGAAAGTCATGACCAGAAAGGGATGGGCGCGGGTGACGACTACCAAACGCTTGGCAATTTGGACAGAAACATCTTTATTAAAGGAGGGAGTAAAGGTAAAAAGAAAATCAAAATTCAAAATAAAATCTTTTAAAGATGGTGGCAGTCCAACACCTCCAGCAGGCGGTCAACAGCCTGTGTTGAAGGAGGAAAAGCACGATGCTGGAATTGGAGGTGGAGCCGACTATCAAACGCTTGACAATTTGGACAGAAACATCTTCGTAAAAAATTCGAAAAACGAAACGCCGGCATCGCCTCTAGCGGCTCCGAAACCGAAGGACGAGCGAGCCAATCAACAGGGTGTGGGTGATGGTGATGACTATCAAACGCTTGGCAATTTGGACAAAAATATATTCGTTAAGAGAAGCGATGTTCCAGGAGAAGAGAATGAAATCTAAAGAAGAAAAGAATATAAAAAGGATTACTAAAATAAATATATATTTTCCCTTATAATTGTATAAAACTCGATTTGTTTTGGTTGAATATGTTCAATAATGACATATATCTATTGTTCCAATATCTCTCTATGCGTTCCTCCTGTTTATTCTAATTTTCTTTTTGCTGGTATTAAATAAATGGTATATTGAGAATGTTTGTTTAGTTGAATATTTTTTAAATATTTTATTTAAGAGGGCAGTAGCTGATCAAGTTTAGATGAAGGTTAAAAAACTGTTTTTACAGAATTATGCAACTCGTTTCGGGTTACAATGTCTTTACTCAAATTAGTTTTCCAATAAGTAACCAGTCAGTATTCTCCCGGTTTTGTGAATTAGCTCCAGGAGTCAACTGTGGAGCAATCAAAATTACGGAACCATCTGGGATCGAAACCGACGAAAAATGGAACAGCCTAGAATTCGACAAATAGTGTCCGAAGGATTCTAACCTTACATAAATCATTTTCCCCTCCTTTTATCATATTCCTTTACATTCTTCCAAAGAAAAACCCTTAAAATGAGTGTTTAATTTCTCGTTTAAATATTTGATTAAATAATCATTTAAACATTTGTATTTGGTAATAATTTTTATTGTTCACATTAAAATTTGTTCGCAAACAAAAGGTTGTAGATTACTACAGGAACGAATTTTCCATTTTCCTTTTATTCCCATAACAGCACATCCATCAATTTTTTCTTCCTCTCCAAAATTAGTAAAATGTGAATTTGGATTGTTTGTTAATTCTGCTCTAGTTTTTAAACCAATCCAAACCTCCGCACTTCCATCTTTCCCAAAACTACGTTCAATCATATCTTTAATTTTTAAATTAACATAGTATTTATTTTCAAATGAAGTTCCCACTTCGAACAAAAGCATTTTTGTAGTCAGAATCTATTGAAGCCAATCTTGCGCCAAAAGTCATACAAGTATTCTGAATATTTTAGAGTATAATAAAATGGGACAATCAAATCTCAATAACACGTCCCACTGAATCCCGACCCGAGGAATCCGGCCTGGAGTATACCCTCTATTCAGGGACAGGTGTTGATTGGGCCGGATTATATGATTTTAGAATTATTCTTCTCAACAGGACGTTCTATCAAAATTTTAAAATACCTTTGCTTCTTCCCATGTTTTTGAAGTATTGAATATTTTGTATATATTTCCTGCTCCAGAATTATTCCATTCTTGCATGGAAATTCTATGAATCAGTCCCAACTTTATTTAAAAATTTTTTTAGAAATTATATATTTATTTAATTTTAAATTGTTCAATCTATATGAAAGACTCAGATTTTTTACAGAGTAAATAAGTACCAAGCAAACAAACGGAATTTAACAATTCATTTTTATGCGAGTTCACATTTTTTGTTTTTAACTTGGGTTATCAGTTAAGGAATATCTTCAGGCAGGTATCCAAAAAATCTACAGTTTTTTTGGTGTGATTCAAATCTAAACAACTCTTCTTCTTCTAACATTAAATTCAAAAATATATTTGTTTATTTCAATTACCTCTCTTTCCAAAGCTTCAATTCTAGCTATAAGCATATTTATTTTTTGACTTGTTTGTCGTTCAAGAAATGTCAATCTATTTTCAACATTACCAGATAAATACCAAGGAACATAATGATTATTTGGATATTGACAATTACATCCCTTTACATATTTAATTTTAAATTAATTTAATTTAACTTACAAAATATGCTTCAGTTGTATACGAGAAAAACAAAAAAATAAAAAGAGATATTAGAAAAACAAAATTTAATTTCATAATCTTTTAATTGTCTAAAATTAGAATTATTAGGACAATTTTTAAAATAGAAATTTCAAATTAATCCTTAATAATGAGCATCGGACATAGTAAACTTTCGTAATTCTCTTCCTATTTTGAAGTTCCAATAAAGATTTTTCTCTCAAAAGACACCCGATATAGGAACTTCGTTCGGTCCATTCGTATTAAACCTTAAATTGTTGTAAACTTCGCTATTGGAAATAGAGTAAAGCAGCTGGGCTATAGCTATTTCTCTCCTTCAGCTAATGTGCAAAAGGTTATTCGGTGGCTGGGTGTGAACCAGCATCTTCATTAGAACAGCCTTAAGAATGAAATAGCTGTATGTTTTACAATAAGGAGGTGGTTGGGTAGATTTCTTTGAACCATTTATTAAGAATTAATATATATTTTTATGTAGAGATTAAACAAATGTATTTTGTTTTAGATAAATTGTTTAATAAAGGAAATAATTGAATTTATTAAATATACATAAATAACATAAATAAATATTTACTAATTCTCTAAATTCAAAAAGATTAATTAAATCAATTTTAATTATTTTTTAAAAATTTTTTAGCAAAATTTAAAGAGACTAGAATACTTTTTAATTTTCAATAGAAATTTAATTTTGTTTTTTAAATAAAAATTTAACAATAGTTACCCTCTCCTTAGAGATATTTAATTTCTAAATTGGCCAAACTTTAATTTAAAAACCTGTTTTTCCTTTTCTTGATAATAATTTAATAAAAAATTACTAAATGAAGTTAACGAAAAATTTTTTTTTTAATTTTTTAATTATTTAACAAGTTTTAAACGAGAATATTTATTAGTAATTAGAAAATTGGGGGTTTAAATTTATATCATTTTGCCCGAATTTGACTTTTGAAGATCTTCGCCTCAAGGTATCAACTTTTAAAAATTTTTAGTCTTGCAGCTGACCGCTCATTCAGTATCAAAGCGAACCAAAAAACCAAAGATTTCCGCTTCGGTTTCTGTAAAACAGAGAATTCAGTGAAGACGACAACCCTAGACTCGTATAAGCCGAACTAGAATGTACTTAAAAAACCAGAAATTTTATTTTTATCTAATTCAGCTACAAATCTGGAGAAATAAAATTATTATAGTTTTCGGAATGTAAAAATATTCACAAAAATTACAAAAAAAAATTAAACAGCTTAATAAAAATAAATATTTCGTTGTTAAAAAGTTGTCAAAACTCTTCATTAAATTTAATATCCAGGCGCAGTTCTAGGAATAGGGCAATGAGTGCAACCTCCCGGCAATCCGTGTTCACCCTGTTGCCCCTTCTTGCCTGCTTAAATTTGTAAAAAAATTATAATTATTGTAGATATTTAAACTATTTAAAACTCACGTTCTCCAACTTTTCCTGGAGAGCCTACCGGTCCTCTATCACCTAAAGAAAGAAGGAAATAATGTTTTTAATATTTCGAGATATTCTTAAAAAATATTAGATATACCTGGAAGACCTTTTGATCCAGGCTGCCCTGGATGTCCCGGCACTCCAGGTGCTCCCTTTTCTCCAGCTGGACCCTTAGCTCCAACTGGACCTGCCGGTCCTGAATTTCCTTGTTGCTCTATCTGTAAGCCTGGCTTTCCTGAACGAAATATATTTAGATTTTTCAAGGGAAAGATTTATTTCTCAAAATTAATCGAGCAACAAAATTTTAGAATTACCTGCCACTCCTTTTCGTCCTGGAATGCCTGGAGCTCCCTAAAATCAAAATATCTCAATATTAAATATTAAGAAATGTAAAGATAACCGGCGGTCCTGGCGGACCAGGTAAGCCAGCTGGACCTCGAATTCCTCCATCAGCATCAATTCCCGGCTGGCCTAATTTACAAAATCATTCTTCAATAAAATATTAGTGATTTAAATTTGCAATTCAAAGTGAGTAACGAAATAAAAAGGAAATGTATAAAAATATTTAGAAATTTTTCAAATTTACCCGGTTCTCCAGGTTCGCCCTTTTCACCAGGTTGACCTCTAGGGCCAATTTGACCAGGTGGGCATTCAATACAGAAGTCTTTATGTTTTGCACCACCAACAGCTTCCTGACCTGGTTGCCCATCTGTTCCGGGGAGACCATCTGCGCCATCCTACGATACTGTACCTATTTATATTAGAGTTAGGCATGTTTTACCTTCCCATCCAGTCCAGCCTCACCAGGTTCACCTGAGAGAAATTAATAAAGAAAATAAGTGAAAACAGGATTAAATGTTCTCACCATGTGCACCATAAGAACACCCACCTATAAATGATAAGAAAATTAAAATAAATTTAAGTCGGACCTCACTTCTATATACACGTAAATCTGAGAAAAGTTTTTAACAATTGGATGCCCACTGGGTAGGGGAGATGCATAAGCGAGACCCTCTAGGTTACACAAACTGTATATGATTCTATTAGGCCCCAAAGGTGTCTATAAAATCGAAGTCCGACTTTATAAAATAATTTTCAAACATTTCTGCCCGATTAGTTGAGCCCCATATAATGCCTCTGAAGAATTTGGAGATAAGGGTCCAAAAGTTGCTGCTTCAACTGGAAAATAACCTTGCCGTGTCTTTCTTTTATTTTGATGTGAATTTTTAATTAATGGTTTTTGCTGCAATGTTCTGCTTAATTCCTTCCAAAGACTGTTAGACCGATACTTGAAAATATTTTATTTAATTACTCCTTACAATTAAACACACCTTGCAATAATCTGATTCACTTTCAATTACTGATTGGATATGTTGTAGGTAATTATAGATGAATGGTATACTAAGAACACAAAAAATTGCAGAAAGAACGGAAATGCTTAATTTAAATATGTTATTATATGTATTTTAATATTTTTATAAAACACATTTAACATTTGTCTTGTTTTGGAATTAATATTAAATTTTTGGTGGCAGGATTTTCTTATTAAATATTTTACAGTTAAATCTCAATTCTACATACATTCTTAAGGCTGATAAATTCAGAAATAGTGTTCCTATATAAAATAATTACACCCTTCCATCAAGAAATTAAAAAATTATTTTAGCACTTAAGATCCAATATTGTAGACCATCGGCAAAAAATTTAAGAATATACTCTAAATTAAGGTGCATCTACTAAATATTACTAGGTGTATGTAAAATTGTCATATTTTATAAATATAAAGTAAATACCTAGTGGCAACAATAGCCATTCTCTTAAGGGAATCACAACGGTCTAACAACATCCTTTGTCGGCTTAAATGTTTGTTTTGTTCAATTGTGTTATTATTTTTGAGGCATTCTTCTTGCATCATTAATTTTTAATTACTAAAACAAAATTAGTACAACTAGGTTATGTTGAAAAAGCTAGCTGTGAATATCCAAGTAAACAATAGACTACTAATTTTTTTAAAAATAAATCAACAGATATTTTATTTAGATAGAATAAACGGAAAAAGGGATTTACCGCTTAATTTCCAGGAATAAACAGAAAAATATAGTTTAAGTTGCGCAAGGCGTAAAGAAAAATAGGATGGAGTATGAACGGGATTTTTTTAAAAGAGAGAATATATCTTCGACGATTTCCTGCGGAGATAAATATTAAAAAATAAAGGTATATACCTATTTACGTGTGTGGAATAAAAACATAAAAAAGTTTTTTTTATTTATTTGTATGCCCTGCAAATATTTGGAGAGATCAAGGGAAGGAGGAAAAGGTGGCTGTTTTTATTATATTTTTAGAAACTAGATTTTTTTGGCCGATTTTTTAGCTAAAATACATAATTTATTTTGTTGTATCGATTAAGGGATGGATTGATTTAGAGATAAATAATCAATTCAGAATATTTAATTATAAATTTTAAATCTAAAATAATTAAACCATTCGATTTTCCAAAATCGTTTGACTTTTGGAACCGTAAATTCTTTTGTCTATAGGATAGAAATCAAAGTCACTGGTAACTAAGGTTGGCGGATAGTTAAAAATCTTCGGATATCCGGATCCGCAAACCTTACTGGTAACTCAGTCGGTATTGCTAGCAAAGAACATACATAACAATAATTTTTCAACTTCTAATTCTTTATGTTTTCTTATTTAAAAATTACATACGATGATTCACAATTGAAAATATAAAAATTTTATTTTTAAATCAAAAAAATATTTAATAAAAATATATTTATTTTTTAAAATCATCCAAACCAAAAAATATATCAGCAACAAATTCTGGTGCATTTTTACTTATTTTCCCGTTTCTTTTAATTTCAAAATAAGGCTGTTTTTTAGCTCTTTTAATATCCTCAATTAAACATCCAATAGATTCATTTAAACCAATTATTCCACAAATAAAAGGTAAATAATAAGTTATATTTGTGTAGACTTCTGCATTTTTATATTTTCTTTCTTTTAAAAAATTAATTTTAGAAAAAAAAGTATTTGTGACTTAATTAAAGTTGGTAGTAATTGGGGGAAAGCATCGAATATTCGAACTGTAACAGAAAAAAATTTTTTAGGATGTTCATTATAAGCTTTTTCACAGAAAGGGTCATTATAATCAGTGTTTATTTAGGTTATACACCAATCACTGATTTAGCACCCAATAATAACCCTCACAAAAATAACCCCATAAAAATTAAATATACAGGCGTTTCTTCGCTAAATTTTCCCTTTTTTTATTTAACCGGATGTAAAACCTTCAATTGGGAGAGAACGCAAATCATCATTTAACATATCATCACATAAAGAACCAAAAGACACAATACCTTCAATCATAAAAATATTTTTAATTTTTTAAAATAACTTAAATATACCAAAAATAGTAGTATCATTTTCTATGTCTTTTAAAGAAGCTCCACTGTCTCCCTTAAATTTAACAAAAAGGTGAAATGCCCCTGAAATTTCGGACGTGTATCATTTAATTACAGTCGGACCTCATACATTCTTGAGATAAAATAACCCTCACAAAAATAACCTTTTGAGGGGTACATTTGGCACTCTCTCCCCTCCCTTCAATTATTTCTATAAACTTGCCTCACAAACATTTTGGTCCAAAACAACTTCATCAGCACAAATAGCGTCATCCTCCCTTTCTAAATATTTTGGACATTTTGCCAGTACATTAACTTTAACAGTCTTTAATTCATCCATATCAGTTAATATTTTCCTTTCTGGATCATAACCATACCCAGAAGCATATAAAATTTTATTTGAAGGTAAAGGAGTGTTTGGACGGGCTAAATGTATTTTTCTATAATTTACTTCCTCCGTTAATTCAAGTAAAGCAATATCTCCAGAATCACATTTTGATTCAACAAATAAATTTGGAATTAATAACTTTAAAGAGAGTATTTATTTAGTTATTTAGATAAAAACATACTCTTTTTACTCCAACTTCTCTTGTTCTATAAGGCGATTGACAAACACATTTTTCGGTAATACAACTGAAATTTTGATTGATTATTTAAATATATTTTTCTTTTACTCCAAGATAAATTGGGAATTAATTTAAATTAGAATACTAATCGGATAACAATTTATGTTCTTTGTTTTTTAAACAATACAGATTCTAAATGTTGCATCAATTTACCCTTGAGTTCAATTACAGGGAAGTAAAAATATTACTCATAAATATATTCATAAATATCCTTATCGTTAATTTAGACTTGTAGCGAGAAAAAAATATGTTTTTTCATGTATACTACTATGTTTTTAAATATTTATTTGTTAGGTAGACACAAAAAAACGGAAAAATTGGGGAGTGTTGAAAGTAATAAAAAAATTTAATTTACAATAAAAGCCTAAAAGGGAACAGCTTTTTAATTAATTTAATTAATAAAATTAATTTAAAAATGATCTATTACAATTCATTAAAAAGACAAGTTCCATCCAATTCAACAATTATATTTTCCAAAGTTAAATGATTTATATTTTCATATGTAATTCTATTTTTAGCCAAACTTTCAGCTACTGAACCTCTAAAAATAATTATTTATTTATTAAAAATTTATTTAAATTTACTCATGTTCATCTCTACAAACATATTCAAAATCAAAAAAGCAATGTGCAGCAGTTAATATATAACGATTTGATATTAATGTACCGGCACAATTTAAGTCTATAATTTTTAAGAAAATTAAGATTATTGGGAATAGGGGTGAGCGCATTGCATTTTTCATAATTGCTTCTTGCGCTCACCTCTGATAGGGAACTTAAACAAACGGGCTATAGATATGTCTCGATTCTGCGGTTTCTCTAATTATTCCCAGTCCCTCTACACATTTTTTCGAAATTTCGCTCTCTTCTAATATCCTAGTGTTATAACTTTATATCATCTACTGTCGAATCTCGATATAATTATGTAATCTTGACTGAGGAGTATTTAATTAAGGGTTATATAATTATGTCGACTAGTTTTGTTTATAACCAAAGGAGAATTTTTTGGAAATATGTATACTAGAGCGTGTGTTGATTTTAGTATATTTTTAAATATTATTTTTATTTTAAATAAAAATAATTTTTACATTTTCTTTTTTGTTTATAAACTTTTCCAAAAATTCTTAAATTAACTTCAATTACTTTTTTTCCATCAAAAGAGCTTATTTTAACTATAAAATAAATTTAATTTTTCTTTAAATTATAATTCTTTTTACCAATAAATAAAAGAAATATTAAAAATAATAAAATAAATTTAATAAATTTTGTCATAAAAATTTTTTAAATTTTTTTTTAAATAAAAAAATGAGGAATCATAAAAAGAAATTGATGAAGGAATATCTAAATTTATTTTTAAATTTTTATTAATGCATTTAAATAGCCATAAAAGTTTGTCTTTAAATAAATTTTTAATTTATTTTTAACTAAAAACAAACGCAGAAAAATGGAAATCGAATAGATATACATATTAATGGAAGGCAGAATTACTAAATACATACTTCGGCTAATGTAGACAATCCTGGCATTTACGTTAAAATTTAACGAAATGCAATATAGTACATAATAATTATTTCCAGTATATTAATACTAAGTTATAAACTTAAAAGAGATAAATTTACTATTTGTAGTAAGTCTTTGTGGAAAGTCATTATAAACAGAGTAAATTTTAGTACATAAAATTAAATCTAGTAGATTTTTTATTCATTTTTAAATTAACAAAAATTTTTAAATTACAAATTTAACAATAGTTTAATTATTTAACTTCAAAATATTCTCTATTTTTTATTTTTAATTATTCCTTTTAATTCTTCCATTATTCTTTTTACATTTATTACAGCATTTTCTCATCACCCCTCTTTTTAGTCTACAAATCTTTTTTAATTTATTTTTACCAATATTTCTTTGCAAATTTCTTTTAAATAATTTTTTACATATAGAATCTTCCAAACATTGAAATAATTCTTCTTTATTTCCCCAAATATCTTCATTATTTTCTTCCCCTTCCTCAAATCCTTCCTTCTCTTCAATTTTTTCATTCCACTGTTTTTCCCACCTTCCAAGCCAATTTTCTTCATTTTTTCTTCCTTCCTCTTCTTCTCTTCTGTTTTCTTCCATTTTCTCTTCATCTTCATCATCCTCTTCAATTTCATCCATTTCTTCTTCTCTCGACTTATTATCTTCTTCCTCAACATCCATTTGTCTTCTCAATAATGGAGGATATCGAAAAGGAGGTGCCGGAGTATTCTTCCACCACCAATTATTATTTATTAAAGGAAGTATTATCGGTAATTGAGGTGTAGGCCATCTACGTTCTCCTACATTATTATTGTTTTCCTCTTCTTTTTCAATTTCTATTGGAATTGAAGGTGGTTGTGGTGGAGGTGGGGGTGGTGGGGGGCATGTTGGTGGAGGTGCCCCTTTAAATAAATTTATGGAATTTTTGATAATTAAATTTTTATTTTAAATTTTGATTTAAAAATGAACAGTTGAAAGAAGGTTGAAAGAAGAAACTTTGCCGGTGGTAGAAGAAAGTGATAGAGGATGGGGAAGGGGGGAGGTTTTATTTCTCATTTCTTACTTCACCTTCTTAAATCCATTAGAAGAAGGTAAATAAACTCGAAATTATTTCCAATCTCATAACTATCCCTTTTTAAAAGTTCATATTTAAATTCCAAGATTTGTTTATTAGAAACTGACTGGATTTCTAATTTTTCCTTTCCAACATTTTTCAAGTCCTAAGACTGGGACCTAAACTGATTAAAAAAAAGAACATTTGGGATAAAATGTCCTCTTATACAAAATTTATTTAAATTATTTTACAAGTAGCAGTAGTTGTTCTTCTTCTAGTTGTTCTAGGTCTCGTAGTTCTAATTGTTGTTGTGGTCATTGTTGTAGTTGTTGGTCTCAAAGGCAAAGTTGCAGGGGAAGGACTGCCTGTAGGTAAAGTCACAGGCCACGGGCCAAGAGTAAGTACTCTCTGACCTATTTCTGGGTAATTCTGTCCAGGAATGAATGGACGTCCCATACAAGTTTGGCAAGAATAAATATTACAAATTTTGAGGTAATCGCTAGGTGCGGCATCTTTTACTTTTCCAATTATGTCCTTTAAATTGACAAAAATATTTTGATAAGAAAAGATTTTTTTTAAAAGCCTGATATTGACTATCCAATGTTTCCATTGTAATTTTCCCTGTTGCTGAAGCAAAAGCATCCTTCGCATAATGCATAACACTTTGGTAATCGTATCTAGATAAAATAATTTTAAAGAAGAATTTTCTGTTATTTTGATTTTTCTGAGTTTTAAAATTGGTAATAATAGAACTCCAATTTAGGAGAAAAATAATCACAAATTTAGAATTTCTTTTAAATAAAATTATACTCTAATTAGAGTTTTCAAAAACCATTCTTTAGTTAATTTAGAAACTATTTTACATATGTATGTACTATCCAAAATTAAATAATTTTTTAAAATTTCTTTATGTAAAATTTAAAATTAAGAAGTAATTCACAATTTTTAACTCTTAACAAAAGCCAGAACCATCTCTTTTTTTCTAGCAAACTAACAAATTTATTATTTACCTAACACCATATGTTGTACTGTCTGTTTCTGGTACTTTTTCAAATTGTGTGAGATAAGCTAAAGAATATTTTTTTGTTTTCTAAATTTTCTCATTTATTTAATTACCAGGCCCAATATTTTCCCAATGTACTTTAATATACTCATCCCTATCATAACGCATTTGTTCATGCCAAAGACCTATTGTGTGCATTAATTCGTGAATTACTATTTCATATTCCAAACAAGTTGCTTTTCAAAATAACAGGAATTGAAAGAAGAAAATATTTTCAAAAACATACCAATTTCATTTGTTTCCAACATTACAATATTCCTCCCAGAAGATCTCCCTACCATTGTATAACAACTTTAAAAGAAAAGATTTTTACATACATACATTTTGGTCCATATTTTAAATCTCCTCAGGAAGTGGAAAATAATTTTGGTTTATTTAATTACCGTAGATGCTGAAATGGCTGTACTTTAGTACGTGGGTGCAGGCTTTAATTTACAAATGTTATACCATTCGAAAGAGCTCGTCGAGCTGAGTCGAATGCCACCAAAATTAGATCTAGGAAAAATTTCTGGACCGAGATATAGGTCCCTAAAGTTTGAAAAACCATAGGGGGGACCAAGCACTTTTTTGGGGTGAAAAATTCGAAAATGCAAATTATACCTCGTTCGAAAGAGCTCATCGAGCTGAGTCGAAAGACACCAAAATCAACAAAATCCGACTTGATTGGACAAAGTTCTGATATTTTCTTTTAGCTCCTTACCTATGGCATCTGTGGAGATTTTTGCTGATACAGAGGCTCCAAATACGTCCAGAACAAGGGAGATAAGAATAGGTTTATGTTACGAGCCCAGACCCATCGCCCGTAGACTCCCCGCGAGGCGCGTGCCGCAAAACCCCGCGCGAAGCGCGGGGTTTTGCACAAGCGCCTCGCCGACGCCCCATAGGTTTAGGTTCTGTTTTTTTGTGTCATAACTTTTTCTAATCTTGTTTAATCATGGTGATTTTGGTCTCATTCGACTCAGCTCGTCGAGCTCTTTCGAATGAGGTATTATTTGTATAAAAAATTTTTTATTCCAAAAATCGCCCCTTTGTATCTTAGGTTTTTAGGGGGCTTATATCTCGGTCCAATCAAGTCGGATTTCGTTGATTTTGGTGTCTTTCGACTCAGCTCGATGAGCTCTTTCGAACGAGGTATAATTTGCATTTTCGAATTTTTCACCCCAAAAAAGTGCTTGGTCCCCCCTATGGTTTTTCAAACTTTAGGGACCTATATCTCGGTCCAGAAATTTTTCCTAGATCTAATTTTGGTGGCATTCGACTCAGCTCGACGAGCTCTTTCGAATGGTATAACATTTGTAAATTAAAGCCTGCACCCACGTACTAAAGTGACCCCGCTGAAATAATGTCCCTCTCTCAAATAATTACCCTGGGTAATTATTTTAGCAAATACGGTGATGCAGAAAATAGCAGGAGTAACGTTAAAAACTTTGAAAGAATTCCCAATTTCACTCCACCAAAATTGCAATTTAAAAACCCCTTCCTCTCCTTACCCTTCTCCTCTTTCATTTTTCAAATCAACATAATCAGCTTCGCCTCCTCTCCTCTCAAATTTTATACAAGTATTCTAATTGGGGGATAATTAATTATTTAAATATTTTTGTTTATTACCTCAGCAATTGCTAACATTGCACGGGCAATAACTCCGTGCTCTTGATTATCTAAAAAAGGTCAAAAATTTTTTTTGGAAATTTTTATTAGACTTGCCAAACTTTCCACTAATAATGTATGGAATAATATATTGATGTCTGTCATTTTGGTACCTTATCCATTTACTTGAAGAATTTGCTTTTATTGCATTTCGAATATTTGCTCCGTGAAAACTTGAGAATAAAGGAAATTATTTTATAATTTTCAAAATAATCTCCAAAAACCCTCCAACAATAAGCCCTCCAAGCCAAAGATTAGCTATATCACCGGGACCTCTTCTCAATGTTCCTGGCTGTTCGTAGAGGTTTATTACAGTACCCTAAATTAATTAAACGTTAAGTATTTAATTATTATTAAAAGGAATTTTTAATTTTGGGAACATTAAATGAATTAATAAAGGAATAATATGTAAATAATGATGGAGTGGGATTCTCAGCAACAACGTATTTCTGACTGTGAATTTTAAAAAATTTAAGAGGTAAGTTTAGTTGTCCTGGGGGAGAGTTACCTAAGCGATGCTCCAAAAATAGGATAAACCTATATTTTGTCTACTATTTTTTCCTTCCTAAGAGAGACTGTAAAAGTGAGATTCAAAAAATAAGAGCAAACCTTAGAATGAATAAAAGAAAATTTAGAAATAATAAAAATAAAAAACAAAATCATTAAAATATTTTTTTTAATAAAATAGAATCAAAATTATTTTTAACAAAAAAAGTGGTAAAACATTTAAACAGAAACTTTTAAAAAATAAATGGACAAACAATAAATTGAACGAAAGAAAAAATGTTTTGAGAGATCAAATTTCTTATTTTGTTATAAAAATAGATGAATGAGGAAAGTTAATTTATTTAAAGGAAAAAGTTTTGACCGATGACCTTTAAATTTAAAGTAAAGTATTCAGAAAGAATTGACCTTCCAAAGCTTTGAATTTTTTTCTGGATCATTCTCTTTTGGATCACTCGAATGGGGCTGAAATTTACCTGCTTATTAACAAAGTGCATAATACTTGAGAATGTTTATTTTTAAGACCCTTGGGGAATTAATATTTCAACCAGTCGTGTGGTGGGGTTTGAATTAAATTCGAAGTTAAAATTTTAACGTGCAGTAGGGTAGTTGGGGGTCAGGAATTATTGTACCAACTCATTACCTTTCCTTAGTTAGACAAAGGGGAATTAATTGAGTAACGGAATATTAACTTCTTTGCTAGGATTATTGGATCCGGATATCCGAGGATTTCCAAATATCCGAAAGCCCTACTTCTTGCTGCAAACTTTTAAATTAGTTACTTTTCATTAATTAGACAAATTCAATTAAAAGGCACAATACTATGTATTGCAGATTTCCTTTAATCCAATCCTGATCTCCTCTTATCTAAAAAATAATTTTTTTAATTAAATTTTATTTCTTTAAAAATTATTTAATTCTTCTTTTTATTTTCCTTCCACCGAATTCCTTCTATTAATTTATTTCAAATTGAGTGGGGGCATGCATTTACCTCTTTAATCCTCTTAAATTATTTTTACATATTTTAAAAACTGTCTTTAATAACAATTTAGTGTTGATTGGCTTATTTAAATATTAAAAACTTGAAAGTAAATTAGGCTTTAATAAGAGTTTTTAGTAAGGAGAAGGGGGGAAATAAATATAGGGGGGGGGGATTAAAAGTAAATAAATGTATGTACTTATTTATCTCTTAAGAAGCAGCAATTTTAGCTTTAACAGCTTCAACTGTTTACTAGTCTAATTGTTTCAGGGGGTTTCTTCCTTACAGTAAGAGGAACATTCCTCTGAATCATTGTAATAGATAATCCAACTACTTGATTCACTCCATTAATATAGAATACACTATAACAGTTGCCCTCTATCAAATAGTTACAATTACAATTTATGATGTCCAATGTCCAGGAATAGAATCTTCGACTAAAATTTTGTTTTTTTTTCTGTTATCTGTTAAATCATGGTATTACTAGATCGAGTTTAAACTTTCTTCCAAATTTAGATATTGCCAAAATATATAATTTAAATGGCCAAAAAACCTCCAAAAATCTTCAAATTCTTCTTAATCCCTCCTATTTTTATATTATTTCTGATTGCCTCAGGCAAAACAAATATAGTAATTAAAGTAGCACATCTACAGCCAAATAATCCAAATATTATACACGAACCTCAAATTTTAGAAATGCAAGTTTTTGTTTAATTTGATTCAAGGAAATATTTTTGTAGGTGTTATAATGATATGAAAGAACGTTCTATTTTGCCTCGTGAAATTAAACTACAATTTTATACGTAAATTATTTTTTGAAAATTTTTCTCAAAATATTCCCTTTAATAAATATTAATTAATCAGTCGTTTATATCACAACTAAAATTAATTTAAGAATGGAGTCATGTACTCGATTCAGTGGTGTTGAACATGCAGCGTTCCTCCATTATATGAAGAATGTAATGAATAGAATATCGGTAGAAAAATATTTTTTTTAAATTTTTAGACAAGCATTTACTTTGGTCCAGGATGTAATAACGGTAAGGAATTTATTTAAAATAATAATTATTATCATTTCCATCGTTTCACCCACCTCTAGGACATTGTTATTATCAGAAAAAGTTTATTCACAAAAAAGTAACTTTTAGAAATGTTAATTATTGGTCGTCTTGTATCTCGATGGAATGTGCCTATTATTGCTCACCTTTCTGGAGATGATGCTCTCTCAGACAGAGCAGGTAAATTACTGGACACGACAATTTTTATTAACAAATTACTTTTTTCTAGTTTTTGACACTCTTGGGTCTGTGGCACTTACATCAGCTACAGAAATGGCTAGAGCAACACTTACATTTTTACAATTATATGGGTGGAAACAGGTAATTTTTGGTGGGCAATGACTGCTTTGATATAATTTAAATTTAAAAAGGTTGGGTTAGTTCGTCCAAGTATGCATTTTGAACGTCTTGCTCTACATTCTCTACGTAATTATCTAAAAGATGCAAATATTGAAATAAATGCAGAAATTGAATTAGACCGTAAGTTAATTAATTGATGGAAATACTTTAATTTAAAAATAAATTATTCGTGTCTACAATATTAATTTATTAATTTAATTCTCTTAATTAGGGTTGTCGGTTTCAACCCGAACCGAACTGAAACCCCGAAGACCGAACGGAAAACCCCCTCGGTTTCGTTAACTGAAAAATTTGGTGAAACCGAAACTCTACTTTTAATTGTTTAATTTAAGCTTATATGACTCCAGATGAAATTATTGCTACTGGAAGACTTAGACACTTAAAAAATAGAGCTAGAGGTAAAGAAAAATTTGAAAATACTTGTAAATTAATTGAAGATACCCAAAATTAATTTAAAAGTTTTGACCTATTAACTAACTGAAATAATTAATCATCTAATTAAAGACTAAAAAAATTTCTCGCAATAAAATAGTGGGTGAATAGAAAAGCTTGCTTAAATCTGTGGAGGAATAATTGATTTTGAAATTAAACAATAATTTAAATAATCTCCCTCCTTTCCCCTATTTTTCTAACAATTTAATTTTTCTTTAAAAAAGTTATAATCGTTGAAATGGGAATGGATTTACACTCAGCAAAATCTTTTATGATTGCTGCACTTCGCTCACATTTAAAAACCCCAGAATATGTTTATATTATTCCTTGGCTTGCACATTTACACGATCATTACCCTTGGGAGGCTACAAATATTGAAAAATCTGTTTGAAAAAATTTTTGAAGTCGTTCAAAAATTTATTTAAAGGAAACTCGAGTTGCTTTTGATGATGCAATTGTAATAACTGCACATGGTTATGACAAAAAGTTTATCGAAGATTTTGAATTGAGATTAAATAAAGTTACTGGGGTAATTAGTACTTATGTGAGTTTTTTTTGGATTTTGGTTATAAAGCTAACGGTGATTTTACCCTTGAGAATCTACAATTCCAAAAAAGAAGATGCCCCCCAAAGATTTACCAATATACATAAATCCACACGTGTTATTCTCATGTTTAAAAACCGCTCAATACATTTATAAAATCTAGAGATCGAGATTTTGGGCCTATTCCTGGACTCTGAGTTTGATTTATTGACCTGGGCCGGATCCTGGGCCTGTAGTTAAGGAAAAACTAAGGAAGGTCAAAAAATGCCTGGGCGTAGACTGGATACAGGAAAAACCCAGGGCTTGGTCCAGACCCAGCTCGACCTCTAATACAATCCGTGGTCGATGTTCTAGATTTTGTCGTTTAGTTCAGACTAATATATTTATTTCCAAACTTCAATTCCATTCTTCAAATTGAAAATTGTATTTTAAATAAATTTTTCAATTTTAAAGTATGCAACATTATCATATATGTCTTTATATGATGCATTATTCCTTTATGGATTAGCCGTTAGAGATGCTTATGAAGAAACAAAAAACCAAAGTGTTTTCTTGGATGGTTTGTATATTTGGAAGAAAATGACTGCCAGACAATTTATTGGAGTTACTGGACAAGTTTTGATTAACAATAAAGCTATTAGAGTGCCGAGTTATGCTACTTATCATACTAAAAATGGTTTGCAATAAATTAAAGTCAGAAATAGTTAGGGACTTTGAATTAATTTGGGTTTGATTGTCCATAATAAAATTTGGGGACTCAATCGTGCGGACTCAATCGTGAGGACTCAGTTGAACTGCTCCGGTTTGGCACGGAATCGCCGGCACGGAATCGGCCGCACGGTATCGCCCGCACGAATCGTCCCTAACCGAAAAACCTTTACTTGGAGAAATATCTAAATAATTTTCTAGGAACAATGAAAATAGTAGTTGAATTAACTGCTCGTCTTGGAGATAGATTAAAGTGTGCAATGAGTGAGAATGATTGTTCAGAACATGTTGCCCACGAAACTATGTCCCATTATTATTCAACGGCAGATGGGGCTATGCCCCCAGATATGCCAAAATGTGGATTTGATGGGGGTTTATGTGATTATACATTCTTTTATGTTCTTTTTGGTGTAATTTTATTTTTGGGTGTAACAATACCTACTGGGTATTATTTACACATGAAAGAGAAGGAAAGAATGTTATATGATATGACTTGGTAAAAGAATGAATAAAATTAATTTTTAAAATAAATATTTTGAAGGCGTATTCCTCGTGAACAAGTTAGATTACTTGAAGTTCGAGGAGGAAAGGTAAGAATGCATGATAAAAAAATGAACTTATAGTTGGAATATAAAGTAGAATAAATTTGTAAATAAATTCTCTCGATGACTGGGGAAGTAATTGATAACGTGGGTAGAGGGGTAAACCCGATCTTGTGAGACTGGGATCCCGCAAAATTCCGTTCTGTCCCATGCTGGTCACCGTATTAAATCCCTAAGTATCCCTTCAAATACAAAAGAGGGTGTCAGATTTTTCAGCCCTAAGATGTATAGAAAATCATTAAATAAATTTAAACATAAATATTAAATAAAAACTAAATTTTCAGAGTAAATCAACATCAATGGTAAATAAATTATTTAATGTTTTAATTTAAAAAAAATATTTTTAGGGTAAATCAATGTCAATGCAAAGTAGATCGGCTGAAAGTCATTCATATGATGGTAAGAATGATTTTTTGGTTATTCCAGAAAGGAGATAATAACAGGAATTCTCTCCCCCTCTTTTCCTCTTTCATTACCTTTTTATTTAATTTCAGTCAAACCTCATTTTTCAATACCCTCCAAAATTTAGTGAATCCTTAATTTAAAGTTATGTTTTTTTAAATTAGGCTAGCCACTAGGGAGGGCTTCTACATAAGCAATATCCCCAATTTAATATACATCAGATTATAAGATAAATTTTTTTCACCCCCCAATCCCCCCAAAAGGAGTATCTAAAAAAGAAGTTTGACTTTAATTATTTATTTAAAGAAAGTATCGGTTCAAAAGCAAATAGCCGTTTACAAGCCAAACAGGCAGTAGCCAACGGTGTCAAATGTGCATATAAACGTTATCAACAAACTCGAAATATTTCTTTTAACAAACACGATTTGAGTCGTTTAAAAGAATTAAAAATAATGGAGAATGAGAATTTAAATAAATTTTACGGAATTTGTTTTAACCAACAAAATGAATTTATTTGTTTGTGGATTTTATGTCAAAGGGGAAGCTTAGAAGATGTTTTGTTTAATACCGACTTAAAAATTGGAAAAAATTTTCAAGCTTCTTTTGCTAAAGATGTCGTTAAAGGACTTTTCTTTTTACATAATTCTATTTTGAGAATGCATGGATCTCTTTGTTTACAGGTAGAAAAAAGTATATGTTTAGATATAGTCTCGAATACTATTAGCTACATATATTAGATACCACACAAAATACATTTTTAAACTTTTGAGTGTGTAAAGCATATAGGTAGCTATTTAATTCCTAAGGCTGTATAGTAGGCGGCGTGGTGTAATGGACAAAACATAAGTCCGGGAAGATGCTGGTTCGCTCCCAGCCGCTGATTAACCTTTTGCACTAGCTAAAGGAGAGAATATCTATAGCCCCGCTCTACTTTACTATTGTGAAATCCAACTGTCAGTAGTTATGTCGCTAACTTATAATATTCTTAAAAGTGCCTAAATCTTTGTAATTTTGCACAAATATCTTTAAGATTCTCTAAAAAACTCTCATTTCTAAATTAATTTTTGGGGGAAAATTTCTAAAAAAAATATTTAGAGCTTAATTTTTATTTTTAAAGAATTGTTTGGTGGATTCTAATTGGAATGTGAAATTAACAAATTTTGGTGAAATATTTAAAATAAAAATTTTTAAAATAATTTTAAAAAATATTTAGTTACTGATGAATTATGTGGGGATAAACTTAGACATAATGAATTAAAATATATGATGGACAGTGAAATTGAAAGGGAAAAACAAAAGAAAAGGCGTGAAAAAGAGGAGAAAAAACGTGAAAAACAGAAGGAAAGAGAAGTAAAAAATTACTGAAATTTTTGAAAAATTTTTGTTAAAAAATTTTAGCGTGAGGGCAAAGAAAGACGTGATGTGAGTTCTTCGGAGTCATTGGAAGATCAAAAATTGGAAGAGGTGAGTAGAATAAAAAAATTTTAATTTAACTCCTTCCCTCCCTCTAATTATTTGTAAATACTTCCAGAAAAAATTTTTTTTTAATTTAAAGGCAATTGTTAACGATAAAGTTAGAGATCAGGCAAATATGAAAAGTATAAAATAATCTTTATTTTTAATATTAAAATTTGTTTAATTAAAAAGAATATGTCCAATATGCTCCTGAAATAATTCGAGAATTTTTGAGTGCAAAACATTTGCCTATTGGAACCCAAGCATCTGATATGTAAGCTATTTCAGAGGAAATTAATAATTACAATCAGAATTTATTTATGTAGACTCACACTAACGTGAATACTTTCAATTGAGTGTGAGGGTGATATCTGGATGTATGTACTTCCATTATTGTATACTCCCATTTTAGTTAGAATTTGTCAGATACACTTAACTGAGGTCTATCTACTACATCCTATAGTATTCATTTATTTGAGAGACTAGTCTCGAATTCTTTTCCTTCCATTTCTTTCCTTGAGCCAAAAAGAAGTTTTTCAAAAAACTAATTTAAGAAAAATTTTAAAAGGTTTAATTTTTAAGTTATTCTTGTGGAATGGTTTTATATCAAATTTTATTTAAATTGGAGCCTTTTGTTGAAAAGAATTTATCACCACAAAGTTTATTAATTTTGGATTTTAAATTTAAAAAAATTTAATTTAAAGAATTACTCAATAGAATTGCTATGGCTAATGATAATGACCAAATTATTAGGCCAATATTTCCAAATCAAGTACAAACTGTTGCTAATCCTGCTGAGGAAGCTTATAATTTACAATTACTTTCTGTAATTATTTCCCTTTAATATTTTAATTCTTAAAAATATTTTTAATTAACACACCTACTCTCTTAAGGCCCGTTTTACTATTAACGCCCCCCCTCACCTCTACCGAAGAAGAAGTGTGATAATTAATGCTCTAATTTTTTTGGAGTTGTTTAGTTTATGTAGAGTTTATTTAGTAGAGTTGTTTCCCTACTAGGGGGGAGGGGCACGGGGAAAATTTTCGGGAAGGCAGCACCACGGGGGCGGGGACGGCTAATTTTCAAAAAAAAACTCTCAAATTCCCCGACTTTCGGGGACGGGATACAACCCTATTATTTACAGTTTATTTAGTAAAATATTAAGATATAAATTAAAAGGCATTAGAAGCTTGTTGGCTAGAAATTCCAGAAATGAGACCAAATATAAAAAGATTAAAAGCAATTGTGAATGCAAACTTAAAATCGACGGGAAGTGGTTCTTTAGTTGACCAAATGATGAAAATGATGGAAGATTATACAGCTAATTTGGAATTGTTGGTTAAAGAAAGAACTCAATTATTGGAGGAGGCACAACAACAAGCTGATCGCCTTCTTAAAAATATGCTGCCATCGTAGGGAGATTTTTTATTGGGGGATTTTTAAAAATATTTATTAAATGTAAGAAGATAGATATATTTTAAAAAATCCATAGAAGGCTAATAAATTCTTACCCAAAAATTACTTTATCCATCTTACCTCCTTTCTTTTATTCTTTATTGATTGTGAGTACCAGGGGTCGATCGGAATTCCGATTTCCGACTTCGAAAATCTGGGCTGATTTCCGACTTTCGAGCCATTTCCCATTTCCTTCAGTTCCAATTTCCGGCACCTTCGCCATTTCCGATCAACCCCTTGTGAGTATATCGAATAAATTTAAAAAATATAATAAAATCATTCCAGAAAATATTCCACTAAATTTTCCCTTCTAGAACAATTGCCGATGATTTAAAAGCTGGAAGGCCAGTCCCTCCACAATTATATACAAATTCAACAGTCCTTTTCTCTGATATTCGAGGGTTTTCTCGAATGGCTGCCAATTCAACCCCTTACCAAGTTGTTGCTTTCTTGAATGATATGTTTAGTGGATTTGATGCTATTATAGCTAAACATGATGCTTTTAAAGTTGAAACGGTGGATTTTTAAAATATTTTTTGGGGAGATTTGGTAGGTTTGGATCAAAGTTTGTTAAGCCGAAGGCTTAAAAAATCACTGAAGGAGGTCTAGAACATTTAAATTTTTCCTAAATATTTTCTAATATTAATTTTCGGGAGGTAATTCGTGCTCACTGCTAAACTTTTACTTATTTTATGTGGTTAATTTAAAATTCCTAATCTAATATCCCCTTGATAAATACCATAATATTCTTTTTTGTTGTTTATCATAAAAATTTTTCTACAACAATAAATAGATTGGACATACTTATATGGTTGTTTCTGGTGTCCCTCGTGAAAACGGTAATTTACATGTACAGCATATTGCAGATATTGCCCTTAAAATGCGTACAGTATGTTTAAATGAGAAAATATAAATAAATTTATTTAGTTTGTTTCTAACTTTAAAGTTGGACATCGTCCAGAAGAGATTATTATGGTGGGATTTTAATTAAATTTTAGGGGATTTCTTATTTAACGGAATTTAAAAAATTGTCATATGAAAGGACAGTTCTTCAATTCACATTTCCCCGTTTTTTACTAGCTATTAGAGATCGATCTGGATCCAGTCTGATTTTTCTCGATCCAGATCAAGAATCCCGCCGAGGTTGCTAACCCAAATCCAGATCCATGATTTTTGAAAATACCGATCTCTACTAAGCACCGACGAATCAGAAAACCCTTCAAAATTAATTTTTTCAAAAATCTTTTTTATCCAAATAAAGGTTCGTATTGGTTTCCACAGCGGTTCTGTAGCTGCTGGAGTTGTTGGATTAGCTGCTCCCCGTTATTGTCTTTTTGGGGATACTGTAAATATGGCTTCCAGAATGGTTTTAAAAGAAAAAAATTTTTTTATTTAAATTTTATTTTTAAAAAAGGAATCGACAGGATTAGCCAACAAAATTCAAATAAGCGAGTCTTCTTTTAATTTATTAAAATGCTTTTTTCAACAATTTATTGCTGTTGAAAGAGGGAAAGTTGAAATTAAAGTAAGAGGGAGACGAAAAAAATTTCTTTTAATTAAAAAAATTTTTTTAAAGGGGAAGGGTGAATGTACAACATATTTTTTGGATGGAAAGGACCAATATACAACACAAACAAATATTATGCAACAAAGAAAGAAGTAAATTTTGAAGGAAAAATTATTTGAAAATTCGAGAAATAACCCAAAATCTCTCATATATTTTTTGTATTTTAATTCTGCCCGGTGATTTATTTTTTGAAATTCCCCTAAATTTCAAACCTTTTTATTTTTTATTTAATAAATATTCTGGCAAAAGCTTACATTTTCTGATTCGGGTGAAAATGATTTTTAGAAAATTTAGAAAATTTTCCAAGCCAGCTTCTATTGAGTTAGAAAATTAATTTTTGACCATTAATTTCTAGTAGGGTAATTCCCTCATTCCCGTAAGTCGGGGAAGTTGAGACTTTATTTAACCACCCCTCCCCCTCCCCTCCTCCGAATTTTTTTCCAATGCCCTCCTTTATCCCCTTTCTAGTCTCTTTTACTAGTAAATAATTTCAAATATTTTTTAAATAAATATATTTTTTTTATTTTTACATAAGGAATTTTAGTTATTATAAAATATATTTTATTTAAATTTACTTTCTAAAAATATTTTTTTAATTAAATTTCTTGGCATTCATAGAATATTCTCTCTGGTAATGAGTAAAACATACATCGACCTTCTTTACATCTACATTTTCCTTTAAAAAATATTTTTTTAGTGATTTTTCTAACTTATTGTTAGCTCAAAGATTTAAAAAATTCTCTGAGTAAATCAAAGTGGCATAAGTGAGGGAGATTTAATCAAAACTTCCTCCACTGATTGAGTAATATTTAGTGATAAAATGACAGCTTTGGCACTCTAACATATTTTAGTTCTAACCACGTTACCGGCTCTAAATTGGGTTTAAATTACCCTGTTTAATGGATCAAAAAAATCTAGGACGCCCGATTTATTGATAAATTGTTAGGGATCCCTACAAATTTTAAATTTACCTTTTCCACTTTTATTGTGCAATCCACCTCCAATTTCTAATCTTTTTGCTTTTAAATTTTAATATTTTTCAAAAATTAATTTAAATATCTACCAATATACGGCATAAATAAAGGCCTTCCATCTTCAATTACAGGTTCTGTAGACCAACATTCAAAAGCTAAAGTACATGTTTTTGCCCCAAAATCCTAATTATAAGAAATGACATAAGGATATTAGGGAAGGAAAGGATATTTAAATTATTTAAATCTCAGCCCCTTCAAGACGAGATAACTGGAAAATAAAGGTAGAAAACAATGAAAACTAATCGCTTGATGAAATACTAAATATGTATTGTTAAAACACCGGCCAGGATGAAGGTAGTACAAACGATGTGAAATAAGGAGATTAGGGAAGACTTTCAGAGGGACCTACCAGTGATTTTTGATCATAATTTTCAGTATATACCGGTAATGGTATATCGAGCAAACTGGATAAACAATTGGTTGGTATAGAACAACAAAGTCCTATAATACCAAAAACGACTAGAAGTTACAAGTTTAGTCAAATTTAGTCGGGGGTCTACTCGTATTACTCGGGCCAGTGGGTAAAAAATTATTTTCGAATTAATAAACATACAATAATAGATTCTGCAATATTGTTTTCTTTATTTAATAATTCTGATGTTGTAATAATAGAAAAATAAAAACAAATAAAAATAATTAATTGAAGAAACATTTTTTGTTTTTAATGTTTAATTTTTTAAAGCTATTTTTGTAGAAAAATTAGAAAAAATTTTTTCGAAATGATGTGATTTATAAAAATATTTTTATAAACAAAATGTTTAAAATTAGAAAAGAATAAAATCTGGAAAAGATAAAGAATTTTTGGGTGATTTTAAAGAAAGATAATAAAAGGCTTGGAAATTGACTTAAAAATGTGGGAGGAGGGCATTAAGAGGTTTTTTTTCTTTTTTTTTTATTTCTCTTGGGAATTTTATTGAATAAATTTTTAAAATTAATTTTAATCCATCTTTTTTATAAAAAACTTCTTCAATTATTTTTGATGGAAGGAAAAAAAATTATTTTAACTCTTGAGAATTAAGTAGAATAATGGCAATTAAAATTATTTAGTTAATTAACAAATAATGAAATTTTTTTGTAAATTCTATATAGATTATTTATTACCTCCTTAAAATGTCTCTATTAACCAGAGGCCGATCGGAATTCCGATTTCCGAAAATTTAGGTTGATTTCCGAGTTCCGACTTTTGAGCCATTTCCGTTTTCCGACAGTTCCGAGTTCCGGCACCTTCGTCATTCCGATCGACTTCACCTATTAACGAGAAAATTAACTGTTTAATTTTAGAGTGTAACTAAGAGTTTGAGATATTTTAAAAAATGGAGGGGAAGAACTTCAAAGGGAGACAACTCAATTCCTTCTCTCTCACATAATCAACAAACTGTTTAAATTTAAATTTATTTACAGGGTGACCTAAAAAGTTTAGGACAAACTATTCATGCAATAACTTTATTCAAACTAAAGATAATGAGATCAAATAAAGATGAAATTATAGAGAACTAAATGGAGAATGAAATATAAAAATCTTTTAGAATCTTTCCAATTCTACTTAAAGATAAGGTTAAAGGAACGTGAGAAAAATTATTGCTCCAGGTCGCAACTTTTTTTGAGAAATTTTGCTTATAACTTAAGGATAGATTGCAGGAATTACACGAAATTTTTGTGGCATCTAGAGCAGTCCTTTATCTATAGAAATTATAAAACAAAAAATTTTTTAGATTAACGCTTAAAGAGAATTCGATTGCGCGTAACCCTCCCAAAATGAGAAAATCGCATTCCCCCCCCCCCCCAAACTGATTTACATCTATTCAGAGCCATCCATGTCGGAGTTGGTGTTTTCATCTTTCAAATTTGTCCGGTTCGCTAATGATCTTAATTAAATTCTGTTGAGATCATCCTAATTGGACTTCTCCTTTCTGAGATACAGAAAATAAAATTTTGGGGGGAAAATTTTGATATGGTGTACCTAAAATTACATAACTTTCTTAATCCTTAATCAAAAAATCTTTAATTTTACAATGTGATAGAGAAATAAATAAGCTACAAAATAAACGAAAAAATATTGAAAAATATAAATGAGAAAAAAAGTTATGGCAAAATTAATTTTGTCCTAAACTTTTTGGGTCACCCTGTACAGCATCTCGAAATAACTAACAAAAATATCACCAAATAAATAGATATCGGCATTTAATGGAAGAAAAAATAAATTAACTATTTTTATACATATAATGGAAGTACTATTCCATCATTTAATTTTTTTAAAAATTAATTCATTTAAATAAAAGTACATTTAAATAAAAATAATTTTTTGATATCTATCATCATTAAAAATTTAAAAAAAAACAAACAAATATTCTTCATTCACTCACTCACTTTTATTTGCAAAAAACATAATGCTTTCCATTCAAAATTTACCCAACAAAAATAATTAACATAATTTATTTATTGATGGGTGGAAATAAAAAAAAGGAATGCAAATTTTACTTGTTGACGTTTATTTATTTAAAAAAATTTTTTGTTGAAAGCACGTAATTTATTTTAAATGTCAACTCCAATTATGAAAATTTTTTTGTTGGTATTTTTTGTTAAATTTTGGCTTTTTTGACATTTTTTATAATTATTGAAAACTGACATTCTGTACGATTACCTTTTAACTGGACAAAATAAAATGTTAAAGTATGACATAAATATTAGTTTGACAGAAAAAAGAGCAGAAATATTTATGGCGCGGCAAAATCATTTTTATGGTTTGAATTTCACACTCATGCCGGACCGGATCCGACCGGATTTTTCCGGATTAATACGGTCCGGTTTTAATCCGGAAAAAATAATTTCCGGAGTCCGGCAGAATTTACCCGGATTCCGGACCGGATCCGGAATTTTTTCCAACAAGGACTTAAAACCCACAGACTAATACAGATAGATGAGATAAACGGAGGATAATGTTCCAATAATGGGGAACCGACAGCAGGGGAAGTTTTCCCACGCAGGAAATTATTTATTTAAAATTATTAAGTCAACAAAACCTGATCTAACAAAAAAATCCTTAACTGCTTGCCCCCACTTTTCTTTTATTTTATCGTTCAATTTAATTTCTGTTTTAGATTTTAAATTTTATTTTTACAAAATGTCTGAAGGATCTTCAAATTCTGATTTTGATTTTGTGGTAAAATAAAAATTAAAGATTAAATTTAATTAAGTTTCAGCAAATTGTTGATAATAATGATTTTGATATTCAAACAAAGCTTAACAATCTTTTAATTGAATTTAATGAGGAGAAGGAAAAGAATGCTAAACTTGAAGAGAAAAATAATTTTCTTGAGAAACAAATGGATGAGGTAAACCAACATTCAAAAAATAGATAACCTTTTTTTAATTTTAAATTAAAGATGAGTGTTTTCTTCGAAAAAAAGATTGGAAAATTAACAAATAAATTGGAACAATTAAGTAAAAGTTGTAAACGAGCGGTCAGTATTTATTTTAATTAAATCTAAAATACTGTTAATATAAGCCCGGCTCTATTAAAAGCCCACTCTAATATAGGCCCATTCAGAAATTTATCGCAAAATTTTAATAGAATTTTCTAAATAAATGCAAAACATTGTTTTTATATTTTATTAAGCATCAAATAAAAATAATCAGTGTCTGGCAAAATCATCTTTCTGAAATCTGAAGTATCTCATCAAATTCTCTTAATCTTCTATACCCTTCTTAATCCTCCCAAATCTCTCGATATCTGCCCATAATCCTGATATTCCCTTAATCCCTCCTCTCTTAATTCCTTGAAATCAGTTCGATTCGAGGGATATCAGTGGTTTAGGAGGGTATCGGGGACTTGAAGAAATAAAAGGGATTATAAGAAATGTGCAGTTTCGGAAGGAAAAGAAGCCCCAGATCAATCCAAGATTTTGCCTTCGTTGGGTGCTGGTCTTGTGAATGTCAGTGCTTATTGATGCAGCTATAAAGCCACTAGTCAAAAATTTTTTTATAAAAATAGAGGAAAAAAATCCGGAGAAATATAAGCCCAGGGCTTATATTTATATTAGAGCATTTACGGTATATAAATATTTTAGTGTTTTGTGCCAGTTAAAAATAAATGGGAGGGAATTATTAATGATTGTTGTGTTAATAAATGTTTTAATAAAATGGAAAATACAAAATGCATCAAAGGAAATGGATTCGTTAAATTAATTGATGATGAAAATATTAAATATATTAATTGTGTTGGTAAAGGTAAATTAATGTCGGCGCGATCCCTGGTATTATTTAAATATTTTTAGGTATTAATAAATACTTCGAGTTTTACACTGAAAATGATTTTGAAGAGCCATACGATTGCGTTGATTATTCTTTATTTTATTTTGAAATTAAAGTTAAAATTGAAGGAGGGAAGTTTAGCTGTATCAGTATTGATCTAAGGAATGATAATAAGGAGGCGATTAGTTTGCGTCCATTGTATGGAATAATTGAAAATGAAAAGCGTGAAATTTTTAAAATCGATGATGATTTTTCTTGGAAGGATGAGGATATTTTTGGTTGTGGATTAGTTTATCCTCCAACTGAAAAGGATAAAAAGTTGCCGTATATTTTCTATACAAAAAATGGGGAACAAATTGGTTGGGAAAATTTTAGGGGTGATTATTGGTAAATGTCCAGCTCGTCACCACATGTCCGCAAATGACTTTCAGCAAAAAATGCATTTTGCTGCATTCTTCTCCTTTCCTCTCCCTACCATAATTTTCCTCGGGTAATTAACTGATAAGTTGACAGTTTGGCGCGAATAACAAAGGAGGCAAATAAGAAAAATGTTTATTTACAAATAAATAAATAAAAATTAAAGAATATAAATCTGTGATAGAGTTCTCAAATATATTTCAAGTAAATCAGGTGGATAAGAACCTTTGATTGGGTTATAATGTAATGATAGATAATGATCTCAAGCGATTTGTCATCAAAAAACGGAATCCAGAATTTTTCAGTTGCAGAATTATTTGTTGGGCACGAAAGAGGATTAATTAAAAGAATTGATTAATAAACATATAATGGATCCATAGACTTATTTGCCTCCTTTGTTATTCGCGCCAAACTGTCAACTTATCAGTTAATTACCCGAGGAAAATTATGGTAGGGAGAGGAAAGGAGAAGAATGCAGCAAAATGCATTTTTTGCTGAAAGTCATTTGCGGACATGTGGTGACGAGCTGGACATTTACCGTGATTATTTCCTTTTTTAATTTTTAAGGTAAAGCAATATTGTTGAAAGAAAATTTTGACTCGTATGCACCATTTGTGCATTTAAGATGTTGTTCTGTAGAAGCTAACTTTGGAAATAATTTGGAAATTAAGCCTTTTTGTTATGACATTACAAAACATTTTGTGATTAAAGAATTTTATGAAGACTCTGATGTTGATTGATTTGAGAAGTTAAATATTTTGAGGAAAATAAAAAACATTTTTAATGTTTTTATGACAAGGAAATCATTTTTTTAAAATAAATTTGTTGTTTTTGAATAATTTGTTTTATGTATAAGTTTGGCGGGTAAGGAGGCGATTAAGCCTGTTCAGAGAAGGCTAAAAGGGAACGAATGATTCGAAAGCCCTCTATAAGCGGTATCTTTTTTCCAATTGAATAGATCAAATCTGATCAATCATTAAAAATTATGAAGCAAAAAATGTGAAAAATGCCAAATAATTGCATTCGTAGCTTTTAATGGGTGATCAGGCTGGATCTTTCTAGCTAAAAAAATGATAGCACCTATTGAGATCCTTCTAGATTAACGAAAATATTCTACTTTTTTTTATCAAATTATTTGCACTTTTTAGGGCTTTACTGTCGAATATACTCACTGTCGAAATTAATCATTGTCGAAAATCGGGGAAAACGGCGAGAAAAGAAAAAATAGTTCATTGCCGAATTTAGTCACTGTCGAATAGGGTTGCCAGCTCGCTCGAACCGAAACTCGAAAGATCGAGCGAGCCAATGCTTTTCAGCTCGAAAATGAACCGAATCAAAAACCCAAACTCGAAAAAATGCACCGAAATGCACGTCGGCTCGAACCGAAAACGGCAACCCTACTGTCGAATTTATAAGCACCGAATCGTCCATTCCGCTTCAATTAATTAGGGTACGGCCCACTTAGTCGCGGGCCACTTAGTCGCGACCACTTAGTCGCGACCACTTAGTCGCCGGCCACTTAGTCGCAGGCCCACTTAGTCGCAGGCCACTTCGTCGCGAAGGTACTTTTATTTCAGGTCGCTTAAAACTTAAATCAAAGGTAATATCGGGGGATTTGGATGTGATATCGAGGGATTGAGTAGTGTAAAGTAGATATAGGGATTGAATATCTGGGGATTTGGCCTTCCAAAACTTAGCATTTTTCACTTGGCCTTCCTAAATTCACAAAATTTTCGCCTGCGGCGCTAAAGAGGAATGAGAAATATTTTTGAAAATTTGCATGGATTAATGGGATTTGGAGTGAGATCTGTTGGGATCAGAGCTGCGTCGAAACAAAAAAATTTTCGAAAATCGGAACTCGAAAATCAAAAGAAACCCAAAAATATCGAAACCGAATATCGAAATTTTACGAAAAAATTCGAAAATCGGAAATTCAGGTTCCGGGATACGGAACTCAAACTGGATTCGGTTCCGGTTCCGGTCAAAATATCGGTTCCGGTGCAACACTGCTTTTTAGCTACTTCGCGACTAAGTGGCCTGCGACTAAGTGGGCCTGCGACTAAGTGGCCGGCGACTAAGTGGTCGCGACTAAGTGGTCGCGACTAAGTGGCCTGCGACTAAGTGTCCGTGTCCCAATTAATTAGGCGCGAAGAATTTTTCTTTAAAATAATTGTTTGATTTTTTTTAACTTTCAATTTTTTTCAATTTTTTAATTAAATTTAGAAAAATGGCAGACAACGATTATGAAAGAGCAAAGGAACAAATTGAGGATTTTCTTCGTAATTTTTATACTGAAGATGAAAATGAATTAAAAACATTTAAATATTTAAATCAAATTGCACAAATTGCTAAAAGACAACAAATTTCTTTTTATATTGAACAAGACGATGTCTATGTTCACAATCCTGAACTTTATACTTCAATTAATGGAAATACTGTTCGGTTTCGTTTACTTTTTAGTGAAGTTGTTCAAAAACTTGTTGAGGAAGCGCTAGGGGATGAACAGGTTTTTTTTGTTTATTTTTTAAATATTTTTTGAATATCAGTTGGATATGAGGGTGATTTTAAGGAATTTTTAGATGAGGATAACCTCAAATAATTTCTGTAAATTCCCAATCACTCCCAAGATTGGAAATTTTATTAGGGTTGCCAGCCCGGTCCGGTCCGAAAGATCGTGTCGGGCATCGAATTTTGGCCCGAACTCGAACGTCGGCCGGTCCGTTCCGAATAAATGACTCGAACGTCGGCCCGACTCGAAAACGGCAACCCTATTTTTTATTTAATGAAAAACTCTGTATCTGTGTTTTATTTTTTGAAAATTAAAGTAATTTGGGAAATTCTTTTATTTTTAAATTGTTTAAGTTCAAAAATTGATATTTATTGGGAAATTTAATTTTTTTATATTTTTTTCCATTTTGATCTATTTAATTCTACTTTAAAAATCCCCTCTTTTTCTAGCCAGCAGTAATTGACGCTTTAGATGCTTTTTTATTTCAACGTTTATATATGGATAAAAAAATGCGTCTTGACAAAGGTGATTTGACACAAGAAGAGGATCCTCGTAGAAATTATCCACCAGAATTGCTTCGTCGATTGTATTTATTTTTTAATTTAATTTTCAAAAATTTTTTTAAATTTTTAGTGAAGTTTATTTCAAAGTTCGGGATGAAATTAAGCCGTTGGCAGTTAGAGAACTTCGTGCACAATTTGTTGGTAAACTTGTTTCTATTAAAGGGATTGTTATTCGGGCAACAGAAGTAAAGCCGTTAGCGAATGTTATTACTTATATTTGTGACACTTGTGGAGCTGAAGCTTTTCAACCGGTTTTTTTTTAATTTTTAATACTAAAATTTTAATGTTTTTTTGTTCATATTTTGCTGGCGTTTTTATTTTTTTACCTTAGAAAATTTTTTAGACCTTTAGGGCATAGGTTGCTAGAAAAATTTTGACAAGGGGACCTTCCGAACTGTGACCAAAAGTTTTTAAATAAAAATTATACCATCGTGTAGAGCATGTTCGATAGCTCATGGGGGTCAGGGCCAAAAAAGCAGAGTATAGGAATAAGCTATCGAACATGCTCTACACGATGACATAATTTTTATTTAAAAATTTTTGGTCACAGTTCGGAAGGTTCCCTTGTGAGCATCCTATTTTATTTTTGATAATTTTTGATAATTTTTTTAAAAATTATGTTAGCCTTATTTTGATATTGTTAATCTAAAATTAAAATATTTTTTATTCCGATTCAAATTATTAGTTTCCTTGGGATTCTAAATTTGTTTCTTCTTTATTTTCCCTTTTTGTTCGGGATTTGTATTTTTTATTTAAAAATTAATTCTACTGATTTATTTTCTAAAATATTATTTCAATCAAAAGGTAAATTCACTTTCGTATATGCCAGTCTTCAATTGTCCAAGCAATGAATGTATACAAAGTAAAGCGAATGGACGTTTACAAATGCAAATTCGTGGTTCAAAATTTGTTAAATTTCAAGAAATTCGAGTTCAAGAAACGGTTTTTTAATTAAAAAAATTAAAAATTATTTATAATTTTTAGACTGAACAAGTTTCGGTAGGAGGAATTCCTCGCTCTTTAACTGTTTATTTGACTGGGGAAAATACTCGAAAAGCCATTCCTGGCGATACTGTTCAAGTTTGTGGTGTTCTTGTTCCTCAACTTCGAACAGGTTTTCGTCAAATGGTTGGAGGGCTTGTGACGGAAGTATTTTTGGAAGCACATGTATTTTCTATTTAATCTTGTAAAAATTATTTTTATCTTTTCTTAGCATATTCAAAATAATCGAGACGAAAATGAAGAATTTTTGGATGATGAATTGACTGAAGAAGAGATTCAATTAGTCAGTCATGACAATTTTTATGATCATCTTGGTTTGTTTTTTTATTTAATTGAGGTTTTCTTACATACATACGTGGACTTGGATGTGTCCTTGTTAATTCTCGAAAAGCCATTCCTGGTGATTGAACAAATTACTTAAAAAAGCACCCTTTAGCTACAGCTCTATACTTTAAGTTCGAATTACATGTCTAATCACAGAATACATCCAGTAATCTTTAAGAATATTTTTTTAACTAAAAAATAATGTCAAAGGTCATTGGAGGGTGGTATAAACGAGGTCTTAGCCCCTTGTCCACTTGAGAATTCTTTGATCCCTAAAAATGTAAATCTCCTATTATCTCTTAATAAAAAGCGTAATGGCATTAATTTTTAATATTTTTCTATAAACTCAATTTTTAGCATATAGCATTGCACCTGAAATTTATGGTTTAACTGATGTCAAAAAATCACTTTTGCTTTCACTCGTTGGAGGTGTTAATAAAAATGCAAGCGGAATGCGTATTAGAGGTGCATTAAATATTTTGTTGATGGGAGATCCGGGAGTCGCAAAATCTCAATTACTAACTTATGTTGACCGACTTGCACTTCGCTCACAATATACGACTGGACGCGGTTCGAGTGGTGTTGGATTGACTGCTGCTGTGATTAAAGATACACTTACTGGTAAAAATTTTTTCAAATAATTTTGGTTGTTCCAAACAGTAGGGATTGATTTTTCCACAAATTAGTGCAATCTTTTCATGGGGATTTTTGTCTTATTAGACGAGCTTTGAAAATCCCGGTTAGTCATTTTGCGGCATAAGAAAAAAGTTCTTCGCTGTAACCCTTGACTTTATTGGCCTTGGCTTTATATTTAAAGTTTAATTACATACCTAATTACAAAATACGTCCTAATTTTTAAAAATGTTTTCTTAATTAAAATTAATTTCAAAGGTGAGGTTTCGTTGGAAGGTGGTTCTTTAGTATTAGCTGATCGTGGAATTTGTTGTATTGATGAATTTGATAAAATGGTGGAGGGCGATCGAACGGCTATTCATGAGGTTTGTTTTTAATTTTCTAAATCCTATTTTACTCTTATTTAAAGGTAATGGAACAGCAAACAATTTCAATAGCAAAAGCAGGGATAATGACTTCATTAAATGCTCGTGTTGCAATAATTGCTGCTGCCAATCCAGCTTATGGCCGTTATAATCCAAGTAGATCAATTGAAGACAATATACGTTTACCTGCTGCACTTTTGTCTCGTTTTGATATTCTTTGGCTTATTCAAGATACTCCTGATAGAGATTCTGATCGGAAATTGGCAGATCATATTACTTATGTACATCGTAAAGGTGAACAGCCAGATGCGACATTTAAGCCTGTGGATATGAAATTATTTAGGTTTGTTATAAAATTTTCTTGTAGGAGTTTTCACCATGGGTGTATCGATGGTTAATAATAATACAAAAGCCAGGATTATTCCCTTTTAGCATCAGACAGATTTTGGGAATTTTATGGCATGGCAAAAAATTTTCATTTTTTATCTTTCTCCTTCAAAGGTTCTTTTCGTGGCCTCCCTTTTTTCTGTGGAAAATGATAGAGCCTTCTCACAGATTTCGAATTCCTCCTTCTACTCTCGTACGTTCTCCATTTTCAAGAAGATTCCTCACCAACCCTTCCTATATGATCAACTCATATTCCTGATTAACAGAGAAAACAATAATATTTTAGAAAGTACATCGCTGTCTGTAAACGAAAAGATCCAGTGCTACCGGACGACCTGAAGGAACTTTTGGTTGATAAATACGTTGAGCTTCGACGTGAATCTAAAAATAGCGCAGATTCAACATTCACATCACCTAGAATACTTTTGGTTTGTTTTTCTTTTTCTTTCTTTAATTTTAGATATTTTTATTTTAGGCTGCAATTCGAGCATGTACTGCATTAGCTCGCCTTCGTCTTTCAAATGTAGTAGAAGAAGCTGATGTGAAAGAAGCATTACGTTTGCTTGATTCTGCAAGAGAATCTCTACGCGCTCATAAACAAACAACTACTGACAGGTTCATTCGAGTTTTTTCGTTGTTTTTGAATTTATTTTTCAAGAAGTCGCGACCCGGTTAATCGAGCATTTGATACTCTTCGGGAAATGTTACGTGAAAGTGATGGTCAACAAGTACTGCTTGAAAAGCTCTACGCTCGTTGTGCTCAACGTGGTATAGTCTATGGGGTAGTTGACGAATGTATTTATGGACGTTGGAAGCATGCACTGTTTGTTGACCCGACAAACAAAACAGTTGGAATTGTTTGAGATCTTTTAATTGATGAGGGCTGAATTTTATGATTTTCAAATTTTTTAAATTTATTTCAATCTCTGTTTAAAACTTAAACCTCGCGAAATATTTTTCTGCCAAAACATTTTAACCAAACTTCACTTTTTTATATTAATTATTTTGTATTTATTTTGGTAAATTTTGACATTTTGGTTTAAAAAGAAAAGTAATTGAATAAATTAATTAGATTTTAAATTAAACAAAAAAGTTCTGTTTCAAAGATTAAAATATTCATTAGATGTGAGAACAATTAAAAAATTAGCACGCAAGATTTAGAAAAAATAGGGAATAATTAAAGGAAGGAAATGCTAATTCAAAGATGTTTTAAATAAAAATTAAATATAGGTAAAACAAGTTAACATCTTTAAATTTCATTTACTTAGTGGGGCAATTTATTGTTAGACCTAATGAGAAAATAAATGGGAATCATGTGAAACAGACATATGGAGATTGTCTTGTTACTAATTGAGACAGAAAACAACGTTTTTTTAAGTAAAATCGTTAAAATTTCGAAGACCGGAAATTTTCCAAGACTCAGGCTGGACCCGAAGACCAAGACTTGACCCCAGATGGTGAGACACACACACACATCTGCCCATGGTGAACAAGTAACGAATGTCTAAAACTTTTGTGAAGACGATTATTCAATAACAAAGCAGTCTTTCGTCCAAGTTTATCCGCAACATATCCAGATGAAAGACCTCCGGCAATTCCTCCAATGGCAAAAATACTGACAGCCACCGACCTTAAACGTTTTGTGTGAAGATTTAAGGCTTTCAAGCCCTCACCATTCCGTTTCCATATCAGCGATTGTCATTCTCTTTTCATGTTTGTCGAGTCCTTTATTGTACGATTCCGTGAACCATTCTTTAATTAGAACAGCTAATAAGTAAAACCGTTAATCAATCTTTAGCAAACCAGCAATTAGTCCAATGACAAGTCTGCCCGCGATGAATAAGTAGCGAATGTTTAAATAAGTAGCTTATTACCAAAGATATTACGATTGAGTAGCTCATTACCACTTATTTACTTATTTCGCTACTTATTTAAACATTCGCTACTTATTCATCGCGGGCAGACTTGTCATTGGACTAATTGCTGGTTTGCTAAAGATTGATTAACGGTTTTACTTATTAGCTGTTCTAATTAAAGAATGGTTCACGGAATCGTACAATAAAGGACTCGACAAACATGAAAAGAGAATGACAATCGCTGATATGGAAACGGAATGGTGAGGGCTTGAAAGCCTTAAATCTTCACACAAAACGTTTAAGGTCGGTGGCTGTCAGTATTTTTGCCATTGGAGGAATTGCCGGAGGTCTTTCATCTGGATATGTTGCGGATAAACTTGGACGAAAGACTGCTTTGTTATTGAATAATCGTCTTCACAAAAGTTTTAGACATTCGTTACTTGTTCACCATGGGCAGATGTGTGTGTGTGTCTCACCATCTGGGGTCAAGTCTTGGTCTTCGGGTCCAGCCTGACTTGGAAAATTTCCGGTCTTCGAAATTTTAACGATTTTACTTAAAAACGTTGGAAATCAAAAACTAACCATTTAGCCTCCTATCCATCCCCATATGTCCTGCTTCCATTTTAATTTACTTGGGAAATGTGAAATTACTTACTGCAAAACGATCACATGTATTATTACAAGCAACGAATCGATAAATAAATTTTGGTGGGCGTTCATCAAAAATTACCTCATCATTTTTTAGTTTATTTCCACTTCTTTGAAAACCATTTTGTGGGGACAATGACTTTCCATTAACATTTTCTACTGTTAAATTCTGCCGAATATTTTGTTTATTGCAATTTTCTTCCAAAAGTTCAGCAACTGTTCTTTGATTATTTAATGCTTTGAAAGGATGTGAAATTATCAGATTTGTATAAAAATATGAATCTTCTTGATTTTTGCGTAAAATAAGAACATATTCTTCATTATTTGCGCTGTCTTGTAAATCTTGTAAATTGCTTTTGAAATCTCTTGCCAAATAGTCAATATCACGTCGAGGATTCATCCATAAATTAATTTCTTCTCTTTCACTTTCTACTGGCATCAATTCAACACGATACTTTAAATTTAAGAGGTTTACAGTAAAAATAAAATTATGTTTGTTAAAATATTTTACTTTCTATATTAAATAAGTCTCATGGATTCCCCTGTAAACCTTGCGTTATTCGAAGGTGAAATTTTAAAAAGGAAATCGAATCTTCTTAAGAATTTTTAATCTTAAAATGTTTTTTATTTACATGATAAAAAGTCTGTTTTTAATGTTTAATAAAAGGACATTTACCCGTGAAATCAAAAAACTTAAGAAAAAATTTTTTAAAAACCTTATGTCGATTTTTCCAATCAGCTTCCAATTCTGCTCTTTTAAATAAATATTCAATTAAAAATTCAACTATAAAATTTAAAAAAATTATTTAAATCTTCTAATTTTTTAAACCTGTAGTTGTTGGTGGCACATATAAATATCTTGGTTTAAGTAAACATTGGGGTAAATCCTTTATTCTATAATTGGTTCCATCTGGCCAAAGAACAATTGCCTAAATTTTTAAAAAAATTAGAAAAAAAAACTAATGTTCTCACCACCATATTATGTAAATCTCTTCTAATAGGCCTTCTGCTGTTGACAATTTCATTGATTGATTTTTGAGCTGACAGAGGTCGAGGTGATGTCTAGAAAAATTAATAAAGGAAATTTTTTTAATAAAAAGTAAGTTGAGGCTTTATTTAACACGAAGTTCTTATTCTCATAAATTAGTTGGATAAAAGTAAAAATAAGAATCCCTCTAAAGAAGTCGAACAAGGCAAATCCGAAGACTAAAAACTCCGAATTTTTAATATAAAAATTTTAACTCAGTCAGTCAGGGTTTTTCAAAATTAAAGAAATACCTTTGTTTTAACTGGTGATTTTTTAAAAGAATAAGAGCTTGTAGAGGGGCCATTAAATGCTGACGAAATTGAGGGATTTTGACTATTAATAAAATCTGCTGACGAACAGTTTGAAATGCAAAATTTTGGAAGTTTTGGATTTGATTCACAATCCTGTTGGGAAGATATTCCATTTGGTGTTAATTCAAAACCATCATTTTTGAGGGTGTCAGTTACTTTCCGTTTGACAGCGATTCGATTATGTTGATTTATCTGCGAAATTAGGTAATAAAAAATAAAGACTGAGTTAGAGTTGTATGGGGACAACGATAACATATTTTAAGTAAAGAATCGAAAAGTTTGATAAGTATTTTTCAAATTACAAGACCTACCCTTGTTAATAAACTAGATAAATTGGAATCCAATTCGAATTTTGTTGCCATCCCGCATTTTGGGCAATTTGCATTATTTTCTATACAAGGAGAACAAAATCTATGTAAACATTTCTTTAAAAAGATAAATAAAGTTATTTTTAATTGAAAAACAAACAAACAATAGCAATATTAGGCTGTTCCCCAAGTTCACTTCCACATTGTTCACACATTAATTGGAGAAAAAGCGAATTACGTTGATTAAATTTAATATCATGTTTCATATTCAAAACATTGAAATTGTAATGATTTTTGATTGAAATAATCAATTGTGATTGAAAAATAAAAGGAATTGATCAAGATAATAAACAGTGATTTGGATAGAAGTGTCTAACATTTCCCCCTTTTTCTTTTCCTCAACTCTAATTTTTCAATTCATCTATACGAATTCTCTCGGTGTCTAGTTTTTGAAAGATTGCCAAATGTAAACATTTTGCCAAAATCGGATTTAATGCCAAATCGAAAACTAAATAGGCTTGTGTTTTTTCCTTGCTTTAAGTGATTTTCGAGGGAAGATTTGTTTTTAAAGTTTTATCTTTTTAGGTGCTTGCCTAATAGTTATTCTTGGCTTTTTTCTATACTTATCAAAAATTTTTTAGACTTTTTTAATTTTTTGAATTTCACATTTCCTACTTTAAAAAAAATGGCCGATCCTCGTGCTAAAGTTCCTTGCGACGTCTGCGGGTTGAAAGTTCCAAATGGCAGGGTTCGTTTATGTTTTTGTTAATTTACTTTTTTTATTTTTCTAGATGAAAGGTCATCTGTTTGAGTGTCAGGCAATGCATCCTTTCCCATGCGGACTTTGTACACGAGGGTTTTCTTCACAACAGGGTGTAGCAAATCATCAAGGTTTAGCGCATTCTGCTGAAGAGCGTGGCACAAGATTTCGTTGCACGTTAGTTTTATTTTTTAATGTTTGTTTAAAATCGCCGATGCTCGATTAACGTTCCTTGCGAATTTTTGCGGGTTCGCGTTAACATTTCCTATCTCCTCTAAGACTAGGTGCTTTTTGAATTTAGCATTAATAGTTATGTATCGATGAACTTCCAGTAAACTTTTCGTATTTTCCGAGGAATATTGAATTTAGTTTCACTGCCAATTTTTTCATTTTAGACATGCTGATTGTGACTTTGGTACTAACTTTAACAAGAACTTAGAAGCACATTTGCTTAAACATCAAACTGGATTCAGACGTTCAAGGTCACGTTCTCGATCGCGTCAACCTGGGGGTAATCCGTATACTGCTCCACGACCGAATCAGCCACCTCCGTTACAACCTCAAGAGGGTCAACAACAAATTGAAGAGGAATGTGTTGAGATGGAGAATGAGTACTTTCCTCGGACGGTCTGATTACTTTTTTATAAGAATTAAAGATTTTTGTTTAAAGGTTGGTAGATCTGCAGACAGAAATGTTCAACGAAACGTAGGTCGCTCTCAAATGCCTGTTTTGCAGAAAATGGAAAAGATTCAGCAGCAACCTGAGTTTCGTCAGTCGCGATCTCGTTCACGTTCTCGCGCGAAACGATCTAAAGCTTCAAAGCCGAATCGGTCAGCTCAAATGCTTCGAGAGGACCAGCAACAAGATGAAGAAGACATTGAAGTGGAATACCATCCACAAACGGTTTTTTATTCTTTTTTCAAAATTCTAAATTTGTTTAAAGTTTGGTAGAGCTGGACATTCAAAAAGAAATCCTCATGTTGATCGATTTAACGACCCTGAAGTACAGCAACTTGAACAAGTAAATTTAATTGTGCTTTATTTCTCGTTATCTTTGAATACTAGGCTTGAGTATTTTTTCTTTTTTAACCTTAAAAAATTTTTTAAAGGCTACAACTAGTACTGCATCTATGGATGAAAATATTCAGTGTTCTATTCAAGAGCCCGAAATTCAACTGGCTGAACAGGTCGTTAATGAAGAGGCAAGTTTTGTACTTTTAAATTCTCATTTTGTTGGGATTGTATTTTGAACCCCTTTAAATTGAATTTCATAATTTCTGTCAGTTCCATGCTCTTATTTGTGTTTAATCATAATTTGGTAGAACATGAATTTTTGTATAATTTTCCAGTTTAGGAGCTCTAAAATAATTTCGAATAAATTTCCCTTTAGTTTTATTGTTAGTCATTTTTTACAAAATCTATCTATTATAAACCAAAGATTTTCATTAATTTTATTTTTAAGGCGGCAATAGTTACAATTAATGATGATGAAGAAATTGGACCTCTTCCAGGATTTACAAATCTTCAACTTGTCGATCCAGTAAAAGCTCGCTTAATTATGGCTGCAGAAAGCAAATCGTTGGATGATCTTGTTAGAGTAAGTTTTTTTTAATTTTTAAAATTAAAAAATTTTCTTTTTAGAATTTGCGCGAAAACAATAATATTTTACATCAATTTTGTTTGGAGCGAGGTTTGGATTATGGAACTCAAAACACTGCAAATGCGATTGATGGTTATATTTTAAATTTTATTAGCAATCCTTTTATTGCTTTTTTTGAACTTTTAGATTTTTAGAGTCTTGGGGTAGTTTTTGGATTTTAACATTTGAGACCATTCAGTTTTTCGACACTCTGTCCAATAACGCAATAAGTATGCCTACTTCCACACCTAAAATCTGACCTCTAGCTATGCCCTTAACACTTGAATTATTTAATTTTAAAAATTTATTTTTAATTTTTCAGTTTACTTTAGCAACTTCTCTGTCCATGATGAATTTGCCGATGATGATGATTAGAATTAAATATTTTTGTTGAATTTTTGGAAGGCCATTGAATTCAGACGTCTAATATACACATTATTATATTTATTTGAATCTGCTCACAAATTTTTATAATTTTAAAAACCTACTACTAGCTCATTTTATTTTAAATACGGTCGAACCTCATTTTAAATAGATTCTTGAAACTGAAAAACTTATAATGAATTGATTCTTAAATTGGGTCACTTAGATAGCTGCTAGCTCCCCCGCCCAATGACTAACATAAAATTGTATATTATATTGAAGGTATAGTTGAGGTCCGAGGTAATCTTGCGCTTTACTGGTCCCTAGAAAAAAATGTGGAAAAAGTGCTAGTTCGACATTTTTGGGGTATGCCAGTAGGTAATCGAGCTTGCCGAGTCCGAATCTGATCTTAGAATCTGATCCTCTTAATACACACAAATCTTTCTTTATCAGCCCTTTATTTTTTCCTTTCTTTATCCTTTTTCTATTTTCCTGGGTAATTTGACTTATCGAAGTTGACCTTTTGGGGAGGCCTTTTTTTGGTTGATCATTTAAAAAATAAATGTTTGAATGAAGGCGGAGTTTATTCTTTATTTTGAAAAAACAAAAATAAAGGTTACCTATCTAATAAAAAAAATTGAATTCTATGGATTCTTTTTATGGTAATTTTTCCATTAAATTTTTAAACAACCAAATATTTACAACATTTTTTATGTAAATGTTAACCTTTATAAAATTTATTAAACAAAAGAGACTCTTTTCTTTCAATTATTTTTTCAAAATAAACTTGCCACACCCATTAAATTTTACTTTTCTTTTTTCCATAAATTTTTATTCCAAACAAATAATATTTACAAAAATTAACTACTTATTATTTTTTGTTTTTAGTCAAATAAAATTTTTTAATTTATATTTTCTAGTAAAACTTTGATTTATCTGATTACTTTTTGTCTCATTTTTTCATCCCCCTAGAAAGAATGAGGAAGGGCTTTTTCGATATTTTATCAGGTTGACAGTTGGTAATTAAGTGTGTTGAGTTCGAATTTGATGTTAAATTTTTTGTTTTCGATCCTGAACACGAATTAGACCGGATAGAATTCAATTTAGAAACTAAACTCATTACACTTAACTGCCTACTGGAAAAGCTCATAAATATTGAAAAATCACATATTCCTCGTTTTGTTTTAGAAAGATGAAAAAAGGAGAAAAAAAGGTGCCATATTAACCGAACTTTACCATTTTTACTTCGATTTTCTTTTAATTTAATTCGGTCAATAATTTATCATGTCCATTTTTAATTTATTATTTCACTTTTAATCTGAGTCAGGGTGTTCCTTTTGCCTTATTTATAGGGCGGCATTTGCCCTATTTTTACCATTTTAGAATACTTTTATTTTTTTGACATTTTTTAAGCAAAATGCGAAAAAACGCAGAAATTTGGCTTCTTTACCTTCTAAATTTGAAAGTGTGAAGTTTTTACATTATATTTATTTTTTAGTTTATTTAAAATTGTAGGTATTTTTAAGTGTTTAAAACAATGCCCTATTTTTCACCAATTTTGCCCTATTTTTGCCATATTTTTGACTCGCTTCGCCCTATTTTAGTGTTTTGGAAAGGGACACCCTGATCTGAGTCAATCTATTTTCAAGTTAGAATTGCTTAATAAACCATAATTTTAAAAATTCTCTTTAATTTTACTTTTGAAATTCTAATTTTCTAATTAATTTTTATAAATTATGATATGAAAATAAAAACTAATAAATCCATTCTGTTTATTAAATATTAGACTCTATATGAATGGAAGGGCGGCATCCAATTTTTTCCCTATTCCTAAAGATATTTATTTTTCTTATATTTTTCTCTCTATTTTTGATTTGTGCCGTACGGCTATAATCGCAAAGGGATTATTTTTCTTATAACTTGTGTGTGTGTCCGTTCATTCATTTTTCCGTTTTCTAATTTGTATATTATTTATTGAAAACTCCACAAAAAATATAAAAAATTGTTATAGTATAAGTATTTAAAATAGTGTCAGGCTTAATTTTTATAAATTAAAATCTAAAAATTAATTTAAATCAAAAATAATTTAAAGGCTTAAATCACTCCGTCATATTAAAATCACTCCGTCATATTGTCCAAAAGAAAAGTTATTTATTTTCAATGTATATGAAAATGATGATTTCTCATTACTGTTTAAAATACTCATGTATATTTTTTAATTGTTAACTAGCCTTTAATCTTCAATTCCTATGATGCCGCCAACTTAATTTTATAATAAGTTTACATAGGAATGGAAATTTAGATCAAAAAATAATTTAGAATTACTGACATGCACGAACTGTCAAATTTCAAAAAAGTTTTTTTCGCGTAATTATTTAATAACGCCTTCTCATCTTGTATTTTCGATTTTTGTTTTTTATTTTTCATTTTCGTTTTTTCAAGTTTGAAAATTTATAAATTTTATTTAAAAAATATTACAAACAACCTGTTTCTTTTTTACTTGATTATTCAACATTCAACAAAATGGTTAGTTACAGTACTCAAATAATTACACACTCCCTATTAGTTACCTCCTTCAGCCAGTGGTTGAAATATAATTAAACCCCCTCCCACTAAAAATATTATTAGACCCTCTAAAACAACTTAAAGTAATTACCTCGCTACGGTTAATCATGTCCCCCAGTTGGAGATCTAAACAAAATTACCCGGGGTAATTATTTTAGTAAATACGGTATCCTATTATTCATTTCGCATATAATACATATTCTTTCTAGGAGGAACGTTGTACTGGCAACCTTTTCTTTGCAGCATTAGCAGCTTCGATTGGCTTAGTCCAGTTTGGCTACAACATTGGCTGTATCAATATGCCTGGTATGCAACAAAATTCGCTAATTAACTATTTTTATTATTTAGCTGATCTAATTAAAGAATGGTTCGTGGAGTCGTACAATAAAGGGCTCGAAAAACATCAAAAGAGAATGACAATCGCTGATATGGAAACGGAATGGTGAGGGCTTCAAAGCCTTAAATCTTCACACAAACGCTTTTCTTTTTTAAGGTCGGTGGCTGTCAGTATTTTTGCAGTTGGAGGAATTGTCGGAGGTCTTTTTTGTGGATATTTTGCTGATAAATTTGGAAGAAAGACTGCTTTGATATTGAATAATGTTATTGCGCTCATCGCCACAGTCTTCTTCGTCTTAGCAAAATTGTTTGACGTTCGTTACTTGTTCACCGCTGGCAGACTTATTATTGGAGTGAATGCCGGTGAATATTTTTTACTTCACTGTAAAATCATGAATCTTTCCTTCGTTATAGGATTGAATACTGGTCTTGTGCCAATGTATTTGACTGAAGTCTCTCCAGTCAACATCCGCGGAACAATCGGCTCATTACCACAATTTTTTGCTACAACTTCAATTGTTGTCTCGCAGCTTGTTGGACTTCCTCCCTTGTTGGGAACTGCTGAACGCTGGCCTTGGATATTCTATGGCATTAGTGTAAGACATTTTTCATGCTTGAAAGGTATTAGAATTTTTAATCTTATTTTTAACAGGTTCCAGCAATGTTGCAAATATTTGCGCTTTTCTTCTGTCCGGAAAGCCCTATGTATAACTTGCTTACCAACAATAACAAGTCTAAGGCTGAAAAGGATTTGATCAAATTGCGAGGCCATAAAAATGTTATTTGTTTTTTATTTTAGAAAGTTTTTTTTATAAATTCTTCTAAATTTCAGGTTAATGATGAGTTAAAGTCCATTAAGAAGGGAGAAAAATCTGCTCCTGCACGAGCGGATATTAGCTATACAACGATGTTTGATTCCAAACTCTTCTGGCCTCTGGCTCTATCAACTTTTATGATAATTTCTCAGCAACTTAGTGGGATCAATGCTGGTGAGAATCATAAATAATTTGATATTTAAAATCAAATAGGTGTTCTTTTTTAATTTCCAAAATAATTAGGGCATTCTTTGCTGATCACCCCCATTTTTAAAAAATGGTTTTTTAACGTAAGAATTTGTGAAAAATTGAAAATTTATAATTGATTTTCTCTTACTTTTAGTACTCTCCTCGTCCAAGGATTTATTCAAAAATGTTGGTCTTACTAATCAATGTCAGTTCAATATTTAAGTTTAAGCTTGGTTTTTCGGTCCATATGAAAAATAAATTTAAAAGTCCTGATAAAATTTTTTAGGGTAATCACAGAATAAAATGATAAAATTTTTTAGGGTAATCACAGAAACACAATCACAGAATTAGACTTTACTGGATTTGTTGATGCACCCCCATCAGACCCAAATCTTCCAGAATATGCAAGAACAATGATAATTAATCAACAAAAAATGCTCAAACAACTTAATGGCCTTCTCCGTGTTGCTTCTGAACTCCTCACAGAACAAAAAACTTTTGACGACTCTTTCGAACAACGACAACGTGAACACCTTCTTGTTATTACCGGACTACCAGAAAGCACTGAACAACAACCAATGGATAGAGCAGCATCAGACAACAGAAATGTTCGTCAAATATTAAATGAACTTAATATTGATCGATGCCTACCATCAGCGGTATTTCGACTCGGAAAACAACGGGAACCAGGCTCCAAGCCAAGGCCCATCAAAGTCCAATTTCCGTGCACAGCAGCTGTTGTGGAAGCTTTGAGAAACAAGAAGAAACTGGTTGGTGGAAAATTTAAAGGAATTAATATTCGTAAGAGTATGACAAAAGAAGAGTTAAGTAAACGAAATGAGTTGATTGAAATTTGTAAACAGAAGCGTCTATCGACAAAATTTGATTTTGTTGTATATGCAGGGGAAGTTATGTTGAGAAGCGAAATACCAAAATTCAAACAAAACCTTAAAAACTTACCACAAAATAACATAAATTTTTAAGTAAATTAAGGACTTCGCATTCGCTTTATCACCATAATTTTCCCTTAAATTGTCAATACCCAAAAGTAAAAAATTTATTAGTAAACAAAAAGTTAGAAATTAGTAAAGGTAATAACAATGTGTTTATAAACAAAAATATTTTAAATAGTCTTGGTATAAGCAAGGACATTAATGGTGCTATATTAACTAAAGTCCCAAAAATTTTAAGTCAAAATACTGAAAAAAGTACATCAATAAATTGCTATTACTTTAACTGTAGATCGATAGTAAACAAATTATGTGATTTGCGACATTTTGTTGGTGTAGAAAATCCTGACTTATTAATGCTATCAGAGACATGGGTTAGGGATACCACACTTACAGCTGATGAACTATCGCTTAACGCAAAATATCAAGTTTATTTAAGTAACAGATCTAACAATGATAAGAAAAAAGGTGGTGGTGTAGCTATTTTGATAAGATCCGATATCCCAAGTAAAAAAATATTAGCACAAAATAAAAATGGTTATGAATTAATAATTGTTGACTTACTCAAACCCCAAAAGGTCAGATTATTCTGCGTATATCTTCCGCCCAAACTAAACAAAAAAATCAATAATCACCTAATTAAATGCCTAGAAGATAACTCGGAAAGAAATTCTATTATTGTTGGGGATTTTAATATGCCAGGCATAAATTGGAATAACAAACACTCTAATACACTTTTTGAGGCTCAATTTTTAGAATTTTCAGAGCTATTAGATTTTAAACAATACATACAAGAACCTACACACATTAAAGGTTCCACGTTAGATTTGCTATTAAGTAATTCTAATAATCTGATATGCAACCACCAAATAAGGCCCTCATTCTCTACCTCAGACCATTTTTTAATATATTTTAAACTAAATATAAGGAGACCTAGCCCAGAAAAAATCTTAGTGCGTGACATAACTGTACAGAATTTAAATAAAATTAAGCCCCTAATTTTACTTACTTTGGACAATATTCATATGTACTATAAGGTTGCAGAAAAAGAAAATTTTTTGTGTAATACTATAAACGAAATAATTACTAACAACATACCTACTAAATCAATTAATTCAAGGCATAAACTAACTTATCCCAAATATATTAGAAAAGCTATTAATGATAAATTTACATTATTTCGTAAACTAAATCAGCTAAGCAAAACTGACGATACTAATAGAATTGAGTATAATAGAAGCTGTAAGAGGGTTAAATACCTTATACGAAATTACCAGAATATCCGTAATAATAGAATTATGAATAATCATTCTCTTCTCAGGAAATATATTCGTAACAATACTAAACCAATCTTCACAATTCCAATTTTACTGCACGAAAATAGATATATTGCGAATAATAAGGACAAATGCCAAATTTTTGGGCAATACTTTTCTCAGTTGTTTCAGAATGTACCTACTTGGGATTGCCCCAAAATTGATTTTCATAATAAAAAAGAATTAAATGACATTGATTTTGACATTATTAATGTAGTTACTGAGCTAACTGCATTACCTAATAAGAACTCGTCGTTTGAAAATATATCTTATAAAATTCTTAAAACATATAAGGACATACTTGCTCCTGATTTATGTGAAATTTTTAGAGATTCTCTCGACTCAGGAGAAGTCCCTTGTCAATGGAAAAGATCCTACATAGTTCCTGTTTATAAGAAAGGTGAAAAATCAGACTGTACTAATTATAGGCCAATTTCCCTCACATCACCCATTTGCAGAATATTTGAAAAAATATTAACCAAAGAGATATTAAACTTTATGATAAATAATAAACTTATAAGTAATTACCAACACGGATTTATGCCTAATAGATGCACCACAACACAGTTAATATATACAATGGAAAAGTGGTATAAATCCTTGTTAGAAAAATCCAATACAGATGTAATATATATAGACTATAAGAAGGCTTTCGACTCTGTCCCAATAGATTTTTTACTCAATAAGTTATACAGTTATGGTATAAGGGGTAAAATACATCGATGGATAAAAAATTTCCTAAAAGACAGAACATTTAAAGTTAAAATAGGAAATGATTATTCTGATGAACATTCTATTAGTTCGGGGGTACCTCAAGGCACTGTTATTGGTCCTCTATTATTTATAATATATATTAATGATGTTGTAACAAGGATAGGTCAGAATGTATCCATAGCCATGTTTGCAGATGATATTAAGCTTACATTTAGTTTTAGGAATGAATCAGAATGCCATGCATTGCAAAATGCTGTCAATAATTTAGTTGATTGGAATACTATTTGGGGATTAAATGTCTCTCTAGATAAAACTGTTATTTTTCATATTGGCAATAAAAATCCAAAATTTAATTATTACGTAAATAACAATGAACTACCTAAGGCAGATATAGTTAAGGATCTAGGTGTAATTACAAATAATAAATTAACTTTCGAAGAACATATTAACCATGTTAGAAACATTTCTATGTTGAGATCTGTACAACTATTACGAAATATTAAATCAACAAATCCAAAAATATGGGGAAATTACTTTAAGATGTATGTACTGCCTCTATTAGAATATGCTTCTCCTGTTTGGAACCCCTCTCTAAAGAAAAGCATTAAATATATAGAACGCGTCCAAAAATTTTATACGCGTATGGCGTTAAGAAATTGTAAAATTCTACGTAAAATTTCATATGACAGGAGACTAGATATGCTAAACTTAGAGCCTTTATATTTAAGGAGGTTTAAAATTGACTTAATTACCTTATACAAAATAGTTTTTAGACATACTAATATCAACCCTTTAGAACTCTTTACCTTTAATCAAAGACCGAGTAGAAAACACAGTTACATTATAAACATCCCACACAAAACTAGCAAAACACATAATTCATTTACAAACAGGATTATAAAAATATGGAATTCCCTGCCCAAAGAGGCTTTAAATAATAGCACCATTACAAGTTTCAAACTTTGGCTAATAAATAACCTAAAAAATGTTCTAAGTAAACACATTACCTTATAACGAACTAATTCTAACTTCCATTTTATGTTACAAATTACCAGACTCATATGACCCTAATTTTGCTGATAATTTTTACTTTTGGCGTTCCTTTATTGTTTTTTGGCGTTTTGACAAAATGACATTTGAGACAATTTTCTTTTTCTCTAATTTTTATTGATTCCCTATGGACAATGTTTTTGCTTTTTAATTTCAACTTATTTATAATTTTTTGTGAAATTTTTTAATTTTTATATTTTTTAGCACTTTTTTCAAGCATAAGTGCCCTGTTGACTATTTTTTCTTCGTCAAAATGAATAAGCGCCCTCATACTTCTACTGATAAAATATTTTCGTAAAACATTAATGCTTATTCATTTTTGACTTTAAATATTTTATAACTCTATTTTTGCAATTGTAAGAGACTCAGTTAGAGTCCTTTTTGCTGAATAAATTTGATTTGATTTGATTTAATCATTGTCGAAAATCGGGGAAAACGGCGAGAAAAGAAAAAATAGTTCATTGCCGAATTTAGTCACTGTCGAATAGGGTTGCCAGCTCGCTCGAACCGAAACTCGAAAGATCGAGCGAGCCAATGCTTTTCAGCTCGAAAATGAACCGAATCAAAAACCCAAACTCGAAAAAATGCACCGAAATGCACGTCGGCTCGAACCGAAAACGGCAACCCTACTGTCGAATTTATAAGCACCGAATCGTCCATTCCGCTTCAATTAATTAGGGTACGGCCCACTTAGTCGCGGGCCACTTAGTCGCGACCACTTAGTCGCGACCACTTAGTCGCCGGCCACTTAGTCGCAGGCCCACTTAGTCGCAGGCCACTTCGTCGCGAAGGTACTTTTATTTCAGGTCGCTTAAAACTTAAATCAAAGGTAATATCGGGGGATTTGGATGTGATATCGAGGGATTGAGTAGTGTAAAGTAGATATAGGGATTGAATATCTGGGGATTTGGCCTTCCAAAACTTAGCATTTTTCACTTGGCCTTCCTAAATTCACAAAATTTTCGCCTGCGGCGCTAAAGAGGAATGAGAAATATTTTTGAAAATTTGCATGGATTAATGGGATTTGGAGTGAGATCTGTTGGGATCAGAGCTGCGTCGAAACAAAAAAATTTTCGAAAATCGGAACTCGAAAATCAAAAGAAACCCAAAAATATCGAAACCGAATATCGAAATTTTACGAAAAAATTCGAAAATCGGAAATTCAGGTTCCGGGATACGGAACTCAAACTGGATTCGGTTCCGGTTCCGGTCAAAATATCGGTTCCGGTGCAACACTGCTTTTTAGCTACTTCGCGACTAAGTGGCCTGCGACTAAGTGGGCCTGCGACTAAGTGGCCGGCGACTAAGTGGTCGCGACTAAGTGGTCGCGACTAAGTGGCCTGCGACTAAGTGTCCGTGTCCCAATTAATTAGGCGCGAAGAATTTTTCTTTAAAATAATTGTTTGATTTTTTTTAACTTTCAATTTTTTTCAATTTTTTAATTAAATTTAGAAAAATGGCAGACAACGATTATGAAAGAGCAAAGGAACAAATTGAGGATTTTCTTCGTAATTTTTATACTGAAGATGAAAATGAATTAAAAACATTTAAATATTTAAATCAAATTGCACAAATTGCTAAAAGACAACAAATTTCTTTTTATATTGAACAAGACGATGTCTATGTTCACAATCCTGAACTTTATACTTCAATTAATGGAAATACTGTTCGGTTTCGTTTACTTTTTAGTGAAGTTGTTCAAAAACTTGTTGAGGAAGCGCTAGGGGATGAACAGGTTTTTTTTGTTTATTTTTTAAATATTTTTTGAATATCAGTTGGATATGAGGGTGATTTTAAGGAATTTTTAGATGAGGATAACCTCAAATAATTTCTGTAAATTCCCAATCACTCCCAAGATTGGAAATTTTATTAGGGTTGCCAGCCCGGTCCGGTCCGAAAGATCGTGTCGGGCATCGAATTTTGGCCCGAACTCGAACGTCGGCCGGTCCGTTCCGAATAAATGACTCGAACGTCGGCCCGACTCGAAAACGGCAACCCTATTTTTTATTTAATGAAAAACTCTGTATCTGTGTTTTATTTTTGAAAATTAAAGTAATTTGGGAAATTCTTTTATTTTTAAATTGTTTAAGTTCAAAAATTGATATTTATTGGGAAATTTAATTTTTTTATATTTTTTTCCATTTTGATCTATTTAATTCTACTTTAAAAATCCCCTCTTTTTTCTAGCCAGCAGTAATTGACGCTTTAGATGCTTTTTTATTTCAACGTTTATATATGGATAAAAAAATGCGTCTTGACAAAGGTGATTTGACACAAGAAGAGGATCCTCGTAGAAATTATCCACCAGAATTGCTTCGTCGATTGTATTTATTTTTTAATTTAATTTTCAAAAATTTTTTTAAATTTTTAGTGAAGTTTATTTCAAAGTTCGGGATGAAATTAAGCCGTTGGCAGTTAGAGAACTTCGTGCACAATTTGTTGGTAAACTTGTTTCTATTAAAGGGATTGTTATTCGGGCAACAGAAGTAAAGCCGTTAGCGAATGTTATTACTTATATTTGTGACACTTGTGGAGCTGAAGCTTTTCAACCGGTTTTTTTTTAATTTTTAATACTAAAATTTTAATGTTTTTTTGTTCATATTTTGCTGGCGTTTTTATTTTTTTACCTTAGAAAATTTTTTAGACCTTTAGGGCATAGGTTGCTAGAAAAATTTTGACAAGGGGACCTTCCGAACTGTGACCAAAAGTTTTTAAATAAAAATTATACCATCGTGTAGAGCATGTTCGATAGCTCATGGGGGTCAGGGCCAAAAAAGCAGAGTATAGGAATAAGCTATCGAACATGCTCTACACGATGACATAATTTTTATTTAAAAATTTTTGGTCACAGTTCGGAAGGTTCCCTTGTGAGCATCCTATTTTATTTTTGATAATTTTTGATAATTTTTTTAAAAATTATGTTAGCCTTATTTTGATATTGTTAATCTAAAATTAAAATATTTTTTATTCCGATTCAAATTATTAGTTTCCTTGGGATTCTAAATTTGTTTCTTCTTTATTTTCCCTTTTTGTTCGGGATTTGTATTTTTTATTTAAAAATTAATTCTACTGATTTATTTTCTAAAATATTATTTCAATCAAAAGGTAAATTCACTTTCGTATATGCCAGTCTTCAATTGTCCAAGCAATGAATGTATACAAAGTAAAGCGAATGGACGTTTACAAATGCAAATTCGTGGTTCAAAATTTGTTAAATTTCAAGAAATTCGAGTTCAAGAAACGGTTTTTTAATTAAAAAAATTAAAAATTATTTATAATTTTTAGACTGAACAAGTTTCGGTAGGAGGAATTCCTCGCTCTTTAACTGTTTATTTGACTGGGGAAAATACTCGAAAAGCCATTCCTGGCGATACTGTTCAAGTTTGTGGTGTTCTTGTTCCTCAACTTCGAACAGGTTTTCGTCAAATGGTTGGAGGGCTTGTGACGGAAGTATTTTTGGAAGCACATGTATTTTCTATTTAATCTTGTAAAAATTATTTTTATCTTTTCTTAGCATATTCAAAATAATCGAGACGAAAATGAAGAATTTTTGGATGATGAATTGACTGAAGAAGAGATTCAATTAGTCAGTCATGACAATTTTTATGATCATCTTGGTTTGTTTTTTTATTTAATTGAGGTTTTCTTACATACATACGTGGACTTGGATGTGTCCTTGTTAATTCTCGAAAAGCCATTCCTGGTGATTGAACAAATTACTTAAAAAAGCACCCTTTAGCTACAGCTCTATACTTTAAGTTCGAATTACATGTCTAATCACAGAATACATCCAGTAATCTTTAAGAATATTTTTTTAACTAAAAAATAATGTCAAAGGTCATTGGAGGGTGGTATAAACGAGGTCTTAGCCCCTTGTCCACTTGAGAATTCTTTGATCCCTAAAAATGTAAATCTCCTATTATCTCTTAATAAAAAGCGTAATGGCATTAATTTTTAATATTTTTCTATAAACTCAATTTTTAGCATATAGCATTGCACCTGAAATTTATGGTTTAACTGATGTCAAAAAATCACTTTTGCTTTCACTCGTTGGAGGTGTTAATAAAAATGCAAGCGGAATGCGTATTAGAGGTGCATTAAATATTTTGTTGATGGGAGATCCGGGAGTCGCAAAATCTCAATTACTAACTTATGTTGACCGACTTGCACTTCGCTCACAATATACGACTGGACGCGGTTCGAGTGGTGTTGGATTGACTGCTGCTGTGATTAAAGATACACTTACTGGTAAAAATTTTTTTTCAAATAATTTTGGTTGTTCCAAACAGTAGGGATTGATTTTTCCACAAATTAGTGCAATCTTTTCATGGGGATTTTTGTCTTATTAGACGAGCTTTGAAAATCCCGGTTAGTCATTTTGCGGCATAAGAAAAAAGTTCTTCGCTGTAACCCTTGACTTTATTGGCCTTGGCTTTATATTTAAAGTTTAATTACATACCTAATTACAAAATACGTCCTAATTTTTAAAAATGTTTTCTTAATTAAAATTAATTTCAAAGGTGAGGTTTCGTTGGAAGGTGGTTCTTTAGTATTAGCTGATCGTGGAATTTGTTGTATTGATGAATTTGATAAAATGGTGGAGGGCGATCGAACGGCTATTCATGAGGTTTGTTTTTAATTTTCTAAATCCTATTTTACTCTTATTTAAAGGTAATGGAACAGCAAACAATTTCAATAGCAAAAGCAGGGATAATGACTTCATTAAATGCTCGTGTTGCAATAATTGCTGCTGCCAATCCAGCTTATGGCCGTTATAATCCAAGTAGATCAATTGAAGACAATATACGTTTACCTGCTGCACTTTTGTCTCGTTTTGATATTCTTTGGCTTATTCAAGATACTCCTGATAGAGATTCTGATCGGAAATTGGCAGATCATATTACTTATGTACATCGTAAAGGTGAACAGCCAGATGCGACATTTAAGCCTGTGGATATGAAATTATTTAGGTTTGTTATAAAATTTTCTTGTAGGAGTTTTCACCATGGGTGTATCGATGGTTAATAATAATACAAAAGCCAGGATTATTCCCTTTTAGCATCAGACAGATTTTGGGAATTTTATGGCATGGCAAAAAATTTTCATTTTTTATCTTTCTCCTTCAAAGGTTCTTTTCGTGGCCTCCCTTTTTTCTGTGGAAAATGATAGAGCCTTCTCACAGATTTCGAATTCCTCCTTCTACTCTCGTACGTTCTCCATTTTCAAGAAGATTCCTCACCAACCCTTCCTATATGATCAACTCATATTCCTGATTAACAGAGAAAACAATAATATTTTAGAAAGTACATCGCTGTCTGTAAACGAAAAGATCCAGTGCTACCGGACGACCTGAAGGAACTTTTGGTTGATAAATACGTTGAGCTTCGACGTGAATCTAAAAATAGCGCAGATTCAACATTCACATCACCTAGAATACTTTTGGTTTGTTTTTCTTTTTCTTTCTTTAATTTTAGATATTTTTATTTTAGGCTGCAATTCGAGCATGTACTGCATTAGCTCGCCTTCGTCTTTCAAATGTAGTAGAAGAAGCTGATGTGAAAGAAGCATTACGTTTGCTTGATTCTGCAAGAGAATCTCTACGCGCTCATAAACAAACAACTACTGACAGGTTCATTCGAGTTTTTTCGTTGTTTTTGAATTTATTTTTCAAGAAGTCGCGACCCGGTTAATCGAGCATTTGATACTCTTCGGGAAATGTTACGTGAAAGTGATGGTCAACAAGTACTGCTTGAAAAGCTCTACGCTCGTTGTGCTCAACGTGGTATAGTCTATGGGGTAGTTGACGAATGTATTTATGGACGTTGGAAGCATGCACTGTTTGTTGACCCGACAAACAAAACAGTTGGAATTGTTTGAGATCTTTTAATTGATGAGGGCTGAATTTTATGATTTTCAAATTTTTTAAATTTATTTCAATCTCTGTTTAAAACTTAAACCTCGCGAAATATTTTTCTGCCAAAACATTTTAACCAAACTTCACTTTTTTATATTAATTATTTTGTATTTATTTTGGTAAATTTTGACATTTTGGTTTAAAAAGAAAAGTAATTGAATAAATTAATTAGATTTTAAATTAAACAAAAAAGTTCTGTTTCAAAGATTAAAATATTCATTAGATGTGAGAACAATTAAAAAATTAGCACGCAAGATTTAGAAAAAATAGGGAATAATTAAAGGAAGGAAATGCTAATTCAAAGATGTTTTAAATAAAAATTAAATATAGGTAAAACAAGTTAACATCTTTAAATTTCATTTACTTAGTGGGGCAATTTATTGTTAGACCTAATGAGAAAATAAATGGGAATCATGTGAAACAGACATATGGAGATTGTCTTGTTACTAATTGAGACAGAAAACAACGTTTTTTAAGTAAAATCGTTAAAATTTCGAAGACCGGAAATTTTCCAAGACTCAGGCTGGACCCGAAGACCAAGACTTGACCCCAGATGGTGAGACACACACACACATCTGCCCATGGTGAACAAGTAACGAATGTCTAAAACTTTTGTGAAGACGATTATTCAATAACAAAGCAGTCTTTCGTCCAAGTTTATCCGCAACATATCCAGATGAAAGACCTCCGGCAATTCCTCCAATGGCAAAAATACTGACAGCCACCGACCTTAAACGTTTTGTGTGAAGATTTAAGGCTTTCAAGCCCTCACCATTCCGTTTCCATATCAGCGATTGTCATTCTCTTTTCATGTTTGTCGAGTCCTTTATTGTACGATTCCGTGAACCATTCTTTAATTAGAACAGCTAATAAGTAAAACCGTTAATCAATCTTTAGCAAACCAGCAATTAGTCCAATGACAAGTCTGCCCGCGATGAATAAGTAGCGAATGTTTAAATAAGTAGCTTATTACCAAAGATATTACGATTGAGTAGCTCATTACCACTTATTTACTTATTTCGCTACTTATTTAAACATTCGCTACTTATTCATCGCGGGCAGACTTGTCATTGGACTAATTGCTGGTTTGCTAAAGATTGATTAACGGTTTTACTTATTAGCTGTTCTAATTAAAGAATGGTTCACGGAATCGTACAATAAAGGACTCGACAAACATGAAAAGAGAATGACAATCGCTGATATGGAAACGGAATGGTGAGGGCTTGAAAGCCTTAAATCTTCACACAAAACGTTTAAGGTCGGTGGCTGTCAGTATTTTTGCCATTGGAGGAATTGCCGGAGGTCTTTCATCTGGATATGTTGCGGATAAACTTGGACGAAAGACTGCTTTGTTATTGAATAATCGTCTTCACAAAAGTTTTAGACATTCGTTACTTGTTCACCATGGGCAGATGTGTGTGTGTGTCTCACCATCTGGGGTCAAGTCTTGGTCTTCGGGTCCAGCCTGACTTGGAAAATTTCCGGTCTTCGAAATTTTAACGATTTTACTTAAAAACGTTGGAAATCAAAAACTAACCATTTAGCCTCCTATCCATCCCCATATGTCCTGCTTCCATTTTAATTTACTTGGGAAATGTGAAATTACTTACTGCAAAACGATCACATGTATTATTACAAGCAACGAATCGATAAATAAATTTTGGTGGGCGTTCATCAAAAATTACCTCATCATTTTTTAGTTTATTTCCACTTCTTTGAAAACCATTTTGTGGGGACAATGACTTTCCATTAACATTTTCTACTGTTAAATTCTGCCGAATATTTTGTTTATTGCAATTTTCTTCCAAAAGTTCAGCAACTGTTCTTTGATTATTTAATGCTTTGAAAGGATGTGAAATTATCAGATTTGTATAAAAATATGAATCTTCTTGATTTTTGCGTAAAATAAGAACATATTCTTCATTATTTGCGCTGTCTTGTAAATCTTGTAAATTGCTTTTGAAATCTCTTGCCAAATAGTCAATATCACGTCGAGGATTCATCCATAAATTAATTTCTTCTCTTTCACTTTCTACTGGCATCAATTCAACACGATACTTTAAATTTAAGAGGTTTACAGTAAAAATAAAATTATGTTTGTTAAAATATTTTACTTTCTATATTAAATAAGTCTCATGGATTCCCCTGTAAACCTTGCGTTATTCGAAGGTGAAATTTTAAAAAGGAAATCGAATCTTCTTAAGAATTTTTAATCTTAAAATGTTTTTTATTTACATGATAAAAAGTCTGTTTTTAATGTTTAATAAAAGGACATTTACCCGTGAAATCAAAAAACTTAAGAAAAAATTTTTTAAAAACCTTATGTCGATTTTTCCAATCAGCTTCCAATTCTGCTCTTTTAAATAAATATTCAATTAAAAATTCAACTATAAAATTTAAAAAAATTATTTAAATCTTCTAATTTTTTAAACCTGTAGTTGTTGGTGGCACATATAAATATCTTGGTTTAAGTAAACATTGGGGTAAATCCTTTATTCTATAATTGGTTCCATCTGGCCAAAGAACAATTGCCTAAATTTTTAAAAAAATTAGAAAAAAAACTAATGTTCTCACCACCATATTATGTAAATCTCTTCTAATAGGCCTTCTGCTGTTGACAATTTCATTGATTGATTTTTGAGCTGACAGAGGTCGAGGTGATGTCTAGAAAAATTAATAAAGGAAATTTTTTTAATAAAAAGTAAGTTGAGGCTTTATTTAACACGAAGTTCTTATTCTCATAAATTAGTTGGATAAAAGTAAAAATAAGAATCCCTCTAAAGAAGTCGAACAAGGCAAATCCGAAGACTAAAAACTCCGAATTTTTAATATAAAAATTTTAACTCAGTCAGTCAGGGTTTTTCAAAATTAAAGAAATACCTTTGTTTTAACTGGTGATTTTTTAAAAGAATAAGAGCTTGTAGAGGGGCCATTAAATGCTGACGAAATTGAGGGATTTTGACTATTAATAAAATCTGCTGACGAACAGTTTGAAATGCAAAATTTTGGAAGTTTTGGATTTGATTCACAATCCTGTTGGGAAGATATTCCATTTGGTGTTAATTCAAAACCATCATTTTTGAGGGTGTCAGTTACTTTCCGTTTGACAGCGATTCGATTATGTTGATTTATCTGCGAAATTAGGTAATAAAAAATAAAGACTGAGTTAGAGTTGTATGGGGACAACGATAACATATTTTAAGTAAAGAATCGAAAAGTTTGATAAGTATTTTTCAAATTACAAGACCTACCCTTGTTAATAAACTAGATAAATTGGAATCCAATTCGAATTTTGTTGCCATCCCGCATTTTGGGCAATTTGCATTATTTTCTATACAAGGAGAACAAAATCTATGTAAACATTTCTTTAAAAAGATAAATAAAGTTATTTTTAATTGAAAAACAAACAAACAATAGCAATATTAGGCTGTTCCCCAAGTTCACTTCCACATTGTTCACACATTAATTGGAGAAAAAGCGAATTACGTTGATTAAATTTAATATCATGTTTCATATTCAAAACATTGAAATTGTAATGATTTTTGATTGAAATAATCAATTGTGATTGAAAAATAAAAGGAATTGATCAAGATAATAAACAGTGATTTGGATAGAAGTGTCTAACATTTCCCCCTTTTTCTTTTCCTCAACTCTAATTTTTCAATTCATCTATACGAATTCTCTCGGTGTCTAGTTTTTGAAAGATTGCCAAATGTAAACATTTTGCCAAAATCGGATTTAATGCCAAATCGAAAACTAAATAGGCTTGTGTTTTTTCCTTGCTTTAAGTGATTTTCGAGGGAAGATTTGTTTTTAAAGTTTTATCTTTTTAGGTGCTTGCCTAATAGTTATTCTTGGCTTTTTTCTATACTTATCAAAAATTTTTTAGACTTTTTTAATTTTTTGAATTTCACATTTCCTACTTTAAAAAAAATGGCCGATCCTCGTGCTAAAGTTCCTTGCGACGTCTGCGGGTTGAAAGTTCCAAATGGCAGGGTTCGTTTATGTTTTTGTTAATTTACTTTTTTTATTTTTCTAGATGAAAGGTCATCTGTTTGAGTGTCAGGCAATGCATCCTTTCCCATGCGGACTTTGTACACGAGGGTTTTCTTCACAACAGGGTGTAGCAAATCATCAAGGTTTAGCGCATTCTGCTGAAGAGCGTGGCACAAGATTTCGTTGCACGTTAGTTTTATTTTTTAATGTTTGTTTAAAATCGCCGATGCTCGATTAACGTTCCTTGCGAATTTTTGCGGGTTCGCGTTAACATTTCCTATCTCCTCTAAGACTAGGTGCTTTTTGAATTTAGCATTAATAGTTATGTATCGATGAACTTCCAGTAAACTTTTCGTATTTTCCGAGGAATATTGAATTTAGTTTCACTGCCAATTTTTTTCATTTTAGACATGCTGATTGTGACTTTGGTACTAACTTTAACAAGAACTTAGAAGCACATTTGCTTAAACATCAAACTGGATTCAGACGTTCAAGGTCACGTTCTCGATCGCGTCAACCTGGGGGTAATCCGTATACTGCTCCACGACCGAATCAGCCACCTCCGTTACAACCTCAAGAGGGTCAACAACAAATTGAAGAGGAATGTGTTGAGATGGAGAATGAGTACTTTCCTCGGACGGTCTGATTACTTTTTTATAAGAATTAAAGATTTTTGTTTAAAGGTTGGTAGATCTGCAGACAGAAATGTTCAACGAAACGTAGGTCGCTCTCAAATGCCTGTTTTGCAGAAAATGGAAAAGATTCAGCAGCAACCTGAGTTTCGTCAGTCGCGATCTCGTTCACGTTCTCGCGCGAAACGATCTAAAGCTTCAAAGCCGAATCGGTCAGCTCAAATGCTTCGAGAGGACCAGCAACAAGATGAAGAAGACATTGAAGTGGAATACCATCCACAAACGGTTTTTTATTCTTTTTTCAAAATTCTAAATTTGTTTAAAGTTTGGTAGAGCTGGACATTCAAAAAGAAATCCTCATGTTGATCGATTTAACGACCCTGAAGTACAGCAACTTGAACAAGTAAATTTAATTGTGCTTTATTTCTCGTTATCTTTGAATACTAGGCTTGAGTATTTTTTCTTTTTTAACCTTAAAAAAATTTTTTTAAAGGCTACAACTAGTACTGCATCTATGGATGAAAATATTCAGTGTTCTATTCAAGAGCCCGAAATTCAACTGGCTGAACAGGTCGTTAATGAAGAGGCAAGTTTTGTACTTTTAAATTCTCATTTTGTTGGGATTGTATTTTGAACCCCTTTAAATTGAATTTCATAATTTCTGTCAGTTCCATGCTCTTATTTGTGTTTAATCATAATTTGGTAGAACATGAATTTTTGTATAATTTTCCAGTTTAGGAGCTCTAAAATAATTTCGAATAAATTTCCCTTTAGTTTTATTGTTAGTCATTTTTTACAAAATCTATCTATTATAAACCAAAGATTTTCATTAATTTTATTTTTAAGGCGGCAATAGTTACAATTAATGATGATGAAGAAATTGGACCTCTTCCAGGATTTACAAATCTTCAACTTGTCGATCCAGTAAAAGCTCGCTTAATTATGGCTGCAGAAAGCAAATCGTTGGATGATCTTGTTAGAGTAAGTTTTTTTTAATTTTTAAAATTAAAAAATTTTCTTTTAGAATTTGCGCGAAAACAATAATATTTTACATCAATTTTGTTTGGAGCGAGGTTTGGATTATGGAACTCAAAACACTGCAAATGCGATTGATGGTTATATTTTAAATTTTATTAGCAATCCTTTTATTGCTTTTTTTGAACTTTTAGATTTTTAGAGTCTTGGGGTAGTTTTTGGATTTTAACATTTGAGACCATTCAGTTTTTCGACACTCTGTCCAATAACGCAATAAGTATGCCTACTTCCACACCTAAAATCTGACCTCTAGCTATGCCCTTAACACTTGAATTATTTAATTTTAAAAATTTATTTTTAATTTTTCAGTTTACTTTAGCAACTTCTCTGTCCATGATGAATTTGCCGATGATGATGATTAGAATTAAATATTTTTGTTGAATTTTTGGAAGGCCATTGAATTCAGACGTCTAATATACACATTATTATATTTATTTGAATCTGCTCACAAATTTTTATAATTTTAAAAACCTACTACTAGCTCATTTTATTTTAAATACGGTCGAACCTCATTTTAAATAGATTCTTGAAACTGAAAAACTTATAATGAATTGATTCTTAAATTGGGTCACTTAGATAGCTGCTAGCTCCCCGCCCAATGACTAACATAAAATTGTATATTATATTGAAGGTATAGTTGAGGTCCGAGGTAATCTTGCGCTTTACTGGTCCCTAGAAGAAAATGTGGAAAAAGTGCTAGTTCGACATTTTTGGGGTATGCCAGTAGGTAATCGAGCTTGCCGAGTCCGAATCTGATCTTAGAATCTGATCCTCTTAATACACACAAATCTTTCTTTATCAGCCCTTTATTTTTTCCTTTCTTTATCCTTTTTCTATTTTCCTGGGTAATTTGACTTATCGAAGTTGACCTTTTGGGGAGGCCTTTTTTTGGTTGATCATTTAAAAAATAAATGTTTGAATGAAGGCGGAGTTTATTCTTTATTTTGAAAAAACAAAAATAAAGGTTACCTATCTAATAAAAAAAATTGAATTCTATGGATTCTTTTTATGGTAATTTTTCCATTAAATTTTTAAACAACCAAATATTTACAACATTTTTTATGTAAATGTTAACCTTTATAAAATTTATTAAACAAAAGAGACTCTTTTCTTTCAATTATTTTTTCAAAATAAACTTGCCACACCCATTAAATTTTACTTTTCTTTTTTCCATAAATTTTTATTCCAAACAAATAATATTTACAAAAATTAACTACTTATTATTTTTTGTTTTTAGTCAAATAAAATTTTTTAATTTATATTTTCTAGTAAAACTTTGATTTATCTGATTACTTTTTGTCTCATTTTTTCATCCCCCTAGAAAGAATGAGGAAGGGCTTTTTCGATATTTTATCAGGTTGACAGTTGGTAATTAAGTGTGTTGAGTTCGAATTTGATGTTAAATTTTTTGTTTTCGATCCTGAACACGAATTAGACCGGATAGAATTCAATTTAGAAACTAAACTCATTACACTTAACTGCCTACTGGAAAAGCTCATAAATATTGAAAAATCACATATTCCTCGTTTTGTTTTAGAAAGATGAAAAAAGGAGAAAAAAAGGTGCCATATTAACCGAACTTTACCATTTTTACTTCGATTTTCTTTTAATTTAATTCGGTCAATAATTTATCATGTCCATTTTTAATTTATTATTTCACTTTTAATCTGAGTCAGGGTGTTCCTTTTGCCTTATTTATAGGGCGGCATTTGCCCTATTTTTACCATTTTAGAATACTTTTATTTTTTTGACATTTTTTAAGCAAAATGCGAAAAAACGCAGAAATTTGGCTTCTTTACCTTCTAAATTTGAAAGTGTGAAGTTTTTACATTATATTTATTTTTTAGTTTATTTAAAATTGTAGGTATTTTTAAGTGTTTAAAACAATGCCCTATTTTTCACCAATTTTGCCCTATTTTTGCCATATTTTTGACTCGCTTCGCCCTATTTTAGTGTTTTGGAAAGGGACACCCTGATCTGAGTCAATCTATTTTCAAGTTAGAATTGCTTAATAAACCATAATTTTAAAAATTCTCTTTAATTTTACTTTTGAAATTCTAATTTTCTAATTAATTTTTATAAATTATGATATGAAAATAAAAACTAATAAATCCATTCTGTTTATTAAATATTAGACTCTATATGAATGGAAGGGCGGCATCCAATTTTTTCCCTATTCCTAAAGATATTTATTTTTCTTATATTTTTCTCTCTATTTTTGATTTGTGCCGTACGGCTATAATCGCAAAGGGATTATTTTTCTTATAACTTGTGTGTGTGTCCGTTCATTCATTTTTCCGTTTTCTAATTTGTATATTATTTATTGAAAACTCCACAAAAAATATAAAAAATTGTTATAGTATAAGTATTTAAAATAGTGTCAGGCTTAATTTTTATAAATTAAAATCTAAAAATTAATTTAAATCAAAAATAATTTAAAGGCTTAAATCACTCCGTCATATTAAAATCACTCCGTCATATTGTCCAAAAGAAAAGTTATTTATTTTCAATGTATATGAAAATGATGATTTCTCATTACTGTTTAAAATACTCATGTATATTTTTTAATTGTTAACTAGCCTTTAATCTTCAATTCCTATGATGCCGCCAACTTAATTTTATAATAAGTTTACATAGGAATGGAAATTTAGATCAAAAAATAATTTAGAATTACTGACATGCACGAACTGTCAAATTTCAAAAAAGTTTTTTTCGCGTAATTATTTAATAACGCCTTCTCATCTTGTATTTTCGATTTTTGTTTTTTATTTTTCATTTTCGTTTTTTCAAGTTTGAAAATTTATAAATTTTATTTAAAAAATATTACAAACAACCTGTTTCTTTTTTACTTGATTATTCAACATTCAACAAAATGGTTAGTTACAGTACTCAAATAATTACACACTCCCTATTAGTTACCTCCTTCAGCCAGTGGTTGAAATATAATTAAACCCCCTCCCACTAAAAATATTATTAGACCCTCTAAAACAACTTAAAGTAATTACCTCGCTACGGTTAATCATGTCCCCCAGTTGGAGATCTAAACAAAATTACCCGGGGTAATTATTTTAGTAAATACGGTATCCTATTATTCATTTCGCATATAATACATATTCTTTCTAGGAGGAACGTTGTACTGGCAACCTTTTCTTTGCAGCATTAGCAGCTTCGATTGGCTTAGTCCAGTTTGGCTACAACATTGGCTGTATCAATATGCCTGGTATGCAACAAAATTCGCTAATTAACTATTTTTATTATTTAGCTGATCTAATTAAAGAATGGTTCGTGGAGTCGTACAATAAAGGGCTCGAAAAACATCAAAAGAGAATGACAATCGCTGATATGGAAACGGAATGGTGAGGGCTTCAAAGCCTTAAATCTTCACACAAACGCTTTTCTTTTTTAAGGTCGGTGGCTGTCAGTATTTTTGCAGTTGGAGGAATTGTCGGAGGTCTTTTTTGTGGATATTTTGCTGATAAATTTGGAAGAAAGACTGCTTTGATATTGAATAATGTTATTGCGCTCATCGCCACAGTCTTCTTCGTCTTAGCAAAATTGTTTGACGTTCGTTACTTGTTCACCGCTGGCAGACTTATTATTGGAGTGAATGCCGGTGAATATTTTTTACTTCACTGTAAAATCATGAATCTTTCCTTCGTTATAGGATTGAATACTGGTCTTGTGCCAATGTATTTGACTGAAGTCTCTCCAGTCAACATCCGCGGAACAATCGGCTCATTACCACAATTTTTTGCTACAACTTCAATTGTTGTCTCGCAGCTTGTTGGACTTCCTCCCTTGTTGGGAACTGCTGAACGCTGGCCTTGGATATTCTATGGCATTAGTGTAAGACATTTTTCATGCTTGAAAGGTATTAGAATTTTTAATCTTATTTTTAACAGGTTCCAGCAATGTTGCAAATATTTGCGCTTTTCTTCTGTCCGGAAAGCCCTATGTATAACTTGCTTACCAACAATAACAAGTCTAAGGCTGAAAAGGATTTGATCAAATTGCGAGGCCATAAAAATGTTATTTGTTTTTTATTTTAGAAAGTTTTTTTTATAAATTCTTCTAAATTTCAGGTTAATGATGAGTTAAAGTCCATTAAGAAGGGAGAAAAATCTGCTCCTGCACGAGCGGATATTAGCTATACAACGATGTTTGATTCCAAACTCTTCTGGCCTCTGGCTCTATCAACTTTTATGATAATTTCTCAGCAACTTAGTGGGATCAATGCTGGTGAGAATCATAAATAATTTGATATTTAAAATCAAATAGGTGTTCTTTTTTAATTTCCAAAATAATTAGGGCATTCTTTGCTGATCACCCCCATTTTTAAAAAATGGTTTTTTAACGTAAGAATTTGTGAAAAATTGAAAATTTATAATTGATTTTCTCTTACTTTTAGTACTCTCCTCGTCCAAGGATTTATTCAAAAATGTTGGTCTTACTAATCAATGTCAGTTCAATATTTAAGTTTAAGCTTGGTTTTTCGGTCCATATGAAAAATAAATTTAAAAGTCCTGATAAAATTTTTTAGGGTAATTTTTGGTTCACGAATCTGAACTCAGATTTTATCCATCACTTGATTTTATCTATGATACTCCCCCTCTGCTTCAATTTTCGGGGCCTATAACTTGGCCAAATCAAGTCAGATTGCATTGATTTTTGTGTCATTCAACTATCTCGAAGAGCTCTGTCATACATATGAGCTCTAACTTTCGTATTCGTATTTTTTGACTCTAAAAAAGAAAGTATGGTTTTTGGATTTTCAAGTGCCCATATTTCGGTCCTTAGGTAAGCGACTTCGCCACCCCCAGATGCTTTCAGAGCTCTTTCGAATGACACCGTTATTGTACCTGATAAATGCTTTTACTTGTTATAAAGTACTTGAAAAAAATCATAAATAAAATCAAGTGATAAAATCTGAGTTTAGATTCGTAATCAGTACCAAAAATTACCCTAGAAAAGATTTGGTACTTTTCCGTTATCCCTACCCGTTTTTGCGGACTTTTTTTGCGGACATTTTTTTCCTTCTGCAGTCTGTACATAAAGGTCAGACTGCCTTCTCCCTTTCCTTGTCAAGCAATCAAACAGGATTAAATTTAGTGAATAAAAGATGAGTAAATGATGGAAACAGAACAGTCTAACTTTTTTTCATTTTTAGCTATTGATTTTTTAATGAAAATTTGGGGCTTGCCAGCAACCGAAAAAGATTCCATCGAAAAAGATTCCATTTCACTCCATAAAGTGGAAAAATGGTCCTTGTTAAAATATGTGACTGCTTTATGGCATTAAGTACCCAGCTCTGCTTTTTAGAACCAATGGTCCGGTATTGTACCAGAACTCCGGATGAGTAGTTTCTTTATTCCCTTTAAAGATTATGCAAATAAAATAAGAAACATTGTGGAACACAACAACACACCCACTGTTGACACAGGTTCTTAAAAACATAGATGGGTACCACTTTCTGGAGCAAAAAAATGGGGGGGGGGGGGCGAAGTTCAATATTATTATTTATTGATCAAAAGACTGGGTGTAATACTCAAAAACAGCACGGCATCATTTTTATAGTTGTTTTGCCGAGTTCATTTGGAGGAAAATGGGTGGTATGCTTGCTTGGGGAAATATTGCTGATTGGAATGATTCTTTTTTTATATATTTTTCTCTCTATATTTTCTTTTTATAAATAAATGTCCGCAAAAAAAGTCCGCAAAGAACGGGTAGGGATAACGGAAAAGTACCAAAGATTTTTACAGGATTTTTAAATCTATTTTTCAGCAGAACCTTAAAACCGAAGGATTGCCTAAGTTTATAGATTTAAAAATATTTTAGGGTCAATTTATGCAACTCTTGGTATTGGAATAATAAATGTTTTAATGACTATCGTTTCTGGATGTCTGGTAAATTTTTCGTCAGATTGTTATTTTATGAAAAAATTTTTGTGTTAAGATAGATACTATTGGCCGTCGCACGTTACTGCTTGTTGGCTTTACTGGAATGTTTATGGCTAAAATATTCTTTCAACTCTCTGTTGTATTTTTAAAGGTAATTATTTTAAAAAATTTATATGTGAATTTTGCCTTTAAGTATTCTGGAAACTTCACTTTTACAGCTGTTATAGCTGTATTTGTATTTGTTATTTGTTACGGTGTTGGACCTGGTATTTATTTTGCATTTTGTTTTAATTGTGCGGATTTTTAGGCTCTATTCCATCAATATTTTTGAATGATGTTTTTACTGTGTATGCAAGAGGCAAGGCTAATTCTGTTGTTTCTTCGATTAGCTGGCTCTTTGTGTTTCTCATTCAAATTGTTTGTTTAATATTTCTTTAAGTCGAATGACACCAAAATTAATACGATCTGACATGTTTTGATGAAGTTACGATCTTTTGTTTTAAGCTCCTCGCCTATGTGTTCGCTAGAGGTTTTTTGCTGCGGAGAAAACCAGGTGTATCTATCGCAGCAAAAATCGGAATGAGTTATGTTACAGAACCAAGGAATCATTGTCTTCGCGATTTCCGACCTACCCCCATGGGTTCACTTAGTTATTTTTTTTATCTTAAATTTGTCCAAATTTGTCAAATCACGGTGATCTTGGGGACATTCGACTCAGCTCATTGGGCCCTTTCTAATGGTTGTGTTTGTATCAAGATTTTGATTATATCCTATAATTTTACAAATTTAGTTTGGTGGTGTATGTGCTGACAGTACAACTGTTGCCATTTTTAACATTTTTTTGCTTTATCGATATATGCCGGAGACTGCAAAAAAAAATGTCATTGATGTGCATGTTGAACTTGATTATTTAATTTTTAAAGAAAAAGGTAATTACGTCGTTTAACCAGATAAAATGGCTCACCTTTTTAGATAAAAAGGAAGAGAAGGTTCCAGAAAAGAAGGATATAGCTGAAGTAACTAAAGAAAAGAAAAATCAATAAAGTGTAAGAAATCGTGTATTGAATCAACCTTCAACACATGTAAAGTTCTAATTACACATGTTTACATATTCATGTTGATTTAATAAATCATTGTTGAATTTTTGTTATAAAATTTCACCACTTGGTGTGAGAACTTTTAAAATTATTGGCAAATATTTCAACCTAGGATTGGAACTACCTAAATTTTTTTTAAAATTAACGTTCTTTATTTTAACAATCCAAAATAGTTTTAAACAATCCAAAATAGCCTCTAAACAATCCAAATTTTAACAATCCAAAATAGCCTCGCCGATACCCTATAGGTTTACGTTGTTTGTTTTTTATCGTAACTTAATGTGCATATTATGGTAACTTCTTTTGCTATGCCATGTGTCTTTGCATGTCCTCCATTAAAACATATACATGGTTATTCGAGATATTTAAAGAAATAAGGAATCGTATACAAAATCTGGCACATAATTTAGTTTTTGTGGCTTTGAAAAGGCCGATTAATTTCCTAAATTTTTTAAAAGCGTTCATTTATTGATGAAAAGTCAGTCCATTGGCGAAAAGTTTTGACTTAAAGTCCATTGACGGAAAGTCGTAGCCCCTTTTTCTCTGCCTATACTTATGCTTTTTTCTTTTTTTTTTGTTTGTTAAATTTGTTTCCCGAAGATTTTTTGGGTACAGCCCCAATTGTCGCGGGCCGAAATGTCGCCGGCCGAAATGTCGCGAGGCCGAAATGTCGCCAAGCTTTTTAATTAAAGATTCTGATTATAACTAATAATCTTTCATCACATCGCCAAAATATACGATCACCATCCGCACTATCTTTATCTTTCACGTAACCGAAGCCGTTATGGGAATATTTTTCGCAATTTTTTTTGTGAATTATGAAGCATAATAGAAGCTAAATAAATATTGAATTGTTTGTTAACATTATAAAAAAATTAATCAAATAGTATTTTACAGAATATTTTATTAAAAAGCTTGGTATTTTAATAGTTTGGTATGAATACCTTTGGTATGAATAAATTTATATTTGATTAAAAAGCTTGGCGACATTTCGGCCTCGCGACAATTCGGGCGTGTCCCAGATTTTTTAGCAATTTGTTTTTATTTTTTGTCTGGTGTTGATGATCATTTTGATGGACGGGTGGATCTTAAACTTGACCGAGTTTTATCTATGGAAACTGACCAAAAATTTACTTCTAATGGAAGATTTTACGTTTTAATTGGTATATTTTTCATAAAAATTTTAAAGGAATATTTTTAATTTTTAGGGTTCTGGGTGCTTTTAAACATAATATTTTGAATGAAGAACACTTACCTAAGCCGACTTTATTGATTTATGCTCATTGTAATGAACGAGGCAAAAGACTTGATGGATGGAGTTGTACTTCTCGTATAAGGGTTAATTTTTTATTATAAAAAATTAAACAAGATTAGTGGTGTTTAATATAATGGGTCCAGTATTACGCTTTTATTGAGCATAATATTGGGTTCATTAATTTAATTCGTGAATTGGTTCCTGATTGGGCATTGAAATTGTTTCTCATTGTTCAAATTCATGTTCATTTGATCTAGAAATTAATCGATTATTTTGAGCACAATTCAGTTGTTTATCGTTCTTTCGGCTATTAACCAAAAAATGTTACCGGAATCAGAATCTCTGGACTACTTTCTTGAACCCTACGGACTTTCCGTTATCCCTACAAACTTTTGCGGACTTTCTTTGCGGAACATTGTTTTCCTTCTTTATCATTTAAATGATAGAAGAACCTGCAACCCCTCCTTGAATTGACTTTTTCTCTTATTTTTAAAATTTTTCAGTTTGTTGTCGAATCTGAGCGTAAATCTCAACAATATTTTTTTGACAATGCTCGTTTTGCAATGACTTCTTATCGTGCTGTTCCTCCTCCATTTAGTTCTGGTTGTTTGGCAACTATTGGCACTATTGGAATTGAACTTCCTTGGGATAATTTAATTCAGGATTTTCAGCTATCTGGTGATAAGGATTGGTTGAATATTTCTGTCAAAATTAATGTTTTGGAACAAACCGGTTATGGGTAATTTTTTATTTGTTTTTATGTTTGAGGCGAGATAAGTGATGGATTTAACTAACTACTAGCTAATTATTTCAGCTCACTCATCCAGTTAGGTGCTCGCTTTCGTATTCATGAAAATTATTTTCTTAAATAAATATGTAAGAAAAATTTCTCTGGAGTTTCGATTTATTAATTCCCATTTTTTAGCATTTGGCTACCTATTCTTATTTTCGTACTTTATTTTTCTCTAATTGGGCACAAAGAGATGTTGATGAATACGATCTCATAGCTTCTGGGGATGATCTCGAAGCTTTTCAACAAATGCTTGCAATGTCTTACCCTGTTGATAATTTTCCTGAACCTTCAGGTTTCTTTTATATTTTTCTATTATTTTGTAAAATTTTTTTTTAGTTTCAAAAATCTCTGATATTCTCCGTTTGGCTGATAAATATGATCTTCCGATTGTTACTGAAAGATGTGAAAGATTGCTGATTAATGGTTTTTCTGGTGATGTTGGAAATGCTTTGCCTTGTTCGTCAAATAATGCAAATAAGTTTGTTTTTAAATTTTTTATTAAGTTAAAATGAATCTGTAAAAGTTTAATATTTTATGTGGTTCTCCTGGGAAGCCACTAAAACCCGATTCATTTCTATGAACCACATTTTAACATTTTTTCTTACTTACCGAAAACAGTCGTAATTTATTTTAACTCAATTTTAGTTTTACTTTTTTTTAATTCTCAAAAAAATATTTTTTACATATATTCAATTAATTTAGTGTTTGTAATTCCTGCAATTATATACCTATGGTTATTACATCCAATCTCATCAATATTGGAAATATTGGACAAAATAACAACAATAACCATACTCAACTTCACACTCATAGTTACCAGCATAATCATGCCAATTTGAATCAAAATAACAACAATATTGAACAACATTTCTCTTTAATTCAAAAATTGGCATTGGCTGAACGTTATCAACTGTACAATTTAAAAACTCATTGTCTTGATAAAATGAGCCCTGCACATTTCGAGCAAATATTGAAGTTTATAATCGAGAATTGAGTGAAGGACTTAAAGCTGAATTGAAGAATTCAGAAAAATTTCTGATTTTTAATATGTATTTATATTTTTGGGATATTTGAATTCGTTGTTTCGTGATTTCTTATTATTTTTTGTGAATTGTTTTGGCTTGGTCCATATTCCCATAAAATCTAACTATTTTAATTTTTTCTTCCATTTCTTTTTCGCACGCCTCTTAATTTCAAAATGAGTATTAAAAATTTTTTTGCTTTTCTAAAAAGCTAAGTTATCGGCAGGCAGACATTTGAGGACGGACACATGAGGACGGACATATGAGGACGGACATTTGAGGACGGACATTCGAGGACGGACTTTTGAGGACGGACATTTAAGGACGGACAAAATCGTCATTTCAGGACAGAAAATTAAGGAAAAGGTATCTTGTGCAATTTCAGATGGACATAAGACATTTTGGGAATGCTTAGTGGATTCTGAGTATTTTTCAGTGGTTTTGGGGGCTTATGTTCAGAGGGTGTTTCGAGGCATATTATATTTATAGCTCGACGAATTGAGTATTTTACTCTGTTGGACATTTTGAGATTAGGCAAAAGATGGGATGTTTTAGTGTTTGCTCATTTTCGGGTTTGTCCATTGGGACATTTTTTCTTACTTTAAATAAGCTAGGATTTCCCCTTTTCAGCGCCACTGTCGAAAATTTTGGAAATTTCTGAGGACAATCGCCAAATTTTTTCCAATTTTTTCTGAAATTTTATGAAAATTCACAAAATTTTGGCAAAAATTTCAACAATATTGAAATAATTTGCAAAAAGTGCCAAATATTGAGATACCGGGAAAATTGGCTAATTTTGTAGTTTATTTTTTATTTTTTCCATCTATCCGTCCTCATATGTCCGTCCTCATGTGTCCGTCCTCATATGTCCGTCCTCATATGTCCGTCCTCATATGTCTCACCACCAAGTTATCAGGATCAGTTGTTGCCAAAGAAACTACCGTTACATTTCTACATTGTGATAAGCAAATACTAATTAATACGTTAAAATCCATCGATATCCCTCTTAATACACACAAATCTTTCTTTATCAGCCCTTTATTTTTTCCTTTCTTTATCCTTTTTCTATTTTCCTGGGTAATTTGACTTATCGAAGTTGACCTTTTGGGGAGGCCTTTTTTTGGTTGATCATTTAAAAAATAAATGTTTGAATGAAGGCGGAGTTTATTCTTTATTTTGAAAAAACAAAAATAAAGGTTACCTATCTAATAAAAAAAATTGAATTCTATGGATTCTTTTTATGGTAATTTTTCCATTAAATTTTTAAACAACCAAATATTTACAACATTTTTTATGTAAATGTTAACCTTTATAAAATTTATTAAACAAAAGAGACTCTTTTCTTTCAATTATTTTTTCAAAATAAACTTGCCACACCCATTAAATTTTACTTTTCTTTTTTCCATAAATTTTTATTCCAAACAAATAATATTTACAAAAATGTAAAGGTTAAACTTCTGTACATGCTCAAAATTGGACAATTTATATGTCAATCGCAAGAGCTCATGAGTTTGTACTTTTATACAGACTCGTAAAAATAATGGCTCGTATACAAAAGATCGGTTATTAAAAGGTAGATTCATTGAAAAGTTAGACTCGGCCAATCGTCAGTCCCCCTAAAAGAAACAGAACATAAATCAGAACAAAATTCCTGCATCAAACTGGCTGCACTCAAATGTCCTTTCCGAATTTAAAAAATCGGCATCTTAAACAATTTTTGCCCGTGTCGACATTTTAATTGATTCTTGCTCTATTTACCTTATAGTGCAATTTACCTTTTAAGGAATCATCTTTTAATCGATTTTGGCCGTATCTGCCTTTTAATTATTTCTAGCCGCGTCGATCCTTAAATCAAATTTTGCCGCGTCTACATTTTAATTAATCTACCTTTGAGGGGCACGAAAATAATAGAATGAAAATAGCATGGGTGCAGAGAAAATAATTAAATTAACATTATGCCAAAAAATTTTTATAATTTGAATTTTCTTTTGACTATAAAAAGACTCTCTCACAATTAAATAAGCTCATTAATTTCAGTTTCAGATAATTTCTAAAATTTTTTAGTGATAAAAGTGTGGATTCGGGCAATAATATTATTTCTATTTCCAAGGATATTTTGACTTTATTAGAGGAGAAACGGCGTATTGACGGTGAACTTGCAAAACACGAAGTACTTTTAATGGCTAATCTTAAATTGATTACAATGGAACCTCCAAAGACTGTTGACGAACAAAATTCGCCTGAATCACCAATTCCTGGCAATTCTAATGGGTTAAACAATTATGAGACTCCATTACAAATTCCGTTGGAACGCGAGGATGTTAAGAACAACAGCGAGGATAATATCAATCAGGAGGTTAATTTAAAGACTTTTCCGAGTTGTTTTGGGGCTTCTTTTTGCTTATTACTAGGGTTACCGGCCCGGTCCGCTCCGTAGATCGAGTTGGTCATCGAATTTTGGCCCGAAAAGGACTCGGTTGTGCCGGCCCAAAAAATGAGGTCCGAAAAAATAACTTGAACGTCCTCGACCCGAAGACGGCAACCCTATTATGACTTTCAAATTGTGTTTTTGTAGCTTCCCTCCCCCCTCCCTTTTCCCACATATACCCTCGCCATGTTACTTTTTAAACATTCACTAATTCCTTCTGCTAGACATAAATCATACCATAAATTTTAGGCACCGGAAGAACAATCGCCACCTTCTCCAGAACAATTGCCTCTTCCGCAGCCCAACTCAATTTTTGATGTAGAAGTTTCTCCTTTGTCTGTCAGCCACAGCAACAATAACGTCAACAGTGCTGTTGAGGCTCCTCTTTCTGATGATGTGTAACTTTGGAAGCTACTGATGAAGTTGAACGTGAAATTGGTTTATTTATTTCTTAAATTTGATTAGATATTCTTTTTTTATTTTAGATCAAGTTGGCAATGGAGAACGTAATTTGGCTGATGCTGGACTTGGTGGTCGGAACAACAATAATTTTACAGGTTTCTTATTAATTCTAATCGGGGGGAGGGGAAGATGTAAGAATTCAGTCTGCCCTTGTTGAAGTAGAGGTCAGGGGAGATTTATAACCCCGGGACGCCGTTGTTTTGGTGTCTTTCAAAACTAAGACAACCGTAAAGCAATAGGTTACTAAAGTAGGAGACTGGTGAAGAATATAGCTTTTTAAGGCAATCCTGGGGAATTGGATTTTCTTCGAAAAAATTAAAAATAAGAAAGGATTTTGCACTTTCGAATGAGCTATCAATTGCACATTCGAAATTCGGGTTCGGGATTCTATTTTTTTAAATCTTAGCCCAGGGGCCTATTCCACAAAGCGACTTTTACTGTCACTGTCGACAGAGAAATGTCAACACAAATTATTGAAAAAAGTGGTTAGAGATAATAAGGTGTAGACGATAGAGGCAGAGTAAACACTGTCAATGTCGCTAAAATGTGCGACACAACCTAACCCCCGCTGTCACATTTTTTCCCGCTTTTTATCCACTCTGCCCGACATTGAGTTTTCTTTGTCTTCTTTTCCCTATTTGTCTTCTTTTCCCTATTTTTCTTCTTTTCCCATTATTCTCAATACAAGGAGAACAAAATCTATGTAAACATTTCTTTAAAAATAAAATTATTTTTAATTGAAAAGCAAACAAACAATAGCAATATTAGGCTGTTCGCCAAGTTCACTTCCACATTGTTCACACATTAATTGGAGAAAAAGGGAATTACGTTGATTAGTAGTAGTTAATAATACCCAAATCGCCCCCAAATCGCTCTTCTACCCAAATCGCTCACCCCATTTGATCACCTGTCACATCGACCTGAGCCTATAGGGGGTATTTTCTTTTGATCTTGCCGCCAATCCCAAGGGATTAAAAGGGGTTTTAAGCCCATTAATCATTTCTCAGGTGATTAATTACCATAATTTTTCTTTTGGTACAACCCAAATCGCTCAGAAATTTGATTTGATGTCAATTAAACTCACGCCTATAGGAGGGTTTTGAGGGGTGATGTGTGGCCAAAGGGCACTTTACCTTTCGATTTGGGCTTATTAATCATGATTAATTAGGGTAATTAATCATCTGAGGGTGGTGATGCCTAAGGGCGTAGAGAGATCTGGGAAGGGCATGTAGCGAAAAGGGAAGGTGAGCGGTCGGTAGGAATAAGGGCGGGAGCGAAGAGTCTAGAGTCTTGCCTAACGGCTAGAACTTATCTTGTTAGAGAACATCTGGGGATAATTACTAATAGAGAAGTTTAAAATGCGAAATAGTGCGTTATGTTGGACTCTAGAGTCTCGGTTCATTTTTTCAAAGTTTGTCCTAAAATGAGCGGAGGTACAATTTTGAAATACCAAATACTAACTTTCAAAATGTCAAACGACAAAATGCCAAATTTCAAAAAGGTCATGTGACAAAATGCCAACTTTCAAAATGTCAACTTCAAAATACTTATTGGATGAAATTTTGAATTTAAAATCTTCTATAAATTTCGTATACGGTGAATTTCAGTCTGGGACTGGAATATTTAAGTCTGAGAATTAATTAAAAATGAAAAAAAAATAAAAAATATATTAAATATAAATAAATGCGGAGAAATAAAGTTTACAAGATTTTACAAAAAAATTAAATGATTTGCAAAACTGAGCAAGACAGAATGCAAGGGGGGGAATTAACCAATTATTTTTAAAATGTCAAACGACAAAATGCCAACTTTCAAAATGTCAAGTGGCAAAAACAAACTTTAAATATGTCAAGCGGCAAAAAACAAACTTTAAATATGTCAAGTGACAAAATTCCACACTTTGACATGTCTATTAGTGTCTAATCTTCCATTAATAAAAACTTATAATTATTATGACTAATAAAATATCATTATTAATCAAAACTTGAACACCATTAATTAATTTGAATTATTCTATTTTACATTTATCCCAAAATTTCTATTCAAAAATTTATTTGTTAAATTTACGCAGATTAATTACTCATTTTCACTAAATAAACTTAAATCTAATAAACTAAATATGGTTCATATTCCCTTTGATCCGAGAACAATCGGATACGATGATCATCATACAACAATCAGTCAAATAGGAGGAGGCACTGATGAAAATTATTATTTTCGTGGACTCAATCCTTATCAGCGTGGATACGGAAGACAAATGGGTGGTGGAGTTGGAGATGTACTTAGAAATTTTTGGCGATTCCTTTTACCTTATGCAAAACGCGCGGGAACAGCTGTAGCAAAAGAAGCTTTGGATACAGGTGGAAGAATATTAGAAAGTGTGGGAAATCCAGATTATGACCAGGAAGCATTTAAACCAAATTTTAAACAAACAGTGATTAGCGAAGGAAAACGTGGATTAGACAGATTACTTGAAAAGGGTGGAATGACAAAACAGTTTGGAACCGGATTGCAAGCGAGGGATAATATGAAAGGAATCAAAAGAAAGCGTAGACCTCATTCAACATTTTCAAAGGAAAAGAGTCATCAAATAATTATTGGTAATAAACCAACTCATAGCTCAAAAAAGAAACGTCAAAAAATAGATACATTCGGTCTTTATTAAATAAAAATGTCTACTCATCAAAAAATTGATCGCGATTCCGGCAATGCAATAACAAATGCGTTATCATTTTTCGAAACTCCTCATACAAATGTTAGTATTAGCAACTCATCATTTATTGAATTACTCACACTTAACCCTGTAAATATCACCCCTTTTCATTTCAAAATCCACGCAAGCACAAATTATGTTGACCTAGCAAAATGTTATGTTTTAACCGAGTTAAGAATTCGGAAAGAAGATGAACATGGACGTCTAACCAATTTGGAGGCTGCAGACAACAATGTTTCCTGTTGCCAACTTATTGGACATACAATTTGGAAAAATTGCCGTATCAGTATAAATGGAACTCAAATCTTTGAAGGAAATTCGCTTATGGCATATAAAAGTATTTTCGACTATGAGCTTACTTATCCACAAACAGTAAAAAATTCATACTTATCCGCCGCAGGATATTACGATGATGGTGATATAGGACTTAATGGTGTTGGTTTTGAGAATAGAAGACTCTTATTTGCACCATCAGCTGATGCTACTCAAAAATCCGCTCAATTCATGGCAAAATTAGACGTAGACATTTGTAATCAACCTCGGTATCTAATTAATCAGTGTGAAGTAGATATTGAACTTTTGCCCAATGAGTCAAATTTCCTTATTGTTGCTCCAGGAGCGACTAATCATAAATATCATTTAGAAGTCCTCGCATGTAAATTATATATCAAAAAAATTGAGTTAATGGACAGTCTTGCTTTCGATATAGCAAAGAAATTAGAATTAAAACCAGCACGATATCCAATGAGAAAAACTTCGTTAAAATCATTATTCATAAGCGAGAACAGAACAGAATTTAATGCTAATCTATGGATGGACCAAGTACCAAGGAGAGTGGTACTTGGGATGGTTAAGAATGCCGATTTTGTTGGATCACAAAAGACACATCCTTTTAATTTTCAACATTTTAATTTAAGAGATATTTCCATAACTGCCGGGGGAGTTACATTCCCAGCTGCCCCGTATTCTCTTGATTTTCCAAATGGGAAGTATGTACGAATATATCATGATATGCAGGAGGCTATAGGATACGCGGGGACTTTAGAAAGTAATGGAATTTCAATGCAACGTTTTTCAAATGGTGGATTTTGTCTGTTAGTATTTAATCTTACTAATAGCCAGGAAGATAATGGACCGGAGATGTTTGATTTAATAAAAAATGGTACAACTAGCATAAGAATGACCTTCAACGAACCGGTTCCAAATGGTGGGATTGTGCTAGTAGCTATGGGTGAAATCGATTCACTTCTTATGTTAGATAGAAACAGAACTATTTCCACAGATATTTCAGTATAAATACTCTAAATTTTTCCCTATTTTTTATTCTCCAATTTCATTTAAAAATGTTCCATATTACTATTAAAATTGAATTTAGCCTTGTTTGTATTATTTTATTCTTTTTTCTGTATAAATTATCACTACAATATTCCATGATTAATGAAAATAATAATCTTGAATATAGAGAAAAATTACGAGAATATATAGGCTATTACGCAAATACAATAACTCCTAAATCAAGAGAACTTATAAATTCGTCTTCAACAAAATTCCCACTAATCCCTGAAAGAGTTCAAAATACTACTAGACTAGTCTCTAATTTTAAGCCTAAAACCAATATTAAAATTTTGGATTTTTCATCAATGGAACATGTGAACAATGTACAATTTCCTTCACTTTGCAAGGAATTTCCATCTTCAGAAACATCAATCGCTCAAACTATTTACTGCATTTTATTGATTATACTCTGGCTTTTATTGTTAGCTATAGCTTTAACATATCAATTGAGAAAATTAATAAAGAATAAAAACAACAGCAAGGACGTTGAACTTGGAGAAGTACAAAGAGAGATATAAACATATCTTTCCTCAAGTAAAATGGACACTTTACAAATCGAGAAAATTTTATTCCACAACAGAATAACTAAAAGACATTTTATTGGATGCTTTGCAGCAGACAAAATCCCACAAAATTTTCAAAAATATCCTTGCTCAATGGTCGTCAACATTGAAAAATCTTATCAGAAAGGATCACATTGGATTGCATTTTTCATAATAGACACTGAGAATATATTAATCTTTGATTCATTATTACTTAAAGAAATTCCTACTCTAATAAAAAATTTTATTTCCAAATTTCCAAACCGAGTAATTAATAATGTTCCCCTTCAAAACCCTCTTTTACCTACTTGTGGCCAACATTGTATCACCTTCATTTATTTTATTTCCTCTGGATACTCTTATAAAAAATTCATATCCTTATTATTAAATTATCCAAATCCAGACGAATTTGTTTTTTCTTTTATTATTAAAATGATAAAAAATATATAATAAAGATTTTACAAGTTTAAAAATTAAAATTTAATCATTCTGTTAAACATTAGAGTAATGATTACAGTTCCATGATCAAATTTCACAAGACTTCCATTCATCCATCTTAGTTCAATTTCAATCTCATTAATCTCTCTAGGCAACACTGTTATGAACATTGGTTGATCATACACTCTTTCAACAACTCCTCCAGACCTATTCTCGACAGCCACAATTCTGAGTAATGAACTGACAGAATTTCCAATAATTACAGTTCCCGTTAACCCTTTTGAATAAACAGCAAAGCTTGTGAATCCTCCTTTGAGATCAATTCCATATTTCCCAATTTGTCCGTTTACCAAAGGGCCCATGGGAAAGCCTAGAACATAACATAATTGTGAAGATATTGTTATATTTTTAATCTCAGGATCATTGAAAATTACCCTAAAGCGATCAATACTGTCCAAATATTCAAATTCAATGTCCGAATGTAAATCTTTTAAGTGAGATTCCTTTTCCTCAATCATCGTAACTGTTTTTTCTTTAATTAGATCATCAGTACTTTGTTCATACTCTCTCTCATCAAATATCTCCTCTGTTGGTATAATTTCTTCTTTTGAATCCAAATCTAAAGCTGGACTTTTTCTGCTTTTCTCCTCCCAACCTTCTTCCTCTTTTTCGAAACTTTCCTCCTCAGCTACATCTTCCTCTTCAGCACTTTGTGAGTCAAGTGGTATAGGTTCTCCATGCTTATCTATCCTTCTTGCATGTTTCAAATTCTCCTTACTTTCTTTCAGTTCTTTATCTTTTCTTTCATTTTCCTCTGATTCTCTGGCCCTGTCTGTCTCATACCCATGTCTGTCCTTGACAACTTCAAGCATTTCATCTGTAATTACGGGAGCAGGAATTGGTACTGGTTTGTCTTGACCATCAACCTTTAGGGCATCTTCCAAATATTCTGGATGAGTTTTCTCTTCAATTTTTTGCATCTCCTTAATTTCATTCCTAGTAGGCGGAATTGGCAGCTCAAAATTTTTCCATTTCTTGTATGCCGCATGATGTATCGCTGTAAATCTATTTCTCCTGTATGAAGCCAATTTATTTAAATGATCAATCTCCTTATTTAGTTTATTCTTTTCTTCTTCATCTTGTTCTTGAGAATGTAAATCTTTTTTTTCTCTAATTTGTCTGTGTAATTCCTGCAGATCACCTAAATTTTTCTTCAAAGCTGCCCAATGATCTTCAGGGTGGTCGTCAAAAAATTTTTGGACAAATTCTGAGTGAGTATTTGAATTTTGCTGATTAAATTCATCTTTAGTAATTTTCAACTCTCTTTCAATTATTGCAGATTCCAGTGCTTCCAAGTTTTTTCGCATCCGTTTTATTGAATTAATAAACCCTTGAATTTCTTCACCAGAGCGAACATTTTTACTACCATCTTCCCTGCTCTCTTTAATTTTATCTTCTAGTTCAATGTATCTTAATATGATATTTATCTCCATCTTTATTACTTGTTCGTGATAATCATTTGGGTGTTGTTCAAAAAACTGATTTGCAATAAGCCGAATATCAAGCCTATCTCTCTTATTAGCTTCTTCATTTAAAAGACGAACTTCCTTCTTCTTACCTTCTGAAAAGGAATGAAGATGAACAAGTTCTTGCTGTAACTCTTGCTTTTTTGTTTCATCTTCCTCATTAATAACTTGTTTTGTTTTTTCCTCTACTTTAACTTTATGCTGTTCTAATTCCTGTTCATAATCGCGTATGGCTTCCCAATAATTGTGTGGATACGTATTAAAAAATTCCTTTACCCATAATGGTACGATATCCCTATTTGCCTCTCTCTTTCTTCGTTTCTTAACTGGATCTTCCTTTAAATTAATTTCTGGACATATAATAATGTCATCCTCTAAAGTATCGATTGATACATCACGTCTTTTCCTAGGTTTCTCTTTATTGGATAATACAAGTTTTAAAAAGAAGCTGAGCCCATTGGGTGTTAGCTGTGTTGTTTTGGGAATTCCAATTCTATGCGGTTTCCTATTGTTGTAATTAATTTCGATCCATTGTTTAATGTCGGTGCCAATGGTTGCAGCCCATGACTGGGGGTATTGGATACTGTAAAGCCCACATACCCAGTTTCCACCTTGAAATTCTATCGGTTTCGGAAGATGCACGCGATATTTATTGGGCTTATTATCTGGGTAATCGCTAACATTACTAGGAAGAACAACAAAGAATGTATTAGCCATTATTTATTTCAATAATAATTATAAATTAAACAATAAAATGAAAATTGATTTAAATAAATGTAAAAATGATTTATGGGGGAATGAAAATTGGTCTTTTATACAAATTGATTTTCATCTATCCAATAAGGTTGAGAATAATCAAAAAATTTTACAAGATATTCTTTTCCTCCATCTTTTTTCTTTCTGCATTTAATAATCTTCTCAATTCTGTAGCTAGTATTCTCATCTTTTCTTACTTTTGTCAGTTCCTCAGGGTAGAAATATCCTTTGAACAATTCTCCATTATCGTCACGGACGCGGTATCTATTGGGATTTGCCTTATTTTTAACAAGATCTATTTGAAGAATTTCATCACTAAAGTTTGGGAGATAACCTTTTGAAAATATATTTTTACTTCTGCTCATACGCACATGATCATTTTCCTTGAAAATCTTGGCTTGTTTCTAAGTTTATTTTTATCAATAGGGCCAAATACCATTTCTCTAATTTCCTTTGCATTGTTAAAGCTTACATCAACTGGCCTTAATCCTCCTAAAACCCTACACTTTGAATGATTTATTGCGTCTACAATCTTTGGTAATACTTCTGTCCATTTTAATGTATGCTTCTCACTCATAAATCTGTACAATCTTTGTTTAACGTTCCGAATACATCTTTCAGCTAGAGATGCTTTAACTGATGAAAAGGTTGCCGTGTATTTTTCAATATCTTTTTTCCTAAAAAAGTCCATAATTTCTTTGCTGCAAAATTCTGTTCCTTTATCACTAAAAATTCGGTGGGGGTGCATTTCCATTCTTGCCAAAATATTTTCAAATGCATCAATCATATCAATTGATTTTTTAGTGCGAACAGGTTCAGCGAAAACTCTTTTACTTAAAACATCTATTGCAACAAGTGCATATTTCTTTCCATGATTTGCCGCGATAACTTTTGAAAATCTGCCAAGTCGCATTGTACATCTGTCATATACCCAGACGGATATGTTATTGATCTTTTAAAGTGTACCCGTCTGGGCCGGTGAATAGTATATGTTCTATGACCTTGTAAATATTCCTCAACATCCTTCTTTTTAATACTTGCATTTATTTTTCTAGCCTCTGTCCATAATTGGTTTACACCAGCAAATCCTGCTGGATTCGCCGGATCATTGTAAAGTTTATCTAATATCATTTCCACTCTGCTGGAGGTCTCCATTTTGATTCAGCTATTTCTTTGGATTCAGATATTTTTCTTTTTTGTTTTGAATAAGTTCTTTTTGGTGTAAAATGCTCCCTCGCCTTCTCTATCAGCGGCCAAATTTTATTATCACTTTTTAATTTATTTTCTAGAACTGATGTTCCAGGTGGTGTCAATTCACCCCATCTCAATTTCCCACTTATTCCAGTTCGAAGAATGCACTCTATAGATTTTTGAGCATTGCTTCCCTGTATTTCTTTTCCTCCCTTTTTACTTAGAATTTTTCCATCTGTGCTCACGTCATATTTATCTAGATTTTCTTGCTTCATATTTTCAAAAATTTCCTTTGTTTTTTCTTTTATTGTTGTATTTTTTGACGCAGTTTTCCTCTTGGAATTGGCAGATTCCTCCTCGGCCGTGTGCATACTAAGATCGTCCTCATTTAAATCATAAACTCCTTCTAACGGGGACAATTTTGGTGTGGTAATATTTTGTTTAAAATCCTTTTTGGGGCTTTCAGTTACTTGAAGACTCTCATTGGAGTTTGTTTGGAGTAGGGGAAGTAATTTTTTTATTTGATCTAGTGCAGGATCTTCCATTTGTCTTATTGAAACATTCATTGGTCTATCATTTTGTTCCTTCAACATGTGTAAATACCGTCTCAATTCCTGATTATAATTAATATTTTTTAATTCAGTGTTTCCATTTTGTCTTTTAATAGTTTCCAAATTTTCTCGAGTAAAATCCAAATTGATATTTCCAGTTTCTGGTATGGGGTGAGTAAGTAAGCCGCGATATATATCCTCAGGAATTAATATAAATTTATTTGCCATTTTTATTATTTGCTTGTCAATGTTTTTGCTAATTCAATAATGATTGGTGTTAGAAGGGCAGGAAATAAACCAATTGGTAAACCGCTTCCTTGTTGTATTACCGCACGCCGGGCTCCTTTTTCTGTTTTTAACCTACTCACACGGCGAACAAAATCAGCGAATGGTAGAAGACGAGATTTTTGCCTTTTATTTAGTTTAAATTGATCGCGTACTATATTGAAACAAATTTCAGTGAGGGAAAGTAACTGGTCTGTTGAAGCTTTTTTTAAAAGTTTTCTTCTTTTAGTTAGTGATCGTGTTTTTGCGAGTAGTTTAAGAAATTGTAAATTATCTTTAACGATTTGGCTAATATTCAATGGCATGATTTAATTTATAGAATTTTTGGGTAAAAATATAATAGGTAATGAATTATAATTTTCTTCTGATTCTTTGTCTTTAAATATATTTGTCCTTAGTCTAAGGTTTGGATCTGATGATGGGTGTAAATCAATAAAAAGATATGAATAATTATTGCTGCTTGTAGCTTGTCGATATGCGTCTAGAAAATAGTTTAGTCTTCCTGGGAATAGTTGTACTCCTAGATTTCTGATGGCCAATGCACTATTTGGTGCGCGAGTTAATACAATATACATAGAATTTTGGCGTGCGACTTTAAGTTTTTTCTCGAAGAGATTCTGGGTGATGAAAATTATACCAAAATTAAGATGATGAGATTTCTTTGTGAAAAGTTCCGATAAATATTTTTCGTCAATTGAGTACATTAGGTCATCAAGAATGATTAGTGCAGGTTGTTCTTGCTTCCTAATAAGATCCTCAGGGGGAACCCCGGAATAAACTGAAACTCCGGCTCGCTGTAGTTCGGAAACAAGAGGATTATATTCGCCATAGCAGTAAAGAATAGATTTTGGAATAGGCTCAATAAGTTGATTAGAATTAGAAATTAATTTTCTGACAAACGTACTTTTCCCAGTTGAACTTGGGCCGCTAATAATACAACCGAATGGAAGTTTTAATTTTAGATCTTTGTTTGAAAATATCTGATAGTTCATGATTGACAATGTATTGAAAATTAAAAAAATGATTAATGATTAAGAATTTTAATTGAATTATCTTTTCCTTCTAATATATTTTCTTTATAATCTTTCATTTCTTGTGCTTCTATCTCTACCTTTGTTTGCTTGTGTGAAAACTTCGATAAAAATTCCTTGATATTCATTTGCCCATCTCCTTTGATAAAATCGTTTTCATTCGCAGTTGGTTCCTTGTGAACGATATTGAAATTCTTCCCTCTTGATTTAACTCGAAAAATACATTGTTGAGGAATTTCGTAGATATGGTCAAACATTACAACTTTTTCTGACTTTAGACGATTGCAATATAAGGTTACATCCTTTGGAGTAACAATAAAATCAATGTCCACATTTTCCCCTTTGCAACTTTTACATTTCCCTGCCATGTCAAACTCCACAAAACGTGCTGTCATGAGCCGTGGTGAAGAAATTGTCACACCAGACGAAGACACAGTGAATAAAACCTCAGGGATAACTTTTTCCAAGAGTTGGCAGTTATTCTCATTTACTGACATATTTAAATAATTTTATAAATGAATTATGATTTTAATGGATGTTTGATAATGGGGAATGTTTCAGTATTTATACTCTGAAATGGGCGTGGCTCTCGAAAAAGGGAATTTTAAATTATGAATTGAAAATTCCTTTGTTAACTAATAATAGGTTAGTTCCAAAATTTTTATTTCAAATTAAATTATTACAATTATTGAAATTATATTAAAATAACGATTTTATCTTATAAATATTTTTCGAAACTTTTATCACTTTTTAAAGTTGGTACTTATCTCATTCCAATCTGAAACAAAATCTTTGAGCTGTATATTTAATTTCGCGCAGCCTTCACAAATTTCAAAACAAATTCCAATATTTCCATTCTCTTTCTGTGTAAATTTATTTTTATCATAATAAAGCGCATTTGCACATTTTTTGCAAATTCTTATTTCAATCCTTGGGGTATATTTCATGTGCATAATTTTCCACAGTATACGCGGATTTATTCCACGTTTCTTCTCAATTTTTCCATTGCTTATTTTAAATGTAGGGGATTTTAATTCGTTGCTTTTTTCCTCACCCTCTTCTATCTCTACTTCAAAAATCTCTTCCTTCTCATTTTTTCGATCATTGATTAATTCAATTTGTTGGATTTTTTCATTTTTCAATCCGCTCATTTTTTATTTTTTTTATTTCAAATTTAACTTTCAAAGAATAAGTGAATAAACAAAAGAAAGTGGGAAATATATTGCCTTTATACTTCAAGTCCCACCCTTTCCCAGATTTCGTAATAGTTGCCAATTTATGTGTAAATTTTGCGTATAAAAAGACAATTTTCTATAATCTTATTAGTTTAAGGTCATTTGATCATTTAAGCTAACATTCTAAATTAATCAATAAAAATGAATTCCATTTTGGAAGATATTTCAAAAAAATTGAACTGCCCAAAATCTCTCGTGAGATATAGACTAATGAGTCAAGAAAATGCCGATTCAATCGCAAAATTTATTAATGAAAATGGAAAGATAGAGACAACTTATTCAGATAGGAATGGATTGAAATATACAATACGATGTGACGGAATTACAACATCAGGAGCTCATTTAGTCAAAGCCTTCGGTGACTTAGCTTACCCATTCAACATATCGGTTGCGGCATACTTCTATGCTCACCACAAAATAAAACTCCAATATCCGTTTCATCAATGTGTTATCGCAAGAACATGTACAAAGGATGGAATTTGCGAGAGATACTTCCCGCTTGAGCTTGTATGTTTTGCTCCTACTTCACCCCCGTCAACTTCGCCCCCTTCAACATCCAGCGGTATACCTTTTAAAACGCGGCGCACACATACATCTTCGTCTGCATCAACAATTAGTCTCAATAGTATTCCGATATCCGACGGAAGCTTACCTACACCCACTAAGGTAAAATCGAGACCAGGGATATTGTGGATTGAAATAGAAGGTAAACCCAATCAATGGGAAAAACGAAATATTTTGATTAATTGATTCAAAAATTTACTTTTAATTAAATATTAAACAAATTATAAATTTACATAGAAAACTGATTATTAATATCAAAATTAAAAAATTACTTTTAAACTGATTTACAAATTTTTGAAAAAATCTATAATATTTGAAATGGGAGGTTCATATAAAAATCGCTATCTTGAATACATTATGTAATCTGTTCTATTATATTTTCCCGATTTGAACTTCTTGTCCCAAAGGTCCCAACGTAGAATCCAACGCCCCATATTTTTTATTTCTACTTGTCTTGCTATATCACTCTTCTTTAGATGATATATATCTTTTACAACCCATTTCATAAATAATTTTTCCCTTCCATCAGTTTTATTCAATGAACTATTGCTTAATTTATCGCCTCGTCTGAAATCCCCTGAGTTATTTATATCTCTGTTAGGAAATATTGGCGGTGGTGTTCTTCGCCATATTGGGAGTTCCACTGAACTATTCTTACCCCTGTTGGAAAATATTGGTGACGGTGTTCTCCGCCATATTGTTAGTTCCATTAAATTATTTTCATCTCTTTTAGGAAACATTGGTGGTGGTGTTCTCCGCCATATTGGTAATGGTGTCCTCCGAAATATTGTTGTCACTAATTCTCCCTTCCTGTGTTTATTGTCTGAACTCTCTGCCACTAAGGACAGAATTGATATTAATATTATTGAAAACATTAACATTTTAAAAATATTTGGTGGAATAAAAAAGATATTGAAGTTTTCTTCAAACGCTTAGTTTTTAATTAATTTTTAACTTAAATAGCGGTATTTTCTTTTTCAATACTGAGTAATGGGTGTTTATTTAAAATAGGTTTTTATATGAATGAATTTTATTTTTCAGATGAGGTACAGAATACTTTTCAGATGAGTAAATCTCACATACTAACAACCTCCACCCCCCCACCCCCCCCCCATCATTTTTGACTATTTTACTGAAAATATCTATATTCTCTTAACTTTGCATTAATTGTATCTTCTAATGCTAAACTTTGCATTAATATTATCTTTTAACGCTTAACTTTGCAGTTTTACCCCCAAAATCTACATCTTCCTTTGGTTATCTCTGTACCAATTGTACCTTATATCCATTAACTTTGCATTAATTGTATCTTCTTGTACTTGTACTGAGACTCTAGAGTCCAACATAGCACACTATTTCGCTTTTCAATTTATACTTTTTTAAATTTATACTATTTCGCTTTTCCATTAGTACTTATCCCAGATGTTCTCCCGAATGTTCTCTATTTACTTGAAGGTACTGATCATCATCTACCTTCAAAAGGTAATTAATCATTTTAAATATGATTAATTACCCTCCTATTATAAGTTTTTATTAATGGAAGATTAGACACCTAAATAGCCATTTTGAAAGTTTGCATTTTGTCGTTTGACATTTTGAAAGTTAGTATTTGGTATTTCAAAATTGTACCTCCGCTCATTTTAGGACAAACTTTGAAAAAATGAACCGAGACTCTAGAGTCCAACATAACGCACTATTTCGCATTTTAAACTTCTCTATTAGTAATTATCCCAGATGTTCTCTAACAAGATAAGTTCTAGCCGTTAGGCAAGACTCTAACTCTTCGCTCCCGCCCTTATTCCTACCGACCGCTCACCTTCCCTTTTCGCTACATGCCCTTCCCAGATCTCTCTACGCCCTTAGGCATCACCACCCTCAGATGATTAATTACCCTAATTAATCATGATTAATAAGCCCAAATCGAAAGGTAAAATGCCCTTTGGCCACACATCACCCCTCAAAACCCTCCTATAGGCGTGAGTTTAATTGACATCAAATCAAATTTCTGAGCGATTTGGGTTGTACCAAAAGAAAAATTAGGGTAATTAATCACCTGAGAAATGATTAATGGGCTTAAAACCCCTTTTAATCCCTTGGGATTGGCGGCAAGATCAAAAGAAAATACCCCCTATAGGCTCAGGTCGATGTGACAGGTGATCAAATGGGGTGAGCGATTTGGGTAGAAGAGCGATTTGGGGGCGATTTGGGTATTATTAACTACTTTGATTAAATTTAATGTCATGTTTCATGTCCAAAACATCGAAATTGTAATGATTTTTTGACTAAAATAATCAATTGTGATTAGGAATTGAATAGGAATTGATCCAGATAATAAACAGTGATTTGGATAGAAGTGTCTAACATTTCCCCCTTTTTCTTTTCCTCAACTCTAATTTTTCAATTCATCTATACGAATTCTCTCGGTGTCTAGTTTTTGAAAGATTGCCAAATGTAAACATTTTGCCAAAATCGGATTTAATGCCAAATCGAAAACTAAATAGGCTTGTGTTTTTTCCTTGCTTTAAGTGATTTTCGAGGGAAGATTTGTTTTTAAAGTTTTATCTTTTTAGGTGCTTGCCTAATAGTTATTCTTGGCTTTTTTCTATACTTATCAAAAATTTTTTAGACTTTTTTAATTTTTTGAATTTCACATTTCCTACTTTAAAAAAAATGGCCGATCCTCGTGCTAAAGTTCCTTGCGACGTCTGCGGGTTGAAAGTTCCAAATGGCAGGGTTCGTTTATGTTTTTGTTAATTTACTTTTTTTATTTTTCTAGATGAAAGGTCATCTGTTTGAGTGTCAGGCAATGCATCCTTTCCCATGCGGACTTTGTACACGAGGGTTTTCTTCACAACAGGGTGTAGCAAATCATCAAGGTTTAGCGCATTCTGCTGAAGAGCGTGGCACAAGATTTCGTTGCACGTTAGTTTTATTTTTTAATGTTTGTTTAAAATCGCCGATGCTCGATTAACGTTCCTTGCGAATTTTTGCGGGTTCGCGTTAACATTTCCTATCTCCTCTAAGACTAGGTGCTTTTTGAATTTAGCATTAATAGTTATGTATCGATGAACTTCCAGTAAACTTTTCGTATTTTCCGAGGAATATTGAATTTAGTTTCACTGCCAATTTTTTTCATTTTAGACATGCTGATTGTGACTTTGGTACTAACTTTAACAAGAACTTAGAAGCACATTTGCTTAAACATCAAACTGGATTCAGACGTTCAAGGTCACGTTCTCGATCGCGTCAACCTGGGGGTAATCCGTATACTGCTCCACGACCGAATCAGCCACCTCCGTTACAACCTCAAGAGGGTCAACAACAAATTGAAGAGGAATGTGTTGAGATGGAGAATGAGTACTTTCCTCGGACGGTCTGATTACTTTTTTATAAGAATTAAAGATTTTTGTTTAAAGGTTGGTAGATCTGCAGACAGAAATGTTCAACGAAACGTAGGTCGCTCTCAAATGCCTGTTTTGCAGAAAATGGAAAAGATTCAGCAGCAACCTGAGTTTCGTCAGTCGCGATCTCGTTCACGTTCTCGCGCGAAACGATCTAAAGCTTCAAAGCCGAATCGGTCAGCTCAAATGCTTCGAGAGGACCAGCAACAAGATGAAGAAGACATTGAAGTGGAATACCATCCACAAACGGTTTTTTATTCTTTTTTCAAAATTCTAAATTTGTTTAAAGTTTGGTAGAGCTGGACATTCAAAAAGAAATCCTCATGTTGATCGATTTAACGACCCTGAAGTACAGCAACTTGAACAAGTAAATTTAATTGTGCTTTATTTCTCGTTATCTTTGAATACTAGGCTTGAGTATTTTTTCTTTTTTAACCTTAAAAAAATTTTTTTAAAGGCTACAACTAGTACTGCATCTATGGATGAAAATATTCAGTGTTCTATTCAAGAGCCCGAAATTCAACTGGCTGAACAGGTCGTTAATGAAGAGGCAAGTTTTGTACTTTTAAATTCTCATTTTGTTGGGATTGTATTTTGAACCCCTTTAAATTGAATTTCATAATTTCTGTCAGTTCCATGCTCTTATTTGTGTTTAATCATAATTTGGTAGAACATGAATTTTTGTATAATTTTCCAGTTTAGGAGCTCTAAAATAATTTCGAATAAATTTCCCTTTAGTTTTATTGTTAGTCATTTTTTACAAAATCTATCTATTATAAACCAAAGATTTTCATTAATTTTATTTTTAAGGCGGCAATAGTTACAATTAATGATGATGAAGAAATTGGACCTCTTCCAGGATTTACAAATCTTCAACTTGTCGATCCAGTAAAAGCTCGCTTAATTATGGCTGCAGAAAGCAAATCGTTGGATGATCTTGTTAGAGTAAGTTTTTTTTAATTTTTAAAATTAAAAAATTTTCTTTTTAGAATTTGCGCGAAAACAATAATATTTTACATCAATTTTGTTTGGAGCGAGGTTTGGATTATGGAACTCAAAACACTGCAAATGCGATTGATGGTTATATTTTAAATTTTATTAGCAATCCTTTTATTGCTTTTTTTGAACTTTTAGATTTTTAGAGTCTTGGGGTAGTTTTTGGATTTTAACATTTGAGACCATTCAGTTTTTCGACACTCTGTCCAATAACGCCATAAGTATGCCTACTTCCACACCTAAAATCCGACCTCTAGCTATGCCCTTAACACTCGTGAAATATTTAATTTTAAAAGTTATTTTTAATTTTTCAGTTTACTTTAGCAACTTTTCTGTCCATGATGAATTTAACGATGATGATGATTAGAATTGAATGTTTTTGTTTTTGGATTTTTTGGAAGGCCGGTGGCGAATTCACAATGAACGATTCTAATTAAATACATTATTATATTTGTTTGAATCTCCTCGCAATTTTTTTTAATTTTAAAGACCTACTATTAGCCCTTATTCCACCTATTATTTTATCATACTTATCATTCTTTTATTTTAATTTTTCCAAATTCTGCTAGATATAAACTGAAATTAAATATTCGGCTAAAATTAGGTAAACTCATATTTATGTAATTATATTAATTAGGTCCACATAATGTTAGCAGAGATATCTAATTTCAAAGTTAATAACTTATGAAATTTACAATAAACTATTTTCTATGTATCACAAAGTGTTTATTTTTTGTTTTAAAAAACTATTATTACTGAATTTTCACATTTTTAATTCGAATTTTTAAAAAATCGATTTTAACTACTTGCCGGTGTCGACATTTTAGCTCTGTCGAGATTAAGATTCGATATTTAAAATTCCATATTTTGAGCTTGGCCGTGTCGAGATTTTGAGACTGTTTCGAGATCTTGGGATTACTGTACTCCGATTTTTCGTTGATTTTTTAGTAAAAACCCCAGCCGTTGGGCACACTTCGAAAAAAGATTCGCACCACTTGGCCTGCGCCAAGGCGTTTGCGGCATAATGGCTTGGCGTTAATTTTAAATTACTCATTTATTCGTCCCATTGCTTGGATGATTGATTGCTTTTTGGATTAATTACTTATTGCCCGTCTTTTTTCACATATGATTAGTACACAGCTGGTTTATTTGTTGGTTTTGATGGGTTTTAATAAAAAAAAAGAGATTTTCTTTCTTTCTAAAACATTTTTTTATTTTTATTATTAATTAATAGACTTTAAATAATGTCAATAACAAGTTTAATTACTTTTATTCCTTTAATTCAATCAAAAGAACGAAATTTAATTCGAATAGAAAGGTATATAAAGAATTTTTTAATTAAATAAATTTTTTTAAATTTCAGAACTCATGAAATCCCAACAAATGTTTGTCTTGTTGCTAGTGGGCCTTTTGAAGGAATTATTATTAATAAATTGGTTGAAAATTATGAAGGTTTTTTTGAAAATTTTAAGAAATTTTGTTTTTAATTTTGCAGAATTGCCGACTCAATTCCCTTGTTCTTTTTCTGTTTGGATAAGTAGTGATGGTGGGAAGACTTTAAAACAAGTAAATATTTTATTAATTAACTTTCATTTTTTAGAACCTAATTCTTATTTTAACCAAAATTTTTTGGATTTCCTTATGTTTATTAAAAATTCAATATTTGATTAGTTTTGGACTCAATCCTCTCGTCATTTTTGCTACTTTAATATATTTCTATAATTTCTCAGAATTTTCGACATTTTCTCTTTTTTCCTTTTATTTCTTGTGGAATCCATCCACAATTTGGATACAGGGAATTTATTTTTTTAAGTTAACATTTTAATAATTATCATCGAATTCTCCCATATTAGAGGAGTTTAAATGTTTCTTTTCCTTTTTATTTTTGGATAAATATATTTCAATTTTTTCATTTTAAAGGAAATCCGTTCTTTTCGTTTTTGTTTTTTCAACAATATTCAATTGGCTCTACGTGCAGAAACTTCCCAGCGTTTTATTAAAAATATTTTTGAAAGAAATTTTCCTAAAGGTTTTTTAAATTATTTTTTTCTTTAAATTCTCTATTTAAAGATTATGTTAGTTTTTTTAAATTACTTTTGCGGCTTATGAAGGAAGACTATCCACAATTACGTGCCATAGACGTTGAAATGAAGTTTGCCGCTGGGAGTGAAAAAATGGCGATGCCTAATGCTAAACAATTTAGTTGGTTTTTTTAGATTCTGTGTTTTTCTGAGTACTTTCTAATTTCTAAACAGAGTATTGACTTGATGATTTCTGCATGCTAATTTTTAGACATCAATACTCAAATAAAATATAATTTTTGATATCTTTTTGGATCACATGCCTAAAAGCATAAAAATGTTTTATTTAATATTCTAAGTAGAAAATCTAAAAATCTATTTCCCTAGAATTGCTCCGATCGGATACTCAAATCATTCTCATTTTTTAACCATTTCTCCACTTGTTTGATTTACCAAAGGATTCTCTTCTCTATCTAAAAATTTTTAATAAATTAAAAAAAAATTTTTTTTTCTAGTAAATGACGGTGAATTAGAGAATTTAACATCTAGCCACGTCAAAGAAGCACTTGAGCATGCCTATCCAAATAGTGTAACAGAAGAGGATTTGGCCGAATCTTTGCGTTGTTCCGTTGAAGAAATTCGCCATTTTCTTTCGATTTTGGAAAAAGAAGGGCATATAGAGCAATTACCAAATCAAGTTGGAGAATGGATTAGAAAGGCTTATAGTTTGTGGATTTTTTTTGAAAATAATTTAAAAAATATATTTTTTAAGTACCTGAACCTCAACATAATATTCAAGATAAACATCCACAGACCGTTGCAATTATTACTTGTTTGTTCCCAGAGAAACAGAGTGTCGACACAATTATAGAAAATAGAACAACTAAACATAGGTATTTTTAAAATATTTTAAATAAAGGGCGGAGAATTTAACAGATAATTTTTGATTGAAATTTAATAGGTAATTGTTTGTGAGATTTTGTAAATTAAGGTTCTCTGTTGATATCCCAATCTTCCTATCTCACTTTTATAGATTTTAGACTAGAACCCAACAAAATTTAATTTTTGAGTAAAATCAAGGAAGTAAATCAAAACCAGGCCCGTAGCCAGGATTTTTTTCGGGTTGGGGCCAAAGGGGGGGGGGGGGGGATTTTTTTGCGCCAAATTTTTGGCGCCGAAGGCGCCAAAAATTTTTTATTTTCAGCGCCGCAGGCGAAAATTTTGAGAATTTTAGAAGGCCGTAGGCCAAAAAAATTCACTTTTTTTGCCCCAGCCCTTCCCCAAATTTTTTCCTTTTCCCCATTTCGGGGGGGGGGGGGGGGGGAATTCCCCCCCCCCTGGCTACGGGCCTGATCAAAACCCCAATGATTTTTTAAAAAATTCCTAATGGACAATTAAATATTAATTTATCGTCTAATAGAACCACGATGCTTCTATTTTTCGATCCTCACATAGGTGAGCTTATATTAGGGAGTGTTTTTCAAATAGAGAGGTGGTCCTATTAGAGCTTTTACGGTATAATAAAAGTTGTGGATTAAGGAAAGCTTTTCAGATAAAATTTCTTTAAAATTTAAGTTATTCAAAGACTGGCGATTCCAATGTTTACACAATTGGAAAAATTGCTGGGCATAATGTTGTTGCAACAAAGGTATATTTTTAAATTAAATTTTTTAAATAAAATCTTTTAAAGCTTTCAATGATTGGAGGGGATAGAATGGCTGCAACCTCTGCTGGTTCAATTACAACACGTTTATTGGGAGCATTTCAACATGTAGAACATGTTATAATTGTTGGAATAGGTGGAGGTGTGCCTCATTATACTGACCCGGAAATGGTTTTTTAAATTTTTTTAAAAATAAGTTAATAAGGAAAAAGGACGAGTAAGGTGGGCGAATCTTGGGAAATCCTCGGGTATCTGGATTTTTTCAGATCTGGATCCACCCCCCTCCCCCCATGGTCGTGCGCAAAAGCCAATTTCGAAGGATGCAAAGGACGATAATCAATGCATTGCGCTGGTACCAAGTTGTCCACCACTTCTTTCATGTCTAATCTTTTTTCTGGTGTGTTTAAAAGGAAATGGTTTTTAAAAAAACCATAAAAAAGGAAATGGTAAGGGAAATTTATTTTTTTGTTAACCTCTAATGACGAATTTTGACACCAGTCTTTTAAAAGGTAAAACAATTAAATAATAAAATTTTGGTCCACCGAAAATTTTGTTTCTCTGGTTACCCGACACTTGCGGAACGACATTTGCGGATCGACAGTTGCGGATTGAATTTTGCGGAACGACATTTGCGGACCCGACATCTGCGGACCGACAGAAGCGGATCGACTTTTGCGGACCGACAGATGCGGATTAACATTAGCGGACCCGACATTTGCGGATCTAGTAGTCTTTAAAAAATAAAATATAAATAGTAAGGCGGTACGATAAGTGAGGATCGGCAGTTGAGGACGAAAACACATTAAAAAATAAATTTTATAAAATTTATCATTTATTAAAATAAAGAATCATATTCATATTAACTACTAAATGTTATTAGCATTCAAAAACATGAATTTGCCCATTAGAATGCACCGCATGATAAAGGAAGACTTCAAGCTGATCCAACTACTGGAATATCAATAAATCCACGTCGGCGAAAATATAAAATAAATGATCAAGCAATCAAAACACTTGTAACAGAATTCGATGAAATTGATAATCCCGATGCTGGAGCATTTTTACATCATTTGCGCGCCATTCAGTATCGTTTAATGAACAATGATATGGACAATTGGGCTAACTGATCAGAATTATATTTTGAACAAATAACTGATCAGAATTATATTTTGAACAAATAAACATATTAGTTTATTTTTCATTGAAAAATTTATTAAAAAAATTATTAATACATGATATTTTTTAAAGACTACTAGATCCGCAAATGTCGGATCCGCAAATGTTAATCCGCATCTGTCGGTCCGCAAATGTCGGTCCGCAAATGTTAATCCGCAAATGTCGGGTCCGCTAATGTTAATCCGCATATGTCGGTCCGCAACTGTCGATCCGCAAATGTCGTTCCGCAAGTGTCGGTACACCGTTTCTCTAGTTAAATTCATCTTTAACCTTTTTGTTTTCTAAAGCATATTCGACTTGGAGATGTTGTTATAAGCGATTCTGGAATAGATGATAGCAATAAACGTCAAATAGGTTCTTATGTATATGCACACAATATTAATTGTAATTGGAAAACTGGAGAAATTGAGGGTTTGGTGGTTAGAGATTGGCTGCCTAAAGACAATGTTTTGGCTAGGACTGTTAGAAATGGGTTAATTTTTTGAAATTTATTTAACATTATTGAGTAGCAGTAAGGGTATCAGAAATTCGGACTTTTTTGATCAGGAACTTACAAAACCAGCTCGATTTTTTTCACACTATTCCCGTTGGGTACTTTATGTCTACATTTTTCCTCCATACATGGGAGAACATTACAAGTTTCTTTTCTCGACCTTCCAGATCAGGGATGGGCGAAATTTCGTTTCGCTCTTTTGTGCCCTTTTTCTCTTTCGTTTCGAAACGAAATAGCCAAAATTTTCGGACGAAACGGAATAAAAATACATTACAAGTTTCTTTTCTCATGACCTTCAAGATGTTCAAATTCCGTTGATAGCTTTATATTTTAATTACTTTTTATTTCCAAAACAAATTATCATTTTCTAATTTTTTTTACAGACAAAAACAAGATTTATTAAAAGATTGGCATTCCAACTCAAAAGAATTAATTTCTCGTTTAAATGAAGAACATAAAGACCAACAACTTGATTTTTCTCGTCCTCACCATGAAACGGACGTTTTGACAATGTTAACTGCTGAAGGAAATATTGTTGTCTTTCCACATCCAAATGCGAGTAGAATTGACCCTCTTTTTCATTTGGGGCCTGTTGGATCTATGGTTTTTTGAAAATTTTTTTAAATTTTAAAATACTTCCTTTTAAAGTTTACATTAGCACAAAAGCCTCCAAAATCCGAAAATGAAGTTTCTTCTCCAACTCAGAGCTCTCCTTTAAAATCTGCTAAACGTCAAAATAGTTCAATTAAAAATGGTCAAAATGGAACAAATTCTGAAAAAGAAAATGTTGAGGAAAAGGAAGGAGATGTTAATCAATTAAATATTAGCAATAATAGTGAAGAAAGTGCTGGATTGGTTAATGCTCAAGTTAATCAACAATTGAGGGAAAGGTAAAAAATTGGGATTTTAAGGGAAAGTATTTTTTAAAAGAATTTTCTAAGAAATTGTGGTGAAAAACAAAGCTAGGAAAAAAGTTTCTTATTTTATATTCTCTTCATCTGTCACCCTTTTCTAAATTTTCTTTTTGATTTTATTAATCATCAAAATAGCTTTTGAATAATTAAGTGAAGGATGTCGAAATTTTATTAAAATATATTTTGTCGATGTCTAGGTCGATGTCTCTAAATAATTTCAAGGGTAGATTTACTCCTCCTCCCCCGTCAATTCTTCAGTCATAGGTTATAGAACTCGTCGAGATGTGTGTAAATTTATCATCTCTAAATAATTTCTTCCTTTAAATTCGTTCCCAAACTTTTTCAAAATAATTTTTAAAAATTTTTAGATTTATTTCTGAATATCATGTTCGTGCCTATGATGCTGGTTTTGACTCTGTTATTGCTGCAATTGAAGGTTCAAGGGTAGATTCTTGGGTATTAATACGTGGAGTCGCTGATTACCAACAAGGTGCTACAAAAATTGGAAAACTTTGGCAGGTAATTCAAAAAAAATTTTTTTCTTTTTAATTTTCCACAAAATATTTATTTTAAGCATTATGCTTCTGCAAATGCTGCAGCTATGGTTAAAACAATTCTTGGTCGAATTCCAGCAACGAGATAAGAGAAAAGGAATTTTTATTTTATTATAAACATAAGGGATATATAAATATTTAAATAAAAATTGTGTCGTTTAAAAATAATTCTAATTAAATTTTATTAGAAGTTATTCGGTGGGGACATAATTAGTTAGCCATTTTAATTAAGTTTCGGGACCTAAATTTCTATAGATTTGACTTTAAATCGTGAATTTGTGTACATGTGTATTTTTAAAATAAATATTCTTTAACAGCCTTTAAAATTTTTTGTTCGGTATACTAAAAGTTCTGGACGAAAAATTCTCTTGAAAAAGGCTCACTAATTGGGCCGCACCGAATATTTTCGATAATTTTTGCGAAAATGTTTTCACTTAAAAGACGGCACAATTATTTCTATCAATTTTATTTCTTTTGTTTTTCGGGAAATATTTTTTAAAAAGTTGAGTGCAACCATTTTTGACCTTATATTTAATTTAAATTTTTGCCTATTTGAAAAGCTTTAAAAAATAAATAAAATTTAAAAATAATTTTTGTAAAATATTTATTTTCAAAATAAAATTTAGTTATTCTCAAAAAATATTATTTAATGGGGTTTTTAGTAATAATTTGATCAAAAAATATCCAAACTAGAGATCGGACTGGGAGTTTTGTATGAGGTATCTCGAAAGATAACAATGAGATTTTTGCCCGGGATCTAGTCACGGTCCGATCTCTACTACTTTTAATTATTCACTAGAAATGCCATTTTTAAATAAAATAAGTCTTTCCATTCCATTAGGGCTAGGCTGGACAAAATGAATTTTATGTGGAGTTTCTGCATCTTAAAATAATTTTTAAAAGTTTTTAAATTAAAAAACCCAAACTTGAAAATGGGGAAGATTTTCGTTGTGAATGTAATGTTTTTGTAATAATTTTACAACATCCAAGTTTTTCCAACATTTCAACAAGTCCATGTAACAAAACAGGTTGTAATACATAAACAAAACGAGAAGTTAAATCATCAATTGAAATTCCAGGGTTTGCATAAATATGCCAGAATATACCTTCCAAAACTCGTCTAAAATTAATTTTTTTAAGAAATATAATATTAATTTACTTATATTTAGTGTGTTTGTATTTTACAGAAAAATATAGACGAATAAAAATGAAATTTACCCAGTGTATTTTTCAGTGACTTTTCACCGCCCAAAAAATTTTTCTAACGATAATGAAAATTATATTGGAGAACATTTTAAATAAATTCAGATTTTTCTTTTCATTTTAAAAGAAAAATCCCTTTTCTTCCCCACAAAGATTCCCCATTTAAATTATATCAGATAATCTATAAAATAAAAACAAATATAATACCTTAACACCTTCCAATTTATCTCGCCTGAAGGTAGCAACCAAGGTTTAGCAACAAATCCATTTCCTTCTTTAGTTTTTAAAAGCCATGCACGTCCATTCTTAGTGCTTACATAAAATCGTTTTTCAACACCACAAGGAAAAATTAAAGTTTCTTTTATTAAAATACTTAAATTAATATTAAATTCATCCAAATTTTGGGGATTAATTGGTGCCTAAATTTAAATAAAAAAAATTATTTAGAAAAAATAAAAAAAAGACCTTCAATTCTTCTTCAGAAATACCCAAAATTCCCGATTTATCAATTAATTTATAAAGTTTTTGTGTTTCTTTAGAAAAGTTATAGTCTAATTCTTCTGTCACATTACTTTCCGAATTCTCCATTAAATCCATTTTTTCTGTCGGAATAAATTTTTCAAAAGGTAACAAATCTTCAAATTGTGGCATTCCACGTATTGTAGACAAAATAGATTCATTTAATGTTGTTGGACGAATTTTAAGTCGTTCAATGCATAATTCGCTATCTTCTAAATAACGTAATTGTTTTGTGGCGTTTATTTTGAACTAAAAAAAAATTGAATTGTTAATGCTCCAAGAGGGAGAAGATTAAGTAAAAAGAAAGTATTTTCTCCAATTTTCGAACAAAAAGACAAATCAAAGTTAAACCGACGCTACAACCCTATCCAGGGGGCTTCTGGGGCTAAAGCCTCCCCCTCCCCGAAATGGGGAAAAGGGAAAAATTTGAGGAGGGGATTGGGCAAAAAAGTGATTTTTTTCGCCTATGACCGTCGAAATTCAAAAAACTTTAACGTGCGGCGCTGAAAAAATAAAAATATGGTTCAAAAAAATTTGCGCTAGGAATACCAAAGTAAATGCCAAAATCTTGGCACAACCAATTTTAGCCCCTCCCCCCCTGAAATCGACCCCATGGCTACGCTCTTGCCACCCAGTTAAACACATAATCTTCCTTTTTTAAACTAATTATTATTTTCTTACATGAGTTTCTTCCTCCTTCACCGTATTGGAAGTTGAAGGCCCATCACTGCTTTTATTTAATTTAAATAATGCATCAAATGATTCTGGAATAGTCATATCAATATTTAACTTTAAAAATTAATTTTTTAAATTTTATCAAACAAAAAAATAAACCGGTCTAGAATCACAGGCTAAATTAGCCAAAATAATAAATTCCCCAGGATTTTCAAATTCTCCAAAATCATTTTTCTTGTTTGGTTTGTTTTCAATAAATTTTGTTGTTGTATCCAAAATATTTTTCTTTAAATTTGTATGTAAAGTTGATTCAAAATAATGATGATAACTTCAAAAAATAATGAGATTTTTTATGAAGATTAATGGAAATTTTTAAAAGCAATAAAGGTTTACTTCCAGAGCACCCCCAATTTTCAAAAAAAAATTTCACCCATAATCAGCAATAAAATTTAAATTTATTTACAATTGTGTAAGTCGAACAGATTTTCTTGCACTGTAAGAAGTCTCTTGAGTGTCACTAGATTTTTGAGGTGATTGCTCAACTCCGCTTTCTCCCAAATCTTTTGATTGTTTGTCGTCTGTTCCTGTTGTTTTAGAACCAAATATACGATTTTTTGTGATTAAACCATCACTTCGAATATTTTCTATTGTATTAGATAATATCTATAAAAAATAATTTATTAATAGAGTTTTAAGAAACGATTTTTTGAATGCAATATTTTAAAAAATTCCAAGTTTTCGATCTTTCCTCCAAATTTTTCCGATTTAAAGATTTTTGGCAAAAATGACTATTAAATTACGCGAAAGAAGCTCGTCCCCATTTTTTCCTCAAAAGAGCCAAGGGCAAGGAGGGATAGGACATTTTGTTTTAATGCATTTTATAAATATAGTCATATATTTTTCCTGCCTCATACCAAAAAAAATTAGGCGCTTTCAATTTAACAATAAACTTAAAATTAAAAATAAATAACCGAAGGTTCAATTTGTTGAAGAAGAAAATTTGTAAATTCTATTCCTCCACCAGATAAATAATTTCCACCAGAATCACTTGTTGAGGGTTCAATTTGTGTTTTTTGCCCTTCAAAAGTTTTTTCAGTTCCATCTTCACTTAACAGAGCCGACTAAAAAATTTAAAATATTTTTTTAAATATTTTAAAAACTAACCATAACAGCATTAAATGCCACACGTTCTCGAATTTCTTCAGCACTTTTAGGCGGGTGAGAACGAATTGGGGCATAAGCTGTTTTATCGTCTGATGCTACTTGAATAAAGTGGAGTTTGTTTTTATTCAAATGATTTCGAAATTCTTGATCACTAGCATAAATAGATGGACAATCATCTGATTCTCTAGAAAGTAAAAAAATTATTTTAGAACTTATAGTAATTTATAGATGAAATTAGTCAAAATGAGAAAATATGAACAAGTCTGATTCTGCCAAGTCAAAGACACCAAGAAAATTAGAGGAATGAACCTAATCGAGACAAAATTCTTCCTAGTTAATAAAGCGATTTTTCTTTTTTTATGAGATCGATCAAGAAAAACATATAAATCTGTTTGATTTTAACTAGAATATTCAGGGGAAAAAGGCAGAGAATGTTCATACGAGTTGTTACTAGTACATAAATTTCAAAACTCACCTAAATAACAATTTATAAGCAGTCCGAAAAGCATCAATAAAAAATAAATCTTTAGGTTTTAAATCATCTCCCTCTTTGATAGGTTCTTTAGACAAATTCATTACGACCAAACGATTCCTCAGATTTAGCAAATCTTTAAAACTAGCTAACGTTTTAACAATATATTGGTGCTGATCTTGTCTGTCTTTTAATTCTCTAACACCGGCAGCCATAAGAGAATAAGTTGTTTTTGTACGAGATTCCTTTAAAGGTTAAATTTTAGGGAAAAAAGTTTCAAAAAATTACTGGAACAAATTCATGCATAAGATTGCGCATAACTTTTGGATGTGGCCAAAATTTTGAAACTGGATTTAAGAAAAAACTGGAGGCACGAATGAGAAGTAACTAGAACAAAATAAAAATTAGTAAAGCTATTATTTAATATTGTAAAGCTTAAAAAGAAATCTTATTGTTATTATAAAAATAGCCTTAACAATACAAAAGAATATCCCAAGAAAATTAACAAAAACTATTAAAACTAACCATATCACGTTCTCTTTGTGAAAATCTACTTCGCAAATAAGATTTGTGTTGAAGACTAATTCTGTCAACATTATCCATTAACCGAGCATTTTGTGAATAATGTCTTTTTGTAGGTTCAGTTTTGCTTTGAATACTTTTTGTTGGAGAACTACTATCATCAACTGAAGTACTTCCAGTTTCCTCTGCATCTTTTGGTATTTCAATTTTAACACTCTTCTTTGGGTTTCGTTTGTGGACTATTTTGCCTTTAAACGAGAATTTTTAATTTGATTTTTAGGAATTAGAAACTTATTCTCCTTTGTTTGGCAGATTCAACCAAATTATTTATTGTCTTTGAAGAAAGTATTGAGTATGGATTGGCACCTTTCTTTCCATATTTACTTTAAATTTTTTATTAAAAAATATTAATTTGTAAGAAAATAAACTGATATGCTTGAAGACGTTCAACAGTTGAAAATGTTTTGTGTAGTAAAGAACCACTAATAGGTGGAGTTGAGGATGTTTGCTCTTGTTCTTCAATCATTACAACATCCTGACTCTAAGAAATAAAATTTTGAAATTTAAAAATATTTTTAATTTAAAAATTAGATTGCAAGAAAAAAACACTTCAAGTGAACTTCAAAAAAACTTTTCTGGAAGGCCAACTCATTATGCAAAATTTGCCTATATAGAGGGGGGGATTATTTTCCAGAATTATCAGTCTCACTGAAGTTCAAATACCACAAACCTGCTCCTTTTTAAGCGGACTATCTTCCTCAACCTGTAACACAACTTTCGGTTCAACAGCTGGACGTTCTCTTTTTAATTGATGCCCAGAAGGAAAACTTTTATTTTGCTCTTTAAATTCAGCCATTGTTTTCTCTAAAACTTCAGAAACATGCGCATCTCCAATTGAGGTAATTTCTGGAATGGTGATAACATCAATCTTAATAAGGAAATTTAGACCGAAATTTCTTTTGACAATGGGGTTTCCAAATTATTTGTATATTTAAAATAGAGGTCGGCGCGGGACAGGATCCCGCACGGGATTTTTCGGGATCCCGCGTCCACAATCCCGCACTGTTTTCGATTTGCGGGATTTTGCGCGATTAATCCGCAAAATCCTGTCCCGCAAAAATTTCGAAAAAAAATCCCGCATGCGGGATTCCCCAAACACAATTTTGCCGACCTCTAATTTAAACAATTAACAAAATTTAAAATTAAAAAAACTCAAGTTAGAGAATGCAAAAATTCAAAGCTTTCACCAATTAAATCTACTATTCTAATATCTCAAGTATATCCAACCTAACGGCAATAAACTTAAAAAATAAACCGTTTGACCAATCCCATTTTCAAGAACTTCCAATTTCAAAATATTTATAAACTTTTTTTGTAACAAAGCCAAAAGTAATTTTTTAATAGATTTTCTGTCAATCTAAAAACACAAAAATTATTTTAAAAATTAAAAAAAATATCAAAACCGAAAATTGATATCCCTCATTTTGTTCAAGAAAAGTAATATATGTTTGCAGACGTATATTAGTTAACACAGCTTTTACATCTTTTAAATATTCAAGAATTTGAATTAATCTTTTTAAAGTAATGTCAGTAATTCGAAGTGTGTCTAAATAATTTAATTAAAAAAAATTAGACAATTTTGGAAATCTTTGAAAACAATTCATAGGGAAATTGGAAATCCTTGTGAATTGAAAATCCATGGGAATCCAATTTTCAGGGAAATTGAAAATGTGGATATTAGCAAGTGCTAAACAACAAATAGAAGTAGAAGTAAAACAGCAGAATCGAATATTTTTTTCTTGTTTTTTACCTAAGCTAATTTAGTCTAAAATAGGCCAGGAACATTCAAAGAATGAAATCTCGGGATTTTCATAATTTTCAGAAGTGAAATATTTTCAAGTAGAACTTCAAAGGTTTACAAAAAATTCAAGAAAATTTCTCGACTATTTCATTTAAAAAATTAACAAATTACTTAAATTGTATCCAGGAAATTTCAGTAAATCGCCAAACCGGAAAGGACAATCCACACCAGTCAATTCCTTGAAACGTTGGCTATATTTAACATATAATTCACCTCCCGCCTCATTTTGGGCACATTTAAAAAAATATCTAAAATTAAAAAGATAAACAATTTATAAGAATTAAACAACTTTTTGACTCTAAAACGTCCTTCCGTCTTTTGAAATTCTCCAAAATATTTTTCTCGATTTCTCACAGTGCTGTGTATTGAAGTAGAGACAAGTCTATTCCCAGGTTTTGTGTCAGCATCAATTCCCAAACGAGCAGAAATTTCGTATCTATCAATTCCTTCCATCCCTGCTTGCACAATCCAAGAAGCAACAACATCATTTTGTGGACGATAAAAATGAGCGATAGAAAATTTTTCTGGATCATAAGGAAGGTAGGCGCTTTCTAAAAAAAGAAGTTTTATTCGAAAAAAGGTAAATGTTTAAAAAACAAACTTTCATGTTCTCGACTTTGTCCAGTTTCATCTAAAATATTGCCAAATTCATGTGGAATATCAGCACTTTCATTAATTGATTCGACATGTATTAAATTCATTTTTTAAAAGGAGATTGAAAAAACCTTAAAAAATTTTTAATAGAAGGATACGATAAAAAATAAATGAATCAACAACCAAAATGAATCAATAAGAAATTCATGTATAAATTAAAAGAAATATATGTAAATTAAAATAACGAAAACAAAAAAATAAATAAATTTTATTTGAAAATCGAAAAAAAAATCAGATTGAGAATCATTTCCTTGAAAAATATTCCATTTTCTTTTTATTTTCTTAATTGTTCAACCAAAAATAATTAAATTTATTCCTCATTAAAAAGTTTTGTATCCATATCAGGGATCGCACCGACATAAAATCAAAATTCCCGATTTCGGGAATCGAAAATTCCCGACAAAAATAAAATTCCCGATTTCGGGAATCGGGAATTCCCGACCAAAAAACGTCGGGAAATTCCCGATTTTCGGGAATCGGGAATTTTGATGGTTTTTGGCAGGGGGTTTTTGCGGTTGCTGGTTTATAGCCTCCGATATCCCCCATAATCCATTAGAATCCCTTATTTACATCAATATCCCTCCGAAGCCCTCGATCTTTCTCACTTATTGAACTATAGGGACTAGAGATCGATATTTTCAAAAATCCTGGATCTGGATTCTGGATTTAGGTTAGTAACCTGGATAGGATTCTTGATCTGGATCCAGGAAAAATCCAGATCCCTTGATATATCTACTAATCCCCAAATCACCAATATCCGTCTTAAAAACTCTAAATCAATTTATATATCCAATTCAATCTACCGATAACCCCCTTATTCCCTTAAAATCCCCGTATATCTCTCAAAATCCCCAGATATCCCTCTTAATCCACATATATCTAAAGATATCCATCTTAATCCTTACAAATCCACCGGTATCCCATTTAACCTTCAAAATCCCTCAATGTCTCCTTTAAATGCAAATTTCCGATATTCCCACAAATAGTTAAATACCAAGGATATACCCAATAACTGATCAAATCCTTGAATATCGCAGATATCCCAAATCTTAGGATATTACTTCAAATCACGCTTACCACCAAAAATGTTTCTTTTTGCGCCGCAGGCGCAAATCTTGAAAATTTGGGAAGATCCTTAAGCCAAATCTCTTAGTTTTTCAGCGCCGCAGGCGAAAATTTTGAGAATTTTAGAAGGCTATAAAGCCAGATTTTCTTCATTTTTCAACGCCAGATATCTAGGGAAATTCCCGAAAATTCCCGATTTTTCTGAAAAATTTCGGGAATTCGGGAACGGGAATTCCCGAGAAAAATAAAATTCCCGATTTCGGGAATTCCCGATTTCGGGAATCCATAGACATTCAATTAACTAACAATAAATATAATTCTTTTTTAGATTTTAAGGTACTTAGGGAGTTTGTATCCGCTGAAAAAATTCTACTTTCCCTTAAGATGTACAAAATGGTCAACTTTCCCCTTCATCAATTTTCCTGAAGCATTTCAAGATAGCCTTAATTATTACCAAAAAATAGTATTATCTTATTAATAAAGAAAAGATTAATTCTTTTCGAATTTCATCAAATATGTATAAATTAACATTTAAATCAATATTTTATCTGTCTCAGTCTTGGGTGGGAGCTAACTCGAGGAATTCAAAATCACGGAACAGACAGGTTACGTAATTACCAAATCACGGAACGACCAACTCACGGCTGTACATATTAAGGAAAAATAGTATTACCCCTAAACCCCAAAAATAAATAACCCACTAATTATTATATATTCTATAAAAACGTTCTTCCTTCTTCTCCAAGCATTCTGAGCAAAACGTGCATGAAATTGCTCTTCAGGTATAACTGATGGTTTTGCTCCATTGTTGTTTACATTAATCCACTCCAACACATTCTTGACATGTTTTCTTGATTTCTATTTCTCGGTCGAGGAAGAGTAGAAATTCTGATTTTTTTGTTCTCGCCTCTATTTAGAATAAATCCTGGAGGATAAATCTGCAATCTTGTCTCATCCCTCAGTTTTTTCATTCTTACAGCGATTCGATTTCCACTTGTGTTATATATGGAATCCATATATAACACAAGTGGAAATCGAATCGCTGTAAGAATGAAAAAACTGAGGGATGAGACAAGATTGCAGATTTATCCTCCAGGATTTATTCTAAATAGAGGCGAGAACAAAAAAATCAGAATTTCTACTCTTCCTCGACCGAGAAATAGAAATCAAGAAAACATGTCAAGAATGTGTTGGAGTGGATTAATGTAAACAACAATGGAGCAAAACCATCAGTTATACCTGAAGAGCAATTTCATGCACGTTTTGCTCAGAATGCTTGGAGAAGAAGGAAGAACGTTTTTATAGAATATATAATAATTAGTGGGTTATTTATTTTTGGGGTTTAGGGGTAATACTATTTTTCCTTAATATGTACAGCCGTGAGTTGGTCGTTCCGTGATTTGGTAATTACGTAACCTGTCTGTTCCGTGATTTTGAATTCCTCGAGTTAGCTCCCACCCAAGACTGAGACAGATAAAATATTGATTTAAATGTTAATTTATACATATTTGATGAAATTCGAAAAGAATTAATCTTTTCTTTATTAATAAGATAATACTATTTTTTGGTAATAATTAAGGCTATCTTGAAATGCTTCAGGAAAATTGATGAAGGGGAAAGTTGACCATTTTGTACATCTTAAGGGAAAGTAGAATTTTTTCAGCGGATACAAACTCCCTAAGTACCTTAAAATCTAAAAAAGAATTATATTTATTGTTAGTTAATTGAATGTCTATGGATACAAAACTTTTCAATGATACAAAACTTTTCAAGAAACTCGGAATAAATTTTTAAAACAATTTTTAAGCCAACAAATAAATAAACCTGCAACATTTTATAGCTTAAAAATATAAGGAGATCCGAAAGAACTTTTGAATCAAAAATGAATTATCACCAGGCACTTCAAAAATATGTCAATCATTTAGCCATTCGACATCATTTTTGCTAATCAGAAACAGAAAAGGTGTGCATATAAGCTGAAAATGAAAAAATTTTTTAGAAATATTTACAAAAATTTAGTTTTTCAGTTAAAAAAGGACCGACATTGAAAAATCGAATATATGGGAGGGGTGTGGCAGAACCGAAAAGTACCTTTAGTTTTTATTTTAAAGAGGGACCGACACTAGCCTAATTATAGAGAATAACAAATTAACAGAATTTGGAGATAATCGAGAATAAAATGACCGAAAAAATAGAAAAATAGCCGACATTAGATCAAAAGAACCGTTAAATAAACCTTCAATTTGTTCTCCGATAACATCGTGTTCAAGTATACCAATACCATGATCCTCACAATATCGACGTAATTGATGATTGTTCACACGCAAATTCTTAAAAACAAAACAAATTGAAAAAAAAATTAAAAAAACCAAACCCGAACAATATCATCCAAATCCCTTTGTTCTTCGGCCATAATCAATCGAGCTCTAGTTGGATCAATAAGACGGAGATCGTAAATACCGAGAGGAGGTTCAGTTCCAGATGCTGCAGAACACGTTGGAGCCTTAAAATTGAAAAATTATTTTTGATGCTTTATGATCAGTTTATAAAATATGAGAGAAATGAAATTTTCAATTTCTAAAATATTCGCACTTGGACAAAAGCGAACAATTCTTCATTAAAATATAAAAAATAACCTCTTCAGCCAAATCCTCACGAGATTGTTCAATATTATGATCCATATGAATTGGAGTAGCTCTAGCACCAACCTTTAATTTAAAAGTATATTCAAATTATCCTGGACGTGTTGATGTCATTTTTTGGACTTTTTCCTGTCCTTTGTCCTACTCAAACTGGCATAGGTCATCACACAAATGCCAAAACAAATTCAAAATTAAATAAAATTAAAGAAAAAACCTTCGGAGCTTCATTTTGTAACTCGACATCATTTTGTCCCATAACAAGATTTTGCACTTCCTCCATTAAAGCTTGTTGTTGATTCTCCTGTTGTGGCTGTTCCGTCGGTTGCTGATCCATTGGTTCAGGCTCAGGTTGAGAATATTGATTTCCACCAGGTTGACGAGAATGAGAGCGTGAACGAGAACGCGAAAGAGAACGGCGAAATCCGGTAATGTGCAAATTCAAATGGTGTCTCAGAGATTGTTCACTGTTGGTGCCAAAGGTACAATCAGAATGACTAAAAAAAGTTTTAGTTTTAAAACCAAAATATTTCAAAAATAAGAGACAATAACAAAAAAATCAGAAAACAAACTGGCAACGAAAAGCAGTTCCTCGTTCATCCGCTGAATGCACTTGGCCTTGATGTTTATTCACCCCTGCTTGTGACTGGAAAAATCGCGGACAGAGATTGCACGGAAAAGTTCGAATCGTTCTGCATTCTTTGAGATGAATGGGCATCTGACAAAAAAAATTTTTAACATTTTTTTAAGAACAAACTCTGGCATAAGGAAGAACTATATTACACATCTCACATTGAACTTTGACACGCTCATCCATTTTTGATATAAATTGGAAGTAAAAAAGTGAATTGTAAACTAAAATATCTGAAGAAATAAAAATAAAATATTTAAAAAAATGAAATGGAAAAATAGGTACAGCCTAAAACAATGAGTAGCCATAACAATGCAAAACTAGATGTAACATTTGTGGCCAATTTTATGGGACAATCTCTTTATCTCGATAAGACGAAAAATGGAAAAATTGGAAAGATTTCCGAAATTATCACTCATTTTTTTCTTTCCTCTCTCATAATTTTAGCATTCTCTCTATATCGACAGAATGCCAAAAATATAAATTGAACAATAAATAAATATGAATTTGAATTTCTTAACATTGTAAAGCACATAACTATTTAATTCCTAATACTGTGAAGGTGTTGTTTAATGGATAAAATGACAATCCGGATAACTGAAGGTGCTGATTCACTCCCATCTGCCGAATAACTTTTTACATTAACTAAAGGATTTTTTAAATAAATTTTTTCTTTAAAGCCATTTTTCTACATTTCTTACATTTTTATTTTGAGGGTATCTTTACAAATTTAAATATAACAAAAAAATTAGAGTAGGCGGTGTTGTGTAATGGATAACACGTAAAAAAGCAACCCCCAGCTCCGCTTTACTTCTACATTCCTAACTAACATTTTCATTATGAGGGGCGTTAAATGTATTAAATAATCACTTTTTATACTCTTTCAATTTAACCTTTACAAAATTTTTATTTATTTACATTATTACAAAAAAACTAAAAAGTTTTATTTCCATATAAAAGAGTTAAATATTTCTCCTAAAATTTCCTTCCTTCGAAAACTACTTTCATTATAAACCAGATATTCTAGCCAACCCTTTAAATATTCTCAAAATTAAAAAAATTTTTTTCTTTTTTACCAGAATACATTCCTTCTTTAAAACACTTAATTCATTCGCTGTTCTACATTTTTCCATTTCTTCATCTCTTAAATTTACATTTTCTCCATAAATAAATTTTTTATTTTTATTTTTGCTATCTTCATATAAGGCTATTTGTAAAGATAAACCTATCTTTAAAGAAAAAATTTAATTGGGAAAAAAATAAAAATTTCCAAACAAATGAAGGAGTCGAAGATTCTTGATTATTATTATTCAAGTAAGAGAAGACTGGTCCGCCTGAATCGCCCTTTAAAAGATAAAATTAGAATAAAAAAGAATAAAAAAGGAATCTCTGGTTTATCTCTTAAATATTTTTGAGAGGGTATAACTGAAAGGGAAGAGGGAAGGATATTGAGAAGCAGGGATGTGCCGAAATAAATTTTAAAAAGCGAAAGACGGAAGGTGAAAGTCCAAAAAAGTCGGAATTTTGGCGGAAGGCGAAATGGCACACCCCTGTTGAGAACGCATAAGTCAGAAATGTTTCTGTTAAATTTGTAAAATGGTTGGATACAACTAGCCATTAATCGGTATCCCCGGATTTTGGTTAATCCGAATTTAAGAAAACCAGTTTTTGTTTTGAGTTTTAATTAAACACTAGTTTTATTTTTAGAGGATATCACACTCTTTTTTCAAAAAACAGTTAGTTTTTAGTCAGGTTTAAAAAACCGTGTCCGGACATTTGGGGAGAGGAAAATTGGAAGTGGATTGGGGAGAGTGGGTATTGTCGTGTCCAATCCCAATTTTTACCAAACAAGATCTTGCAGCTCCAGAGAAGTAAAAATAAATTGCACATTCTGAAGAGTTTTCTTCTTCAATTAATTTGATGGGAACTTTGTGAGGCTCTTCTGGCAGCTTTCGAACTTTAAAAAGCTAAATTTAGTTGTATTTAAATGAAAAATTAAATAGAAGAATATTCGTCTCTTCTCACAAATTTTTTCACGCCTTTTTTATCTCGCTTAGTCTGTTCCCTTCAAGTTATTACTGTTGTTTTAATAAATTTTACAAAGGAAAGTGTCTTGGGTGTCTGTCCGTGGGGCTCTGGGATGAAATTTTGCAGACAGGTAGGTCCATCAAATTCCGGATAAAATAAACTTCAAAATGTTTCTTTTGTATTCGAAGAGTTATAAATGTTTGTGAGATACTAAGAGAGAATATTACATATTTACTCTCCATCCATACATTCATTTATTCCGTAACCAAAAGCAAATGTTTCTTCGCTTTCCTTCGTTGGAATATTGTAGGGTTGTTCAAATTCATCAACATTAAAAGTAGGGGTATTTAAAATAATTAAAGCCATATCATCCCAATCTTCTCCAAATTTAATCTAAAATATTTCCACTACCTTTAAAGGCTTAATTTAATTATTTACAAAATTTTTTCGCATTGCATATTCTCTTGAATAATAAAATTGATTGGATATTTTAAGGCGTATTAAAGTTGCAAATCTATCAAAGGAAGGAGAATAATTTTAGAAATATTTTTAAACTTTTCCAAATTCTCACCCAGAATCTTTTCTGAAAAGACAATGTGCTACTGTCAACACTAACCTGTTGGTTATTAATGTGCCGCTACATAAGTGTCTGACTTTTCTATTTAAAAATTTTTAGTTAAAAAAAGATTTTAATTTTCAAAACTTTCCAAGAAAATTTATTAATCTATCCTTTTAAAGAGGAAACTAAAAAAACTCAAGTGAGTGAGATACTATGTAGAGGAAAAAATAAATTTGCATTCCTAAACAACTTTATTTTCTCTTCTTAAAAATATTCTCAAAAATATTTATATTATTTTTGCTTGAACTATCCAGCAATTACTGTAATTCCCATTCCTTTCCTAGGGGCGGCATGAGGATAAATCTCTGTCCATATATCAAAAATCTCCTTCCTATACATATGTACATCCATCACTGAAAATAGCCCTTTACGAATCCCTATAAAATACCCACTCCAAAAAATTTTCCCAAATTTTCAAATATTTTTTTTATTTTAAAAAAATTCTCGAAAATATTCAAACGTGAAATTCGACTCAATTTGAACTACATATTTAGCTTCTTGTATAGTTACTGGATGATTTGAAGAATAAAGAGAAGCGAAAGATAAAGTAAATTGACAAAAAATAAAAAGAAATATTTTCATTTTTTTTAAATAAATTTTTTGACTGATATAGTAAAATGTCAGTAATAGAATAAAATGAGAATTTAAATTATAAATGAATCAGAGAATTTAAAAAAATGAATCAACTGTAGTTAAAAATGGATGAAAAAATTATAATTTTAATTTTAATATTTTCTAATTTCTGTTTTTCTCCTCAATAGGATTAAAAATAAAGATATTAAAAATTTTTTAACGCTTGGATTCATCAATTTCCAGCAGGTTATACTTTTCCAATTGGCATCAAAAAATAATTAAAAATTGAGTAATATATACATACAATCATTAATTAAAAGAAAAACAAAATTAAAATTAAATTAAAAACAGCTGTTTTTGTTAATCTTCAAAAAAATTTCTTCTTGTAAAAAATACAATAAAATCCACCTATACAAAAATACAGCAATAGGGAAATCATAGAACCGGATCCAAACCCAAACTGGTAGAAAAACAGAAAAATTATGTAAAACAAAAGTAAAATATATGGGGGGGGGGGGGGGGGGGGTGGCTGTCAAATGTCCAGATATTTTTATTCAATTATTGTGGATTTATTTGTGAACGATTAAAAATAGCATTTCTATATGGGGTGTTTGTTAAAATACAAATAATTGGGTTAAATAAAGGTATTAAATGAAGGGAAATGTGAAATAATATTCGAATAATATTTGTTGTATTGTTGGTATTTTTTGAAGAAATTACAAAAAATAAAATTCCAGCTTGGTTAACAAATGGTACAAGAGCCTAAAAATGCATAAAATATATGTATTTTATTCATCTCTCTCTTTTAATACTTTTTTTAGAATAGATACCGTATTTCTTATAATAGAGCCCCATGGGGCTCTATTTTTCAACTATCCTCCAATGTGGGGCTGTATTAGAGGGTGGGGCTCTAACATAGAAAATACGGTATTTAAATATAATGAAATATTTGGGGTGTGCTTTTTTTGTAAATATATACACTCTGTTAATTAATAATACGCACCCCCTATTTTTCTGGGGTTTTCAAGTTGAAATTGGAATGTGGCATGAATAGTACTTATTATCTTAGTATTGAATAATTCTTAAAATATTTTTACCCCCAGAAATAGATATGTATTCTTCGCTTAATTTTGAATTTTTTTGTTTGTACTTTTCACTACCTCGGTTATCCTCGACCTAGGACCTCGCCTCAAATTTGACCCTCGATCTCGATACTCGGTTTTTCAATACTCGGTTTTTTTGAAAAACCGAAACCTCGCGCAACCCTACTTTTCACCTATTTTGGGAAATTTCTTGCCTAAAACTTGATAGTCATTTTATTCTATCTAGAAATTATAAGTGAAAATATTTTCTTACCAAAATAATCAAAACTTTAGTTAAAAGTTTATTCAATCTTTTTAAATTTCCATCAAGATTAGTGTTTAAATTGACATATCTAACCATTTTAAATCCACAAACAAATATTATTAAATATGAAGATATTTCAATAAATGCAATAGGTAATTGTGACAAAACATTGATCTATTTTTTATATTCAAAATATAAATTTATTTTTAAATTAACCGTTTCCATTCTATATTCAATAAACGGCAACGTTTTGTTGAAATTATCAAAATATTTAATACCTCCATTAGAATATGGAAGTAAAAAGAAAATTACATCCAAAATATAAAATAATTGCACAAACAAAAGAATGGAAACCATAACTAGATAACGTCGAACATTAATTTTTATATTCCTCAAAAATACATACATATTTATTTTAAGCATTTATTTATTTACCTATTCAAAACTAAATATCTATAAATAAATTGAACACACAATCCATGCATATTTACATCAGAAATATACATCCAAAACATATAAACAATATAACATAGGAAAGGGTTAAACTTTTCATCCATAAACCAGATCAAAATTCCATTAGGAAAAATATTAATTGTATTCCCCTCTTCATCAGTTATATAATACTATAAATAATTTAAAAATGATTTCAAATAGGTTTCAGGCCGTATCGGAATCAGAATCGGTATTTGAGATTAGTAAACCGATCCTGAACCATTCTTACGGGATTCCAAGAGAGCGATTTTCCGACTCTACAAAAAATTACAAATAAATTCTAAGTTCGTTTCAATAATAAATAAATCAAATAAATCCTAACTTGCACACGGATACGGATACGAATAATACCAAAATGCCTGCGGATATCCGTCTGTATCCGCCGTAAATATCCGGATACGGATACCAAGAAAAAAAATTTTAATTATTTTTTTAAAATTGGGTGGCACGACAATGTGTGCAAATCTGGTTTGTTTGTTTTGTGTTTTTTGAAGGAGGATTACCACTTGAAGAAACAATTGAACAATCAAAATTAAAATATCCAAAACACAATTTTGTATCAGAATTCGACTGTGTGTTTTCATTTCTTTTGGTGTTTTAAAAATAATTAAAACAATCAGAAGGATATTTAAAGGAAAACCAATTAATAAACAAACAAAATAATCTAATTTAAATAAAATATCAAGTATATCCAAGGACATTTTTTTGAATCTTTTTCTAAATTATATTTTTCAACAGAAAAAAATTGTGAATTAATTTAAGTAAATATTTTTTATTAAAAAGTTTCACTTTAAAATTTCTCGATACAAAAAATATTTTTGAGAAAATGTTGTTTACATAAGTATTTGAAAAATATTTCGTGACTTTTAATGTTAAATTTTACTTTATTGTGAGAAATTTATTAAAATTTATAAAGTTTATTATTTTTTTATTAATTTCAACAATTTTCTCAGTCAAAATTCAATCTTGTAATAAAATCGGCGGTACGACAATTGAGGAAGACATATGAGGATATGACAAATGAGGATATTCGGACTTTACTGAAATATACACAGTTGTCTCTATTAGACCGCCCATTCTTATAAACCGACCCTCTAGATCATCGTCGGAAAATAAACCGACCGGTCGCACTATTAGGAGAAGTACGGTATTTGTTTATTATTATTATTTTAATCCTCAATGGTCGTCCTCATTTGTCATATCCTCAAGTGCGTATCGTCAACTGTCGCAACACCATAAAATCTCATGTTTATTTAAATAAAAATAAAATAAATTTCTCACAAATATTTTTTAATTAAAAATTGTTTGGAACTTTTTAATAAAAATATTTACTTAAATTAATTAGCCATTTTTTGATTGAATTTTGACTGAGAAAATTGTTGAAATTAAAAAAATAATAAAAAATTTTCTCTCAATTTCCCAATTCTTAGAATTTGAATTCTTAAGAAGTGAACTTTACATAAAAATGGGCAATTTTATTTTTGTATTAATGTAAGGATGATTCACCTAGCAACATTTAAAATGCTTAGGCGGGGGTTAAACGATCTAACTAAACAGAGAAAGCATCGATACCACAGTATTAATTTAGAAGATATTGGGAGAACAATTAACTTCATGTCGACATTTAGAACTGTCGAGATGAATTAGAATATTCTTAAACTTGTAAATTATCTTAGTAAATCAATTAACTACATCTAGCTTATTTTAAAAATACAAAAATATTTTCAGTAATTAATGGAAGAACGGATAATAATCAAACTTTAACGGGCCGAGATACGGCAATTTATCAAGGACCCGGTCGCTTAGCTAGTGTATTTGCCAACTTTTTACAAAAAAACCATTCGAGAATTCAGTAAAAAAATTTCTCTACTAAAAAAGAATTTATTAAAAATAGCCAAAAACAACCAAAATTAAATATTTTTAACAATAAAATTCGCCTCAACATTTTTAAAAATCCAATAAAAATTTCCAACAATTTAACTTATCTTCACAAAAATATTTCCTCTTAATATTTAAATCGGTCCTTAGTCATCTGGAATACTTTGAGTCGAGTTAGAATTGTGTGGATGGCGGAATATAAGCACAACCGAGACACGAATTCTCAGATCTTCTCTGGTGACAAGTCCTTCTTCGATCATTTTCTGCAATTTTTAAATTTAAAATTTTTCTTTAAAAATTTAATCCTTAAAAAGGAAAAAGAAATGTAAACTGAAAAAAGGAACGTAAATCAACAGATCTACGTTACACTCCCGTCACGTTAAAAAAGCTACATTTTCCAATCTGCTTTCCCTAGAAGAAAATTCACCTACCCCACCCCCGAAAAAAATTCTGGTTACAGGCCAGGTCAAGATAATTATAAGGTCATCAATTATACCCCAATTTTGCCATAATTTTTGGGTATCTAGAAACCGCGAGTTTCCTATTATTGTGAACTCACTTTTACTTTTACAAATTTTCCTCTACTTTTAGAAATAGGTGGGGAAAAAATTATTCTGTATTCTAAACCCACTCCCCATACTCAAAATAAAAAATAACCTTCTTCTTATCCAAATTAAACCAAACACCGGTAGTTGAAGTAAATGGCGGCTCAAAAGGAGTTGAGCAACCTCTTGTCTTCATCAATCCGGGAACCCCTTGATTCCAATTATGAATTTTGAAATTGAGTTCATTCACAATACAACTTCCTCGATTATTCTCATTTAAAGGCCCTTTGCATTGAACAAAAATACCCAAAGAAAGAGGAATTGTTGCCCCTTTAAACTGTTCTTGTTTTCTATAATTAATTTTCAAAATCCATTTAAAGTTGTTAATTATTTGCTCTGTTGAATGAAAATTGTCTGGTTCAGTAGCAAAAAGATCGTTAAGGCTGAAGTCGAGTTTCATAGTAAAATTTGTTGGAGGCTCTTGAAGTGGAACTAAAAGAAAATAATAATAGCGTTTAATATTTTAATGTCATCTTTTGAAATATAGGCGTAACCCCTATTTACTGTGAACTAGAAAGCTAAATTCCTCATCGGTCTCCCCTTTTAGTAACCTAATGCTTCATGGTTGTCTCAAAGCAAGTTTAAAGAGATCCCAAAACAACTAGGTATCCCGGGGTTATAACACTCGCCTGACCACTATCTTAACAAGGATAGACTGAATTTTTAAATCTTCCCCCCTCCCTCCGTCTAGAATTAATATGACACCTGTAAAACTATTGTTGTTCCGACCACCAAGTCCAGAATCAGCCAAATTACGTTCTCCATTGCCAAGTTGATCTAAAATTAAAAAAAACAATATCCAATCAAATTTTGGAAATAATTAAACCAATTTCACGTTCAACTTCATCAGTAACTTCCAAAGTTTCATCATCAGAAAGAGGAGCCTCAACAGCACTGTTGACGTTATTGTTGCTGTGGCTGACAGACAAAGGAGAAACTTCTACATCAAAAATTGAGTTGGGCTGCGGAAGAGGCAATCGTTCTGGAGAAGGTGGCGATTGTTCTTCCGGTATCTGAAATTTATGGTAGGATTTATGTCTGTAAAAGGAACTAATTAATGTTTAAAAAAGTGACATGCCGAGGGCATAAGCGGGAAAAGGGGGAGGGGGGAGTAGCTGCAAAAGTACAATTTGAAAGTCATAAACAGGGTTGCCGTTTTCGGGTCGAGCCGACGTTCGAGTCATATTTTCAGCCTCATTTTTTGGGCCGGCCCGACCAAGTCTTTTTCGGGCCAAAATTCGATACCTGACTCGATCTTCCGGACCGAGCCGGCAACCCTAGTAATAAGCAAAAAGAAGCCCCAAAACAACTCGGAAGTCTTTAAATTAACCTCCTGATTGATATTATCCTCGCTGATGTTCTTAACATCCTCGCGTTCCAACGGAATTTGTAATGGAGTCTCATAATTGTTTAACCCATCAGAATTGCCAGAAATTGGTGATTCAGGCGAATTTTGTTCGTCAACAGTCTTTGGAGGTTCCATTGTAATCAATTTAAGATTAGCCATTAAAAGTACTTCGCGTTTTGCAAGTTCACCGTCAATACACCGTTTCTCCTCTAATAAAGTCAAAATATCCTTGGAAATAGAAATAATATTATTGCCCGAATCCATACTTTTATCACTAAAAATTTTAAAAATTAACTAAAACATCAATCAATTACTGAAATTAATTGTGAGAGAAAGTCTTTTTATAGTCAAAAAAATTCAAATTAAAAAAATTTTTTGGCATAATGTTAATTTAATTATTTTTCTCTGCACACATGCTATTTTCATTATTTTTACCTGTCTGTACAAAAGACTGACTGGTTAAAAGACCAACTCGGCCAATAAGGGTTAAAAGACCGACGCGATCAGAAATCACTAAAAGACTAATAAAATTCGAAGGCAAGTTGTTTTTATTTTCACAATCAGTAAATAATTAATGGAAGGACGCATATTAAAAATTTGTCGTCGCATATTCAAATATTTTTAACAATAAAATTTGCCTCAACATTTTTAAAAATCCAATAAAAATTTCTAACAATTTAACTTATCTTCATAACAATATTTCCTCTTAATATTTAAATCGGTCCTTAGTCATCTGGAATACTTTGGGCAGAATTAAAACTTACTCAGCGGCGGTCGTTCCGCTCGACATGCCTAGCATCCTCCGCATTAACAAAAACTTTTTTCCGCGGAGGCCTTATGTAGGGGTAAACAAACGGTCATAACTTTGTCAAGAAGTCAGATTTCGTTGATTTTGGTGTTATTCAACAATCCCTAGCCATTTATTTAATCATTTTTAAATTAAATTACCTCTTTAGAAAAAAAAATAATTTAAAACTTTTATATGCACAAAATGTAAAATTATAAAATTTAAAAGTAAAAACAATTTATAAAAAAATCTTCCCAATAAAAATATTTCTCATTCAAAAACACTAACAACAAGTTTTGCCACAGATTTCACCACAACTTTAGTTAATTGAATAAACACTTTAAAATAAATATTTAAATTGTTAACATTATTTTCTTCTTCCTCCTCTAAACATTTTCCATTAATTTCATTTTTAATTGTCGATTTTTCTGAACACGAATAATTTTCTGTAGATTGATTATTAAAGTAAAGAGAAGAAGCAATAAAGTAAAGTCCTGCCAGTATAATCCCGTAATAAACAAGTAAAAAAACAAGTCGGAATAATAATTTTGCTGGTCTAAAAAAATAATTATTTTTTTTTAAAAATAATCCTCTCAGTCCACAAATTCTACCTGTAAATTCCATAATAAACAAAAAGAGCAACAGATGAAAAAACAACAAAAGATGAAAGCCCCATTACAAAATAAGTGAATAAAGTTGGAAAAATTAAATTAAGCATTTTTTAAAAGAATTATACTTAAAAATAAATTATCAAAAAACCTCCAAAATTGAATAAATATACTAAATATTAAGAAGATAAATATGTATTTTATTATAAAACTTTGATAGAATATATTTAAAAGTTTAATTTAAATGAAAATTACAAAATTGAATAGAGCTTACAGTATTTGCCAAAATAATTACCCAGGGTAATTATTTTTTCAATCTCTGGCTGAAGGGGGTAATTGATAGGGCGAGGGTAATTATTTGAAAGAGAAACATTATTCCAGCATTTACGATAAGTACGGAAAATTGAGAACAATCAAAGAAAAGAAATGCTAATACAGGCAGACCTCTACGCCCAAATTTCATTAATTATTTCTAAATTTTAGAACAAAAAGTATTTGGTTTTGAGTTGGAAAAAGGTATGACCACAGTTTGTTAACCCTTTAAGATTCAGAAAAATAGAGATCCAACTTGTTTTCCATTTCAAAAAAAATCATTTAAAATTTTCACAAATTCTCTTTATATCCACATTCAATTTCATATGCCTCTTTTGCATTTTTTGGAAAAAGTAATTCACAAGCTAAAATTCCAATCCCTCCTTCAATTTTCTCAGATTGAGCAAAGAAATTTTTAAGTAAATAAAAACCAAATTCCCATAATTTAAAATGTGGGTGTTGACTTCTATTTTCTTTTTCTGTCGAATTTCTGACATTTATATCAATTTCTTTTAGGATATTAAATAATGTTGCCTTTAAAAATTAAAAAAAATAAATTTAAAAATAAAATCCCTCCCTTACAGAATATAAATATGCTGGAGATTTTAAATCAAAAGCAATTCTGTGGAAAAATTTAAGAATTGCCATGTTGACTTCTTTTGGGTTTGTACCAAATTTTTTCAAAGAAAATATGTACCTGAAAAATGGGATAAAGTTAAATTTTATTTTTAGATACCCTAATGGAATTGATAGTATTTTAAAAATGGATATACAAACCCGCGAACAATAAAATTAAAAAGACATCTCTTAAATTGAGGTGAAAAATTTGGGATAAAATTCTCAAATAATTTCAAGAATATCTGGGGGATAATAACCTTTTATGGGATTGTAATGGAATGATATATCTGGGCAAGTCGGCTTCTGTACTTCACTTTGTGGTCTGTTTGAGCGGTTTTCAGGATTCATAAAAATTTTTTGGTGATTTGCGATTGATGCTCATATCCTAACTGGTCTCCTAACTGATCTAGAACAAAGTCATGTTCAAACTTCATAATTATTAGTTTTTGATCTTTTATTTTCACTTTTATAATTATTTTCATCCTTTTCTCTAAATGCCGAAAGGCATACTATAGCAGAAAAGAAAAAAATGAGCGAGCGCTACTCCTAGAGGAAAAAATGCAAGAAAAGGGAAGAAAAGTCTGCATTCCATTTGCGGACAGGTAGGACATCAACTGGACATTTGCCTAAGTAATTTTGTTGAGTAGACAAAATTTTGGTGTATAGACAAAATTTTAGTCTGGTGTATCTACCTAATTTTATAACTCTCTATTATAAATTTTGCATTAGTACTCTTTAAAGTAGAGACCGGACCGAGACGAGATCTTGATCAAAAATCTCGGTTATCAAGATCTAGGTTATCGAGATCTCGATTCTCGTACGACACTCCCAGTCAGGTCTCTACTTTAAACCTCTCCTAACTCCTCCAAAATAAGTCCAAATTTATTCTTAAAAAACATTCTCTTACCTACCAATTTATCACCGTTGGTTTAGCCATTGACAAAACAAATTGTGGAAAATCCAATTCCGTCTCCTCCAACACTTTTCTTGTTTCTTCACTTTCTTCATCACTCAAACTCATACCAAATTTATTTATTCCCTTTTCCTCCTCCAACAAATTTTCTTCTTCATCTTCCCTTCCATAAGCCTTTTTAATTTCTTCTTCATATATTTCTGCCTTTCCTTGCATATCTTCATGAAATATTAAATGTAACAATAACATTTCTTCTTCAATTGAATCAAAATCATTCCCAAAAGTTCCCGTTTCCGGCCACAAAATTCTCGAATTTCTAAACATTCCAACAGCATCTTGAATACGTCCAGTACGTAAAGCAACTTGAATTTGTAAAAGTGCAAATTCTCTAAAAAATAAAAATTATTTTCAAAAAGAATTTCTCAAAAAATTTACTTGAATTGTTCATCATCCACTTTAAGCAACATATTAATTGGGCTAACATCTAAGTTTGGGTTAATTTCCCCTATAAGAGTATCAGAAAGTTCTTCAGCTATTTCCATCCACATATTTGCAATTCCCTTCATTTTGACAGCTTTTTCGATTGATTTTTCTTAAAGAGAGTATGATTAAAGCAAAGAAAAATTGTCCAAATAAATTCAACAATTCGGAATTTTAATTTCCCCCACTACTGGAGATTTTAAAATTTCGCAGCACAGACATTTCAATCATTTTTTAGTACTTGACAAGCACATAGCCATTACCAGGCATTACATGTCTGTACTGGATATTTTTAATCGAACTAGAACACCCCCCCCCCCCCAAATTAAAAACAAACTTTCATCCTTATCCTTCTTTTTGAGCTCTTTCCGTTGTTTCCGTTGCCGTTTTCTTTTTTGTATTCGAATAAGTGTCCCTTCCCTTATATTCTTTTCCAATAAGTGAAGAAAGTAATGATTAGCAATAATTAGATCTTCAAGCATTTTTCTTGTTGCCCCACCAGGGGAAAGATGTCCAAGAATTCCAGCAGCTAATTCTCGATATTCTTCAATTTGAAAGAGTTGTTGACAAAAATTGCTACATAATTCTTTTTCTTCTGGCAAAATTGGATTGTAGGAACTTAACCTGGAAATTAAAAATGATTAAAAAAATAATGATTCTTGTACTCGATTACATAAAATTGCCAAGTAGGCTATTAAATTTCCCATGACTACCCAAAACTAAAAAAAATTTCCACTTAAGTTATCCCCTAAATGAACTTTTTATAAAAATTAACTTTACATTGCCACAATTTCTCTATAAACACTAACTGCATATTGAGAAGAAAGTGCATATTTCCGTATATTGTCTCTATCTGTTTTCATTATTTCAAAACTTTCTGTCAAAAAAGAAGTTATTTGATGGAAAAATTCAATTGAAAAAGTTGAATTAAAAAGTTGGCAAGAAATTCGAGAAAATCTAGAAAAGGCAAGCATAAAAGTTGCAAAAGTAAAATAATGAAAATCTGTTGCTTTAAGTGAAGTTTTACGGCCGGAAAATGCCTAAAGAAAAATATAATTAAATGGAACTAAAATTTTTAAGATTATTTTGATGATATACTTATAATAATATGTAGCTTTTATAATAACCTATAACTTTTTATAATAATCATTCGAAATGTTAATAGTGGATGAGTGAAATATCTCATTAAACCATGAGAGTAAAGTCTGGGATCTATCGGGAAAAGTGAAATATTTACTTGGATCAAAGAATTTTTAATTCAACATTATGGAACTTAAAAAACCCCAAAAATGCCTATAATTTTATAAAATTAAAAATAATACCAAATCTCTGTTTGCTCTAATTAAACGATTATATTTCCCTTCAAGAAGCAAATTTAAACAAAATTTCTGGATAGAGATCATCAAAGAAGGACTAAGTTCTTGTAAGCCTTGAGTAAAATTTTCTGAAGTATAAGAATCATCAATTCGACGATTTTTTGGCGGCACATAAGGCTTTTTACGTCTTGAAAGTACGGCAATTGGAGGTAGATTATTTTGAGTTAAAAGTGAACTTTAAAAAATAAATTAATTAAAAAAATTTTTGAAAAGAAAACCTAGTCATAACAAAATCCCTTTTTGTATTCAATGCATTCATTCCTTTGACAACAACTGATCCAGATAAAAAACTTCGTCGATTGGCTTTTCTAAAAAAATAAAAAAAAGAATTATAGATTTTTTCCGAAATTAGAATATGCATATTTGAAATTGTAAAATTATCAAAAACATTTGAAATCAGGAGACACTCGGAAAAAGAGGGAATTAGAAATAAGCAAAGTCCATGGGAACTTAAAAATAGAGCTATAAATAATTCTCAAGAAAAAAAACAAAACAAGGAATTCAAATGTTCAGAGATTGTAGAGGAAAAAATTCAAACAGAAGGTAGCTTTAAAGATAACCATAAAGGAATTATGGATAAAATTTTATCCCAAAAATATCATTTCATTAGTTAAAAACTAAAAAGAAACCTTTGTTTTTCCTCCTCCAATTTTATTGCCTGTATAGCATTAGACTGTTCCTTCTCAAATTCCTCTTTGCTTTTTTGTTGTAAATCGGCTTCCCCTTCATAAGCAATTGCTTTTGGGTCCTAAAAATTTTCAAAATTCGAAAAAACTTTAAAAATAAAAACCAGATTTTTAAAAATCAAAGCCAAAATAGCAAGAATATAAGGAGAAAATTCATTTTCCAACGAATCACCAGCAAGTTTTGAAAATATTTTTTCAATTCCAGAAGTAAAAAAGCCAGCAATTATTCTTGACTTTATTGAATTATCTGAGGACTGTAATATAAATGAAAAAATATCAAAAAACGTAAGGGAATAATAATGGTTACTTGGATGAAAAAAATCAAAAAGATTCTTGACTTTAAAAAGGTGTACTTATCGGTTATACGCCCACAAACGGAGTGCCAGCCGAATTTGATAGACCTTAATATTTTGATGCTCAATCCCAGGCCCGTAGCCAGAGAACTCAGTTTGAGGGCGTATAACCTATAAGTACCTTTAAAAATGTAAGTCTGCCTTTAAGTTTAATTTTAAAATTGATTTCAGAAAAAAATTGGGAGATTTCATTTAAATCCCCTTATATGAAATAATACTATAATGAAAAAATAAAAAAACCATACCGAAGGATCAGATGTAGCAATACCTTCAACACCAATAGAAAATACACACCTCAACAATACCAAAATTCGTTCAACAAGCAAGCGTTCTTTTTCTTGTCGTTCCTCCCAGTCCTATAAGAAATATTAAGATTTTTTAAATTTATTTAAAATAAACCTTGTCAAAGTATTTATTCATTTTTCTAGCAAATTGAACAAATATATCTGGATCTGTAAATGCTACAAGTGTTCGATTTAAATAATTTTCAATTTCATAATATATTTTCCATTCAGAAGCATCATAAGGTATTTTGTTTTCAAAAACAGTAAGGGTTGGTTGACAAAGGTTGACGGAAAGTCTGTAATTTTTGGGGAGAAAAAATTTTTTCCAGTGAAAGGATCAACACAAAAACAAACTTATTGTTAACTACAATTTATTAAGGGGAACGGGAAAAAAGGGTGACTTCAAACTAGTACCAAATGTTCAGCAACCTAATATTTGGAAAGCTTGAGTTAAGACTAGAAGAATTAAAAGTTTCAAGAAAAATGAATGAGTTAGCTTATTTAAATCGGAGAATTCTAATTTTTCTATGAATAAAGTAAAGAAAAATTGGAAAAACAAAATAAAAACAAGAACGAAAACTTATACAATCCAAACTGTAGTAAAAAATTAATACCTAAGTGAAGCATCAAACAATTCATCACTTGTACTTTCAGATTTCATTATCGGAACCAAATCACTTTTTACAATATTGTGACTGTTACATAACCTTCTAACACTAAAATATCTGTCATCCCGTCGCAAATGCCTTATTAAATCACGAACATTTTCTAAATAAAAATAAATTTTAAACAAAAATATTTAATAAAAAAATTACGAAAGCAATCAGGTTCTTGATAATATACCCCATTCTCTAAAAAACCAAGTGTGTTAATTAAAGATTGAACTTCTTTTTCTATTTGTTGATCCATTTAAATATTAAAGAGAAAATTTAGAAAATTATTTTTAAATTAAAAAAATTAAAAACGAAAATAGTCTCGTATAAACAAAATTGCCAAAAAAATAAAAATATATATTTTTTATATCTAAAAGAAATTTAAAACAAAATCGTCAAAAGGAAAAAAAAATAAATAAAATATATTAAAAAAAGAAAAGTAAAATTTTAATCAATTTTTAAAAATTCTTTTTTTTTCAAGCAATTCTCATCTTTTTCTTGTATTTTTTTTAATTTTTTGGTGTTGATGCATCTCAGCGAGCAACACTGTTTTTAATAGTTTTGGGAGACAATATATTTTTTTAAAACAAAAATAGGAGGAAATAAACCTTTCTCTTTTACATCTTTTTCAGCATTTAAATTAAATATATTTAGCTAAAATTGAACAAGCTTAATCTAAAAAGAAAATACTCTCAAAAAAATAAATTGCTCTTAAAAATATTTTTTATTTTCTCTCTAAACTAAAATTAATTCTAAAGAAAACTCCCCAAAAACTAAAAATAAATCGCCAAAAATTCCAATTTCTACCCACCCAACTAATCTAAATTTTTTAATCTATGCTCAATTATTAGCTAAATATTTATTTTCGGAATTCTCCTCCTCATTTTTCATTTCCCCTTTCTTCACTTGAATCGGAACGGCGGCAAATTATAATTTGGACGCGGCGGAGTTTTCGGGCGTGGACGAACACGTTTGTGAGGCGGTGGAAGATGACCCTCATTTTGGGCATTTTCCTGTCGTTGTTGAAATGTTGTTAATTCCTCTGTACATTTAGCCGACATTTTCTCATCCAATTCAGCTTTAAGTCCTTCACTCAATTCTCGATTATAAACTTCAATATTTGCTCGAAGTTCAGCACAGAAATGTGCAGGGCTCATTTTATCAAGGCAATGAGCTTTCAAATTGTAAAGTTGATAACGTTCAGCCAATGCCAATTTTTGAATCAAAGAGAAATGTTGTTCAATATTGTTGTTATTTTGATTTAAATTGGCATGATTATGCTGGTAACTATGAGTGTGAAGTTGAGTATGGTTATTGTTGTTATTTTGTCCAATATTTCCAAGATTGCTGAGATTGGATGTAATAACCATAGGTATATAATTGCAGGAATTACAAACACTAAATTAATTGAATATATGTAAAAATTTTTTTGAGAATTAGAAAATAGTACAAATAAATTTGAGTTAAAGTAAATTACGACTGTTTTCAATAAATAAGAAAAATGTTAAAATATGAATATTTGCCATAAAAATAAATCAGGTTTTTCGTTGTTTCCCAGGAAAACTACATAAAAAACTTAATAACCCATAAAAATTTAAAAACCAACTTATTTGCATTATTTGACGAACAAGGCAAAGAAACATTTCCATCATCCCCAGAAAAACCATTAATCAGCAATCTTTCACATCTTTCAGTAACAATTGGAAGATCATATTTATCAGCCAAACGAAGAATATCAGAGATTTTTGAAACTAAAAAAATTTTTTACAAAATAATAGAAAAATATAAAAGAGACCTGAAGGTTCAGGAAAATTATCAACAGGATAAGACATTGCAAGCATTTGTTGAAACGCTTCGAGATCATCACCCGAAGCTGTGAGATCGTATTCGTCACCATCCCTTTGTGCCCAATTAGAAAAAAATAAAGTACGAAAATAAGAAGAATATGTAGCCAAATGCTAAAAAATGAGAATTAATAAGTAAATACTCCAGAAAAAATCTTTCTTACATATTTATTGAAAAAAATAATTTTGTCATGAATAAGAAAACGAGCACCTAATTGGATGAGTGAGCTGAAAAATTATTAGGTACTATGCGTTTATATCCCCCCATGTCCGCAAATGTTTGTCCGCACTTTTCTTTCTTTTCCTTTCCCCTCTCATATGGATTATAAATGGTCAAGTATCAAAAACTCTTATTTTCTTTCTCTTCTCCTTTCTCCTCTCATAAAGATTAAAATGGTCAAGTAAAAACTTAGTACAGACAAATATTCATTTATAAAAAATATAAAAGCAAAAATCCACTGCTGAGGTAAGACCCTACCACTGTTGTTTTTACGCTTTGTAAAAGCCTAACCATGTTCCGACTTCAGAACGACAAGTAGATTTACGACATCGCCATCTAATTTGCTTCCCAATGCTTAGCTTCATTTCGAGTCCATTTACACAAATTTTATTTGTCGGTAGAATGTTCTTTGATTGTAAAAATAATATGGCTGTTTCTTCAGATTGAGGAAGCTTCAAAAAATTCATAGATCTGAAAATAATTTCGAAAAATGAGAATATTAAACGACATATTTCTCATTTTGACTTCCATTTTATACGAATGATGCTTTAGCGTATTTGATGTTTTTTAATATTCATGTGAAAATTCTTTAGTTTTATTCTTACTTGACCATTTATAATCCATGAGAGGGGAAAGGAAAAGAAAGAAAAGTGCGGACAAACATTTGCGGACATGGGGGGATATAAACGCATAGTACCAATTATTATTTATGTTAGTTAAATCTACATCACTTTTTCGCCTAAAACAAAAAAAACTAGAGTTCGAACTTTTCACTTTGCCGGAACAGTACCCGGATTTTTTTCTTCCAATAAGGACCGGGCCGGGCTTCGGGCTAAAAACCTCGAAAACCCGGATTTTATCAAAAAAAAACGGTTCCGGTTCAGGGCTCGAACCCTACTAAAAAATAAAAATTACCCATAACCGGTTTGTTCCAAAACATTAATTTTCACAGAAATATTCAACCAATCCTTGTCACCAGAGAGCTGAAAATCCTGAATTAAGTTATCCCAAGGAAGTTCAATTCCAATAGTGCCATTTGCCAAACAAACAGAACTAGATGGAGGAGGAACAGCACGATAAGAAGTCATCGGAAAACGAGCATTGTCAAAAAAATATTGCTGAGATTTACGCTCAGATTCGATAACAAACTGAAAATTTTTAAAAATAAGAGAAAAAATCGATTCAAGAAGGGTTTGTAATTTTTGGTTTAACATTAACCAAACTGTTATTCATAGATTCCTTACTTAATGCGTAAATCAGGCCCGTATCCAGGATTTTTTACGGGGAGGCAAATGGGGGGGGGGGGGGGGGGAATGGGCTACGGGGCCTGGAGTACAACTTTTTTTGGTTAATAGTCGAAAAAACCATGACTTAATTGTGCTCAAAATAATCAATTAATTTCCAGACCAAATGAAATATAAATTGAAAAGAAACAATTTCAATGCCCAACCAGAAACTGATTCACAAATTAAATGAATCCAATATTATGCTCAATAAAGGCCTAATATTGGACCCATTACATTATGCCGCACTAATTTTGTTAATACTTTCATAATAAAAAATTAACCCTTATACGAGAAGTACAACTCCATCCATCAAGTCGTTTGCCTCGCTCATTACAATGAGCATAAATCAATAAAGTCGGCTTTGGTAAGTGTTCTTCATTCAAAATATTATGTTTAAAAGCACCCAGAACCCTAAAAATAAAAAAAATCTTCATTTAAAATTATATCAAAAATAAACCAATTAAAACGTGAAATCATTCCATTAGAAGTAAATTTTTGGTCAGTTTCCATAGATAAAACTCGGTCAAGTTTAAGATCCAAAAGCCCATCAAAATGATCATCAACACCAGACATTATTTAATAAAAATATAATCAAAACAGAAACTATACTGAAATATTTTTATGAAACGTAAAAACGAAAAATAAAACCCCCAAAATTTTTCTGAAAATAAATTAAAAAATAATAGAAAGAAAATATGTAGCATGTATGCATAGAAAAATCGGAACGGGCCAGGTGAGAGCCGCCACTGAGAGATGCCAACTGAGAGCGGGCAACTGAGAGCCGAGCCAACTGAGAGCGAGCCAACTGAGAGCTAGCCAACTGAGAGCGGCCAACTGAGAGCCCCTTATAAAAGGGCCAACTGAGTGCCAGGACTTATAATAAAATATTATGATTCGAAAAAATTAGCTTTTCGGGTCAACGATCGCTGGGTTCTGCACCAGTAAAATAAACCTATTCCTTTTTACTAATTCTCAACCTTGAACGACGATCTACCCCCTAATAGGAATACAAAAACATTCATTTCAGCGAAAATTCAGTTCCTCATAATTTTGTTCAGAATCATCGAATCACGGTAATTTTGGTATCACCGACCCAGCTCGATTAGCTCTTTCGAATAACACCTCATTCGCCCAAATCGGTCTAGTCAAAAAAACCCTATACATAAGTCACAATACCCAAAATTGAGACCAAGACTTTAATATATGGCCAAAAAAACAAAAAAAAGTCTTATGTTATCTCGGCTGCCATTTAGAACATTCCTTAGAAAGTAAAAAGTAAGAAAAACAAAAGAAAACAAAGAAAAAAATATTCTAAAATTTTTCTGGTGATTAGAATTACTGGCACTCAGTTGGCCCTTTTATAAGGGGCTCTCAGTTGGCCGCGCTCAGTTGGCGGCTCTCACTTGACCCCAACCGTAGAAAAATAATTAAATTAACATTATGCCAAAAAATTTTTTTAATTTGAATTTTTTTGACTATAAAAAGACTTTCTGACAATTAATTTCAGTAATTGATGTTCTAGATAATTTCTAAAATTTTTAGTGATAAAACTATGGATTCGGGCAATAATATTATTTCTATTTCCAAGGATATTTTGACTTTATTAGAGGAGAAACGGTGTATTGACGGTGAACTTGCAAAACGCGAAGTACTTTTAATGGCTAATCTTAAATTGATTACAATGGAACCTCCAAAGACTATTGACGAACAAAATTCGCCTGAATCACCAATTTCTGGCAATTCTGATGGGTTAAACAATTATGAGACTCCATTACAAATTCCGTTGGAACGCGAGGATGTTAAGAACAACAGCGAGGATAATATCAATCAGGAGGTTAATTTAAAGACTTCCGAGTTGTTTTGGGGCTTCTTTTTGCTTATTACTAGGGTTGCCGGCTCGGTCCGGAAGATCGGGTCAGGTATCGAATTTTGGCCCGAAAAAGACTTGGTCGGGCCGGCCCAAAAAATGAGGCTGAAAATATGACTCGAACGTCGGCTCGACCCGAAAACGGCAACCCTGTTTATGACTTTCAAATTGTACTTTTGCAGCTACTCCCCCCTCCCCCTTTTCCCGCTTATGCCCTCGGCATGTCACTTTTTTAAACATTAATTAGTTCCTTTTACAGACATAAATCCTACCATAAATTTCAGATACCGGAAGAACAATCGCCACCTTCTCCAGAACGATTGCCTCTTCCGCAGCCCAACTCAATTTTTGATGTAGAAGTTTCTCCTTTGTCTGTCAGCCACAGCAACAATAACGTCAACAGTGCTGTTGAGGCTCCTCTTTCTGATGATGAAACTTTGGAAGTTACTGATGAAGTTGAACGTGAAATTGGTTTAATTATTTCCAAAATTTGATTGGATATTGTTTTTTTTAATTTTAGATCAACTTGGCAATGGAGAACGTAATTTGGCTGATTCTGGACTTGGTGGTCGGAACAACAATAATTTTATAGGTTTTTTTATTAATTCTAGTCGTAGGGAGTGGAAGATTTAAAAATTCAGTCTATCCTTGTTAAGATAGTGGTCAGGCGAGTGTTATAACCCCGGGATACCTAGTTGTTTTGGGATCTCTTTAAACTTGCTTTGAGACAACCATGAAGCATTAGGCTACTAAAAGGTGAGACCGATGAGGAATTTTGCTTTCTAGTTCACAGTAAATAGGGGTTACGCCTATATTTCAAAAGATGACATTAAAATATTAAACGCTATTATTATTTTATTTTTAGTTCCACTTCAAGAGCCTCCAACAAATTTTACTATGAAACTCGACTTCAGCCTTAACGATCTTTTTGCTACTGAACCAGACAATTTTCATTCAACAGAGCAAATAATTAACAACTTTAAATGGATTTTGAAAATTAATTATAGAAAACAAGAACAGTTTAAAGGGGCAACAATTCCTCTTTCTTTGGGTATTTTTGTTCAATGCAAAGGGCCTTTAAATGAGAATAATCGAGGAAGTTGTATTGTGAATGAACTCAATTTCAAAATTCATAATTGGAATCAGGGCGTTCCCGGATTGATGAAGACAAGAGGTTGCTCAACTCCGTTTGAGCCGCCATTTACTTCAACTACCGGTGTTTGGTTTAATTTGGATAAGAAGAAGGTTATTTTTTATTTTGAGTATGGGGAGTGGGTTTAGAATACAGAATAATTTTTTCCCCACCTATTTCTAAAAGTAGAGGAAAATTTGTAAAATTAAGGGGTTAGTTCACAATAATAGGAACCTGAGACCCAGAAATTATGGAAAAATTGATAGGGAAAGCATGTCGGAAAATTTAGTTTTTTAATGTGAAGGGTGTGTAACGTCAAATTTGAATGGTTTTACGTTCCTTTTTTCAGTTTACATTTCTTTTTCCTTTTTAAGGATTAAATTTTTAAAGAAAAATTTTAAATTTAAAAATTGCAGAAAATGATCGAAGAAGGACTTGTCACCAGAGAAGATCTGAGAATTCGTGTTTCGGTTGTGCTTATATTCCGCCATCCACACAATTCTAACTCGGCTCAAAGTATTCCAGATGACTAAGGACCGATTTAAATATTAAGAGGAAATATTGTTATGAAGATAAGTTAAATTGTTGGAAATTTTTATTGGATTTTTAAAAATGTTGAGGGGAATTTTATTGTTAAAAATATTTAATTTTGGTTGTTTTTGGCTATTTTTAATAAATTCTTTTTTAGTAAAAAAATTTTTTGTTGAATTCTCGAAAGGTTTTTTTGTAAAAATTTGGCAAATACACTAGCTAAGCGATCGGTTGTATCTTGCCCCTACAAATTTTGAATATCCTTCCTCCCATTAATCTCGACAGTTCTAACAAAAAATGTTAACATGAAAATGGTTGTTTTTCCAATATGTATTTTCTAAATTATACCGTGGCATCGATGCTTTCTTTTTGGCCTTTTTAGATCGTTTAAACCCGCCTAAGCGTTTTAAATGTTGCTAGGCGAGTGTTGCTTAAGAATTTAAATTCTAAGAATTGGGAAATTGAGAGAAAATTTTTTTAATTTTTTTTTAATTTCAATAATTTTCTCGGTCAAAATTCAATCTTGTAATAAAATCTCATGATTTATTTATCAAATAAAAATAAAATAAGTTTCTCACAAATATTTTTTGTATTTTTATAGACATAATAAATAACATTTTTAAAATTGATAAACAACTTTTTGTACTTTATAATTAAAGAAAATATTTAATAATTACTTTTATTATACAACTTTTTAAAATTAAAAAATTCAAAAAAATGTCCTTGGATATACTTGATATTTTATTTAAATTAGATTATTTTGTTTGTTTATTAATTGGTTTTCCTTTAAATATCCTTCTGATTATTTTAATTATTTTTAAAACACCAAAAGAAATGAAAACACACAGTCGAATTCTGATACAAAATTGTGTTTTGGATATTTTAATGTTGACTGTCCAAATGTTTCTTCAAGTGGTAATTTTATATTTCAAAAAATTGTTATGTAAACAACATTAGCCCTCCATACTCTATTACAGAAAATACAGTAAATTAAAATTAACCTTCATTTGTTTCAAATAATGAGAAATGTGAATACGTTTTGGATTGAATATAGAAAGATTTTACAAAGTTAATATTTAACTCTGAAACACTAAAATTTAAAACAATTTTATAATTATTTGTAGTATTATATACTTGATGGGGAAGGGAATTCAATTAATATTTTACCTAATGGAATTTTGCTGGATTTTATGAAGGAAAATTTTAATCCATTTATATGTTATATTGTTTATATGTTTTGGATATATATTCATAATTTAAATTTACATGGATTGTGTGTTCAATTTATGTATAGTTTTGAATAGGTAAATAGACCTAAGTTTTATTTTTTTTACCTAATATTTTATTTTTTTAAACTAATATCAGTCCTTCATTTTGTTTAAACCTTATTTAACATTTAAATAAAATAATATTATGTTCTCCAGGGCCTTATATAAATTGTCCGCAGATTCTGTGGTCTGCGGTCTGTGTACAAACCGCAGAACCATTTTTTGTAGGCTGTCAAATACACAAATGATAGCTCTGCGGTCCTTTTTGTTTTTTATCCGGATCCGCCAACCATAACTCAGACACGAAGCCGACGCATGACATTGTAGATTGAGCTTCCTTCTATCTTAAATGTAGGGTTGTCGGTTCTTGGAAAATCTTCGGACTCCGGAACCGAACCGAGAAATCACCGGTTCGATCCAGAACTGGCAACCGTACTTAAATGTCCCAAAATTTAACATTTTTCCTAAAATAGATTGAAAATATCTCGTGTCTCTTGGCAAAATACGAGACGAGCGCCACCCCTGGTAGGTGCCTGATCTCAACACCATTTTGATTGGGCCTGATTAGGGACTAATAAATAACCCCTCTGCCCTTTCCTTTAAAATTAAATTTTTTTTATTTTAAAAAGGCTTTTGTACCGTTTATTAACCAAGCTGGAATTTCATTTCTTGCAATTAATTTAAAAACAACCAACAATACAACAAATATTATTAGAATATTAATTTTTGTTTCCTTTCATTTAATACCTGTATTTAACCCAATTATTTGTATTTTAACTGTATTTGTATTGTATTTGAATTATTTGTATTTTTAATCGTTCACAAGTAAATCCACAATAACTATTCAAAATTAACTGTAATACCAAAGATTGGATAAGAATCATGGCAGTACAGTCGAATCTCATTTATACGACACCTCAAATTCATGTTAAACTATCATTTTTTGGAATAAATTTTTAATTATTATCACTTCCATTTTATATAGAAAAATATATATTAAAATTTTATGATCAAAATTTAAGAAAAATCAGCAAGAAAACCTAAGATTTGTCCGAAAGAGTTAAAAATTGGTTTTATGGGCTTTCAAATGAGCCCGAAAGAATATTTTTACATATATAAGCTCTAAGGTGATTAAAATATTCTTTGAAGTAACGTACCTCAATACTTCCCTTTGATTTTTAGAATTTTATATCTCAATCATGATCTAGCTCTTTTTGTTTTTCTGCACAATATCCACTGAAATTTTGTAGAATTTTTGGAGCATTTTATTTTAAAATTTCTTCAAATTATAAACAATGTACCGGTCAATTTCAGGGTTTATAATTTTTATGGACGAATAATTTCTAATTTAAAAAACAATTAAAAATTTTATTAGTATTTGGCCAGAGATTACAAATACAAAGTTTATAAATATATTATATTAAAATAAATAGGTATTTAACAAAAAAATATTAAAATAATAAATTGAAATAATAAATAATTAAATAAATTTATAATTTTTCTATCACTTCCATTGTACCACCTTCTTTGATTATTTTCTCGCCGTCTTCCGTCAGAAAAAACTTTATTATGTCTATAATTTCCCGGTTGTTCTGAGGTTGTAATGTTGAATAATGAAAGTAACTTGAAATTAAAATGGATTTATTTCAGAATTTAATTGAAGAGTCTATTTGCTCTATTTATTGGATTATTCGAAATCATTTTTCTTTTTTTTTCCAAAATATTAACGAAAATCATTTGTGATAATTACAAAAGGAATTAAGGCACACATATTTTACTTGATCTCTAATAATCTAATCTTAAATGTTGTAAAGCATATAGCTACTAGCTATTTAATTCCTAAGGCTGTGCAGTGTAATGGATAACACACCAGCCCGGTCTACTGAAAATGCTGGTTCACTCCCAGCCGCCGAATAACCTTTTACACTAGCTAAAGGAGAGAAATAGCTATAGCACAGCTGCTTTACTATGTTTAACTTTGACCGCCTCTTATATTAAATTATCATTATTAACCTCTGTCAATTTTTAATATTATGGAGAAAAAAACTTTGTAAAGAAAATTAGTCCCGATAAATAATTTCAGAATTATCTAATTTCCATTTAATAATTCCTGAATTTTCTAATCCTTTTCTTTCAAATTTTATTTTTTCCGGAAATATTTCAGAATTACAATTTTCAAAATTTTAATTTTAATTTTTGGAACTTGATAATTTAATTTAAGATTATTTTTTAGTCTTCTAAATTTTTAATAAAATTTTCCAACTTTGTCAGGCCCAAATTCATTACATTTATCAGAATCTGAACAACAACAAAAATGTGTAAAAGCAATTTTAGTAGGATCCAGCCTTTCTGAAAGTAATTTTCTTTCAAATGTTTTTGCAACAATTTTGTCTAATTGTGATAAATTAAGGCAGGGCTTGTATTCTGGCCATATTCCTCTATCTGTACACTGCCCTTTGTATAAAAAAATAAATTATAAATTTAATTTTAAATTCTGATTAGAGAATTAATAAGGTGTAGCAGGAGAAGCGTTAGTCTTGTATCTCGTGTCTCGTATTTTTTTGAGAATCTCTTAACTCGTGAATCTCGTGTCTCGTATTTTGTGGGACTAGCGCCACACCTGAGGTATTCTTTAATTGGTAATTCTGAATTATTTTCTGGATAATTTTTAAAATTAATTATTTTACAAAAAGATTCCGAATTATGTTCACGATTATAATTAAGTTGTTTTTTGGAATTATTTTCTTTAAAAGAATTTCGTAAATATTCAGAATTCTATAAATATTTTCCAAAAAAGCAAAGGAAGGGAGAATCGAAAAAATTTGAATAATTTCAAAAACTTTAAATATTCTCATGATTCTAATTTAATTTAATATTTAATCCAAAATTTGATAATATTTGAATAACCCAATCCAGAGTAGAGATCGGACAAACGGCAAAATCATTTATTTAAATAATTTGATATTGAAAATATTTAATGTTTCCAAATTTTATCAAACAAATATTTGATCAAATAAAATTTGATCAAATATTTAATTTCCGACGTCAAATATTTGTTTGGTCCGATCTCTAATCCCGAGTTACCCCCATTTCTCCAAGTGCGCTTATACTTTTGAACATCACTATACATACTTTAAAGTATCGAGAAATAAAAAAGTAATAAATTATTACTAAATAGACTAAAGAATTAACCAAAAAAATTTTTAATTTTTTGTTCATTAAATAAAGAATGTGTTTTTGTATTTAAAATTATTGTCTCGAATATATTTAAACATTAAATAAATAAATCAAAGAATTAAAGGAGAACTCTTGATACAAGATATTTAAAAGGGTGTTCCTTTACCTAAAAAAAATATTTTTTTAAATTATATGTATGTTGGTCGGTATGATAAAAAAATATTTTTTGGGGGAAATTAAGGGGGGGGGGGAATCTTTCTTTTTAATTTATTAATGTTCAAGACCACACAAAAATAAAAATAAAAATATTTTTAATTTTATTTTCTTACGTCTATTAACACAAAAACGATCAAAATAATGAGCAAGTTGAGAACTATTAAATGTTGTTTTTAAAGAATAATATTCAACATAACAAACTTCTTCAAGTTTACATTCTGTTACTCTTATAGGTATTGGCGATTGAGAATCAAAACAATTTAAACAGAAAATATAAATAATTAATAAATTAAATAAAATCAGAATTTTTAACAGAATTAAAGGAATTTTCATTTAATTTTAACCTAAAAATATTCTAAATTTGTACTTTTTGGCGCGAGGAAGTTTTAAATTGTCTTAAAGAGAAGCTAAAATCGTGAAATTTTGCCTAAATATTTTTGGAAACGTTATTTAACACCTCTAAAAATTTCAGAATTTTTGATCAATTATTTTAGAAAATATAAAATAAATTCAGAAGATTATTGAAGAAAATGCCTATTTTTGGTAGTTCCTTTGTCCATAAAAATAAAAATAATAAACGAAAAATTATTAAATTTTTAGAGAAGCTAGACGATTATATTATTAATTTCCAAATAAAATTTCAGGGCATCGAGTTAAATAATTTTCAAACAATTAATTATTGAGTGAGTAAAGGTTAACATGTATTGTTAACAACCAAACAAAAATAATTTTAAAAAACAATAAAAAATTTGTTTTTTAAAAACAAAATTGTTTGCGCTTCACTGAATACGATACATATTTATATACATACTTTTTTGCCTTTAATATTAAAAAAAATAATTGATGTCTCCATGTAAACGAAATATTAAAAAGAAAAAAATAAAAGGTAAAAAACTCAAATTTGATTAGAAAAAATTTTAATTAAATTCAAAAATAAATGGTGGAAAACAAATATATTTTCTATTATTTAAAATGAATATTAGAAAGGACATTTAGTAAAACTGTTAATAATTTGTAGAATTTAAAGGATTAAAATTGTGAGCAAAATGAAACAAAAGATTTTTTAAATAAAAGGAAGGATTATTATTAAAAAATTTTTTTTGTTGTCCCTCTTGTTAAAAAATAAATAAATATTAAAAAAATAATTATATTTTATTTAAAAAAATTAATTAAAAATTAATTACTAAATAGTTTAACAAAAAATATTTAGAGAATCATTTTTTTTTAAAATTGTACTGAGATCTAATTATTATGTCTCAGGGGTATGCTGTTTCGTCTTTCGCCTTATCTTCGTCTTTTTTGGTGTTTCGCCTTTTGTCTTTCGCTTTTTAAAAACACTCACAGGACTTAATCTGCCCTGACTAAAAACCTAAAAGTATTTGTGAATGAAAGGGATAAGTTTTTCTAATAAATGGATGGAATAAAAAACAATCTAAAATTTGTATTTTTTTGTTTACTTCGAAAATGTTAAAATTAAAATTGAACTTTCCATGCCCCCGCTCTCTACTTTTAATTAAAATATATAAAAATAAATTATTTTTTAATTTTTTAAATATTCATATTTTGATCAACTTAAAAGGAAAGACCGAAAATAGATTGTAGAAAAATGTGCAAACCTTCTAGAAAATATTTTAATCATAAATCACTTGGGGGGGTTCCGAAAAAATAATTAAAAGTTTGTTGGATGTTTGGCCAATAAAAGTAATAAAAAATAAATTTTTGTGTTTTTATCAAGTAATTCTGTTTAAATTTTTTAAATCAACAAATAAATAATTTTGAAAAAATTTAATTAAAATTAGTAGACTATAAAATTAAAAATAAATTTAATTGGGGCTATTTAAGATTTATGGACAAAATTATTAGAGAGAACAAAGCTTTAGAGTAAACAATTATGACCTGTGTTGAAGCAATATAAATAAATAAAAATCAAAAATTGGATCAAACACAATTGGCATAGCTATGAGTTGTGTAAATTACTGTATATTCTTTAATAAATACCCTGGGTAATTATTGGAGTGAGTAATTAATAGAGGGAGGGAGTAATTAATGGAGGGTAATTATACGAAGTTTGAATTTTGAACATGTTTTGAACACTTGTTTGGGAGTAATTATTGTTTCAATCTATCGCTGGATGGAGAAATTAATGGAAGTGGTGTAATTATTTGAGGGAGGGCAATTAATAAGGTTATACGGTATCTCATTTCCCATCTCCAAAAAATTATTTACTGCAGCATGGATATATACTCATGTTACTTGTTTTTCGGTAGTTTGAACAAAGTAGTTTCGATATCCTTTAATATTACAAACATTTCCAGTAATTCCAAAAGATAACACAGGTAAATTTCAAATAGAGATTTAAATTTAGAATTTATTCTGGGGAATTCCCAGTCTTATCTCTCATTTCCTTCCCCCTAATTCCCTCTAGCTCTTGATCATTTTCTTAAAATTTTCGGTGAAGGTGTGGAACTTTAAACAAAAAATATTTTCTTGATTTTTAAACTCTTTTCCGTCTATTTTCTTAGTGTCATTTTACCTTTTAAAAATCTTTTTTCTGCTTTATTGCCTATAATAAATTAGAATTTAAACATATTTTCTAATAAAATGAACAATCTTGGCCTTTGCTTTATTACGAGGGGTTGTTGCTTTATTACGAGGGGTTGTTGTTGTTAAACAATTCCCTAATCTCTGATATTTAAAATTCCAATTTAATTTTTGGGTCAGAGGGGATTATTGGGCGTTCAAGGAATAAGGGGGTTTTGGAATGTTAATAAACTTCTCTAGAAGGGCCATCAATTATTTATGTCTATGCAAAATTTTATGGAGCCATCTATGTCCGAACGTCCAAACAACCCCCCCTAGCTTGTAAGATAAAATTTCAACATTTTTTACATAATTTATTTCTTCTCCCCCAACTTTTTATGTTCTCGATGTTAAAATTATTCCTACCATAATAAATTACATAAATAAATTAATTAAAATGTTTAACGATCATGAACAAGTTAAAGATATTGGCGCTATTTAATGAGAGAGGAAAATAAGCATTTCTCTCTCTTTAAATGATCAGTTATTTTGTTTACATTTAAATTATCTAAAAAATAGCCTTATATCTTCATGTAAAGTCGAAATTTGTTAAAAATTTTTTTTAAGTTTATCAGACTATCCGCAAAGTAGTTTGATCTTCTGAATAGAGGCCGGACTGGGAGTGTCGTAATACTGAGATTTTCGATCGAGATTTCGTCTCGGCCCGGTCTCTAGTTTTGAAAGCCTTTAATATCTGAATTTTTTTCTAACTTGATTATTAGAATTTTTGAATAAATTAGAAGATACTTGATCCTCTGTAAATAATGTTTTCTAAATAGGAGAGGGGGGGGGGGGTGGGTAATCTGAATGTTGTTTGTGTCAATATAATCAGAATCTACTTTGGAATAACCTTAAAATATTAGTAATTTCCATTAATTTTCTATTTAAGAAAATTAATCTTTGGGGGAAAATTAGAGATCATTCTTTAATCATCATCCATATTAAAAATTTTCTAAAAACATTTATTCAGATCAATCTACTATTTAATTTGAGTGTGCCAATAAAAACAAAAATGCTATTAATTTTAATAATCTCCGCCTTTTTTCTATTTTGGACTGCAATAAGAAAAAATAATTATTGGAAAAATAGAGGAATTCCCGGTCCCGAACCTTCTCCTTGGAAAGGAAATATAGACTTAATTTTTAATAAAAACCCCTCATCTTTACAATTATTTGATTGGAGTAAAAAATATGGAAGGATTTATGGAATTAAAAATGGATGGTTTAATACGTTGGTTATTAGTGAACCAGAAATGGTTAAAGAATTACTTTTTGATAAATTTGAGACTATGTATGGACATATGGTAAGTTTTGTTAAACAAACTTGGATTTGAAAAAGTGATTAAAACAGTTTTCTAAGTTTAAACACGACTTTTTTTCAATAAAGCCCCCTTCTCTAAAGTTAGAACCCTTCCTAACTTATTTAAAAAACTTATTTTTTAGTTGTACCACGACCCGAACCCCGCCCGAAACAATTGGAAAACCGGGGAAACCCCGGTACACCCGCCCCCGAGCGTCAAGGGGTAGAACCCTATTTTAAGCATTTTAATAGAAATTAATTAGAATAATTTTAAATTTAAATAATTTACCTAATTTTTTTTTAATTTAAGGTTAACCCAATGATCGGTAATGTAAACACAAATAGTATGGCACATTTATTTGCAACAAAAGGAAGACGTTGGAAACGGCTTCGGCATATTGCTAATCCAGCTTTTTCTACTTTTAATTTAAAAAGAGTAAGAAATCATTTTATTTTCGCCAATGTACGACAGACATTAAAAATAATCAAAACATTTATAATTCTTTGGTTAATTCTTAATTTTATACTTCTTTAATAATTAATATTTTTAGTTATTTTTTATTTATTGGGGAATTTAATTTTCTATAAAATTTATTGAGACATGTAGGAGGGTTCCCCTTTAGTTGGATGTTTTTTTAATAAATAAATATTTTATTAAAAATTTTATAACCGAATCCCTTCAAAAATACATATGTAATAATTTATTATTTTGATTCAAACTTCTGTTTGCTATTGTAGAAAATTCTGATTTTTTTTTAAGAAATTAAATTATCTAGCAAATGATACAAAGATAATTTTAAAAAGGGTTATCCATCATAAAATTATTAAGCGAATTTTAACCGAGGTTTCCCTACAATAAATTACACACACTCCCCCCAGCTTCTGATTTAAAAATAAATTTTTATAAAATTTTAATTTTTAAGGCTTTGCCAATAATTGATGATACAATACAAAATAATATTAAAATATTAAAAAATACTTATTTACCTGGAAATTACTTAAATATAGTCGAGTATGTCTAAAAAATTATCTAAAAATTTCTTTCTTTTATTTTTAAAGTTATTTCACTGAATTAACTTTCGATGTAATCTATCGACTTGCTATGGGACAAAAAGATTCAAAAGAATTTTGTCAATTATCAAGAGATACTCTTACAGTTTTTAACAATAATATTTTTGATTATCTTTCTTATATCTTCCCCTGGTTGGGATTAAATGTCCTCAGTCCTTTTCTTGGCGCTACAGGAAATTTGAGAAGAGATCCAGGACAGATTCTGATAGAAAAGATTTATGAAGCTGTTATTAGAAGGAAAGAAGAGAAATTGAAGAAAAATAAAAAGGAAGAAGAAGAAGATGAAGAAAATTTAAAAAATAAAAAATGGGTCAATTTTATTGACCTTTTTTTGGAATCTGAGGCTGAAAATGTAGAATTGAAAGAATATAGTGGAACATTTAATAGATCAGAAAAAGTGGAAAAGGTTAAAAAATAATTAAATTTATTTAAAGTTTATTAGGTAGCGGAAGCAATAATAATAAATTATTATTAAAAGTTAGATAAAATACATATAAGGGGTAAATAAATGTAAAAATAAAAGGAAATGAAAAAGGTTAAAGAATTTTTATTTATTTTTTTTTGATGAGAATTTTGATTTATAATTTAATTTTATTAAATTTTAGTTTTTAACGCCTGTCTATGGCAGTCCCGTAAACATTGACATTTCTCCCGGTACCCTGCCCCACAAATTGGGCCGCTTTGATGAATTTTTGGGTTGGGTTAGTCTGCCAAAAGTCCAAAAAATTACTTAAATTTATTTAAAAAAATTAATATTTAAAATTTAGAATGAACGTCGTAATAGTATAGATGAAATTGTTATGAATTTATTCCTTTTCCTCTTAACTGGGTTTGATACAACAGCAAATACTCTAAGTTTAATAGCACACAATTTGGTTATTTACCCACAAGTTCAAAAACGTTTATTTGAAGAAATTGAAGAAATTTGTGGATTAGAAGAAGGGGAAATAATTAATTATGAACAATTGGCTAAATTAAAATATGCTGATGCTGTGTTTTATGAAACACAAAGATTATGTCCAATGGCTGCAGCGTTAGTGTTTTTTATTAAAAAATAAGGAATAAGGGATTACCCTATTCAACTGAATCCCTTAATATCTTTCCCACAGCATTTGAAATTAATCTAAGAAAAAAATCGGGACAGGCTTTGGAGAATTCTTGGGTTCAGTTTCGGATAACTCTCGTGGGGACACGCCCAAGCTGGCGCGCGGCCAAGTAGTTGTAAAGTCATGATTAGCTGGAAAATTTCTGCACCTTAACAATTTTGAGCTTGATGAGAGGAATCGTTTAATACTAAATTTTGAGGGTGTCCGGAAAATTGGGCTCTGGAAAATTGGGCTCCAAGATTTTTCGGAAAATTGGGCTCCAACTTTTCGGAAAATTGGGCTCCAGCGGAAATTTGGGCTCTTCGTGAAAAAAGCGGAATATTGGGCTCTAAAATTTTGGGCTCCAGAGGAATTTTGGGCTCTAAGAAAAAAAAGTCAAATTATGCAATATCAACGGGGGACGTTGTTAGTATGACGGGGATCAACGGGGGATGTTGTTCCGTCAACGGGGGATGTTGTTCCGTCAACGGGGGATGTTGTTCCGTCAACGGGGGTCATACTAACAACGTCCCCCGTTGATATTGCATAATTTGACTTTTTTTTCTTAGAGCCCAAAATTCCTCTGGAGCCCAAAATTTTAGAGCCCAATATTCCGCTTTTTTCACGAAGAGCCCAATTTTCCGCTGGAGCCCAATTTTCCGAAAAGTTGGAGCCCAATTTTCCGAAAAATCTTGGAGCCCAATTTTCCAGAGCCCAATTTTCCGGCACTCATTTTGAGAGATTCGGAAATCTCAAAGCAAGTTATGACTTTGCATCTACTTGGCCGAGCGCCTAATTGTGTTGTACCCCTCTCGTGCCATCCCTGGTATTTAAGGTGTGAAAAATGTTTTATTAGTCCTTGTAGACGACCAAAGAGTTAATGAATCTTTGTAACTTAATTTCATTTGAAATGTTTTGATGTTTCTCCTGAAAAATTAAAGTTGAGGAGATATTCTTGAATTAAATGAATCGAATTGGATAAATTAAATCCTAGTCGAATAAATAAATTTTTAAGTTGTTATCACTCCCAAAGTATATATTTAGAAAGTTTCCTCATAAAGAAAATATTCCTTCAATAAATAGCAAATAATTTTAAGTGTTGTAAATCGAGTTTGTGAGGAGACAACAACTCTCGGTGATATAACAATCGAGAAAGGCACAATTGTTTCTGCCGATTTATTCACTTTACATCGAGATAAAAAAATTTGGGGAGAAGACGCTGAAGAATTTAAACCAGAAAGGTGGTTATTAAATGAGAATATAAATACACCTACAGAATATTATTATCCATTTGGGGGAGGGCCTAGAATTTGTATTGGAATGAAGTTGGGAATGATGGAAATTAAAATGGTTTTAGTTCATTTACTACGCTCATTTGAATTAAAAAGATGTTGGAAGACGGAGGTAAACCTTAAAATTTGTATAATCAGAAATAGAAATTTATTTTTAGGTTGAATTAAATTTTTCTGGCCAAGTTGTTCTGAACCCAGAAACAATTACTATTCAATTAAAATCAAGACAAAGAATTTAATTAAACTACGAATTTCTAATAAATTATTTAATTTCTATTTATTTTGTTATGTTGTTATTTATTTTTTATTATCACCCTCTCATAAAACTTTTATTTAAAAATCGAAAAATCCAAATTAGGTAATTCCAATAAACATATCTATTGATATTACATAATAAGAAAGGTCTAGAAAACTTATAACATTACTACAAAACCCCTGTAGCCCTATTTCCTTTATAATCCTATTTCCTTACTAACAGATTATTACTCAACGTCCGCAGCTCGTGGTATAGCGTGGTATTAAAGGTAAATAACAAATTAATAAAAAATAACAAATTAATTAAAATTGACTAAGTAACATAATTATTAAGCAGGTTTAAAGGCTTAAAAACCTAAGAAATATTTTGATTAAAGACACGAGATTAAGAATCTTGAAATTAAAAAACTGACATTTGTTGATGATTCTTTACCAAAGGTTCTCTTATAATACATAGTTTGGGTAAATGTCCAGCTCGTGGCCTATATGTCCGCAAAAGCCATTTCTGCAAAAATCATTTTTCGCTGCATTCTCCTCCTTACCGTTTCTTTTCTTTGATGGGTTAACATCTTGGCGCATCTACTTTATGGAGTAAGTCATGAAAAAGAGTCGAATTAATTAAATAAAAATTTAAATATAAATTTGTGAAAAATTAAAAACTTTTAAATTAAAAAATGTCACTTTTCAACACCCGCATTCATTATTTTTAAAATTTTATTAGAATTTACAAAACAATTATTTCTTTTAAATTTTTAGTAAAATATTTCATATTTATAGTATAAAGTAGGATGGTTTGAAACCTGTTATTAACCAGTACCCACGATTTTCGGTTAATCTATATTTTAGAAATGCGGTTTTCGGTTTTTAAAATTTTCTAAAAACGGTTAATCTTCGGCAAAAAATTTCAAAAATTCTGGTTTTAAAACCGGTCGCCATCAACACTAGTATATATAACAAATTTATATTCTTTAAATTTTTATTTAATTAATTCGACTCTTTTTCATGACTTACTCCATAAAGTAGATGCGCCAAGATGTTAACCCATCAAAGAAAAGAAACGGTAAGGAGGAGAATGCAGCGAAAAATGATTTTTGCAGAAATGGCTTTTGCGGACATATAGGCCACGAGCTGGACATTTACCCATAGTTTGGAATAAACTATGTAAATAAGCGTAACTCTGTAGTTATTTCCTATCATAAATTTTATACTCTTCTCAAAAATAAATAAAAAATAGAATCTTCAATTAATAATAAAATTTGATTTTTAAAAATTTTAAAAAATCAAAACCGAGATGTTGCCTAGATTATAATTTTAAAAAATTCCGATAGAATTTTTTAAATATCAGTCATTCTTGGTCTCTAATTAGAAGAGCTCCTTAAAACAATTTAAAATTTTGAGGTAATTAACAAAAAAATCTAAAATAACCCCCTTCAATCCCCTTCCCTTCAATTCCCCCGCCCCTTCAATTCCCCCGCCCCTTCAATTCCCCCGCCCCTTCAATTCCCCCGCCCCTTCAACTCCCCCCCCCCTTCAATTCCCCCGCCCCTTCAATTCCCCCGCCCCTTCAATTCCCCCGCCCTTTCAATACCCTTCCCTTCAATTCACATAAAGAACATCCTCAATTTTCTTCAATTCATCTTTCACAAAAAATTTTGTTTCCAATCTATATTTTTTCTTATCACTCAGTTTCAACTTCTTTCCGCGTCTCAATTTGTTAAAATCTCTAAAAATATTTTTACTAAGCGTTTCATTAATTTCATCAACACTTCCTCCTTTAATTCCAACAATCCAAACATTACAAATCCAATCTAAAAATCTTTTTTCAACAAATTCTTTAGGGCAAGGTTTATTGTCCAAATACTTTGTTGGAGATACATGGCAATATTCAATGTCCGGATTTTTATTTTCAACAATTGATAAAAGTGAAAGTCGAACACGGGTTTCAGTAAATTCACAAAATTGAGGTCCATAAAAGCTTAGTTCTGTATGTAAACAAATAATTGCCAAATTATTATCATATTTGTCACTAAACTTTCCCCCATCGAGCCAATCTTTCCATATTTGTTCAGAATTATCGATACTTTTATTTCCCGATAAATTTTCAAACTGTCCTTGTAATGCTCTAAATTTATCAAACCCTCCTTTTATTTCCCCTCTAATAATTAAATCTGTACTTCCATTAATGTTAAATCCAGTATTTTGTGTAGGAAACCCCGGCAAAATAATTGGCCATAAAGTTTTTGAATGTTTTTCAAATCCTTCTTTTAACAAATTTTTAAAATGTTCTTCACGCTGTTTAATTTCTTTATCCAAATTCCAATCAACAATTTTCCTCGTATTTTCATAACCTTTTGGGGTTTCAACTATAATCATTTTTTCCTCATCCAATTCAAGTTTAAACCAATAATTAACTAAATATTTAAATAATTCCATAATTATTGCTATTAAAGATTTATTTGAATTTTCCAAAACAAATTTGCTAACGAGCACAGCAATTGAAGAACCATTTAAAAATCCAAATTTGCCGCCATAAATGTAATGATCTTTTAATGAGTTATTAATTATGAACTTTAGTAATATTTTCGGAAAGATTTGTAAAAAAATATTTCTGGAATTTTAATATTATAAATTTCTAAAATTACAATATTTTCGGCTATAATACAGAAATAGACTTGACTTCCATAAACATTTATTTAAAATATTATTTTGAATTACCGTATTTCCTCTATTAAATGCCCCTCTCCTTATTGAATGCCACCTTTGAAGGTGATTGAAAAATAGAATGCCATGGCATTCTAATAGAGGAAATACGGTAATTATTAATATATAACCTTGTTACCGTATTTATTCTAATATAACGACATGTCGTTTTATTTTTCAACCCTCTTCGTGTCGTTTTATTAGAGACTGTCGTTATATTAGAATAAATACGGTATAATAAATAATTACTCTCACTTTTTGCCCACAACTTTACTGTAATATATGCCTGTCGAAATTTATTTATATTTTTATCAAGCAATTCAACAAAACGCAAAGTTGATCGCATTCCTAAAGAAAATTCTTTTTCATTCATTCAAATTTACAAAAGAAATACCAGAAAGTGCATAAATCATTCCTAAAAGCGTATTTAACCTCAACCTAATTATCGTTTCATTATTGGCTTCAAAATAAATATTTGGCATTTCCTCCCTAAACTTTTCAATAACTTCATCCAATTGTTTCACAGTTAGAGAATTTTCTTCTCTAAAAAATCTATTTAACAATTCTTCTTCAAGCGTTACAAAAGAAAGGTCGAATTCAAAACCGGCAAATTTCAGTCCAATTATCGGCACTCGCCCATAAATTCTTCTCAAATTTTCAATTTGAGGATTCTTTAATATTTAAGAATAGAGTTGGGCTGGATCGGGATCCCGCTCGGGATCAGGCGGGATTATCCAGATTTTTTGATCCCGAGACCGAAAGACAAATCCCGATCCTGGTTTCGGCCAATCCCGATCCCGAGTCAGGATCGGGATCATTATTCCAAAATCCCGATCCCGATTTAATGCCGGGATCCAGGTCCCACCCAACCCCATTTAAGAATAATTTTAAATAAAAAGACTAAAAATACCTCGCATAATTTACAAAAAAGAGAATAATCCTCCTTAATTTCATTCAAATCTCCTTCCTCCTTCGAAATATTCTCTCTATTTAAACATTTTTTCGAAATACATTCAGAATTTCCAAAAAAATCAGTTTCAAATTGTGTAGGCCAATAACCTTTACGAGCAACTAAAATAACTCCATCTATGTCAGAATTTATTGTTGCAGCACCTAAACGGTGTGATCCAGACAATAAAAATTTTGGACCTTCATTTGGAGTATTTTGTTCTTTTTCCTTATTTTGATGAGAAAAAGGGATCTTAATTTTTGAAGAAAATATGAGGAGTTAATTTATTTAATTTACCCAATTTTTGATTAATTCTTTCATTTCTCTTTTTGCCTTTTGAAAACTAGACCATTTAAGGTGTTTGTGAGTTAGTAAATCCGAATCATATTCACGAAGCACTCTTCGAAGCTGTAAAAATATATTTGAAGTCCCCAGAGGTGGGTCGGAATTCCGATTTCCGACTTCCAATTTCCGACGTTTTTTTCCTTCCGATTTCCGAAAAAATTTTGATTTCCGAGTTCCGATAGTTCCTATTTCCGACACCTTCGTCATTTCCGTTCACCTCTGGTAGTCACCAAATTTTTATATGTTTTAAAGGACTTACCAACAAGTTTTCTTCAATTTCTGTTTTAAGTTTATTTAAAAATCCTTTTAAATTTTCCTTTATTAAATTCAAATTCTTTTCATTATTTGATAATATTTGGATCTTTTTACCGTCCCATTTATCTTTAATTTCATTAATCCATTTCCTCTCTTCCTTGTTTTCATAATTAACTAAATCCTTTGCTATATCTAAAGTATTTTCTATTCTATTTAATAATGGCTCAACTTTGAATTTTTCATTAGTAAAATACTTTTGTATTTCTTTATGGAAATTTTCATCGTAAAATACCGATTTTTTATTTTCTTTAGTTTTATCTATAAAATAATTTAATTTATGAAGAAATAAGATGCGTTATTAGCGGATATTAGGATATTCAGTTTCGATACACGTGACAGATCGTGTCTAGTATCTCTGTAAAGCTCTTAATCAGAATTCGTCCCGAGTTGTATAATACTATCACGTTCAGCTTTCTTTCTGAATACCGGGATAGCTTGGGAAGTATATATCCTAACATGGCACAATAAGGGTTTTTGTGGGTTAATTCAATTAAACAGAAGAGAAAAACATTTAAATAAACCAAAAAAATTAACCTGAAACTTCCCCTTGCTGTTCCTTCCGAGATTTAATTTTTTCCAAAAATTTTTGTTTCTCCAAACGTTTTTCTTTTCTCAATTGTCTTTTCTTATCATATTTAGATTCTCCCAAAAATACTTTTTTTGGTTTCACTTGTTTACTTAATTTATTTTTTCTTTTTAATTTTATTTCACTTGATCCCTGAGAAGTTTCTGAAGATATGTCAGAAGCTTCCCTCATCTTTTTATTTTTTCTTTGTTCGACAGGGTCTAATTGAACTTTCTGTTCCTTTTCTACTACTTTATCAAGTTCTTCACTATTTATCCCAAAGTTCTCAACATTCGTTCTCCATCCAAATTCAGTAATCATTCTGATAATGCCCGAATAACCAACAAAATCTCGTAATGCTTCTTTTGCCTCTGGGCTTGATAATTCTTAATTTTTTTTATCAAATATAGAGAAACCGGCTCGATGAGATTTTTTATTTAATTTAGACTTTCAATATTTAATCGAAAAACCCACCCGATGGGGGGTCTTGAAAAATATAAGCCCAGGGCTTCTATTAAGAGATTTTACGGTATTTTCCGAAAAATCCATTTTTTTAGTTTAAGGCGGAGATAAAATTTTATTAGTATTTGTGACCTCCATCCGCTTGACTAGAACTATGTATTATCTTATAAATCTAAAGTTTTCATGGATAAATTTTCCATGAAAGGAGATTTTTTCAAAATACATGTATACTCACCAACTGACAAATTCACTCTTAATTCAAAAATTTGGTCCTTTTCAGCTTTAGTTATATCAGGTTTTTCAGGCTCCAATAATGATTTTATAATAAAATCTGTAATTTTCCCCTTAACCCAGTTAACGTGTTGAATATATTTTTCTAAATTCCCTTCAATCTCATATTTGCTTGTTTCTATTTTTATCCACTCTTCTTCCACTTTGTCTGATATTCCAACGGCAATATATTTATCAAGCTGTTCAAGCACAAATTCGTTTAGTTCGGCCTAAAATTTATAAATAATTGTGCATATTAATAGATCTTCGACCTGAACCTACTTTAAATTCTAAGGTATAAATAAAGAGAAACTTATGAAAAAAAATTATCAAAGGATTGGAAGGACTAGGAAATAATGTTGTCGGATAGTTGGAAATCCTCGGTTATCCGGATCAAATATCCGAACCGAAAATTTCCGGATATCAGGATCCGACAACCTTACTAGGAAAGACAAAACATGTAGTAGTTAAGACGAGACAATTTAACTATGACCCAAAATGATAAGATCATTGGAAGATAAATAAATTAACATCCTCCTTTGAATCTAAATTTAAAAACACCTGCATCAGTGCCATTTCTTTCTCTTTCTTCTCCAAACTTGAAATATCCATCACAAATAATTCATCAAATTTGCTTTGTAAAAACAATCTCCTATTTATCCAAACTTTATTTAAATGTTTTCTAGACAATCCTTCATTATCTAAATTCTCTTCTACTTCTAATAATTTATTCATCCAACGTGCCCACAAAATCATTCTACAAGCTATTAGACTGGCAATATTTAATTGTTTGTCTTTTCTTCTAATTATTACATTGAAACAATGCTCTTTAGCAATAAAATCATCATAAAATACTTAAAATTATTATTTTTAGAAAAAAAAATATTTTTTAAATTTGCTGCATTCGCTTAATCAAATAAACAATTTTCAATTTCACATGCAAATATATAGAAAGTTGACCTTTTCTAATTATAAAGGTCCCCCGACTTTATCAACCAATTCTCGACTACTATCTTATTTTTGTCATTCACTTTCTGTTTATATCTTGACCATTAAATTGTCTCTATAAATACCCCAGCCTTCTCCTGATTATCAGATGCCTAGCCATTTTTCTCACTTATTATTGTAGCCCAAAATTATATGGAGAATAAAATGAAGAAATAAAATAGATAATGTAATTCAGTCTAATATGAGTCCTCAGAATAGTAGAACCCGAGTTAGGCTCTAATTTCAATTATAGCAAAATTATTTTACATTCATCTTGTTGTAAGGAGGGTATCAATTTATAATTCTGAATAAATTTTTCCATTTTTGTAGAACTTCCAGGAATTAATCCTATCGTATATTTAAACACATTAGCATATTTATGTATAAAATTTGAATGTTCTTCTTTCATATCTTCTCTCATTTGTTCTAAAGCCTCGTTAATCTGTTGTTCTTCAATACATATTTTTTCATGTTTCCAATTTAAAAGTTTATTTAAATCCCTTTCTAAACATCTAAAAATTTTTTAAAAAATAATAAAAAAATATTTAAAATTAAAATTTACTTTTCTTCAACATTTGTAATTAATTCTGAAAAATTGAGGATTAAACATACAGCACGGGGTGTACAAATTTTTTCATTTGGTTTGACGTTAATAATGCAATTCCTAAATGTTTCGATCCGATTTTCAATCTGAAAAGAATATTTTAAATATTTTTATTTCAATGTCTTCCCTCCAGACATTTATTGCCCAATAATCTAGCCAACACAAAAAACTCCTTACTATTTTCGAAATTATTAAATTTAAAGGTAATTCTCGATTTAAACTATTCGATTAACTAAAGTTCCACATAATGTTAACTATTAACGAAATAGTTATCGTATTTCTCCTATTAGAATGCCGCCCTCTAATAGAATGTTATCCTTTAAGATGATTGAAAAATAGAATGCCATGGCATTCTAATAGAGAAAATACGGTAATTCTCCATTTATATTCCAAACAATAATTTTAAAAGTTTTCTTTAATTCTAGAATCTTACTTCTAAAAATTTATGAGGATTAATTTCTTCAATATTTATTAGTCTTTTAATTAGCTTATTTAGCATAAGAGGGATAACCATACGCAGTTCTACTTCTTCCGATTCTTTAGGGCCAAGTTTTGGAGAAGAAAATTTTTGATAAAGATAAAAACGTGTTTCGTCCAACATTACTTCTAAAATAATTAAAAATAAATTCCTTTATTAAATTGTATAAAATATAAATTAGAGAAGGAGGAATGATCGAATATGTTTAGGGTTGGGGTTTCGAATCGGGCCGACGTTCGAGTCATTTTTAGGCCACATTTTTATCGAACCGGACCGGTTGAGTTTTTGATGGCCAAAAATCGAAGCCCGATTCGATCTTTCGAACCAAACTGGACCCCAACCCTAAATCTGTTATTCTTGTTTTTAGTCTCTTAACCATTCCTCTTAAACAATCCCTGAATAAAGACTAACCAATGTGTAAAATTGAGGGAAATTTCTCTTCTAATTTAATCAAATTTTCTTCATTTAAAATTTGAATTAATTGCCCCGTTCGATTTTCTCTTTTTGAATTTTCCATCATATCACTAATTTTTTTCGATTTTCGAATAAGCCAATCGAGGTAGTAAAACAGAATATTTTGACTGACCTTTATGTATTTTTATTAGGATATAAAATAAATAATTTATAAAAATTACATTTATTTCGTCTAGTTTATTTTTTGTTTCTAGTATTTTCTCAAATGAAGTAAGCATTTCCTCACCAAATATTTTGGGCATATTATTCTACAAAAATTCGAATTATGTAGAATCAAAAATTAGAATCATTAAAATTTTTTATTTAAAATCGAGACTAGAGTACAAATCCCGAAACCGGGAATGGATTTGTCTTTCGGTCTCGGGATCAGAAAAATCGGGATCGGGATTCAAAGAACCGGGATAATCCCGCTATATCCCGACCGTGATCCCGATCCCGCCCAACTCTAATTAAGACCCGAATGTTTACTATATCTTAATGGTTTTACAATTTTTGCTTTCACGTGTTCCTTCCACCATTCAGAAGATTCCAATTCATTGTTTGACAAAACTTTTTCGTAGAAAAAATCGGAGATTGTTTTTATTTTATTACTAATACTTTCCTCTGATTGTAAATCAACATTTTGTATTTTTTCCTTAATTTCTAACCATTCTTCTTTTAATTTTATTAATTCAGAATGTTCTTCGTTTATATCCTTCAATTTATTAATTTTTAAAGAAAAATAGATCACTTAAATTTTCGATTAGTTGGGGGATAATAACAGAAATTTTAATTAAAAATATTTGAAAATATTCCATTTTTACTCAAAATTTTAATTAAATGCTTACTTCAATCATTTTGTAAATTCCCATTTTTAAATAACAATATTTGGCATCAGCCTCTATCAACATTCTATTTAATTCTAGGTCTGATATTTTATTGTAAAAATTTTCAAAATTTTCTACATATACAGACATCTCTTCATCTTAATTTAAGAGTTAATAAAATACAGCCTGATATACTAGTCTAAACCCTTGTGGATGAAAGAATATTCTCAAAATTTAGGAATTAAGATGATTAAAGCGGAAGTATCGCTTATGGATCTCTCTCACAGCCAGAGGTTAACCACATTTAAAAAACCTTCACTAAACTGAGTTTTATAAATTATTGGGAATATATTTTAACAGTTTAGACTTTAATAATAATTACCGGTAACTCTGCACTCTAATTCATCGTTGTTTGTAGAATTATAATGTGGGGAAGAATGACTCTTAATTTAATTGAATTTTATAAGGTATAAAAAAATAATAAATTTACTTCCGAGGTTTTACGTATTTTGGGTCCTTCTAGTTGACGCAATAATTTTTTAGGTTCATTGTTTTTACATAAGTTTATCAAATCTAAAAAAGGCTCTCTTTAAAGAGTTTATAATGCTTGTAGTTTATCAAAGTAACTTTTTACAGAAAAATATTACGGACAGATTTACTAAAAATTTCATTTGATACAAAGGCGTCTCCCTCCCACACATCAGAATTTACTGATGTGAGTAGTTATTGGAGTACATATAAATATACATACTTTAGCAGAATTAGGAACGTGGATTTTTTATTTACGATTTTTGTGAATTTTTAATATTAAAAACAAAAACAAAAAATTGCCTTCATTAAATTTTTTATTTTGATTTCGAAGAGTTTCAATTGCATTTTTGTGATAGGAATGTAACCATTCTTTCTGTATATCTTTATCAAGCAATTGTGAAAAGGTATCTGATTCAGCTCCCATTTTCTCCATTATTTCCTCGTGAATTCTATCCTCCATAGGTAATAACTTTAATGTTTCATTTCCCACTAAAAATTTCAAGATTTTATGTCCGTTTGAATTTTTTGATTTTGGATATTCTGTCCTTATAGATTATTATTCAATACATCCTATGATTAGGTCGGTATGAAGACCGGGAAGAAACGGAACCTGCAACCACCTCGTATTGACAGATTCACCTATCAGCTAGATCCTAATTTTCTTTTTACAAAATTTTAGAAATAATAATTTTCTTGCCTCCATCTTTCTCTTCCTCCGAACACCTTTTAGCCATGAAAAGAATATTTTTATATTTAATAGTTCTTAATTTCAGATCTATTGGGGTTTCAATAAAAAGTAGATCAACAAAAATCATCATTAAATTAACATGATATTCCCAACTATTTATTGTATTCGTTGGGTAATCACTCAACATTTGTTCATTAATTGAATAAATTGACACTAGGATGTCTAAAGATATCCTTGTTTTATTTTTTCCATTTTTTGTGTTATTCAAATATTCCAAATAGTATTGAGATAATAGGTTAAGAATGCCTTCTTCGTTTCTTTCTGTTAAAAATTTAGATATATTTTAATTATTTTATATCGTGTACTTATTATCAAATGTAGAATTACCCGCCTATCAATTTTTAAATCAAAAAATAAAATCTAGAAATAAGTTCCTACAATCAACTTTTTCTCATATTTAATAGAGAAATTCAATCCTCTATTCATTTTAAACTTAAATAAAACGAGAAGCTACTGGAATACCGTATTTCCGACAATAAAACCCCACCCTGAAATAGAGCCACAATTTAGAAGATAGTTGAAAAATAGAGCCCCATCGAGTTTTACATATTTCCGGATATACGGTATTTGTAGGAGAGAGATGAATTTAATCCCGAGCAGACATCCTGCGACCTCTCGGCAGTATTGCTAGGCGCTTTGCTCACCACGGAACAAATATACATATTTATGTATAATTCCATTACCATTTTTAAGCAAAGAATAAGCATTTAAATTATTGTCGGGATCCTCAAAAATTCCTTCTAAATTTTCTTCCAATTCAAGAAATTTGACCATTCTTCCCTTTGCACCTCTTACATTCAAATAATTTTTACCAAATTCCTCATTATTTTTTATAATTTCTAACAAATCCAATATTATTCCATTTTCCAAGTCTTTATTCACGGATTCAGAATAATTTTCAATATTCACACTTCCCCCTTCTTTAAGTTTTATTTTTCCTTCTTTGTCACAGTATCGCAAGCCTAGGAATTTTATAAAATTTTCAATCTTTTCTGTTTGACATTTTACTGAATTAATTTCAAAATACTCAAAAACTTGTTTAAAATATTCTGACAAACAATTATTTTCTTGAGTTTTTTCTTTATTCTTTTTTCTCTTTTTTGGAACCTGAAAAATGGATGGGTATAGAATATACAAAGGAAAATCCAGAAAAATCTGTCCGGATCAAATCCGGATTCAAATCCTCGGGCTCGGTTTTTGAAAAATCTTGACCTCGACTTTTAACACAAGAATCCGGTCTTTAGTAATACACTATACCTTTTCATGTTGCTTTTCTTCACCTATTTCTGATTCTTTGACATTACTTGTTGACACGTCAGATTTTATTTCATCGTCAACTTCTTTTTCAGCTTCATTTTTATCCTTTAATCCTCCAATATTCATTAAACCATATTCAAATAATTTTGATATTTTTAGTCCAGCTTTTATATTTCCAATTCTATATTCATTTAAATCATTAAGGATAATTCGGTTGTAGAGATAAGTTTTAAATTCCCAATCGAGTAAATCTGAATTAGTTAAAGTTAAAAATCAGTAAATGTGTTCTGACACTTTTTGGATAGTGACAGAACAAATTTAAGGAATCAGGATGGAAATGGTCAAGAGATATTTTTCAAATATCCCTGAATCTTGAAATATTCCCTGAGATTCTTCCAAAGTCGATGGTTTCAATTTCCCTTTACCTTAAAGTAAATTAATAATGTAGTGGCATCGACTAAATCTGAAAAGATATATATCTCTATCATCCTCACTGCAAACATCACAAAATTCAACTATTAAAGAAAAACTGATCATTTTTAAGGAAGGAAAAAATGATGGAAAAAACGATTCGACCCCTCTGTTCAGATAGGGCCGTAGCATCTTTTATAACCAAAATATATTTTGTCATACCAATTCTCATCTGAACAGGAAATTCTATTTCCAATTTAATAAACATATTTTCATTTCCTAATAATTTTCGCATTCTTGCCTTCACATTTTTTATGTTTTCATCATTTAATTTATAAAATTCACTTGCAAACCCATTCGATGTTGATTTTTTCAAAGGTTTATTTTCTTCAATTAACAGCTTTTTTACTTCATTTATGTGAAGAATATCTATGTTATCTTGCTCATTATCTATAATTATCTTGTCTTCTGAAGAGTAGTCAGGACTTAATTCTTTTTTTGAAATATTCTCAAAATTTTCGAGTTCCTTAAAAAATATTAAAATTTGATTTCAACAATAATTTATTTGTACATTCTTTGCTTAGAAATAGGGTTGGGGTTTCGAGTCGGGCCGACGTTTGAGTCATTTTTTCGGGCCTGATTTTTATCGGACCGGCCCGACCGAGTCTTTTCGGGCCAAATTTCAATGTCCGACTCGATCTTTCGGACCGGGCCAGATCGGGCCCCAACCCTAATTAGATGGAATAATTTATAGTATACATATTTGTTTAAATGAAAGGAAGGACGATCCTTTCCAAATCACCAAAACGGGAACAACTAGTAAGTAAATGCTTTTATTGTGATTGAGGGTAGAGTTAATTTTTTAAAAAAGTTTACTCTATTTATTTTATCGCGTAATCTTCTGTTTTCTTCGTTTGCAGCTACAAGTTCAGAAGTTGTGTCGGGCGCTTGAATAGATGAACTTGCTAAAAATTTATATTTAAAATTCTTTAATTAAATATCTTTGTCACATTATAGAAAAATTAACTCACAAACATTCCTTCCCCTAGATTTTTTATGTTTCTTGGAAGAAGAAGTGGTCTTTTGAATTAATTTAATATTTTCCTCTATTTTCGAATCCAGAATTAAAATTGTTTTTTCATAATAGTTTTTATAGTTAATTTCAATTTTATTTTCGAAATCTTTTATGAATGTTGTTAAATAATATCCTGCCAAACTATCTAATTTATCTATAAAATTTTTAATATTTATAGAAAAATATGTTGTGATGAGAGTTACTTCTAAGGTTTCAACTGTCCCTCCCTCGCCCGCTTTTGTTTGAATACAAGTGCGGGAGACCAACTATCTAATTTATCAGACATGGTCAGCTTATTTTGAATTTTAATATACCGTAAAATATTTTCAGACACCCCCTAAACTAAAGCTCCAACTTAAAATGTTGTGAAAACATAATCTAGATCCCTTTGGCTTTTGACCAGATTATACGTCCAATCATACCCTATCCGTTTAATAAAAAGTTTGCATGTCCAATTAATATATTTTGTTCCCAGACTGGATATTAATTTTAAAAAATCACAAAAATTTTTATTAGACTCGTAAAAATTTAATTGGACCTTTTGCTTCAATAATTAATTTTCTTTTGTGAATTGAAGAAATAAAAATTAGAAAAAATATTAGGGTAAAATGCTTCATTTTATCAAAAACCTAAAAAAACTATTCTATACAAATTATTAAAAATAATTATTTTTAAATAGATGGAGGATTTCTCTGAAGGAATTATTTGGTTGTGAAGAGGAGATAATTAAAAAATAAAAAATATTTCTTGGTGAATGGCAAATTGATTTATAAAAATATTTAAAGAATTAAAAACCTCCAGCCCTCCCTCCCTCCCTCCCTCCTCCTCCCTCTTTCCTGTCTCTCCTTCCCTCCTTCCCTCCTCCCTACCTCCTTCCCTCCTCCCTACCTCCTTCCCTCCTCCCTACCTCCTTCCCTCCTCCCTCCCTCCTTCCCTACCTCCCTCCCTCCCTCAATTTCCACCTCCTTCAGCGGATGTTGTAAAAACTACTTCACTCACATGCTATCTCTTCTCACTCACATGTCTGCCTTTCTTAAAAAAAATTTTTGGCAGGCAAATTTAAACAATGAATATTGACAATGTATAATTGATTAGATTTTTTAAATTTAAATTTATTTATTTTAAATTTAAATTTCCAAAAAGTTTTTTTCCAGGTTTCTATCTAATTTTTTGGATAGGTCATAAAATGGCTTGAATTTTTAAGAATAAGACCTCAAAACTTTTTGCCTGCGGCGCAGAAATATGAGTTGAGATTAGGAGGGATATTTAGAGCTAAAATTGAGTTATTTTGAATTATATTAAATTTTCTAGTATCTTCTCTACAATATTTATGCACATAAAATGCCAGAAATATTTTAACTCTAATAATACTTCAAAAATTTATTTAAAAAAATTAAATTTAAAAATATTTTGAATAAGAGAATTATTAGTGATTCGTGTTTAATGTCATAATTTACATCTTATTTATTTCCTCAAATTTAGTTTTACACAAATCTTGCCAGAATTTAATACAGCTTGTCCAGCCAAATTAGGTTTTAACTAAAATATTTTTTAATATATTTTTATTTTTTATTTTCTCACCACTGTCTCAGAACATTTCTCCAATTCAAATGAGCGTAATAAATTAACTAAAATCATTTTAATTTCCATCAGTGCCAGACGCATTCCAATACAAATTCTAGGCCCTCCACCAAATGGATAATAATATTCTGTAGGTGTATTTATATTCTCATTTAATAACCACCTTTCCGGTTTAAATTCTTCAGCATCTTCTCCCCAAATTTTTTTATCTCGATGTAAAGTGAATAAATCAACAGAAACAAATGTTCCCTTCTCGATTGTTATATTTCCAAGAGTTGTAGTCTCTTCACATTTTCTATTGACAACACTTAAAATTTGTAGTGATACTTATTTAAAGAAATTATTTTTCAATTAGGAAACAAGGGTTTATTGGGCCTGGAACTTGAAGAAAATTCTTGCAAGTTTCCTTTTAGTTTCAGTATATTTATTCAATTTCCATATATGTATCAGTTTTTCCATATATTTCTTATTTCATTTTTGCGAAATTTATCAGTTTAATTAACCAACTCAGTCGCGATTGGACATAATCTTAGTGTTTCTTTAAACACAGCATCAGCATATTTTAATTTGGCCAATTGTTCATAATTAATTATTTCCCCTTCTTCTAACCCACAAATTTCTTCAATTTCTTCAAATAAACGTTTTTGAACTTGTGGGTAAATAACCAAATTGTGTGCTATTAAACTTAGCGAATTTGCTGTTGTATCAAATCCAGCCAAAAGGAAGAGAGAACAATTAAGTACAATTTCGTCTAAAGTATTACAACGTTCAAACTGAAGATTAAAAAATTATTGTTGAAGTTATATAATAGTTAAAATAAATAATATGTTGATGTAATACCCCGTACCCCGACCATATTTGCTCCCCCGACCCGTACCCCGCCCCGAAACAATTCGAAAACCCCGTACCCCGACATACCCGTCCCCAAGCGTTCGGGATGCAACCCTATTTAAAATCCATCTAAATAAGAAGGCCATTATTATGGGAAGTGAATCATTAACTAGAATGGAAACACGTTAAGCATTGTTCCTGTTGTTATAGATTGGCCTGGAGATAAACTCCATCAATGTCACTCAGTTGTTGTATACGTATTCCATTTTCTCAGTCCAAAAAGACGAAAAATTAAATATAGCAGACAAGGAACTATCTCGAACTACCACCAAAATTTTTGCGATAAAACATACACCTTCGTGTATACCTATTCGGGAGCAGGCCAGTATACCGCGAGCCCAGTATACCGCCGAGCTATAACTTCGTTCAAAATTGTCGAATCCGGGACGCCCTGGTAGGTTTCGATTCAGCTCGTTGAGGCGCATCGAACCATAACAGGGCCTCCCGGATTCGACAATTTTGAACAAAGTTATAGCTCGGCGGTATACTGGGCTCGCGGTATAACGGGGTGTACCCTACCTATTCCTAATTTTTGGCTTTTTTGGCCCTGGCTTTTGGTGCGGTCGAGTTGGAATAATAAAATAATTTCAAGAAAAAACTAGTCATTAATTTTAACACCATCTACTAAAAACAAATCACCTTTTCTTTTTTGTTATAAGTTCCATTACTCATTTTCAATTCAACTTCATTATTTTCAGCCTCAGATTCCAAAAAAAGGTCAATAAAATCAACCCATTTTTTATTTTTTAAATTTTCCTCATTTTCTTCTTCCTCCCTCTCAACTTTATTCATTTTTTCTTCTTTTCTTTGTTTCACAGCTTTATAAATACTTCCCATCAAAATTAATATTGGATCTCCTCTTAATTTTCCTGTAGCTTTAACAAAAGGTTCAAGTATATTTTCTCCAAGCCAAGGGAATATAAAGGCGAGATAATCAAAAATATTATTGCTAATTTGAATAACAGAATCTCGAGCCATTTGACAATATTCTGATTTAAATTGCTTTGATTCCTTTTGCCCCATTGCAATACGAACGATTATATCGAAAGCAAGTTCTACAAAATATCTGGAAGATAATACATATGTATTTTGACTAGAGCCCGGAATTTCGTACCGTACCGTATTCCGTACCGTACTACCGTATAATACCGATACCGATAAATACCGATGAATCTCAAAATTTTACCGTACCGTATTACCGATACGGAATACCGAAAAATACCGATACCGATAAATACCGGTAAAAATTTATCGGTATTCCGTACCGTATTTTCAAAAAATTAATATATTAAACAAGAATTATTTTTATAAATAAATTTGTATGGATAAAGAGGTAAATCAGGGATTTAAAGGGATTAAGCTAGATTTGGTGTGATATCGGTGGATATGGAGGGATTAAGTGGATTTAAATGGATTTTGGGGATTTGTTGACATGATTATTTTGTGGATAAGTTGTTAGATGCTTATGTCAGGAAGGATATCGGGGATTAATAATGATTTGGAAGGATAAGATTGATTTGGAAGACACCGGAGGAATAAAATGGATTTAAAAATTTGAGAATTTTGTTAGACCATCCTACAACTTTCATTGTTTTCCAGCGCAGTAGGCGAAAATTTTGGGAATTTTAGTATACCAGTCACCAGATTTCTTTTTTTTTCTTGCGCCGCAGGCAAAAATTTTAAGAATTTTGGTAAACCAAGTCACAGATTCCTTGATTTTTTTTATCGGTCGGTAGTATCGGTATTTTAGTTTTTCCGTACCGTATTACCGATACGGAATACCGAAAAATACCGATACCGATAAATACCGATCAACTTCAAAATTTTATCGGTCGGTATTCCGTATCGTACTACCGATACGGAATACCGATAAATACCGAAAAATACGGCCGTAGTACGGTACGGTCCGGGCTCTAATTTTGACTGAGACACTTACTACTTTTTTTTTATTAAAAATTTCTAAATAAAGGATGGAAAAATAGGAAATAGTACGAGTTATACATAGATAAAACTCCTTCCCAGCCTCTAGTAGTGTATTTCGATATAATAACAATACCGAAAAATATTGTGATATGCATGATATGGGTATGATACCGCGGTATACCTTATAGAGTTTCACCGGAAGTTCCGGTTCCGGTTCTTGAAAGTTCCGGTGTTTTTTGGTTCCGGTTCCGGAAACCGGAACTCAAACTGGATCCGGTTCCGGTTCCTGGCAGGAACTTAGAAAAGTTCCGGTTCCGGGAACCGGAACTCAAATAGGACCCTGACTAGAAACAAAATGGAAATAATTTTTTAATTAACTAAAGGTTTAACTCGAGAATGAACCGATTAAATGGTGGAAAGGAAAAATGAAAGTATGTATGGTGAGGGTTAGAGATTTCGATTCTTTCATAATCGAATTGGTAAGAGTTATGGTATGGGATTCCAAATACTGATAGGTAAGATAATCAAAAATACTATTGCCCCAAGAATGCCTTCATACTCTCAATTATTCTTTAATTAACTCACTCATGTAAATCAACAAATTTCCCTGATGATTCTGCTTCTTTTAACAAATTAATATTTATTTTAATAGAATCATCAATTATTGGCATTACCTTAAAAATAATTATTTTGGAATTAAAAAAAATTATTTCTTTACTCTTTTTAAATTAGAAATTGAAAATGCCGGATTAGCAGTTGAACGAAGACGTTTCCATCGCTTTCCTTTGGCGAAAAATAAATGAATTAATTTATTTGTGTCTACATCACCAATAATTGGACAAAGCTTTAAAAAACAATTGTTTAAAAAATTTTTTATTTTAGAAAATAAAAAATCAAAATTTTAATAGAGGATTTTAAAATAAACTTATTTCCTCTAAAATAATGCTTCGTAAAAATTGTCTTGAAGAGGGTCTTTTCTATACTAGTGTTCGGAAATGGATTTTTTTGAGTCCCATCTTTTCCATATCATAAGTATAATAATCAGCTACATTTCAAATGGAGTAAAACAGCTGGGCTATAGCTATTTCTCTCCTTCAGCTAGTGCAAAAGGTTAATCGGTGGCTGGGAGCAAACCAGCATCTTCAGCATCTTCCTTACACCACACCGCCTACTGCACAGCCTTAGGAATGAAATAGCTATATGCTTTACAATGCGAGAAATTTTAAACTTAGACTTACAGCTCTTGCATGAAAATATTCGAATTTATCAAAAAGTAATTCTTTAACCATTTCTGGTTCACTAATAACCAACGTATTAAACCATCCATTTTTAATTCCATAAATCCTTCCATATTTCTTACTCCAATCAAATAATTGTAGAGATAAAGGATTATTATATCCAAAAATTGAATCTATATTTCCTTTTATTAGTAAAGGTTCTGGTCCTCGAATTCCTCTATTTTTCCAATAATTATTTTTTCTTATCGCATACCAAAATAATAATAGAGAAGATATTGTTATTAGTAATAATATTAATAAAAACATTTTTTTCTTATTAAAAATAATATTTAATTAAGGGTTACTATTTGTTTTTCTATTTAAATACTTAATATTTTTAATAAATTATCAAGAAAGTATTTTGTAGTTTATGTGTACTTTTAAGGAGTTTATATTCTACTTTTCCACTTACATATACCCACAATAATAATTAAAGATAAAATTTAGGAAAATTTCAAATTTTTCTAAAAGTTTGGATAATTTCAACGATTAATAAAGTTGTCAGCTAAAGTCTGAGCTAGTTTTATATTTTTTGCGTTGTTTGTGTATTTTGGGTATTTTTTGCTTCTGGGTTTATTTATCTATAATTTCCTAGGCGGTGAGGGTATCATTAATTCTATTCGCAACAGGTTATCTTATCCCCATAAAAACTTTTTGGGAATAGAAAGCCCTACTCACCCAGAGTTATTGTACACACACAGTAAGGACCTAGAGACGTTACTTATTATCAAAATAAGTAAAACAAGAAAAAACATACTATTCAAAAACAAAAAAAGCTTATATGATAGAGAACTAAACAAGGAACAAAAATACCTAATTAAGAATTTTCTATTCTGATTTCAGGCAAAAGTCCCATTACTTTTGGGCCACTCTGTATAATGAATAAATTATTTATGTCGAAAAATAATTATAAACTACAATAATTATTTGATAATTTATTATCATTCTTATAGAAAGAGAAAATATTGATAAAATAAATGTAAAAGTAAAAATAAATGATATTTATGTAGTTTGTAATTAATAAAAAATATTAGCAAAAATTAATTTTAAAAATTCTTTGTGATATGTACAGGTAATTTAAATAATCTTTATATTTCTTAAGTAAAATATTATTTTGTTTAATATTTTCATTCCTTGCTTCAGCCGCTTTTAAAGTTGAAAGGCGGAATCCTTGACATTCACCTAATTTGTAATATGAATTTTTGTAAAAAAGTAAAATATTTGACTCTAGTCTAGTTTATCAGCAAAGTGGTCTGTCTATTAGTCGAATCGAATTTTATGAATTCGACAAAATTTTATGAGTCCAATGAAATTTTAAAAATACATAATTGTAAAATAACCAAAAATTATTTTAATCATACAGAAAAATGGAAAATCTTGTTATTATGGAAAAGGTGATCATATATAACGTTCCCGGCCTTATCTACGTCTGAACTCTCTCAATTTAATGAGGAAACTTATTAAACCAACTACATATAATAACAAATTAATCTATTTATTTACAAAAAGTCAAGTTCAAAATAAGCCCGAAATAAGGCAAAATTAGAAATATAAAAAGTTAATTATATATTTAAGTATTAAAGGGCAGGAAGTAAAGAAGGGTTAGATATTTACAAGTTTGAAATATATACAAATGTAGGTTAAGGAAAAGGTTAATAACAAACTATAAAGGGAAATAAATTCAAATAATATTTTGGGGAAATGTTGTAAAATGATAAAAAATAGAGAAGCACTTAAAATATTTTTGGGGGAATAGTTTAAATAAACAGGGAAAAACATTAAAATAAATAAAAATAACATTTTAAAAATTAATAGTAAATAATCTTAAAATCTGGATCCAACATAATTTATCATTTATTTTAACATTTTATATTCGATTTGTTAAAAAGTTTTAATTAAAAGCATACAACTTGCCAGCAAGATATAATACCTATTATAAGAAGCTCAGACTTATTTTATTTTTTAAAACTCTCTAAATTTGTTACGATCATTTGTTTTAGCTCCTTATGGTCACCATGGAAAAAAGTACACTTTTTACTTACTTTTCTCGACCAAAACTTTTATTACCGGTACACTACATACATACACTATATCCCCAATTTTTTCACACAAAATTTAACAAACATTAAAATTGTACTATAAATTTTAGAAAAAATTTCTCACAAATATTTTTTGTATTTAGAAAATGTGAAACTTTTTAATAAATATTTACATTAATTATTTCTTTAACTTTTAAAGAACTATTTAAAATCAAAGAAAGTACACCTTATTTTTTAATATTGCCAAATCTCATTGATATTTCATTTAAATTAGATTATTCGGTAAATGTTCAGCTCGCATTCTACCTTCCGCAAATGCTGTCCGCAAAGGAATTGTCAAAGAATATTTTTTGCTGAGTTCTCCTTCGTTTTTTCTTTCCCTTCATTTTCTTCAAATTACCAAATTTTTGGTTGACAGCTTGGCGTAATTTCTTTGTATAAATGGGGAACCCTTAATTAGGCTGTTCTATACCTAATGTAATATTAAAAACCAGGCATGTTCATAAATACGGATAACATTTACCGATTATTTTGTTTGTTAATTAATTGGTTTTCCTTTAAATATTATTCTGATTATTTTAATTATTTTTAAAACACCAAAAGAATGAACATAAGATTGTGCCCCGAACACACGGGGGCGAGTACGGGATTTTGGAATTGTTGCGAGGTTATATAAAAGGCTGTAATTATCGTAAAATACATATTTCTATTTGTATTTTTTGACATTAAATAATTACAGATGATAGCCGGATTGGGACCACAAGATCCCGAAAAGGTCCGGGTTTTAACTCTACTATACATATCTACATATGTATATATTAGATTATTTAATCTAAGAATTTATTTGTTAATTTTAAATAAACAAAATTTTCTCACAAATATTTTTTGTATTTCTAAAGACATGATAAATAAAATTTTTAGAATTGATAAACAACTTTTTGTATTTTATAATTAAAGAAAATATTTAATAATAAATTACTTTTATTATACACCTTTTTAAAATTAAAAAATTCAAAAAAATGTCCTTGGATATACTTGATATTTTATTTAAATTAGATTATTTTGTTTGTTTATTAATTGGTTTTCCTTTAAATATCCTTCTGATTATTTTAATTATTTTTAAAACACCAAAAGAAATGAAAACACACAGTCGAATTCTGATACAAAATTGTGTTTTGGATATTTTGACGTTGACTGTCCAATTGTTTGTTCAAGGGGTACTTCTTCCATTTTTGTCCACAGATTACATACTATAGTTGTATGTACTTCTGTATTTTTTGTGTTAAGTTAAAGATAACGACAGATTTTTTACTTTTTCCCCTATTTTATCGCCCAAAGTATGAAACCAACACACTATCCATTCAATCATCCAGCCGGGCACACCCCAAGGTACCGGACGCACTGTGTCTCTGGTTTACCTCAAACCTGATATAAAGGAAGAAATCGAGCATATTTGCCTTCCAAAATCTTCAAAATTTTTGCTTGCCTGAATCTGTGTTTACAACCTAAAGCAAATGCTGAAAAACTGACCCGACTTTTTTCTCAACCGGGGCACCCCTGATCAGCCTTTGCTCGATTGGAGCTGATTTAATCATTTTTATTGAAAAGAAACCAAAAATTAAAAGAAATTTTAGAAAAATAAAAAAAACAGAAGACAAATTAAACTATTACATAAATTAATTTTATAATTATTTAAAGTTTTATATACTTGATACAGAAGGGAATTCAATTGTTATTTTACCTAATGGAATTTTGCTTGATTTTATGAAAGAAAATTTGGTAATAGTTCGGTTCGTACCCCCCCCCCCCTACTTTTTCCTTACTAAAAGTATTAAAAAATGGTCAGTCAGTCTTAGGTTAAAGAACTCGTCGAGTTGTGTCGAATGACACCAAAATCAACCCCTGGTCTTAACTTTGGGCCGAGATACAGACAAAAAACCTGCGCAAAGCATAAGGTTTTGCAAAAGCGTCTCACGACAACAATAGGATTATTTTATTTATGTTTGTCATAACTTTGTCAAATCTTGTTTAATTATGTTCATTTTGATGTCATTCGAATTATCACGACGAATTCATAAACTAAGAATGACTGACCATTTTTTAATACTTTTAGTAAGGAAAAAGGAGGGGGGGTACGAACCGAACTATTCCGAAAATTTTAATCCATTTACATGTTATATTGTTTATATATTTTGGATATTCATTATAAATGTAAATATGCATGGATTGTGTGTTCAATTTATTTATAGATATTTAGTTTTGAATAGGTAAATAAATAAAAACTTAAGTATAATGTTTGAGATACCCAACAAGGCGATCGCATTGCACTTTTCGTTATTCTGATGAAATTAACGCAAAAAATAACCAAATTTATGGGCAAAAATGGAAGAAATATGAATTCTTGGCCATCCAAAATTCTTAAAATTTTCGTATTTGGCGCTTAAAGGGAAGATGGATCAACTTAATCGCTCTGATCCTCTTAATTCTCACAATTTTTCGAATATCTTAACCCTTGTCATCCCTGATACAAAACAGGATTTCCTTGTCCATTGTGTCTAAACCTTTACTAAACTCTTAATATTGTTTTAGAAATATGAAAATTAGCTTTCGTCGTTATCTATTTATGTTGTCTATTGTTTTGTTTGTGCAATTATTTTATATTTTGGATGTAATTTTCTTTTTACTTCCATATTCTAATGGAGGTATTAAATATTTTGATATTATTAACAAAACATTGCCATTTATTCAATATAAAATGGAAACGGTTAATTTAAAATTAAATTTATTTTGAATATAAAAAATAGATGAATGTTTTGTCACTATTACGACCAGCTTTAATTGAAATATCTGCATATTTAATAATATTTGTTTGTGGATTTAAAATGGTTAGATATGTCAATTTAAACACTAATTTAGATGGAAATTTAAAAAGATTGAATAAACTTTTAACTAAAGTTTTGATTATTTTGGTAAGAAAAAATATTTTTATTTTCTCTTTATGTATATAGTTTTTATCCTTTATTATTGTATTTCCTCATCTTTGGACTTTTCTTTATTATTTACAAAAGAAATAAGTTAACTTTTAGGTTAATTATAGTGACTGGCGCGGGACGGGATCCCGCGCGAAATTTTGCAAGAGTTACGGAGTATGGTACGATTTCGCAAATACGATTTTGCCAGTCACTAGTTAATTATACGCATTCATATACATACACAAAAAAGTGATAACTTAGCTCATAGTCACTCACACCATTTAGACCCCTTCAACGCTTTAGATGCCGCCATCATTTTTATTGGGCCTGATTAGAGACTAGTAAATAACCTTTTTCCTTTAACATTAAATTTTTTTATTTTAAATAGGCTGTTGTACCGTTTATTTACCAAGCTGGGGTTTTATTTCTTATAATTTCTTCAAAAACAACCAACAATACAACAAATATTGTTCGAATATTAATTTTTGTTTCTGCTCATTTAATACCTGTATTTAACCCAATTATTTGTATTTTAACAAACACTCCATATCGAAATGCTATTTTTAATCGTTCACAAATACATCCACAATAACTAAATAAATAATAGTTTTGCATTATTTTAATAAAAATATTTTTATAAAACATAAAAGGGCCTAAAATTTTAATTTTCAGTGACATTGGTAAAAATTTTTTTGTTTTATGAGGCCTAAAGGCACAAAGATTCGTCTTTTTTAGAGAAACAAGCCAAGAATTAGAGATTTGGAAGGGTAAATGTCGAGAGATTAAGATATAAGGGTAGTAAGGAGGATATCTGTGGATCTGAGGATTAAGAGGATTTTCTCGTGATATCTCCATTCGTCCAAATCTTCCTATATTCCCCTTAATCCCGCCAAATCCCTGATTACCCCCTTTTACCCCTCCAGATCCCCACGATTAAACTTTTAAAAAAATAAAAGTAAAAAACAGTGTTGAGCAAAAGTTTTTAGGTCTTAAGGGGTGGACTCGGCAGAATTACCTCAACAGTAATTATTCTCGATGCTGCTGAGGTTTTTAGGTTAAAATTTAAAAAAAAACAAGAGATTCTTAAACACTTTCTTAAACATTTTTTATTTCAAATTTTATTGAATTTTTTAAAATTAATTGATTTTTATTTCTCTAATTTTTAAATTAAACAAAGGCAAAAAAATTTAAAAAATTGATTTGGGAATCGAGAGGAGAGAGGAAATAAATCAATGGAAAACATATTTTAAAAATTTAAGAATTTTTAAAAAAATTTAGGTTGTTGATTTTGATAAAACAACAACTAATCGACTGTTGGGCGGATAGAAAATATTGTTTCGGAAAGCCTTTAGGAAACAATCTTTTGTCTGTTCGGCCGAATCTACTCTACAAAATAATTTTTAGTTACAACCGCACCTTTGGCTTTAAATCATAAAATTTAGGAGTTTTGTAAAAGAAATATACATACATACTAAACTATTTTTTTAAATTTATTTTTTAATGTTTGTTTTACTTGAATAAACCTATAAAAAATGAAATAAACGTGGCTATATTCTAAATAAATTTTAAAAATAAGACTTTCTCTAATAAAATATACATACCTATCCTCAAAAAAATAACCTTTTCGCAGTTGGTGCCGTTATAAAAATAATTATTGGATATACTTTAGCCGGTGGCCCACTCAGAAACGGGTCAAATTATATACCATTCGATTCGTCTCGGCGAGCTGAGTCGAATGGACCACTCTTTTTTTGCGGAAATTCCTACGAGCCGAGATATGGGTCCTTAAAATAGGCATAAGTTTAGGTTACGAGCCCAGACCCAGTGCCCGTAGACTCCCCGCGAGGCGCGTGTCGCAAAACTCCGCGCGAAGCGCGGAGTTTTGCACAAGCGCCTCACCGACGCACCATAGGTTTATATTACTAGTTTTTTGTGTTGTAACTTTGTCTAAACTTGTTTAATCCCGGTGATGTTGGTGTCATTCGACTCAGCTCGTCGAGCTCTTTCGAATGAGCCATAATATGGTTAAAAAATTTTTAATTCCAAAAATCACACTTTTGGATCAACAGTTTTTAGGGGCCTATATCTCGGTCCAATTAAGTCGGATTTCGTTGATTTTAGTGTCATTCTACTCAGCTCGATGAGCTCTTTCGAATGAGCTATTATTTGCATATTCGAATTTTTCACTCCAAAAAAGTGCTTGGTCCCCCTATGGTTTTTCGGTTTTTAAGGACCCATATCTCGGCTCGTAGGAATTTCCGCAAAAAAAGAGTGGTACCATTCGACTCAGCTCGCCGAGACGAATCGGTTGGTATATAATTTGACCCGTTTCTGAGTGGGCCACCGGCTAAAGTATATCCAATAATTATTATAGTATACCCAAAGATATATTTTAAGACTTAAAAAAATTTCTAGCCCCAGTTAATTTAAGATAAAGTTTTGAAAAATTTTATTTAAGATTCTGCCCTCGATTTTTAATAAAATTTTCAATAAAAAGGCAAGAAAAACTTTTAAAAACATTTAAAAATCAATGAAAAAAATTTTTCTCTAAACAAAAACGTGTCAAAACATTTAGTCAATATCTTCCCTCTATCTTCAACTCAATAAATATTTTTTAAATGCCCTCCCCTCCACTCTCCCCTCTCTTTAAAAAATTTTTTTATTTAAAAAAATCCCTCCCTTTCCCCTCATCCCTCCCCTCACCTCACCTCAAGCCCCATCCCCTCACCTGATTCCCCTCATCCCCCCATCCCCTCCCCCCTCCCATCCCCCCACATACATATATATACACATGCCAGCTGCGCAAATTTGCCATTATTTAATTTTTTTATCAACTACTACTCCTCTTCATTTTATTAATTTTTAATTGCCCTTTCAATTGCCTTTAAATTTAAAAACAAATTAAGAAATTTAAAATTTACTGAGCGCCAAAATAATTTATAGGGGAGGAAACTCAGATTTCATTTTCTTTTGACTAGAAAAAATTGTTACTGTATTCAATAACTATAAAGCTCCCCTTATTATAAAATACCCCTTGGGGCCGAAAAATTGTATTAAGAAAAGATATCGTAAATAGAAGGATCGCTTACTCAGCCCTATATTTAATAGGTCCTAGTATTAGATTGAGGGTATCTAGTATTTAGTGTGTTGTTAGACATAACAACTTTCTCAATTTTTTAGAATGTTTGGAAGAAGAATTTTAATTCTTCTTCATTTCTCAATTCTTCCGTTTTGCTTTACGAGTGAAGAGAAACATCTGGCAAAACATCTCTTCTCTGGTATTTTGAAGAATTTTTTAAAATAATTTTTTGAAAAAATCTTTCCCAAACAGATGAGGAAATTCAGGAAGATGTCAAAGCTGTAGATTTAGTAATTCAAGCACCTTGGGTAGAACAAAACACTTTAGGTGTTCAAAGAATGGAGACTAAGAGAGAAAGTAATCGCCTTACTGATGCGCAAAAAGCTTTGTTCGATCGCCATTGGGAATTGGAAACTATACAGGCAAATGATTTTTTAGAGTCCGCCCTTGAAGCCCTACAAACTTCTGATCAACACAATTTTTACTTTATATTCCTTTAAGAGTTTAATCGTAGGGATTTGGAGGGATTAAAGGGGATTGGGCTAATTGAGAATATGAAACAGGGTGATCCTTTCCAGATCACCAAAGAGGGCATGGCTTCTCAAAAATGGGGCAAAAACGGTACGGAACAAAAATTTTAATATTTCCAGTTAGAAAAACCAGAAGCTCCAAAACAAGTTGATTTGGAATTGTTGGCCGAGGCTTTGGATATTGTTGTGGAAATGAATCCAAATGAAAAAGAAGTTGTGATTAGAATGGATAAATTGAGTGAATGGGCAAAGGAAGAGAAGGATGCCAACAAAAACAAACAAGAATTGGATTTAAATCTGACAAAATCGAATGAAGAAGAAAAGAAAGAAGCAAAGGGGATGACGGTAAACAAAAATAGATAGTCAAATCTCGATAATATTTATGCCCCTTTGACCGAGCCTCTCAAAACAACAAACCTTTTTTTCTCTTCGAATTTGTTATATCGAGATTTGACTATTTAAATTTTAAAAAGAGTAAAGGATATGAGTTTAGAAGGAAGAATTTAAAAAAAGAAATGTGTTAAAAAATTTATTTAAATAAAAGTTTCAGAATACAAATGATATAATAAAAATCCGAAGCTCAATTTTCTGCAACACAAGCATCCGCGCCGCAAAGTTAAGCTAATCGAATTTTAATGGAAATGTAATTCCAAAAAAAAAGATTAGAGTCTAATCTTTTTCCTTTTCGGAATTTTCCCCCCAAATTTTCTGTAAGGTTAAAAAAGTACAGTAACCCTTTACTACCAGAGAAATGTATTTAAATATTTATTTTAAATATCCTTTTTCAGCTTTCACAGCTTTTAAAATTGGATATGGCAGAAAACAAAGAAGAAGAGGAAAGCAAAGAAGAAGAAAAAGCAAAACAATGTTCAGAACAAGACAAACAAAAGTTTTTATTAAACAAATCAGTAGAATCGCCAATTCAACAACAAAACAAAACCGAAACAATTTTTGAGAAGATTAATGGAATTTCTGGAAATTGGTGGCATTTTACGGAAAACAGACAACCAATGGAAGATAAAATAAATGAAAATAAGGAAGATGAAGATAAACCTTTTGTTATTTTTGTTGGAGAGAATGAAGATTTTGGTGAAAAGGAAGAAAAAGAGAAAAGAGTAAGTGAATTTTATGTGAGAGATTTTAAGGGCTCGGACCCAGAATATTTTGGGCCAGTTGTGAATTTTGTATTCTTGTAGCTATGAGAGAAAAATATAGTGGTGAATCCAAAAATCTTCAAATAAAAAAATTTTTTTATTCTGCAAAATTTTAGGAAGAGCGATTACAAGAGTCCAATGAAAATGAAGTTTTTGCCCAAATTCAAAAAGGGAAAGAGCTTAGAGCAGAAAGGCCTTCAGAAATGGTTGTTATTGATATGAATTCGGATAAAGATGATTCTGATGTTGAGAGTAGTGAAGAGGATAAAATTGAGGAGAAAAAGGAAGCAGAAATTGAAGAAAAAGAAGAGCCAATGCTGGAAATTGTTGAGGTAAGTAAAGTGTATTTTTAGTGGAATCCTTATAACAACCTGGAATCTTTTTATCCAAAATCGTCAAATTTGGAGACTAGTTATTCCGGCTTATAAATAATCTCCGAGTTCTTCCTATTCGAAATATCTAGACTGGGAAAAGGGAGATTATTAGATCAATTCTAACTGTTTAATCAGATTGTTGATCTGAACAAAGAGAACGATGATGAGGATAATGATGATGACGACGAAGAAGACGATAATTCTTCAATATCTGAAGAAGAAATTAAGGAAGAAAAAAGTACTGGAATATTTAGTGTCTTAACTAATTTGTTGCTTGGTGGTGGCCGTTTTAAAAGAGAAGCTTTTCCTTTCCCAGCAATTCCAAATTCAACAAAAATTGTTGAGCAATCTGACGTAAATTCTGGAGATAATATAGAAAAGATAAAAATAATTAAAAGCTTTTCTGGACGTGTAAAAATGGGAGACAAAAATGTTGAATTTTCTGGTTCAAAATTGGAAATTACCAAAGATTTAGGCAAGGAAGAAGAGAAGAATAAAGGAGAAAAAAGAGAAGAGTTTTTAAAAGAAATTTTTGGTAAGAATTGGGAGAGAGTAATTAATTAAAGTAAATATTCTTTTACGGCAAAAATACCGTAAAATATTTTTAGAATAATAGAGTTGACAAAAAACCGATACTTATCCCCCCCCCCAGTCCGCGTGTTAGTTGATGTGCGAAATGGTCAGCACATCAATTTAGATACACTCAAAATTAGAGATACTCTTCGATTTAAAATGAATTTTTTAAAATGGTCTCTGGGTGAGGTAGCTTGTTCAAATTAACAATGGTCCTTGTAAACTTTTCCTTACTTTTTAAGACTAAAATCACACAGTTCACTCTTAATTCCTCCCCCCCCCCCATCCCCCCCTCTCTTCCCACTTCATTATTTAACAATAAATAATCCAGATAATGACAAGAAGATTGAGGACGTAAAAGAAGAAGATGACAAGTTTGTTGAAAAAATGGAAGAATCTATTTCTAAGGAAAAGAAAATGGAAGAGGAAAACGAAAAAACAAAAAATGTGGGTGAAAAAGAAAATATTAAATTAACTGAAAAAGCTAAAATAGCCAAATATCTAACAGAAATGTTAACAAAAACATCTGAGGACCGTCCAAAACGTGATGAGAAAATTGCTTATGTTTGGTATTGTGAATTGCAATATTGGGTAGCAAAGTTTGTTGAAAAAGAGTTTTCGTTGAAAGACAACAAAAATGAAAGTGGAAATGTTGGGAAAGTACTTGATGAAATGGATGTTATTGTTGAGGAATTAGAATATATTCGTTCGATTTGGGGAAAAATTTTGGGAAAATTAGCTGAATTGACTGATTTTATTGGAAAGGAGTTTAAACGACGAAAGTAAAGAAAAATGAAGAAATGAGTGAAGAAAACCAGAAAAGAAGAAATGTAAAGAGAAGAGAAGAGAGATGGATTTTGAACTTTTTATGCCCTTTTTACCTTTTCTTCTTCCAATTTCCCTTTTTTATCATCTAAATCAATCACAAAGGTTTAGGTTTGTGAAGATCTGTCCAAGGCTGAAAATTTTCCAAAACACCAGCAAAAATTTTGCAAAAATTCCGTGATACCCAAAAATTTTATTTACTGCGATTAATCCTTTTTGATCGGTGTCAGGGGTAGAAAGGGAAATATTGAGGAAGAAAGAGAAATAGCAGCCATAAATAAGGTTGGCGGTTCCGGATAGAAGACAATCTCCCAGTAACCGCCAACCATATTTACAAAGTTCAAAACTGACATGTTGTCGAGATTATTTTTTAAAATCTTTCTTTATTCGACATTCCATTTTTTTATCATTTTTTCGGTTTGTACATACACTCCCCCCCCATACACAAATTAGCAACTAGAAACACCAGCACAAACTTATAAAATCAAGTAATTTTAAAAAAATATAAATTTCATCCCATTTTTGGAATGAAATGTCATTTAAGGTGCATATTTAAAAAGAAATGAGAAAACGGAACAAAAAAATTACTTGATTACCCAAATTTGTACATATTTTTTTTTGTTTGTTGCTTTCCACATTTATCTAAGTCAATCCCCCAAAAAAACTTTTTTTATTATTCATTAAAATCTTTTTTAAAAATGTACAAAATTGTTTACAAAAATTTTTAAAAATTATTTTTAAGTATTTGCTAAAAGCTATTAAATCATTTTTTATTTTTAATGGCCAGGAGGTAGTCCCATTCCTCCCATACCTGGGTGATGTTGTTGTTGGGCTGCTTGTTGATCTGAAAAAGAAAATTAAAGTAAGAATTAAATTATTTAAAAATATTTATTTAAAGAGAGATAGATAACTTTGATTCTTTTTGAAAAAAAATTAAATAAGCACGAAGGTGCCAAATATAGAAAAAAATATGCCTAAAGAATAAGCTTTTTGTTTTTCTCATTTTAAGGCATATCCGCCGTTTAGGACCCGATATTTGAGAATGTTGGAGATAACTTTTTCTGAAATGGATGTAAAAGGATATTTTTAATTTTAAACAAAAATAAGCTTCAAAATAGGCTCATTTTAAAACAAATTTTTGAAGTTTTTTTAAAATTTTCCAGCCAAATTCATACAAAGTGTGAATTTTGTTCACACTTTGTATCATTTAAGGAGCAATTATTAGCCTGCTTTTACAAAAGTAAATACCTCTATATATCCTTTTTATCAATGCCTTTATGCTCAATTTAATGCAAATTATCCTCAAAAAATAAAAAGATATACCCAATAAAAAGAAATATAGAAAAGAAATATGTAAAAATTACTAACATTTGACATTAAAATTAAAAATCCCAAAGAAAGAAGTAAAATTTTTCTCCCCAAAAAATACTCTTCATCTTCTCTCTTTTTTCTCTTATAAATTTAGGAAAACTCTTTTTTTCTCTTTTTTAAATTCACTTTGTTTCCTTTGCAGTAAAGTTTGACGTATTTGTTTTTTAGTATCAGTTGTAGGTTGTTGTTGTGATTGTAGATTTATCTGCTGTTGTTGTTGTTGTATTCCTCCTCCAATTCCACTTATTCCAGGCATTTGTTGTTGTTGATTAAATTGTTGTTGATTATTTCTATTTTGTTGAGAAATTGGTGAATGATATTGTGGTGGTGGTGGGGGTTGTTGTTGTTGTTGAGGAGGAGGAAGTTGCACTCGAAATTGAGGGGGTGGTTGTTGCATTGTTTGTTGCTGATTATTATAAATCATATATGGGGGTGGTAAAGGTCCAGACCTTGAAATAAAAATTTTTTGTTTGAAAATTAAAGTACAAGATTACAGTGAATTAAAAAAATATTTTTCCATTTCCCCCCAAAGTCCCCAAAATAATAATTCGTCTCCATAATCACTTTCATATCTGGTATGCCCGTTTACAAATAACTTCCTTCAAGGTCCCCCAGCATATAATTAAACAGGGCTTCGATTTTACTATTAATTTTTAAATATAGGCAAAAAACCCCAACATTTGAGGCTGGCCAATATTTCCTTGTTGTGGCGGTGGTTGCATTGATTGTTGCTGTCTTTGTTGCATTTGTTGCTGCCAATGAATTTGTTGTTGTTGTTGTTGAGCCATAATTGCTGCATGTGTAGACATACTCATTTGTGTAGGTTGACCCATACCTCCTCTTTGCGTAACCATTCCTGGTGATGGACCAGCTCCACCAGTTGCTGCAAACATATCCATTCCCATACCCCCCATCATTTGATTGGCCATTTGTTGTTTTTCTTTCTTTTTCTTTTGACCTCTTAAAAAATTTTCAAATAAAAATGGGACCACCAAAAATCAATTTACCTTCCAACACCTGACGGATTTGTTCCAAGCACTTTACGTCTACCCCTTCCGCCTCCTGTTCTAGGAGAATCTGTCAAGTTTGTTGGGGTATTTGAACCAGAACTACGAACACCTTGTGATTGTTGTAGTAAATTTAAAATAGGTTGTTGTGGAGGGAATGGGTTTTGTTGAAGGCCAGAAGGACCAGGCTCTCCCATTATGGCACCAGGTGGAATTGAACCAGTCATTGCCATCATATGTTGGTGTTGGAACATTTGCTGTTGCTTTTGGTGTTGATGGAATTGATGTTGTTGAGGTGGAGTTGGTTGCATCATTCCTTTAATTTTAGAAAGTTAAGGATGGGAGAAAAGAGAATTTTTAAAGAATTTCTAAATTTTTTATCAGGCCACTCTCCAGCTATTTTATCTCGAACTTTATCACAAAGATATCTATTAACTGATTTTTAAATTGTCAAACCTCGTCGATTGTGGTATCATTCGACTTAATTTATCATTCGACTTCATACAGAATTTAATTTACGATACTTAACAGTTAGGTATATCGACAAAGTTGGCTAGAGTTTGAGTGGCCTACATTCCTTTATTTAAATCTTCTTTTTATTATAGAAAAAAGCCTAAATAAATATCCTCTTATAAAACTACCAGGATGTATTTGCACATTCTGTTGTTGAGCAATCATCCTTTGTTCCATTTTTATTTGTTGTTGTTGCTTATTCTGATATGATGCCAAACGCATCTGTTGTAATTGTTGTTGTTGTTGATCAGGTTCCATCTAAAATTGTGAAAAAAAAATTTTAATAAAAATCCCAAAGATTTAGCACTTTAAATTGTTGTTCAGTTGTTGGTGGCTGTTGCTGTGTCGGAATCATTCTTTGTTGTTGTGAGGGTTGTTGTGGTTGTTGTTGGACTGCCATCATATTTTGTTGATAAGATTGTTGCTGTTGTTGCTTTAAATAAAAATATTTTAAAATTAAAAATTAATTTATTTTTTTATTACTTGTTCTTCTTGTCGCTCATTTGGAGGTTTACAAATATAAACTTGTTCCATTTCTGGGGGTGCCAAAAATGGATCAGCACCCATCCTCTCTTCTCCAACAATTCCAGGTCGTGGAATGAATGAAATAATTTGTTCTCCATTTGGACCAATTTGTTGTTGCATCCAATGCTCGTGTTTAAGCATTCGCAAAATCTTTAAAAAATTTTTTAAATTGCATTAAATAGAGATGTCAAAATTTCCAAAAGAATTTTTATGGACCTTTTTATGAATGGGAACTTGTTGTTTATCAATTACAATTCCTTGGAATTGAGGCTTTGCAACAGGAAGATTTGGCTGTGTTTGTTGTTGACTAGGTTGGGATGTATTTGTACTTCCTTTAGTTGTTGTTGCTGTTCCTTGTGCAATAAGTTTATTATGTGGAATTGAATTGGAAAAACTATCCCAAGCTGTTAATTCTGCCTGAGACTTTGGTACAGGTAAAAGTTGTTGTAAAGAGTAAAGCTCACCGGGAATACGAAAATTCTATAAAAACGTGGTAAGATTATACAATTAATAAAGAAAAATTGATTCAATATAATGCTGGCCAAGAACATGAACTTTGGTAACCGTGAAATCAAACTCGCATCTGCTTATATTCGTCCGATTTCTATGTCAATCCACCTGTATCCGCGAAAATTATCTGTATCCGTCTGGTTTTCGGAAACATTTTCACAGATTTATCTAATTATTCCCATATTTCCTCAGATTTCTCTCAATTTTTTCAAATTCTATAGGAAAAACTTAATTTCACAGACTGAACGCAAAGTTTTTAGTTGCTTGGAAAGGGTTTATGGAAAAAGTTATCGTCCTGTCTTTATTCATAACTTAAAATTACCTTAAATTTGCTAACAAAAGTGCTATATGTTTTATGAGGATACATTTTGTGTACAAGCATTAAAAGCATATCCATACAAGTATTAAAATATAAAGTATCACGTTCATAACTACAAAAAATAAATATTTATAAACAAAACAATAATATTCTTCTTTACGTTAATATTTCAAAATAAAGAAGCTGAAAAATTGCAGACGCCCAAAATTCTGCATTGCTATTTGTTGTTAAAGTATCAAAGAGCCCAACAATTAAATTTAGGCGTAAAATGATTCCATCACGTTCGGAAAGAAAGAAACTTTGGTGTGGGATTATCGGATTCTGAAAATAATTTTTAAAAAAGAAAGGGAAGAGAATTGAAACAAAATGTTAATTTTCGAAAAGTTACATGGAGAGGGAGGGTAGATGCGATGTAAATTAAATATACCGTATTGTCTCTAATACAAACCCTGGGCGTCTATTTTTCAATACCCCTCATTAACTGGGCTTCTAAAAGGGCATGGGCTTCTATTGAAGATGGGCTTCTATTGGAGACAATACGCTAACTCATTATTACTTTCCTAACTCGAGCAACAACATCATCCAAATAATCCAAAAGAGTATCAACTAATTGTTTAACATCCTCTCCTTCTGTACAAGCCATTACCTTAAAAAATGTTTTTACAAAAGACTTTCAATTTTTCTCACCAAATTAAGGAAAGGTTGATAAGCAAGTAATTGTTCATATTTTAATTGTTCAATATTTTCTGATTGTTCTAAAAATCAAAAAAATTTTTGTAAAAATTTAATAACAAAAACTATTTTTTGAATCCTTTTCAGGCAAAGTTTTCAAATTTTCTGCCACCACTTTTAAAATATATGCTTTCATTGCTGAACCAATCCATGGACACCAATGAGGATTTTGTGAGCTCATTCCTGTTGGAGGTGGTGGACTTGGCATAGCAGTGACTAGAGAAGCTATTTGCCAAAAACAGTTAATTCCTGATGGGCGAAAGTCGTCTACATCCATCTAAAAAAATTTTAAATTAATGCCCAAAATAACTCAATAAGTTTTTCAATTTTAGGACCCTGTGATTTTTGCGTATAACTAGGGCCTCAATTTTTTCGGGCCGGCCCGACCAAGTCTTTTTCGGGCCAACACACCTTTTCCTCATTTTGTTTATTATCCTTTAAAATCAATCTTGAAACAAAAAGTTGATGAATAGCAGTGGCTATATTGTTAAACAAAAACATTGTCATCTGATAATGATTAGCTAATTGTTGATTACCATTGCCTAATTTGGACATTTGACTTTCCGGGAAAGTCTAAAAGAAAAAAAAATTCTTTTTAAATTAAAAGAAACCAAGGACCTCATTAATTATTAATTTAAAATCAAAATAAGTAGCTCTCATATTCCATATAGAAAGTGCTGAAAGTAATTTTTCATAAATTGTTTTGTCTGTACATTCCATTAATTCTTGCTTTATATCTCTTTCACTAAAAAATAAATTATTTAAAAAATTTCAAAAATAGATTAAAGTCAAACATCATTTTTAGATATCCTCAAGATTAGGTACTTTTTAATTTAAAATAGGTTTCTAAAATTTAGTTGACTAATGGCCCGAAGGGGTATTTTATAGAGGTTCAATTGTATTAATCACATCACCTTTTCCTTCTAAGAGCAACCCTTAAAAGTTGTTGACCAACAGAATGATTTTTAAGTCGAGGACAATTAATAAAATTATCCATATCTTTATCAGAAGAGCAAATAGCATGCATTCTCTCTATTACCCAATCTTGATCACAAATACTTAAAAGTGCACAACGGGCAATTGCTAGTTGTTTAGAAAACTTTCTATGATTTGTCTAAAATAAAAGACCAAATATAATCATTTACTTTATCCTTCAAAAGCCCCCTCCTCCTCCTCCTTACCGCATCTTTTCTGCTGGCTTCAACCTTTCTTTTTAGTTCATCCACTAATTGCATTACAACAGAAAGTAGAGGGAACAAAACAAAATTTAATTCAGTAATATGAGCAATTTTTAACGCTACTTGATTGCAATCTCTTCGAAGCGTAGATGATGTAATAACACGTTGTCCAAGATCATTGCCTGTTTAGTAAAAATCAAAAAAATATTTTTTATAGTTTAAACAAACAAATAAAAGGCATATCATCTCCACAAAAAAGAACAGAACAAATACATAAAGCCAAACAAAATCCATTATCCAAATCATCATTAGCAAAACCCCCTTCTTCTCTTATAATAGAATAAAATACATTAGCAATAAGCCTGCATATAAGAGCGTGAGGTGAAAAAGCATATTTAGAGGCTAATAGAAGAACAAAAGTTGCTAGTGAATAGTGAGTGGAAAAGTCATTTACCTGAAAATTTTAATTAAATAAATTTATGGAAAATTGAGGAAAATTAGTCTAAAAATTGCCAGCAAAAAAAAATGTTTATTCAGAGAGTATTGGGTAATGTCTAAATTGTATATGGAGAAGGGTAAAGGAAAACCTCGACTACCATATAAATTTTATTAGCAGAACTGCAGTGATCAGAGAAGTTCGAAATCTGAATGGTAAATAGACAATAAATCTCACCATCGACCTCAAAAAATCGACCTCATCGACCTCTCACCATCGACCTCAACCATCGACCCTTCCCCGAAAAAATGAACCAAATTTTAAAAATTAATTTAAAAAAATTTCTAACATTAATTTCGAAAAGCATCTCATTCCAATTACTATTATTTGAAACATTTGAACAACAAAGTTCCTGAATAGCACTACACCATTCAGTTTCAAGTCCTAATTGAGTTGATACATGTGCACAAAAATTTGCCAATTCAACCAGACGTTCATAATCTCGACCGTAAGAATTAGCAGCGCGAAAGGCGTTAACAACAAAACTAAAAAACAAAATTTTTAAAATTAAATTTTCACTTTATGAAACAATTTTTATAAGGTTATAATTTTTATAAGCTTTGTATTTTTCCGATTCCAAAAATCGAATTCCACGGTTTCAATTCAATTCCGATTTTTTGACAGTTCAGCGGTAAGAACCGACTTCACTAAAATTAAACTGGCTGAAAAAATTCAAACAAACCTATATTTTGAATGTTCATTTTGCATTGTTTGGAGACGCATTTTCAAATCCATATAAGATAAAAATCGGCTTAAAAATTCAGAAATTTAAAAAAATTTTTTAAAAATTCACAAATTATTTGAAGAAGATAAATTAAGTTGATCAACCATTAATTGTTGATCATATTTTAAATTTCTTGCTAAAGAACCAGAACCAGCAGAAGGAAAGAGTACAGCCAAATCTTCATATTTTCCTAGCAAATTTATTTTTGTTATCTTCCCTTCTTCTTCTCCAACTCCAATTAATTTATTTCTTGTATGTAATAAAAATATTGCTATAGTCCTAGACCAACAAGTAATGGGGAAATTTTGACGTAATAATTCCAAATCATTTTGGATTAATTTAAATAAACTATTGTAAATTGAACAAGCTTCTGGAGAGTAAAGAAAATAATAAAAATGTTCAGCCAAACGAGCAACAATTACATAAGCAAGCTAAAAAATTATTTTAATAGGTGGATTAGGTAAAAATTAGAGAAATATGTATAAAAGGAGACATAAAGAAATATATAAATTAAATCAAAAAATTCCATAACTAGGATTGTCAGCTCGGAATCGAACTGAAAAACCGATCTTCTTAGGTCCGGTCATCGGTTCGGCTTCAGATACCCAAAGAAACCTAATCATGAAAAAAGTAAAGGTGGCGAGTCAAAAATATTTTTGAGCGCCCTTAAAATTCAAATTTGTTACAAGTTTTGGTAAAGACAATTTTTGCAAAATGTTAGTAAAGTTAAAGCAATTTAAATTACCTGACAAGTAAGAGAATTTGGAATTGTATCGAAGGTAATTTTTTGATTAGTTCGCTGAAATTCTTGTTCAATTTGAATAAGAAAAGGTAAAAGTTCGGCAGAAAGACTCAATAAACTATGTGGATTTTTACAAATCTAAAAATAAAAAAAATTTAGAATAATAAAATTTAAAATTCTTTTAGAGCCCAAACAGGAAAGGAACATTCTCATGGAAATTTATTTTAAAAAAATTAAAAAAAAAACCATAATCATTTCACAAAGAAGATCCAAACATTCAGAAGTTGGAAACGGAGATAAAACTGTTTGTTGTTCAGTCAGTTGACGTAAAAATTCTTCGATAGAATCAACAAAATTTTCTGTACACCAACCACAAATTATTAATTGATCAAAATATGTCTGGGATTTAAATTTATCCATTTGCTCAGCAATTTGTTCGTTTGTACATTTTCGTTTATAACGAAGTTCTCTAGTTGGGGAGTCTGGAGAAGTTTGGATAAATTCAACGCTTAGACGTTTCTTTAAAAAAATAAATTTAAATAAAAATTTTTAAAATTAAAATACCCATAATTTGCATATTTCTCTAGCAATTTTACGTAAATCTTGTCTAACTTGATCCCTCTGATCAGAAATCCCATATAAAACAATTGCTCTCTGATTACATGCATCTCTATTTGATTCTAATTGTTCGACAGGTAAATGAAGAAGAAAACGTTCATGAAAACTAAAATAAAAAATTAGGAATTCGACATTAAAACAATCTCCAAACAGCAAAACATTAAAAAAAATTCGTAATTTTCAAAGAAGTTTATGATACCTTAACTAGGTGATAGAGGTTTTAATATCTTGTTAAATTCGAAATATTAATGTAAAGACAAGAAAAAACCCCATTTAAAAATTCTCAGTTTATTAGAGCAAGGGTTATTTAACAGAAATAAAAAAACTTATTGCATTACTCCATTTACTTAAAATTAAACAACAAAAAGTAAAAACCTTAATTTTGATTTTATATCCATATGAGGATGAACATCAAGTTCATATTCTTGTTGAAGTTTTGCAAATTCATCAGATTTTTGTTGATTCTGTTGAGGGGTAGAACCACTAAATGGATTAGTATTTACAGTTGAAGACACAGAAGGGGTTGTTGGAATAAACGAAATAATCATTTGTGGTTCCTTAAAAATAATTAAATTTAAAATAATTTTCAGACATTTTTATAAAAAAACCTGCTTAACAGGAACTAAATCGACAGATTGCCGTTTTGAGGAATTTTGTTGTTCAACACGTTCAGGTTGGCTTTCGGAAGTTTCGTTTGCCTTTAGACGTTGGTATAACGGCGATTGTCCTAATGTCCCATTTCTCATTAAAGCACGAACATATCTATCATGATCAAAAAGCCCAACACGTTGTAATTCGTAAAATAGCACCATTAAATTTCCAAATTCCACATTCCAACGCCCATCATTTCCTTCGTCAGTTTTGTTTTTATTTCGTTCATTAAATGCCCAATCTCGATTTAAACAATCAACCAATAATGAATGAATTGATTTAAGTGAACCAAATTTATTTTCAGATTTGGAAAGAAGCAATAGTAATTTTGTGACAAGTAAAGAACGATAAGTTCCTGATCTTTCCGCGGTAACAGCCCAGAGAACAAGAATTCTGACACGAATATTGATTCCAACGGACTCATTTAAATCCTATAATTATGAAAAATATGATCAAATCTCTATTATAGGCCATATGTTTGCGAGTAACGAACTGACTTGTCAATAAAAAGAGATGCCAACTTACATGTTAATCTCATCGTTAGAATAAAAAAGATCGAATAGGTTTTTTCTTTTCTCCCTTTCGGGGAGGGCTCTCTCCTCCTAGCCACCTTGGGTACGCCCTTACATTAGTATATATTCGAATTTTCCACATCAAAAATTAGATAAAATTAACCTCATCTTTAGGAAAAATATTCTCATAAAGTATATGAAGAGCATTAGGTTTATCCAACGGAATTGTATCCAAAAATGATATAATATTTAAACATTCCTCGATTATAACATCTAAATAATTTATTAATCTTTATTTTAAAAATTTTTAAAGAACCTATTCCAAATTGGGAATTTGAAGGGCTAATAAACGCCCAACGGTCTTCTACAGCTAAACTTCTCATTTTAATTTCGTCTACTTTTTTATTCAACAAATCCAATATTTTATCTTTGAAAGATCCAGAAAAGTGTTGACAAGTGACTTCAATTTTACAAGGGAGATAATCGAGTGGAGAACCACAAAGCTGAAAAAATATTAAAATTTAAAAATTAAAAAATAATTACCCAAACAACACTTTGCAAAGCATTTTCTTTTTCGACTGCACGAGAAAGTTTAGAACTTTTAAGACTTCCTTCCAATAATTCTTGAGGCTCGAATGGTGTCCAAATTAAAGCAGAAGGACAGTCAAGAATAATAGCATGAAGAAAGCCAAAAATTACAAGTAAAGTAGGCCTGTGATGTTGACAATTGGATAAATCGTCGAAGCAAGTTTCAGGAGCAATGGGCGATAAATTTTGACTAGAAAATAAAAGAGGGATTTAAAGATTTTCTTAAAATAAAAAATTTTATATTAAAAGTTCATTTAGTAAACTCATTGTCAGACAGATATAATGGCTAAAAAGGCCATCAGTTCATCTCTCAAACCACAGCCATATAACTATTAATGTTAGGAGTCCCATAAATCGAAAAGAAACAAGAAATGTACCCAAAAGTAAAATCGAAACGGGGCCAGTTTAAAAACATTAAAAAACCTTCTCATTTTTTCATAATCCTTTCTGTACTGCATTAATCGAAAGCAAAGAATACTTGCCACTCGACGGGCTATAAATACATTTTGAACAACAATATCAGTAAATTGAGTCATTAATATGATTAAAATGCGAAATGTCTGGGGCTGATCCAATGAAAAATTAGAAAATTCTGCAAGCAATTCACACATATCTAATACAAATTCATGACGATCTAGCATTCCATCCTAAATTTAAAAAAAAATAAAATTTAAAAGATAAACAAAAAAAACCTCAAATGAATGTTTTATTAAAGCTGCATAATAAGGCCAACGTTGATAATAAGGGTTTTGTTCAAGTTGGCCAGGTATTGCTTTGTCAAATTCACGAAGTAAGCAACGCAAATAACGAATAAAAAATTGACGTTGATCTAAAAAATTGTAAATTAGAAATAATTATTAAAAAATTAATAGATTTACCACTAGAATAATCATCACTGGGTAATGTATTTCCACCTTTCTTCTGTTTGCTAGCAGTTACCAAAATTGGGTGAGCAACTTGATTCTTAAAAAATAAATTGAATTTTTAATTTATCTTAATTAGTCTAGATTTTTTAATATGAGATTTTGCAGATAATACTTTTGACAACATGTGAAAAATCTAATAAAGCTAGAAAGACTTTAGTGCAGATGATTTTGTTTCAAAAAAACAGATATTAGAGTTCGAACTTTTAAATTCTTGATTTTTTCAAGGTATTTATGTTATATGGTAAAAAGGACCAAGAAAAACATGTTTCATCAAAAATACCATTCTCGGAGCTAAAAGGTTCTACTAAATATCCGAAATACTTAAATATATTTACCAAAATATCTAAAAATTCTTACCATTTTCAAGAACCAAATAGCTTTTTGAATCGGCACTCCTTTTTCATATAATAAACTCATTGCCTCACATAAGGGAACCGTTTTTGCAGAAGCTAACGAATTTAATTGATCATAAGAAGTCCGTAGAAATCTAGGAAAACAAGCTGCTAATGAATGCCTTTTGATATCTTTTAATTGAATTCTTCTCCCAGAAACCAAAGATTCAAAGAATTCTTCTCGAAAACAATCAGAAATAAATCCACGGACATTATTTTCTTTTATCCAATTCTTGTCTAACCAAATAACATTGAGTTCATTCTTTTTATTCATTACTTGTTTAATCCACCGAGCGGCACGATATAGTTGATCATCAGTCGCGAAAATTCGGCTGGTCTAGAATTTGAATAAAAAATTATTGTAAAATGAACTAAACTAGATTCTAAAATTTTAAAAAGTAACCCTCAAAAAATAGTAAAAAGTATAAATTTTAGAGTAGTAAATTCGAGTTACTATGAAATGTCATAAAATTGACCAAAAGTATCCTAGAGCTCGGGTCTCGAGAGGAAGGCATAAAGGAATGTACGCCAAACTTGACATTGGCGTAAATCTGCAGGTGTTGGAAAATCTGGATCCGAAAAAGTACGGATATTCTTAAGTTTTTGTTCAGATATCGGTTCCCCTACCCGCATATTTCCCAAGATTACTACACATACTCTACTCTATCTAGCAGATGATTTGAATCAGCTACTAAACAGACTATTCAATCGAATATATCATGTAAACAACAAACCTTCATAAGCGATTCATATTCATGCCTAACCAAGACACTATGTATAACTTCAATTTGATAGCCTTTAACAACCCGGTCTGGGCCCAAATTATCTTCTTCTTGCTTTTCTTGTTGAGGGAAGACATCTGGATGCATAATAGCAACAACTCCACTACTTTTATCAGAACCACCACTCTGCCTAAATGAATCGCTTTTTCTGTTGTGCCTTTTGAGTGGGCGAGCATCGGGACTGAGTTGGTTGCGATTTTGAATTCGTTGAAAATATTGATGCATGGCGAAAGTTTTGGAAAAAATTTAAGAAAAAAGTGGGAATAAAAATTTAAAAAAATAATTTGAAAATGAACATTTTAAAGAAAAACAAAATTGAAATCTAAATTTTTTATTTAACTATTTTTACAAAAATTAAAATTACTATAAAACTTTTCTCTTAATATTCTCATTCACAATTTAAGTTTTCCCAAAATTTATCAGAAATCTATGTCAGATTGTTTTTAGATCTTAACATCTCTTAAATTTTACAAAAACTGATCAAACACCTCAAATACCATTAACTCAAAACGAAAAATAATTTCTTTGCTTGATAGGATATTTATTGAATTAATGTGATTAATATCCGTATTTTGTAAAATTTAGAGATGTTGTGGTCTAAAAAACAAATTTGAGAAATAAATTTTGAGAAAAGAGAATATTATGGAAAAGTTTTTGATTAATTTAAAAGTTAATTAAACATAAAATTAATTTTTCTCAGCATTAACATTTTTAAGCACATGACTAGCAATATAAGGGGCATCGGTGAGAAAAGGAATTTTAAGCTCACGAGACATCCAAGCCTAAATTTTGTTTTTTTATTAAAGCAGAATAAAGTTAAAAAACCATTTCATTACGTTCATTGACAGTCCAAGCACAGACTTTAAATCCACGAGCTGTCATGTTTTTCAAATAAAAACTAAAAATAAAGGTTAAATCAGATAAAATGAGAGAAATTATAAGATTTTTCTGGGGTATTAAAATTGAGAGTAGAATTAAGCGATAAACTAATCATGGGAATTTTCGGGGGTTTTTCCTACCCATTGCCCAAAATAAATTTAAAAATTCACATAATTCCAAAAGAAACCACTTAAAAGACTTTTTAAACAAAAAGTTAAAAAGCCAGTCAAGTAGTTAAAAAATAGAAAACTAACGGTGAAATTTCTCGTCGCTCAGTAAGCACCATATCAACGCCAAGAAATTCAGGAATCCATAATTTAACACACCAAATCCAAATAACATCCAAAATCATCGAAATAAAAAATATTAATTTTGAGGATGAACGAGGCACAGTAAATTCAATATCATCATAGGTAATGAACCTAAAATAAAGAAAAATGCAGTAAAAATCAGAGAATAATCAAATTAATTATACCAACGACGCCAAGTAATCCCTGAACATATTGCCAATTTTTAACATAAAATAAAAGGGATTTAAAAAATAAAAATACCCACCAGTCAGAATATTCGGGTTTTCCTTTTTAACGCGATAGACGACAGTCGGGAAGAATGAACAGACAATTGCTTTGTTGTAAAGATTGTAGCGTTCAAAGAGGAGGGCAATAAGCTTCACTAACTGAAATTTTTACAAAATAAATTCAAGAAAAGAAAATTAGAAAGACGATCTAAAGGAACAGAAAAATGTTACAGAATAGGGCATTAAATTTTCGTAAATAATTTCAATTAGTGATTCCAGTGAGAAATGTGGGTTAACACCCCTTTCAAAATATGAGGTATAAAATTAAGTAAACCTTAATTTCTGTATCCTTTACATCGAAAAGCATTTTAACATTATTTTTGATTGACCATTCAATTAAATTTTCTAACGTACAGATAGGCTCAAAATTGGAAGTAAAATCTTGGTTACCCATAGAACTAAAAATTAGAAAAGATATTATGAATAATTTAGAAGGGTATACTGGGTTATCCAAACCAGTTTTTGCGGACAAAGTATACGGACTCATTTATGTACGGAAAGGTCAAAGGTGAAACAGAGAAAATTGAGTGAAACTTGGAAAGAACCTTTGACATTTCCGTACATAAATGTGTCCGCATAATTTTTCCGCAAAAACTGGCTTGGGATAACCAATAAGTACCTTTAGAATATTAAACAATAAAAACAATTAAATTAAAAAAAACCTAAATTTAGCAGCACAATTGCACTTTTCCAATTCAACAAAATTAAATTTATTTAATGGCCCATTCATATTTGTTGTTCTATCGAGATCATCATCGTGCATTAAAACAGGGACAAAATCTTTGGTAAAGCCAACATCGAATTCAATTAAATCAACGCCCTCCTTTTTAGCCTGGTCGAAAGAAGCGAGAGTATTTTCTGGGGCATTTAATGGACTGCCTATGAAGAAATAAGAAAATAAACAATGTTTAAATAAATAAACCTCTATGTCCACCAAAACAGAATCCGTCAAAAAAAGTTGAAACCTAGAAATAAAAATGGTAAGAATATTAAAAAAAATTTTTTCTTGCATTTTTTGGACTTGCCCGCAAATTGCGAAAAAACAAAAAGCCAAGTAAAATTGTTAAAATGTGTAGAAGTGTTTTCCAAACTAAAAAAAAAGGAAAATTAAAGGAATTAAAAAGTAAAATTAAAGCAAACCTAAACTAAGCGAAGAAAATGGCCATTGAAAATAATAAACACCAAATACAAAACAATATGTGAGAGCTGGAAGTAATTCTGGCATTTTCTATCACCTTTTTGTAAGGATTTATACAAACAAACTAAAAATAAATAAAAGATTTTAACTTCCAAATAATTCAAGATTTATTCAATTTGACGCAAAAAGATTGATACTCAATCGGTTCCTAATCAATTTTTGAGACTCAACTGACGTCTCAGCTGATCTCCAGCTGATTTTATTTCAGATTTACCCTGTACGGGATTTTACTGGGTTCTTAATTTTTACTAGAAATTATTAATCTTTAAGAACAAAACTTTAAACATCCACTTTAAACATGAAAACAATCGGTTAATAAAAATTTTTTTATTTTAGATAATTTACAAAAATGGTTTCTGATGTATCAACGGTATCTAATAAAATTATTTATTGAATAAAAATATAATTAATTTTAGTTTGAATCAATTACTTGCAAAATTGAATGGAAATTATATGATTTAGATAAACATGAACAGTTTATGCGAAATGGCCAATTTTTAACGAGTTTGTGCTTTTTTTAGTTAAAAAATTGAATTTTAATTCCAAATTTAGGCAAACAATTCGGCAATCCAAAATGTCCTTCTGTTAAATGGGAATTGCGTATATCCAAAAACTTATAATTCTGGTTATTTTTAATACTTTTATTGTTGAATTTCGGTCGATGTTTCAGGCATTTTTGTTTCTCTTGTTCAAGTAGGTCTAGAGTTTACCTATAAAGCGGCACCAAGTACTGTTAAAGCTAAATTTAATATTTATACATTGGATGATGATGGAAATAAAAATTTTTGTTGTCCGTATGTCAAAAATTTATTTTTATTTTTTTAAATTTAAATTATTTATAGAAGCACTTTTTCTGTTTTTCAATACAAAACAGAATCAAATAAATATCAAGTTTTCAATCTAACGACAATTTAGAGGAAGGAAAAGATTACGTTTTGGTGAATGACTCAACGGAGGCCTTAAATTTAGGTTATTTTTAATTTATGTGGGTGCGGAAAAAATGTGTGTTTGTGGAACTAATTGTAAACGTGATGAAAAATGCGGACACATTTTGTTTATGTTAAAATGAATTTAGATTGGCCTCTGATTATAGGTCCATTTGTGCAAAATAATTCACAAATCTAATCTTTTTTGATTTAAGGCATTAAAGGAATATACAAAAAAGCCTCAACACATTCCAAAATAAATTTTTATTTAATTTTAGATTTTCTGTTAATTTTTTGTGAAGTTGAATTTGTTCCTTATGATATAAAGTGCGAGAATGATGTCGTGAATTATTCATCTGGAGTTACTTCACAACTTTCTCTAAAAATGTTTAAAGAGGGAATACTTACTGATTGTGTTATCGAGGTTATTTAAAATTGTATAATAAAAAGTAAGGGGTTTTGACAGGCCCGTAATCAGGATTTTTTCGGAAGGGGAGGGCCGTTTTTTGCGCGGAGTGGAAAGCCGTAGGCCAAAAAGTTCATTTTTTCTCCCCATTCCCTCCCCAAATTTTTTTCCCATTTCGGGAGAGGAGGGGGTGGAATTTCCTCCTTATCTCCGGTTACCGGTCTGGTTTTGACATTGTTATCTTGATTCAATCTCTCCCGATTATCTAGTCACTATTTCCCAAGTCCCAATTCCTTCTTTCCCTTAATCCAAATTTTATATTTGACAAAACTGCAAATTAATTTCTAAAAATCTGCAAAAATATTCTAATAAATATTTTAGATTGGAAACGAATCAATAAATACACACCGATTTATTTTGGCTAAAAATAGTGTTGTATTTCAAAAAATGTTTGAACAAATGGGAATGACTGAAGCACAAAATGTAATTTTATTTAAGAATAATTTAACCTTTGATTTTTAAATTCTGGGGAATTTTTAAATTAAAAATTAGGCATATTTGGGAACATTTTAAAAAGCGGAAGAAGGGTTCACTGAAATATTTTTCTTTCTTAAAGTTTTCTTCTTTATTTTTAAATATTAAGTTTTTATGTATTTTTCTAAAATTTCAGGGTAAAATAAAAATTGTTGATTCTTCTCCAGAATGTTTTAAAGCAATGCTGGAATATTTTTATAGTGGAGAAATTGATAAAAGTATTTTTTTAAATAATTTTTTGTTAGATTAAATTTTTAAAGAAACAATTGAAAAATATTCCGAAGATTTATTTTCTGTTGCACATAAATACGAAGTAAAACAATTAATGGAAATTTGTGAAAATTACATGGCTGCAAATATTGGTAGAAAATATGAATCATTTTAAATTTATTTTTTTTATTTTAGTTGCTGAAAACTTTAGCAAATTCTATCTTTTTGCTGATGTGAGTTCTATCATCTTCCAAAACTTGCAAAGGTAGATTATTTAATTTATTTTTAACTTGCGGATAATTTTAAATTTGCGGACTTTGTGAAAAATTTGGTTGGGCTGCTGTCCTTCGATCCAGAGCTCCTCTCCATACTGCGGCCTATGTAATCCGGGCGGCCATCCAACCAAAATTTGTTTTTTATTAGCGGCCGATTTTCTTTTTCCCTTGCTCTTAATTTTCTCCTTCGCTAACTACTTAGCGACAACTCTGTGGATTTCCTATTACCTTAAATTATATCTGTAAGGAACATTTATAAAATGTTCTATTTTAAAAAATTTTGAGAATTTTGGTGGATATAAACATTTTAAATATTCCAACAAATTCTACAGGCATGTGTTCACTTCCTTTCTTCTAATAAACAAAGCTTCCTTGTCAGTAAAGAATGGAAAGAATTTAAATCTCTTAATAAAAACTTTGCTTTTCGTTTACTCGAGTCATCAGCTTTAATCGAAGAAAGGCAAATTGAAAAGAAACAAGTTGTTAATGATTATGTTTGCTCGAATTGTGAACAGCGATGTTATTCTTCACCTCGTTTTACACCTTAATTCGCCTCGTTTTCATGCTTGTTCACCTTCATATACACCTACATGAAAGTAGGTATTTCTAATATACTCCTCCCCTCTATTGCTGAAATCTTGTTTGTTTCCAATTTTAACTTCAAATAATTTTTCTATAAATATTTTTTCTTGATGTCTAAATGAAAGAAATGTATAAATTTAACTAATTATGCTTTATCATAATTTACAAATGTAATGATAGTAGTTGCACAGTGGAATAGAGCTATATTATTATTTTTTTATATTTATCAACAAATTTTATGTTCTCAAATTCGATAAAAAATAACCTATTAACATAGTAACCCTATTAACGGAAAGAAAGCTCAAATCATCTCATAATCATGTGTTGAGTTCCTTTCTCATAATACTTATTTGAACAAACAGCTGGGCTTTACTTTGAATAATGTTATACTTTACAATTATAGTTGATCAACCTTCTCTCCAAACATATCCACTAGCCCCCGTTTCTGTTGAAAATAAACGAATCCTTTTAGTATTTTTTTCCTCGGATTTCATTTCCAATTAAATTTGTTGGAAAAAACAAGGAAAAAACTAAACCCTGTAAAAATTGTTTTAAATATATACCGTTTAAATCCAGCAAAAGTTTCATGATTTTTAACTTTTTGATTAAAACAAATTAAAAAATTGATCAAGATTTAAAATTATTCTATGAGATTTATAAAATCAAAAATAGAAATGCCTTTTCAATTTCTCGGAGCAATTTCTTTTAACATTTTTTCCAGGCATGTGTTAATTTCCTTTCTGTTAACAAAGTCTTTCTTATGAGCAAACAATGGGACGAATTTAAATTTCTTAATAAAGATTTGTCTATTCGTTTAATGGAAAAAAATATTTTTGATAGAAAAGGTAAAAACATAATGTAGATTTTTATTAAGAATTCCAATTAATTGATAGTCACCATTTTATGATTCCGTAATCTTTTGATTAGAACTAATTTTTTTAATTTTTAAAACAGTCAAAGATTTTGAATCTTGAGTATTAATTGTTAGAATTTTTTTAATGTTTTGTCTTTGGTGCACTGCCACAATTTTGACTTTCCACTTTGTCCAACGTACTAAAAGACTACTTACGAATGACTTTTAATTCATGTATAAATTTACCATAACTAGTTTTGGAGAAATTTGGGTTCTGGACAGCTCCGAAATGTTCATGAATAAAATTTTTAGGACTCCCATTTTGTATTAGAAACTCACTAGCCGGGTTTTAATCCGTTGGATACACTTGAATAGTTGTGGCAGTGTACCTAAGACAAAACATTAAAAAATTCTAGCGAGTCTTGAATCCACTATAGATAACTTTTCAGGATGTTAATTCGTGCCTCATTTTCTTTTAATTTTTAATTAAACATTTTCCAAAAGGATTATTTGAGGCAAGTAAATTTCAGATTCTTCAGACAAGAAGAAAGAAAGTGTTACGGTTAGGAGCATAAATGAAGAGCAGGTAAGAATTAAGTCGGATTTTTATTCTTAGAAAGAAATCCCATACAAGCTAATCTTCCTTACAGCATAGGAGGTGCACATAACGAAAATTGACTGCAAATATAGTCAGTACTTTTCCGTTTCATTGAAATTATCTAACCTCGAGGACCGGGAAAACACTGGGCATCTTTACGAAAAATCTAAAAATGGCCGCAAATTATTTTCTATTAATATTTCAATTTTTAAAGTTAAAAACGTTGGAACAAGCTTTTCAAACAAGCTGGTACCCCGACGTTTGTATGAGAACCGAAATTGCTAAGAATATTGGATTGTCAGAAAGAGTAGTTGAAGTATGGTTTCAAAATAAAAGACATAAGGAAAGACAAAAACTTCCTAAAATACAATACTGCTGAAGGGAATTCAAAATAATGTTATTATTTTAAAATTCCATTTCGATTTAATTTCCCTAAATTTACACGAACTCATTTTTGAAAAGTTTTGGTCGGACAGATCAAGAAAAGTGTTGTTTTACTCATTTTTTCTCATTTATTTTTGCAATATACAATTTATTTAATTATGTGTTTAATAAAATATCTGATTCTTCAACTTTTCATTATAGAAAGATAGTAAAGAGGAGTGCTTCAAGAATTGATATTTAGAGAATCTATTGTGGATTAACTTGTGAACGATTAAAAATAGCATTTCTATATGGGGTGTTTGTTAAAATACAAATAATTGGGTTAAATAAAGGTATTAAATGAAAGGAAGTATACGACAATATTCGAATAATATTTGTTGTATTGTTGGTTGTTTTTGAAGAAATTACAAAAAATAAAACTCCAGCTTGATTAATAAAAGGTATAATTGCCTAAAAATTAATTGAAAATATATTTTTCAAGATTGAGCTCTCTCTCTCTCTTAAATAATTTTTTTTAGAGTAGTATGTAAGAAGTATGTAAGAAATTGTCATTTAATCCCCCTTAATCCCAACAAATCCTTCTTAATCCACCCAAATTTGCCGATATCCTCCTTGATCCAGCATTTAATTATATTTATTAATTGATATTTATGTCAATAATAAATTTATTAATTTAATAGAACTCATAATAACATTAGTTTTAAACATTCTTTACGTAAACTTTACGTAATACTGTTTTTACGGTATTCTCGTGATTTTTTCTCGTGGTTTTTGCCTCTACATAGCGTTTTAAAAATATTTTTAAAAGGATTATTAAATATTTTGTAGTTTGTTTAAAGCTTAATCGAATTTAAGAGAGGAATTGCCATATGACTGTGAAAAAAGTTAAACTATTAAAGGGCATTTTTTATAAAAAAATTTATAATTTAAAAAGATGCGCCGCCTTTAATTTTGGGACGCGGAGCTAAGAAAGAATCCCGGAGCTAAGAATGAACTAATGATTCTAAATTATATGGAAGCATTCTTAAAAGATAAAATAACTAATGTTCTTTATAAATTAATTAATTAAAAAGTACTGTTAAACATTATTTGAAAAAATACAAATTTTTGTACAGTATTCTCATCCTTTTTCAAGAATCGAAATATAAAAAATATTGAATAAAAAATATCTAGGATTTTTTTAAATTTATTGTGGATTTACTTGTGAACGATTAAAAATAGCATTTCGATATGGGGTATTTGTTAAAATACAAATAATTGGGTTAAATAAAGGTATTAAATGATAATTAATGAAAAATAATATTCGAATAATATTTGTTATATTATTGTTAGTTTCTGAATTAATCATAATAAATAAAGCTACAGCTTGGTTAACAAATGGTACAATAGCCTAAAAATTTAATTTTTAAAAATTATTAAATAAAGAAAAATAAGAGAAAGGTTTTAAAATTTTCTTACCAAAATAATCAAAACTTTTGCTAAAAGTTTATTCAATCTTTTTAATTTTCCATCAAGATTAGTGTTTAAATTGACATATCAACCATTTTGAATCCACAAACAAATATTATTAAATATGAAGATTTGTTACGGTTCAAGGTATCTCATCATTTCAAGTAACCATCTACCTTAGTCAAAACATTGATAAAATTATTTGTTCAGATGACCTAGAAAAATGGAAAAGGGGGCAGTTATGCTTTCAAGTTGTGTGACCTAATGTTGTATTTTCTGCTGAAGTGTAAATGAGAGAGAGAATTTGCAACATTTGGACATATGTAAAGAGTACATTTACTTAGATAAAAATGGACCATCGCTTCACTTTTTAATAATCCATATATTCTTTCAGCCATTCTTAAGAAATATTTTTTAAATAAAATTAAATTTAGGTAAAATCATCATACAAAATTGCAATATGTTTTCAGATGTAACAAAAGTAATTATTTTAAATTATAGTGATTATTTAAAATCTGGGTTCCGATATCATATTTTTAAAAATCCGCAATTTTGAGCTAAATTTATTTTAAATTATTTAGTTAGAGTTAATTAATTGCCACATAGAATGGAAAATACATGATTTTGTTAAACACGAAAAATATATGGAACATGGCCAATTTCTAACGAGTATTTGTTTCAATTAAGTTATTAATTTATATCCCCACCAGGTAAACAATTTTACAATCCGAAATGTCCTTCTGTTAAATGGGAATTACGTGCTTACCTGAATACCACACAACGTATGTTAATGTACTCGGAGACTCCGGATATAAAGGCAGGGTTTAGGGACGTTTTTAAATAAAAGAATTGGAGATTTCACCCAAAAATGCACTGGGGATAAAGCATATCATAACCCAACCCTTAAAGTGCTTTTATAACCTGAATCGATATATACATATGATATAAAAATAAAATTTAAAAATTATTAGTTAATTCAAACAATCTTGTTTCACTAGTTCAAGTGGGCCTTAAAGATTCGGATGACGCTCTAAAAGCTAAATTTACTATTGGTATAAAAAATAATGGCGGAAAAGTGAATTGTTGCTCGTATGTAATTTTTAACTGAATAGTATAAGTTAAAGATTGAGAAAGGGTTAACCTGATTTCTGACTATATCTTGATTTTTTGCTCACTTAAAGATACATAAGTATTTAGCCAGAGGCCGGAAAAAATCTAAAATTTTACTTGTAGGACCAAAAATTTTTATCTTGAATTTTGTATTAGGAGGTTAAGTCTTGAGTTCGAGTTTTGGAAAATTTTCGATCTTAGACGTCTCTATTTTTTACCCACCAATAACAGTTATAATTTTCTTGTTTTGTCGTTTATTACCCAAATTGTATGGTTTGGCAACTGTCTCTGTAATTTTCATTAAATCCCCCACAAAAGTATCTTGTCTTAATTTATTTTTTAAAATTTTAATAGCGCTACAACAAGTTTTAAACATCAGTTAGAATCAGATAAATATAGTTTATCCAAAATAGCAAAGCCTGACCGTAAGTTTTTTGGTTTTAAATTTTCAGAAAGGCTAAAGTAATTTTGTCTTGTAGGCCCTTTAACGATTTTTTGTGATGTTGAATTTATGCCTTATAAATTAAAATTAGAAAATGAATTTGAGGACTTTGCGACACCGAAAACTTCATTTATAGATATTTTTAATAAAGAAATATTTACTGATTGTGTTTTTGAGATAAGTTTTTTTAAAGATTATCTCTTAATTTATCGTTTTGTCTGGGCTGTCTATTTGTGATAAAAAAGTTTTTTGATCACGGTTCTAAAGTGTTCCAAAAACGGATTCTAACGAAGAATAGTTGGGATTTTTTAATATCCTGGGAAACTTACTAATTACTCAGTAATAGAATCCTTGGATTGCTTCTGATAAGAGGGTGGGTCTGGTCAGATTATTAAGGGTCTGTGATAGAATGTCACCGGAGTCCATTATCAGGAATCCTGTCTTCTTCATCCCTGTTAATAGGAACCGACATTAATTAGGGCTGAAGAAATTTTAATAAAAATATTTTTTCTTAAATTGGAGATGAAAAAATAAATGCACATAAATGTATTTTGGCTAACTACAGTATTGTATTTCAAACAATGTTTGAACAAAAATACATGGAAGAAGCACAAAATGTTAACATAACATTTAATTATTTTAATTAAAATAAAATTTTAGGGTAAAATAAAAATAGTTGATTCTTCTCCAGAATGTTTTAAAGCAATGCTGGAATATTTTTATAGTGGAGAAATTGATAAAAGTATTTTTTTTAAATAATTTTTTGTTAAATTAAATTTTTAAAGAAACAATTGAAAAATATTCCGAAGATTTATTTTCTGTTGCACATAAATACGAAGTAAAACAATTAATGGAAATTTGTGAGAATTATATGGCTGCAAATATTGGTAGAAAAATAATTTTAAAATTTTATTCTTAATTTTTTTTTTCTAAAAAAGATGCTGAAAACTTTAATGAACGTTGCAATTATGCTGAATTTTATTGTCTTTCGAAGCTTGAAAAGGTTGAAAATAAATTTAAAAAATATTAAACATAAAAGGCCTTAAAAATCCCAAAATTTTTGACTGCGACGCTTAAAAAAGGAATAGGATCTTTTGTTAAGAGCTTTTTTAAGCTCTTTCTCTTTTTTATAACAGTGATACATATTGCTTCCTCGAACATTATTCCCGAGACCTTCTCCTTCATCAGACAACCTTCAATACTTAACTGAAAATTTCGGTTCGGATGAAAAAAATAAATATAGAAATTGTCAAATTTAAAAATATAAGGGTTTGAAATGGTCATACTATTAATATTTAAATTCTGTATTTTAACAACAAATACAGATTAAAATTTGAAAGTTGTTATATCAAATTTTTTATCAATTTCCATTTTAGGCTTGTTTCAATTATTTTACTGTCAATAGAGAAACTTTTCTACGCAAAAAAGAATGGAATGAATTTAAAATTAATAACAAAGAACTTGCTTTTCGTTTATTAGAAGAAAAACGAATTTTTGGGAGAAAACTTGGTAAAAGAAATAAAATAAAATAAGGGACTTTAATAAGAAAATAAAATTGTGTACGTAAATTAAGTAAAATCTTTAAAAAAATTAAAGAGAATAAAAGGTGTTAAATAGTTTAATTTGGAGCAGGCCAAGTATCGCAACCCCTAGGTACCGCAGAGCTATAACCTCGTTCAAAATTGTCAAATTCGGGACGCCGAGTATGGTTCGATAAAGATAGTCGAGGCGCATCGGACAATCGTGTGTCACTGTCGACAATTGGTGTCGCGTCATTAGAAATGTCACAAATTTAGTTGTCGCTTAGTGGAATACAATCCTATGTCAATGTCGCAATCGCGATTGACACTCGGACATCGACATTTAATGTCAATGTCGTTTAGTGGAATAGGCCCCTGGGCATACCGGATTCGACAATTATGAACGAAATTATAGCTCTGTGGTACCTTTGGGTGTACTCATTTAATTTTATTTAAATGTTAAGGAAAGCTTTTATCGAGGTTTTAATACCGTATTTCTAATATTAGCAGCGTGCTTCTATTTTTAGATCCCTCATAGGGTGTGCTTCTATTAGAGACCGTGCTTCAATTAGAAGAAATACGGTATATAATTTAGTTAAATATAAATTTTAGGTTCTCCAAACAAAAAAGTTAAAGAAGAAGCAATAAGATATACAAAAACTCAGGCAAATAAAAATTTATTTTAAATTAATTGAACAAAAATTCAAAAAAATTTTTTTTAATTTTTTGATAATTTAAGTTCTTATTTAAAAAATTTTTTAATTTTAAAGAAAGAAATTTTGGAAAGTAGATATATATCACTAATTATCAAAGAGAAGATTTGGCAAGACAAACGGGACTTTCTGCCAAACAAGTTCGTAATTGGTTTCAACAGCGACGAATGAAATCTAGAAGAGATTCAAGGAGAAATTAATTTTTTGGAAAATATTGAACGGAAAAGAAAATTTTTTTTGTTAAAAATAAACATTCAAATTAAATTGAAAACAAACACATTAACCTTTTTATTCAACAAAATTTAATTAAAATATTTTTTCTCATTTATTGTCTTCGTTAGTTCTAATTAGAGTTGGTCTAGGTCGAGGCCTCGCCGAGGCCGATGTCTAATATAAAACCTTTTGGCTCTATCATCAAAAAAGCGAATTAGTTTTTTTAAATGCTATGTATTTCCCTATTTTTTAAAGTTATTTGATTTTTGTTGTAATGAAATGGAGAAAATACTAAATGGAAGGGCAAAAATAAACCGAATATAAACTTTTTTTAAATTTATGTAAAAAATCTCTTCTTTTGTCTGGGTATTCTGGCTGAATAAAATTAACCCATTATACATACATATAAATCTGACAACTTTGTTTACTTACATTTTTTCGTTTTATATGTATTTTGCGTAATCATTCCATTTTTATATTTTTTTACATTTACCTCCAATTTATCTTCAGTTTTCACAATTTTTCTGATTTATAAAAATTTAGTAAAATATTTTTATGAAAATATAACTTTTTAACAATCATTTCAAAAAATATTTTTTAACAAAGTTAAATATTCACAGGCTTGACAAAAATGTTTTCGGATGTAACAAAAGTAAATATTTTTAAAAATTTATACCTATACTAAATCAGAGATGCTATCCGTACTTATACATATTGGAAGTATTGTACAAAATAATGAAAATACTCATTTGGGAGAGAAATAGTATAAGAGATTTGAGCGAGATTTGATTAAATTTTTCAAATGTGTCTTATAAATTAGACATTTTTACGTAACCTTTACATTTTCTCGATAACATCCCTGTACTAGATTAATTTAGATGGATTCCCTTACTTGTAAAATGGAATGGAAAGTATATAATTTTGATAAACATGAGCAATTTTTGAAAAATGGCCAATTTTTAACGAGTTTGTGTTTTTGTAAAGTTATATTTAAAAATAAATTTATCTAAAATCCAGGCAAGCAATTTTATAATCAAAAATGCCCTTCTGTTAAATGGGAATTACGTGTTTACACAACTAACTCTCGACAAGAATACTATCATAATTGTCCTAAAACTATTTACTTTGCAAGCAATTCTGTTTCACTTGTTCAAGTAGGGCTAAAAGACATGAATGATTCATTGAAAGCTAAATTTAATATTTATATATTGGGTGATAATGGAAATAAATCAACTCTTTGTTGGTATGTATGTTCATTTTTAGTTTGTAAATTAATGGATTTGTTCGGCTTATATCACCCTTTCCAAAATACTAAAATAGGGCATAGCAACTTAAAAATAAGATAATTTTAAAATGAAAAATTTCTTTTCTTTCTAATGTCTTTATTTGAATATCCGACAAGGAAATGGAGTTAAATTAATAAAGGATCAGAATCTGACCATTATGTACATATTAAGGATAAAGAGAGGAATATACGCGACTATGCCAAAATAAAGAAAGAATAATTAGGGATAATCAAATGAATGTTGATAGAAACAACATTGAAAAATTAAAGATATCACATTTTTAAATTTGTAGGCCCACTACTACATTGGATTTTAAAAATGAATTAGAATCAGATAAATATACATTTACCAAACCAAAAACGGCTAACAGTATATTAAATTAATAAATTTTAAATAATTTTGATTTTTAGATCCTTTAACGATTTTTTGCGAGGTTGAATTTGTGCCTTATAATTTAAAATTAGAAAATGAATTTGACGATTCTTTAACAACAAAAAATTCATTTATAGATATTTTTAAGAAAGGAATACTTACTGACTGTGTTTTTGAGATAAGTTTTTTACATATTACATCCTTAAGTCCGATTGGATAAAGAATAACAATAAAGAATAACAAGAAGAACAATGGTTCTCGTGGTTCCGCAATTGTTCATCGAGCTGCAATATAAAATTTGTGCAACAAATTTTACATGAATTTCCAAACTTTACCAAGAATTGGAATCATTTCCGATTTTTATGGCTTTTTGGAGGTGTCAGAAAATTTATTCTCTGTATTAATGGAGAAATGAGTCGTTCTTTAACCCAATATCCTGAGCCGTATTAAGTTAATTCATTAATTTAAATTCATTTTAGTTAAATTACTAATTAATCTTCGAATTGAGTAATACATAAAATACCTAATTTATTTTTTAAATTGGAGATGTAAAAATAAATGCACATAAATGTATTTTGGCTAACTACAGTATTGTATTCCAAACAATGTTTGAACAAAAAAATATGAAGGAGGCTCGAAGTGTAAATAACATAGATAATTAAATTTAAATTTTTATTTAAAATAAATTTTAAGGGTAGAATTAAAATTGTTGATTCTTCCCCAGAATGTTTTAAAGCAATGCTGGAATATTTTTATAGTGGAGAAATTGATAAAAGTATTTTTTATTAAGTCGTACCTAACTTATATGTAGATAAGCAGAATTGAAAAAGTATTTGAAGGTTAGGGGTATCATCCATTGGGGGGGGGGGCAATCCGACCACCCTTGTCTGGAGGCATTTCTTAGTCAGTCCCGCACACAATGGCCAATCAAATTTTTAAAAGCTTATCTTAAATAACGATGTATTTACTATAAAAATTATATTTTAAATTTAAAAATTAAATTTTTAAAGAAACAATTGAAAAATATTCCGAAGATTTATTTTCTGTTGCACATAAATACGAAGTAAAACAATTAATGCAAATTTGTGAAAATTATATGGCTGCAAATATTGGTAGAAAAATAGAGAGAATTTTAAAATTATTAAAAATTTTCTTTCCAAAAAAGATGCTACAAACTTTGGCAAACGATGCAGTTATGCTGAACTTTATCGTCTTCCAAAACTTGAAAAGGTTATTTGTGTATTTAGACTTAAAAATTGGGCCCTTTAAAATTATTTTTTAAAATTAATTTTAGGCTTGTTTCAATTATTTTTCTTCAAAAAGAGGAACATTTATCCTCAGCAAAGAATGGAATAATTTTAAAACTAACAATAAAGATTTTGCTTTTCGTTTATTAGAAGATAAACAAATTTTTGGAGAAAAAATTGGGAAATGAGTGGACATCAAACTTGAGAATTTTCTGATTTAAGCATTGTAAAATATTTAATCAAATTGATTTTAATCTCATTCTTAATTATTATTATCATTTTACATTCGATTATATTATCGGTCCAGACCAATTTTTTATCAATATAATCAAAAAATATATTATTTTTTTAAAAAGAAAAATTTTGAGCAAAGATTTTCTTTTTCTTAAACCTTGTTATAAGATAAAAAAAAATTTTCAAGAAAATAATTTTTCTAATTCATCAATTTTATTTAATTTCTCTGATTTGAAAGCTTTTCTTATACGAGACAAAACAGTTTTGCCAAACCAGTTTTGTTTGTCAAAGTTGGAACTTATTTGCTTTAAATAGATACACACCCCCATTACCTCATCTATTCACCAAGCTCTAATGAAGCTATAGGTCAACCAAACATAAGGGAGTTTACGAGACGCTTGTGCGAAGTTTCGCGGCACACGTCTTGTGGGTTGCTCGGGTCACAAAAATTATAAATGTTCGAATTCAAAAATATTTTTGAAAATTCAAAACAATTTAATTTTAAAATTTATAAAAATTTATTTTCTCTAAAAAATTAAGAGGAATGAGAAATTAAAAGTGTTTTCTTTGTTTTTGGTCTGCATTGGAGAAGAACAAACATAATTAGAGCGAATGTTGCCGATATTGAAATTAAAACAGAAATTAAAACAACAAAAATAAGAAATGTCAGAGACCAACGAGAATTTATCTCCATCGTTCTAAAATTTAAGAAAAAAATTATTTAAAATTATAAATTTTCAAAATCCCTGTATAAGCGATTCCCTATATAAGAGAAAAACAAGCAAAAATTTCGAAAAAAGAACAAATCTCTCTTTAAAATTAATTTAAAAAGCTGAAAATTGCTATACCTATGTAAAAATATATTTCCGATCGACTGTCGATCTTCGATTTTTGAAATTTTGACTTTTAAGACCGAAAAGTCGAAATTTGTCGGAAATTATATTTACATATAGAATTAAAAGAGAAAACAAAATAGTTGTTTGGTGGTGTAGTGGTGAGTGTGTTAGATTTTGTGGGTTGGGGTGAGGGTTCGAATCCAACATGTGTTAAATATTTTTTTCTTTATTAAAAAATTATATTTAATTTATTCTCTGATTTTTGTTCTGATTTTTGTTCTGATTTTTTTGTTCTGATTTTTATTCTGATTTTTTTTCTGATTTTTTTGAACTCATATTTGTTATGATTTTTATGTTCTTATTTTTGTTTTGATTTTTATTCTGATTTATTTCTGATTTTTGTTCTGATTTTTTGCATTGATTTTTGTTCTGATTTTTATTCTGATTTATTTCTGATTTTTGTTCTGATTTTTTGCATTGATTTTTGTTCTGATTTTTATTCTGATTTATTGAGGGCTTAAAAGATTCAGAGGGATTATGTGGCTTTAGATGGATTAAAAGATTTAAGTTGATCAAAAGTTGTAGAGGGATTAGGTGGATTTAGGTGGATTAAATGATTAAAAAAGATTCAGGCTTATTAGGTGGATTTAGAGGGATAAAATATTTAATGGGATTAGATGGGGTTATAGGGATTATATGGATTTGGGGGATTAGAAGATTAAAAAAGATCAGAGGGATTAGATGGATTTAGAGGGATTAAAAATTGCAGAGGGATTAGGTGGGTTTAGGGAATTAAGAGATAAAAAAAGATTCAGAGGGGTTAGAGGGGTTTCAGAGGGGCTCCCATCTAATCCTCTATCAAGAGATCTGAGGGACTAGATAGGTTTATAGGGATAAGATGATTTAGAGGGATTAGGTGGATCTAGAGCGATTAGTTGGATCTAGAGGAATTAAATGATAGAGGGATTAAAAGATTTAGAGGGATTAAAAGAGAGTGTTTAAAAGATAGAGAAAAATGATTTGGAGGGATTAAAAAATAGAGTGATTAAAAGTTAGAGGGATTAAATGATTTATAGGGATTAAAAGATAGAGTGATTAAAAGATATAGAAATTAAAACATTTAGAGGGATAAAAGATTTAGAGGGATTAAAAGTTATAGAGGGGATTAGAAATTATACGGAATATGAATACTGTGTATGTCGAAAGATAGGCAATCACTGATAAGTACAATTTTTATCTGCATAATTTTCAAGAACCACTTTGGAAGTAACCTTTTCTAGGCTCCGTGTTAAATGCGCCTTTGGCGCATTCAATCCAGTGCGCGGAGCGCGCTGGTTCAATTAAATAATGAGATAGGTAATCTTTGAGATTTTTTTGGGAAGTAGGGTCTCTAATTTTAACCGGTAAAATCTTTCAAGACTTTCTATTTTTTCAAGCTAGTCCTCATTCCTAGTTATCTCAGATACAGTTAACTCTCCATATAACGAATCCGAAGAAACGAAAAAGATTGATTACATAAAGAGGTCATTAATTACATCAAGAGTTGAATCCTATTCCAAGAGGTGTAAATGAGAAAAAAGAGAGCTTAAAAGTGTCTTCTTTGGTTCAATAAAAGTCGCTTATAGAGAGAGTTTACTAAAAAAGATACTCACTTTGACCGCTGTACTTCTTCATAAAGTTGTCTATCCCTGATAATGTCAATATAAGCAGGGGTTGTAGTAGAGGTAATTTGGTTATTGTTATTATTTCCATCTAAAGGCCAAGAAGGTGTTTGTAAAGGTGGGGGGAACATTCTTCTCGATTGCTTCGAATTTTTACTTTTTTGAACGTAATGATCTGCACTTAAATAACTCTGTGCCGCTTTTGTGCTTCTTCGAGGTAATTTACTTCGAGTTCTTTTATATGGACCTTTTGTTGGATAATTTAAATTTAATTCTTCCTCTTCAGGTTCATTTAATAATATAGAATTACTAAAAATATCAGCAGGAAGAGGAGGAAGAGGAGGTTGTTTTGTTGTTGTGGTGGTGGTAGTGGGGGTTGTTTGTATAGAATGTGGGGTTGTTGAAGGAAGTGAGAAACGACCTTAAATTGGAAATTATTTTGAAAGAAAAGACAATAATAGAATTCTTTTTTGAGGGTGTTGGGCAAAAGCCCTCCCTTATTGGGGATATGCTCATTATTTTTGCATCTACTTTATTTTATCATGAATAATTTAAATAGATATATGAAATTAAATAGATATATGAAAATATATCAAGTATAGGTTAGTTCCATCAAAAGCACAAAGAAGCCTCCTCAAAAAAGGACACTAAAAAGAGGTGCCCATTATAAAGAGCTCTAATTTTTTGCTTCAAAAAATATATTTAAAAACCAACTAGTCTCTTTATATTCCAACTCCGATTTAAGTTGGCAAACATTTTCTTCTTTCTCCTTCGAAACATTTTTATTATTGCCATAGAAAATTCGAACAAAGAACACACGTAATTCTGCGGAATCCAACAGCGCCTCAGGCAAAACGTATTTTTCTGCATTTTTAGCACGTAAGTAAAGGAAAAATTGTGACAATTCAACCTTCAAATAACAAAAGGGGATGAAGATATTTTTTGAGGGAAATTTTGGGGAGAGAAAGAAGTAGGTTTGGCATATACTTGGAAATATTCGGATATCCGGATCAGAGGTGGGTCGGAATTCCGACTTCCGATTTCTGACTTTTGAGCCAGTTCCGATTTCCGGCTCTTCCAATTTCCGACACCTCTGACTGTTCCGACCCACCTCTGATCCAGATCAGTCATCAAATAAAAAATTACGAATATTTTAAATATTTCGGATAATCCTCGCCCATATTTCACGTCATTTAAATAAAAATTTAAACATTTAAATACCTCAATTTGTATATTTTCTTCCAATTTATTATCAATTAAGCAAGGAGGCATATTTTCAGAATTAATTAAATTATTTTCAATTTTATCTCCTTTAGTTATATTTAATAATGTGATAAATGGAATTTTTTGATTTTTATTTTGCCCAAATAATTGGATAGCCATTTGCCAATTTTTTGGTTTTTCATTATTTAAATTTTCAAAGACTGCCAAAATTCTAAAAAAAATATTTTTTTCAAAGATTTACATAAAAATAAATAAGTACCTAATATTTTGGTCAGTTAACCATTCCTGCTGGATTTGGACTGTAAAATGAAGAAAGCGAGGCGAAATGGGCGGAAGTGAGAAGGAATAATTCTATAATGTGTAAATATTTACATTAATTTATTTAAAAATAAAAAATTTAAGTTAAAATAAAATGACTATCGTATCCCACTATAAGAGAGATCGGTGTGGATCTGGCTCAGTCTGGATTTTTCCTGTATCCAGAGTCCTGATCCAGGCATTTTTGATCGTCCTGGATTTTTTCTGGATCCATATCAAGAATCCTGTCCAGGTTACTAAACTAAATCCAGATACAGAATTTTTGAAATATCTGGAAAAGATTGTAAATTCTTACCGAAAACAGTAACAAATAAATAAATGTGGATTTAAAAAATCTTGTTGTGTAGATGAATATTACAAAATTAATTCCTTTCAACATTATTTTATTTTAAATCAAATCTGAAAAAAAACTTTATTGAATAATATTTCAAAAAATAAGGAAGTATTTTTTAAAGCTTTAAAGTCTCTTTAATCTCACTTTCAAAAACAATTTTTCAAAACAAAAGAATCATGTTTCAATATAAAAATTGTTTTGTTATTTTAAATGCGACATTTTTATAAAATACATATTTTATTTAAAAAGAAGAAGAAAGGAGAATTACGGGGAATACACCTTACCGCAGTCCAATCTATCTCTGAGCCATTAACTAACTCTGTAAACGTCGGTTCCAAACAATTTAGCTTGTCTAGACGTGTCTAGAAGCCTCACGTCGAGCTGCATCGAATGATAGCCTAATCAAAGAGATAGGATAATGTTATCTCTAGTAAAACGCTCCGCGGCGGAGTAAGTTAGCGATAGAAAGGCCCTTTGAGAGGGGATTGATTTAATGTTATATATTTTTATATTTGTTTTATTTATACGTCAATCATGTCTACTATATACTAAATAACATTTTTTAAAAAATATGCTTGTTCTTTTACATATAACACCTTTCTTTTTATTTTTTTCAAATCGGCTGTACTCCCACAAAATCAAACAAAAAAAAGAAAAAGATTTTTAAAATTTTAAACAGTTGCTCATTCATTTTTAATGCAAAAATTTTTATTTTTAGAATATTTTGAAAAAGAAAAAAAGATTTATATATTTATTGAAAAAATTAATGGGTTTGTTTTTTATAAATACCTAAATAATTTTGGGTTAGTAAATACTTTTGTTTAGAAAATAAAATAAAAATATCATGGAAAAAATGGACAAAAGAATCAAGATAAATTTTACGAAAAAGAGTTTTAGGGATAATTTACAGTAGGCTAGATTCTGTTCGAATCAATTTCGAGATTTTTAAAGAATTTTTAGCCAAAAAATTGGTAATTGTGTAGTTTACATCCCATAAGCTCCACCCCTTTTATCTTTTCCTTTTCTTACATATAAGATAGGTAGGATCAACTATTCACTCTCAAACTTAACGTATATACTTTATTAATTAAGCTGGATAATCAGTGTTTCAATCTCTTGCTGAAAAGGTTAATTAATTGAGGAGGGGCTAGTATTTTAGGAAGGGTAATTAATACAGTATAAGAGGTATCAAATATATTTTTATAAAATTAGAATGTTTAAGAGAACTGGAACTGTTCGAATTAGTGTTTGTTAGCAGGGATATAGCTGAAATAAAAAATAAATTTTCGATTTTCGGGAATCGGGATGCTCATTAGGAATAGTTTGATAAAGAATAGTTTTGAAGAAGCAGATAAAAAATAGTTTTGTAAACAGAACCCTCGTTACAAATATATTAAAATAGAGGAATACTTCCCTTGGAATACTTTTATTATGCTTTACATATTAGTGAATATTTTAATTGTCTAAGGAAATTAATCAAAAAAAGTAACAAAAAAATTTTTAAACAAAATGTAACAAAAGTACTTTAATAATAATAATTTTCTTTTTTTTTCAAAAGAATGAAAAAAAGAACCAAAAAGTTAAAAGAATATTTTAGATTAAAAAAAGGACAAAAAATTGAAAGAGAACGGCATTTTAGGCAAAATAAAAATTTAATAGAAAAAAACTCATTTATTTCCCCTTAACTTTTACGGTCGATGAATTTATATATTCATAAAAGTTGAATGAAAAAAGACAAGTAAAAGAGGCAAAATGCCAATATATTTTCTCTTTATTTTTGTTTTTTAAGTATATTGGACAAAAATTGAGAAAAAAAAGAAAGGAAATGAGGGAATTTTGTTTACAGGAATGTTACGGGTGCCGGTGCTGATAAATTAATCAAATAAGCAACTAGAGATGTGAAGTCTTGCAAAATATCTTTAATAGTGCTAATAATGTTTGGCGGATAGTTGAAAATCTTCGGATATCCGGATCCGATATCCGAACCGAAATTTCCGGATATCTGGCCTTTTTTCGGATTCGAATATCCGGATCCGCCAACCTTACTAAATTCCCTAAAAATTTCTAAAGGTTTTGGTTATGTTTTGGAAGATTATGGTTGGAAAGGAGTAGAGAATTTCCGTGAATTCTTGTTATGTTTTTGACCATATTTTTTGAAAAATTTAACAAAAAATATGAAAACGCTACATATACTTTTACATTTTGAAATTCTCGTTTTGCAATTTAAAATCCCGCACCAATGCCCATTCCTTTTTTAATCCTTTTTACCTCGAATAGGGCCAATAAACGAGTAAGCGATGCAAAACAATTTTCGATGAATGAGAGAATGCAATTGCTTAAAATTGAAAACCCACAAAGCGACATAAAATAAATTGAGCGAAACAATTGGGGAAAGAATTTAGTAAAGCACTAGAATTAACTAAATATTTTGACAATATTCACGTTCCCGAGTAGTTTAATGACCGAGGTCTGGCATTTTTTAAGGTTAGCAGTCCCTTATGTAACCTTCACCAAGCTTTATGTAAGTACAGGTTCCTGGTTCATGTAGAGACAAAAACCCTTAGGGCGGAAATTTCAAACTTAATATAAAAACAAATTCAAAAGTTCCTTTCTCTGATAGCTTTTTAAAAATATTAGTCATTAATATTAGTCATATATATGTATTAATTTATAATTTGTGAAAAATTAAACTATTTAATTTTCATTAAACTATTTAAATCTCATTAATAAAAAGTAAATAAAAATGAAATTAATTAAAATAATATTTTTAATAATTATATTTGGAGTATTTTTACATAATTCTAAAGGAAAATTAAATAAGGAAAATCCGTTAGTTAAAAAATATTTTTTAAATTTCTAATTAATTAATTTAGTATTTTACTCACTGGTACAAGAAATAGATTGCACAAAATAAAACTTTCTTCGCTTTCTAATAAATGTACTAAAAAGGATGTTCAAAATGATAGTGGTTATAGATTACTTTTTCAAATGAATGAAGGATTTTGTCATTCTGAAGCGTAAATTTTAGCAAGGATTTTTAACAAGGAAATTTGACAGGATCCTGAACTCTAAAAATAATAGATAAAAAATTTTTTTTAATTCTGAGTGGAAGAAAGACCCTAAGGCTTTAAACCAAATTTTCTGAATCGTGAAAATATAACGACACCCTAGAAGAGGGTTGAGAAATAAAACGACATGTCGTTATATTAGAATAAATACGGTAAGCGGGTAAAGAAGGCTAGAGTAAGAAAGTTATATCTAAATCAAAATAATATTTAAATAATTTCAGCTTATTAATCTGTTACAAAAGTCAATTTAATACCAGTTTCCCAAGAAATTCAAAATTTTCAAATAAATTTAAAATTCTAAAAAAATATGAAAATGATATTGGAAAAAGATGTGAGGAAGAAATAAATAAAGAAAAAAATAAAAATTTAAATTTATTTGAATGGCACGGGATTTTAGTGGCAAAAGATGGAATAATGGGAAGTAATCTTTCTTTACAAACTACAATTTCAAATAATATGTTGGATTTATTTATTAAAAATTAAAATAAAGTGAAATAAATGCCATAATAATTAAATAGAATTAATTAATTTAAATTAATTCATTTAAATTAATTTTCTAAATTAATTCAACCGGAGTTCAGCGTATCGGGATTAGACAAAAAAACGGAATCGGAATTTTGGAATGGTGATAGCGATCCCAGATCACGACACGGGATCTGTTGATCGAAATCGGGATCGTGATTCAAAAAACTCGGGATAATCCGCCCGATCCCGACCTGGATCCCAATACCGCTAAACTCTAGCCTTAACATGATTTTCTTCTCTTTTGAGTTAATATCTAAGTCAAATTTAGGATAATTTCTAAGGGAAACTACTTAAACTTTTAAATATTTATTTTAATAAAGATATAAATTAATTAATGTCGAAGAATTTATTATTAATTTGGGAGATTCAAGTACAATTGGTTTAAATAAAATTATAGAAAGTAAAGGTGGATATTTAAAATATAATTTAATTTAAATATATTTATTTAAGGAGTAAATGAAGCAATTACTGGAATTTCGAAAATAAACAAAATTGAATCGAACCTTAGAAATAATTTTAAAACCCAATTAGATGCTCATTTAGACGATTATTTTGGATTATGGGCTATTGGTAATGATATATTGCCACCAATTTATTTAGAAAATAAAGAATTGAATCTTTATATTTATCGGTCTTGTAATTGTTCGATGAAATTTTGGGTAAATTAATTTTTAAAATATATTTAATTAAAAATTCAGAAAATAATTAAGGGAATAATTGAGTTTAGAGACATGACTGGGAGTGTCTTACAAGAATGGAGAGGAGATCTCGTAAAATTCTCGATCTTGCTAACCGAGTTTTCGATGGAGATCTAGTCTCTGTTCGGGCTCTAATAGAGATAATTAATAGATTTCTCCAAACAAAATTAAATTTATTTAAGAATTAGGAACTAAAAATTTAACGGGGGATGAAGAAATCATCGATAATCACCTAAAGACTTCTGAATATTGACTTTATAAGGAAATACTATTATTTAGTTAAGTCAAAATCTGCGTCAAGATAACCGAAACGTTTAGCCATAAGCAAAATAAACATAAATATTTAATCTAAAGCTTTTGCCTCCATCTGTCCGAGAAATGCCAAAATGGACAAAAATGGATTATGGAACGCCTTTATGCCCAAAAATGAACAGAATATTTTTCCTATTTAAAGAACAAATTGAGGCAGGAAATAAATTGAAAATGAAATTGGAATTAATGGAAAATATAACTAAAAATCCAACAATTTATTTACTTCACGTTTGGGATGTAAATGATTGGGCAGATCATGGTAAGTTAATTAAAATATTCAATTTTTTAGAATTTTTAATACATTTTTAGTTCAAAATATAATTGATGAAGAGTTGAAAATTATACTTAATAAACCAACAAAATTTACTGAAAAATATTGTTTGTTTTGTTAAATATGTATACCTTTGTCGCAGTCCAATTATAATTCTTGTCCAAATTCAATTCGGCTGGTCAATTGATTTGGAATTATACCCCAACTTTTAAACACAAAGAAAAATCCAAATTTGGGATTTCAGTCCCCAATTGGCCGGCCGAATTTAATTTAAACAAGAATTGAAATTGGACTGCGACATACATATATAAATGATTTTAATTTTTTAGCTAATGGATTTCTTTATAATTTTACTTTGTTTTTAAATCAAAGTATATTACAAATACAAGGTGTTGGACAACATGAAGTAATTTTTTTTGTAAATATGTAATTTAATAAGTAAAAGGTGTTTTTATGTCCGAAGCCAGTATATAATTTAGGTTCATATCCTTGTAAAAAATTGAGACCGGACACCGTTTCCCGCTCCTTTTTAGAAGGAAGTGTTATAGAAAATAATCGGCTTTTCAGTATAAGTATAGGCCAATTAATTTTCAATTCTCTCGTTATCGAGATCAAGACTTCTAAATATCTATCTCGATCTGTCCTTATATTTGTTCTTTGATTCGTAAAAAATTTTTATGTTAATTAATATTTTTTAATTACTTTCTCAAATTAAAAAAATTTAAGCCGAATGAAGTAAATATACCCCTTTCTGAAGAAACAATTAAATATTTAATAACTGATAAAGTATTTGAATTGGAAATATATCAACATGAAAATTATATAGAAATTTTGTTAAATAATAAGCAAATTGTTAAAGAATTTTGGGGTTTTAATTGGTGGAAACGAACTAGAATTAATGGAATTGATGTAAAATAATTAAATTTAAAAATTTATTAGAATTACCTTATATACTGTATTAACTACCCTGGATAATTATTGCTTCGATCCTTCGCTGGAGGGTAAATAATAGAGGCGGGGTAATATTTGATGGAGGTAATAAATACAGTATATACGGTAGATTTAAAAATACTTTTAATTATTTAGTTAAAAGAACTTCAAATTCGTAGAATAGATGAACCCTCCCATCACAATTCAGAAAATAAGGTTTAAATTACTTGATTAAATAATATACATATTTATTTTTAATTTAGAAGTTACCTAAAAATCACATTTCGAGATTTGAAAAAGAATTAGAAGGAAATGAAGTAATAATTATTAGAGGGATTATACCAAAAATTCCAAAAAATATGATAATTTCGTTTCTTTCAAATTCTGAAGAAAAAGGAGATATTAATAGAAAAAATGGAGAATTAGGTTTATTTTATTGGTAATACTTTGGAAGTCGCCACCCCTTTTTCCCACATTTTCCTGACCATTATGAGAGCTGAGCGACCCAGCTCGAGCTGGGTCGAATGCTCGAGTTGGGTCGAATAATACTATTATCGGTTAGATTTGATCATCTTGAACAAAATAATGAAGCTAAATCCTTGATAGCTTTTCATGCCGCTGCAAGGGATTAAATTAAGTGGTCATAATTTTGTTCACTTAAGTCAGATTTCGTCGATTTTAGTGTCAATGATCTACAATTTACCATAAAATGAGAAAAATTAAAACAAATAGAAATTTGGGGAAAAAAAGGGGGAGGGCGACTTCCAAAGTATTACCATTTTATTTTTAAAATAAAAAAATTTTTTCTAGAAATTGGAGAAATTTTTTTTGAAATCTACGTAGATTTTGGGTGGAATAATGAAAGTAAAATAAAATTTAGAACAATTAAAGATGAAGACTTTAATTTTGAAATAAAACAATCAACAGAAACAAAAGAAAAAATAAAAATAAATGAAACTTTTGAATTTAGAATAAAAGTGCCGACGTGTAAATTTGAAGATAGAAAGTTTGAAATTGAATTTAATTTTGAAAATATCATGAATTTAAAAATTCCGAAAGAATATTTTAAATTAAATCGAATAACGGTAAATTTTTAAATAAATTTTTTTTAAAATTTATTTTTCAAGTTTAATGATGTTGATCTCATTGAGGAACCGAGAATAATTAGCAGTAATGAGTGCCCTGTTAGTTTTATTAAAATAACTTTAAATAAATATTAATTTTGATTTTTTATCTTTAATACACCATAAACAGTGATGGAAAAGTTCCAGTTCCGGAACTGGAACTTTGGAACTAGTAAAGGTCTGGAACTGGTTTGGAACCGGTTCCAGAACTGTAACTAAAACTAAAGAAATTCAAAGAGCAGTTCCAGAACTGGTACCAGTTCCAGAAAAATTTTGGAACATTTCCATCACTGATCATAACCTTATAGGCATACAAAAAAAATAATTTTAGTCAAAATATTTTCAAAAATTTCTTAGCCAAATAATGAAAACGATTATTCAATTCTAATTAAATATTTAAATTACATCGATGGAGAAACCAACAAAAGTATTAAAATTTATGGAGGAGGAGGGTTACTTTCTCCTGGAGATCGTTTAATCTTTAAAGGAAATGTCCCTATTAATGCTAAAGAATTTCATATAAATTTTTGTTATTTACAAAAGAATTGTGTGCCACAGAATAACAAAATTAATCAAAAAAGTAATTGTTTATTTACTCAATTAATTGCCCCCCTCTCCCTCGGAGTTAATGCTAGTAAAATTAGCATTTATAAAATAACATTAAATAATTACATCCTCCCTAGTATTAAGTACCCCTTCCAGCAACCAAGATTTTTGTGAAGGTTGGTTACCAAACATTTGTAATTTTCGCCATGAATCTTCTTGAACGTCTTAATTAGAATAAATAGAGGTTCAGTTAATAAACAGATTTTTGTGCTTTCCGAAAGATCTTAGTAATCAAATTTCCGGGACGTATAGCTATATTTTAGGTCTTTAAAAATTACAAGTAACCAGATCTTTCAGAGGTGTTGGGTTAATATCAGGGGTGGAGCTCGTCTCGTATCTCGTGTCTCGTATTTTGTAGCACGAGCTCCACCCCTGGTGGAGCTTCTAGTTAACCCTCTAAAGTTTAACTAAATGAAATGAGAGAGACTGCAAAAAAGCAAATAAACTTTCCTTGTCTCTTTAAAAAATTAAAATTATTTTAGTTGGAGAAAACATTTTGAATATTCGTTTTGTATTTGACTCCAAAAATATTGAATTAAAGAATAAATTAATTTTAAAATATTGTAAAAACAAATATGAGGCAGACTGCAAAAAGGAATTAACAAAAGTTGAAAAAAATCCCCTTAGCCCTGACAGTGATTTTACATTAACAGTTGATATCAGTTACGAAAATTTTATTATTAATGTTGATAATGGAGAGGAAAATAATACAATAAAATTTATATCTGAACGTAGACCCTCATTTACTGATTATGTTCAGGTGGAATTTATTAAAGAAAATCTTTCATATTTTTAAAATTTTGATAGAAAGTCATGTTTCTAATTCTAGTTAATAAGGTTGTCGGATAGTTGGAAATCTTCGGATATCCGGATCCGGATCCGGTATCCGAACCGAAATTTTCGGATATCCGGATCCGGAACCGAAATTTTTATTATCAAAATTTTCGCCTGCGGCGCTGTAAATTTGAGTCCCAATGGATGATATGGAGGGATTAAGATCAATTATGCATGTATTTGTGGAATTAACAGAGGTAATATGTAGTCGACATCGGGTACATTGATGGATTAAGAGCTTGAGGTTGGTAATTGTGAGAGATATAGTAGCATTTAGTGATTAATCTCCTTATCCCCTCTAATCCATCATTCTTGATCTCTCCATTCTTGATCTCTTTTCTTAAAGTTGTAAACAAGTTCCGCATGTGAGTCATTACAAATGTTTACAACTCTTTCCCTTTTAGCGCCGGAGGCGAAAATTATGGGAATTATGGAGGTTCTTAGGTCAGATTTCTTTCATTTTTCAGCGCCGCAGGCGAAATTTTTTGAAGTTTGAAGGTCAAAGGGTTTTTTTTGAAGTTTGAAGGTCAAAGGGTTTTTTTTGAAGTTTGAAGGTCAAAGGGTTTTTTTTGAAGTTTGAAGGTCAAAGGGTTTTTTTTGAAGTTTGAAGGTCAAAGGATTTCGTCCATTTTTCCTAATTCTAGGATCCGAACCGAAAATTTCGGATATCCGGATCCGATATCCGAACCGAAAGTTTCGGATATCCGGATCCGGATCCGGTATCCGAACCGAAAATTTCCGGATATCCGGCCTTTTTTCGGATCCGGATATCCGGATCCGACAACCTTACTAGTTAACCCTCTAAAGTTTAACTAAATGAAATGAGAGTGAAGGTGTGGGTCCGAGGTCTTGGAATTAAGATGAATAGACGCCAAGGGGGTTTTAGGTTCGCTGGGAGCGAATCTTCAGGAGCCGGACTTGTGTGTGTTTTGTTTAAAATTTTCTTAAATATTTTAAAAATTAATAAAAAATATAATAATATAATATTCGGGATTAAATTTTACAAAAATTTAAGAGAGTATTTTTTTGAGAAATTCTGATAATGTTTTATTATTATTTATTCTAATTTTTAGAGCAAGTATCAAAAAAGTTTTTAGAGGTGTTGGGTTTGAGATGAGATATGGAATTTTAGGATTAGGAGGACAAATTTGGGAGAAAAATAGCAAAAATGATTGAGAATTTTGTATAGACATATTTTTTTAATTTTCTTTTTAATATTTATTAAATTAATTTGTATGTAGGTATTTGGAGATGTATCTATTTCTAGACAAGATGGAATTATTCGTGAATGGAAATATCGTGACAATTATTTAAAACAATTAAAAATTCCTTATGCAAAAAAATTTAACAAAAAAATAGTTCAAGGGGATTTAATTAAAATTAAAGCTAATAGTATATTAAAAAATATTAAATCTTCCAATAAAGATGTTCGTTTAATTACTCTTGAAATTCTGTATAATTTAATTGGAGATGAAAAAAGTAAAAGAATTATTTTTAAAAATTTATTTTTTAATAATTAATTTATAGATTTAGAAATACTTCTTAAAATTGAACTTGTAAGGGAAAAAGGTGAAACAGGGAATTTACTTGGTTCTTTCACATCAGATTATGTAAATTTTGATATTTTAATAATAAATAGCCTTTAAATATGAGGGAATATTAATTAGAGGTATTAAATTGACTTATTCTGGGCCCGTACAATAAAATTGGGGTTATTTGTACGGGTTAAATAATACCTCTCAGGTAGGGGTTAAGGGGTCATCTTGGATATATACTTGAATATAAAATTATGAAAAATGTTTGGAATCTTTACGGGTACAAAACGATTATTTTGATAAAATATTCCAAACAACTGTCAAATTCTTATTAAAGTTAAAATAAAAGGAAAATACTAATTCCGATCAAAAAATTTTCCCAAAAAATTCACAAGATTTACCTTCATTATTTATTATTTAAAAGGTAAAAAAGTCTACGGAACATTTTCCTGATTTAAAAGAAAAATTAGAAATTGAAATATATGTTGGGAAAAAATATGAAATTAAAATTAATGGAAAAAAATGTGAATATCCAACAAAATTTTTATATACAGCTGAATATTTATATGTTTGTTATTTTAGTTAAAATATTTTTAAAATTTAAAAATTTTTTTAAAGATAACAGGAGATGAAACAATTAAATTAACAAAAGTAGAAGCACCTTAAATAATTAAATTTTAAATAAAAATGTATTTTCGAATATATAATTTTTATTAATTATTCATAAAAATGTTTAAATTTAAAAATTGTTTGTGTATTGATAAAGTGATAGGCCAAGTGAATCGTCTTTGTAAACCACAACCAATCTAAAGCAAAAAAACGTATACTTTGAAAACTTCGTTACTTTACTAAAGATCGGTGCAAGAAAAGACAGGAACGGCCAAAAAGTGAAGACTGATAAAGAGACTGATAAAATTCGGAGGCTATATAGGGGTGGGGCTGTTGTGCTCCGCCAACGTTGCGTGTCCGGTAAAAGGTATCGAATTGATAAAATATCGAATTTGGTTAAAATGTTGACTTATCTTAAAAAGGGTTAGATGAGTGCCATCCGTTGAGTTTCAAGTGCGGGAATGCCCAATTTCTTCAAACCCCATCATGAATTAGTAAGAATTTTATTTTTAGTCTTCAATCTTTATTTTATTCTTCAGTACAAGTAGTCTTTTCTGCCCAAGCTGTATTTTACCGTGTAAAACACTGGACCGAATTAATCAAGAAAAATCGACCGGATTTAGGTATTCTAAATGTTAATTACCATCATATATTGAAAAATATTTATTCTCTGAATTTAAATAGTTACAGGTGAAAATGTTGATATTAGACGCTTTTTCAGTTTAAATAAATTTCTAAAAATTTCGTCAAAATTTTTTTATGAAAGAATGTTGTCAGATATAAACTCCATCCAAAAGTATTAGCCACATAATTTTTTTCTAAATCTCCAGCTAATTAGATTTTTAAATGGGTTATGATCAATTTGAAATATTTTTTAGACCCATTTTAAAGATATGATGATGTTATTTTACGCGTTATGAAACTATACGAATAGAAATTAGGGGATATCTTAGTTTACACAAAATTAATGCGTTCCAAAAGAAAAATATTTTGAAAATATTTTCTATTGAAAAAAATTTTCTGTCTTTTAAATTAGGGTAGGTCCCCGAGCCTTCGGGGCCGGAAGTCCGAACCCTTCGGGGTTCGGGTATGGGTTTCTGCCAAAATCGTCAGGGTACGTGGGACGAGGAGCTTCCCTATTTTAAATAAATACAGGTGAAAGTATTGAAATTAGACGGTTTTTTTCTTTTAAATATTTAAAAATTTAGACAAAAATTTTCTACTAAAAACTTGAAAAAATGTCCTTGGATATACTTGATATTTTATTTAAATTAGATTATTTTGTTTGTTTATTAATTGGTTTTCCTTTAAATATTATTCTGATTATTTTAATTATTTTTAAAACACCAAAAGAAATGAAAACACACAGTCGAATTCTGATACAAAATTGTGTTTTGGATATTTTAATGTTGACTGTTCAATTGTTTGTTCAAGTGGTAATTTTATATTTCAAAAAAATTAGACTAATGAATTAGACCCTCCATACACCCAGGCAATAATTTTAGAAATCTCAGAAGACCAAGAAGTCAGAATTCATCCTTTCTTGCTCGTGCGTAAAAAGGAAAATGTTTGAATATTATGCCAAAATTCAATCCCCCAATATCCCCCTTCTTTAATACAACCCCCCCCCTTTCTGGGATGGTTGAAAAATAGAGCCCCATAGGTCTCTATTACAGAAAATACAGTAAATTAAAATTAACCTTCATTTGTTTCAAATAATGAGAAATGTGAATACGTTTTGGATTGAATATAAGAAGATTTTACAAAGTTAATATTTAACTCTGAAACACTAATTAATTTAAAACAATTTTATAATTATTTGTAGTATTATATACTTGATGGGGAAGGGAATTCAATTCATATTATCCCAAATGGAATTTTGATATGGTTTTTGAAAGAAAATTTTGATCCGTTTATATGCAATATTGTTTTACTTGTTTGGATATTTCTTGCTTATTCTAATTCACATGGATTGTGTGTTCAATTTATTTATAGATATTTAGTTTTGAATAGGTAAATGTGTAAAATTAATCTCTCCTAACATAAATATTTATTAGGAATAAGGAAATTAAATTCCGTTTTTATCTATTTATGCTGTCCATATCTTTATTTGTAACATTATTTTATATTTTGGATATGTTTTTATTTATTATCCCATTTTCCTATGGAGGTATTAAATATTTTGATAATTTCAACAAAACATGGCCGTTTATTCAATATAAAATGGATAAGGTAAATTTTAAATTGAATTTTAATTTGAATAAAAATTAGATCAATGTTTTGTCCCAATTACCTTTAGCTTTAATTGAAATATCTGCATATTTAATAATAATTATTTGTGGATTCAAAATGGTTAGATTTGTCAATTTAAACACTAATCTTGATGGAAATTTAAAAAGATTGAATAAACTTTTAACTAAAGTTTTGATTATTTTGGTAAGATTTAAAACCTCTCTTTTAATTTATTAATTTTTAAAATTTACTTTTTAGGCTCTTGTACCATTTGTTAACCAAGCTGGAGTTTTATTTATTATGATTTATTCAGAAACTAACAATAATACAACAAATATTATTCGAATATTATTTTTCATTAATTATCATTTAACACCTGTATTTAACCCAATTATTTGTATTTTAACAAACACCCCATATCGAAATGCTATTTTTAATCGTTCACAAGTAAATCCACAATAAATTTAAAAATTCCTAGATATTTTTCATTCAATATTTTGTATAGTTTGATTCTTGAAAATTATATAATATTACCAGGCTTGGTAATGGATACGGATAATATCCGGATATTCGCGGATATATCAGGATACGGAGAGCCCGAAAATTTTGAAAATATTGAATGGCCAAGAAGTAAAAAATTCTTCCTTTTCTGGCGCTCAGCAAAAATTTCCTAAGAGCCGTATTGGAAAATTAAAAAAATTACCGATTCGATTGATTTTGAAACCGACAACCTTAGAAACAAACCATCAACTCCCAAAAACTCCTTTGCTTATGTAAGCCCGGAGAAGTACCATTAAAGGCACGAGTTAAGTTGGTGGTGGTCGAGCAGCTAAAAGCCTTGAGCAAGCAATAAATTATTAAAACAAAGAATAAATTATTAGAATATACACTTGTTATTTTATCTTTTAAGAATGCTTCCATATAATTTAGAATCATTAGTTCATTCTTAGCTCCGGGATTCTTTCTTAGCTCCGCGTCCCAAAATTAAAGGCGGCGCATCTTTTTAAATTATAAATTTTTTTATAAAAAAATGCCCTTTAATAGTTTAACTTTTTTCAGTCATATGGCAATTCCTCTCTTAAATTCGATTAAGCTTTAAACAAACTACAAAATATTTAATAATTGCCCTTTTAAAAATATTTTTTTAAAAGGCTATAAGCAGGCAAAAACCGCGAGAAAAAATCACGAGAATAAATGCCTTGCTAAATGCCAGTGCTGTGTTTTGGTCATTTGCTGGCTCCGACCTTTTTCAAACATTGGCTCCGACTCCAGGGTTTTCAAATTCGTAGCTCCGGTTCCAGGGTTTCAAATTCTTGGCTCCAGCTCAGGAGCCGGCGATTTTCGGAGCCGCTCCACGTTGGCTCGGGCTCCGGATTGAAAACCAATGAATATTTTTCACTTGGAGATTTGGGTGTATTTTGGGGGATATCGAGTGATATAAGAAGATTAAGAGGGATTAATGGATTAAGCGGGATTTAGTGGATTTGGGTGGAATTCTTTTAAATTTTACTCAACTCACATAAAGAATCTAAAGTTTTGCATTTTATGCCTTTGACCAATTCAAAATATAATGCAGTATCCTCAGTGCAATCCTTAGCTCGCAAATTTCTCCCTAAGCTCAAATCCCAAAAATCCCCCCAGCTTAAATCCCCAAACAAATTGTAAAACATTTTCTTCGATAAGTAGACATGCACTTTAATATTTAAAATTTCTTCATAGTCATATGGCAATCCCTCTCTTAAATTCGATAAACAAACTACAAAATAATTAATAATTGCCCTTTAAAAAATTTTTTAAAAGGCTATAAGCAGGCAAAAATCACGAGAAAATTTTTAATAAATGCCCTTCATAAAAAATTTTAATAGTGGGAGGGGGAGTGAGAAGGGCAGGCAGGGTAATACATAAAATTTAAGAATTTTGAATGTTTAAATTTTTTAAATAAAAGGGCTTAGAATTAGCCTTGAATTAATTATTTTTACTTTTATTTAAATTTTAGTCTTTTATTAATATTCAGATTAAAAAATAGTCCAATTTTTTCAAATCACTTGAAGTGGTAGAAAATTGTTTGGGAAGCTTCAAAATGCATTGGCTCATTGTTGCTGCATTTGCCTTACTCTTATTATATGGAGAGGCAAAGGATAACAAAACTTTGGAAGAAATTCCGAGATTGCCACAAGACATTTATTTGCCTCCAAACGACCCTAAAGATTGTACTGGAGAATTCTACAAACCGGAATATCAACTTCCATTGCCTCAACCATACAAGAGTGTATATGATCCAGTAAAGTTGATGATAAATGGAAAAGAAGAAATATGTATGTTAGTTTATTTATTTGGAAGGTTTTTAAAAGCGCTAAATAGATATTAACTTCTATTTAATCCACTCGATTTTAAATAAACCTTGGGGTTTTATTTAAAAATGAGTGGTATCTTAAATTGTTGTATCGCTCAGGTAAAATTGTTGTATCGCCAACCAAGCAGCTACACGAATTAAAAAACCTATCTAAAATCAAGGTCATCTGTATTTTTTAATTAAATTCAGGCTCATTTATGGCTCTTAGAATGAGAAAAATTCAAAAGCCGTTATCCTTAATTAAAGCCCCTCCCTTTATGTATCACAAACAAATAATATAAATAAATTAAACAAAAGATTAATAAATTAATAATTTAAAATATAAATTTAAATAATTAATTTAGCGTCATTCTTCGTGAAAGACACAATAAAAGTTAAAGATTTCAAAAAAGTATATGCTAAACAAGAAGAATGGCTAAAAGATTTAATGTTTCGAGAATTAATTTTACAAAAATTAATATTAAAAAAATTGAAAGAAAATAAAATGTTTGAGGGGGAAAATGAAGAAAATATTGAAATGAAGGAAATTGAAGGGAAAATTTTGGAAGTAAAGGAAAATGAAATTGAAGAGTTAATGGAGGAAATAGGAATGGATAAAATTGAAGAGTTAATGAAGGAAAGGAAGAAAATGGAAGAAGCTAAGAAGGAAGTAAAGAAAATTGAGAAGGAGAAGAAGGAAGAAAAGAAAGAAGTAAATGATGAAATTAAAAAGATAATTAAAGAAATTGTTGAAATGGTGAAGCTGGTTACAAAGGAAGAAAATAAAGAAGATAAAATGGAAGAGGATAAAAAGGAGGAAAATAAAACAGAAAAAGGGAAACATAAAGAGAATGAAATTGAACAAAAGAAAATTAAATTGGAGAAAAAAATTAAACAAATAAAAAATTTGTTAAATAATATTGAAGAAAATGAAAAAGAAGGCAAATATGAAATTAAAAAAATGCTAGAAATTATGGAGGAAATTAGATGGACAAAATTGAAGAAAAATACGGAGAAATGGTGGAAATTAATGAAAAAAGTTATAAGGATTGAAATTAAAGAAATGAAAGAAAAGTTAATGGGAGGGATTGAATTTATGCTGAAAAATACGGAGTTGGAAGAAATTGAAGATAAAATAAAAGGGATAGAGGCTAAAGAAGTAAATTTGTCATATTTTTATCTTTCTATCAAAATATACATTCGCATATTTTTTGCAAAATTTTTATAAAAAAATTTTTCTGAAAATCCGGATTTTGATCCGGAAAATCCGGGTTAGATTGAAAATTTTTTTATAAAATCCGGAAACCGGATCCGGCATTTTATAAATGTCGACCTCTAATAATACATAATTTTATCATATTTATATTTTATCAGATATTAATCTATTCTAGAAACTAAAAAACCTAATTGGTCAAAATTTCAGGTTTTAGAAAAGGAGTCAATTATAGAAGAAATTAAAAAAGTGAAGAAAGCTGAAGTTAAAAAGAAAATTCATGAATTTATTAAAATTATTAAAGAATTAAAAGATAATGGAATTGAAGAAATAATTAAATATTTAGGAGTTACAAATGTTGAAAGAATGGAAATGAGAGAAAAAGTTGAGGAATATAATAATTTGGATAGTTTTCATAAAATTTTAGTTCAAAAAAGAAATCAAGAATTTTTACATTCAATGACTAAAGACAAAAGGAATTTGTCATTTAAACTTGAAAATTTTGAAATGGAAAGAAGAAATGAGCGTTTTTGTTATAAATTTGATAAAGTTAGAGGCTGCAAGATAGATTTGTGTATGTTTTGTTGTTCGTAATCGTACTTCATCCACAACCTTTTACAAGTTCCTAGCATAATCTCAATAAGAATTTTATTAAGAATATGAATTTTTCGAGCGTCCAAGGCTTCTACAAGCTTATTCTTCTTCTTGAGACCAAATTCTTATTAAAAACCTATAATATTGAAGCCTATATTTATGTTTATTAAATTTCCTTTTCGATTTATTCAAATCCTTTAACTTTAAAATTAAAAATATATTTACTTTAATTTAGCCGAACTCTACGTAAAATACAAGCCAACTGAAGTATTTGGATTAAATTTAGCACGAAGCTATTTGCCATCAAGTCATTGGATTAAACCTGATTTAGAGGATGTTAATTTATATAAAGACCTTTGGCATTCTGATAACAAATTGGATTTACTTCCTGACCATGAGAAAGGAAATGATAAACATCGAGTAATAAATCGTTGCTCATTTTATGGGTAAAATTTATTAAAAAGTTAAGATTGGGTTAAGTATATTGTGACCGTTCTAAGTTGCTCTGACTTTGACAATGGGATTTATTCTAAATCCCATTGCAAATTATGCCCCTAGACGCTTCTAGGAGGTGATGTAGTATTCATTTAATTTTAGATTAGTATTCTAACATTAAAAATTATTTTAGTAAATATCCTGTGCATAATGGTTACCCTCTCAATCCAGTGGCTCGAACAGGTTTTAAAGGTCGTGGATCGTTTGGTCAGTGGGGGCCTACTAACGGAGCTGGGGCGATTTTATATGTTACTGATGAAAAAGATTTTAATAAATTTGAGTTTCTTGGTGTTGAAAATGGCAAATATGAGAAAAGATCGTGTAAGAAATAAATTTTTTCAGTAAATTCTCTTATTGAAAATATTTTTTTTGAATATTTTAAGAAATAATTTAAATTAAAGATATCGTCACCCCTGGTGGATTTGTAGACATGGGAGAGGAATTTGAATATTCCGCAAAGAGAGAATTAATAGAAGAAGCTTTTGGTTTAAAGAAAAAAAGAAACAAAGAAGAATTTGAAAAAATGGAAAAAATTATTGGTAAAGGAGAATTGGTTAAATTTGGTGGTGCTGAGTTAAGTCAGGTAACAGACATTAATTCGTGTTTTATGATGTTTAATAGGTATTGAGCTAAGTGTTTCACTGAGACTTGACGAAAAAACTTAGTTGGGTCGAAGGAAATTTTTCCCTTTAATCTTGGGGATATGATCCCGTCCTTTACATAAAATAATCAAATAATTTTTTTTTAATTTTCAGTTAAGTACAGACAATGCATGGACTGAGTCCATTACATTCGCATTTGGTGTTGATTCTACTATTAAAAAAGAATTAAAATTAAAAAAGGGTAGTGATGCACAACAGGTTATGTGGATACAAATAGAGCCTGCTGATAAGGAAATTGATGTTAAAAGTGAATTAGAAAAATTATTTAGTTTGGAGGAACGTATAGATTATATTCTTGAAAATTTTGAGGTTAAGGAGTTTTTATAAAATATCTTTAGTTTTAAACGATCTCAATATACATGATCTTAATAATTCTCGTAAAAATAATTAAATTTTTTAACTTTCGACAAATTTAATCGTTTACTTTCTTTTTCGAATCTTAGTTAGATCATCGAGAGTATTAATAAAATTTAAAGTTAAATATATCTCTCCAGACTTTTAACCCTCTTCATAATCAAGTAATAAACCTAATCATTTAAATTTGATCGAACGCATTTGAATTTAAAAATTGTTCAGGCTTGCTGGACACCACCTAAAGAAGAGGAAACATCTCATAAAGGGCACAAAGATTCACCTAAAGAGGAGGATAAAACTGGAAAAGACTTGCAAGATAATACTCAAACTATAGATGAAAAAGAAGACAAAATCTGTCATAAACTTAATTCTGATAAAATGCAATTTATGCAAAATGTTGCTTATTTATATTTAATTAAAAAATATAATGAGAAAACATTCTTGGAAATACTTGCAAATAAAAAAGTGAAGAACGTCGAACACGGAAAGATTTTGAATGAGAAGGAGAAGGAAGAAAATCTGAAGGAGAAGAAAGAAAGTTTAAATAAAGAGAATGTTGAAGAAGATGATGAGAACAAGTATAATCCTCGTAAAAATTTAAAATTTTAGTTAATAAATAAAATAAAAGTATATTACTGGGGGTAGATATATATAATAAGGGGTAGATATATATAATAAAAGTAGATTACTGGGAGTAGATATTTAAAATTAGGCGGCAAAAAGCACCAATCAGGTCCGAAAATCATCTATTATTTGGTCCAAAAGTACAGGCTGTACTTTAGTACGTGGGTGCAGGCTTTAAATTACAAATGTTATATCATTTGAAAGAGCTAGTCGAGCTGAGTCGAATGCCATCAAAATTAGCTCTAGGAAAAATTTTTGAACCGAGATACAGGCGATTGAAAATCGAAAAACCATAGGGGGGACCAAGCACTTTTTTGGGATGAAAAATTCGAAAATGCAAATGATACCTCATTCGAAAGAGCTCCTCGAGCTGAGTCGAATAACACCAAAATCAACGAAATCCGACTTGATTAGACAAAGTTATGATCTTTTATTTTAGCTCCTTACCTATGGCATCTGTGGAGATTTTTGCTGCTACGGAGGCCCCAAATACGTCCAGAGCAAGGGAGATAGGAATAGGTTTATGTTACGAACCCAGACCCATCGCCCGTAGACTCCCCGCGAGGCGCGTGCCGCAAAACCCCGCGCGAAGCGCGGGGTTTTGCACAAGCGCCTCGCCGACGCTCCATAGGTTTAGGTTTTTTGTTTATTTTTTGTGTCATAACTTTGTCTAATCTTGTCCAATCACGGTGATTTTGGTGTCATTCGACACAGCTCGTCGAGCTCTTTCGAATGAGGTATTATTTGTATAAAAAATTTTTTATTCCAAAAATCGCCCTTTTGGACCTTCGATTTTTAGGAGTCTATATCTCGGTTCATTCAAGTCGGATTCCGTTGATTTTGGTTTTATTCGACTCAGCTCGACGAGCTCTTTCGAATGAGGTATAATTTGCATTTTCGAATTTTTCACCCCAAAAAAGTGTTTGGTCCCCCCTATGGTTTTTCGATTTTCAATCGCCTGTATCTCGGTTCAAAAATTTTTCCTAGAGCTAATTTTGGTGGCATTCGACTCAGCTCGACTAGCTCTTTCAAATGATATAACATTTGTAATTTAAAGCCTGCACCCACGTACTAAAGTGACCCCAAAGTACATATAGCCCTTATCGATAAAAATCCTGAAACGAAATTTTTTGACTGACAGGCATCGAACCTTAATTAATTACTATAGGGATTCTTCTTTTCCGGTCCCTTAACCACGAAAATTGAGAAATTTTGGAGGAAGGTAAGAAAAAATTTAATAAATAATTAATAAAACTAAATTTGTATTTAAATGAAGATAATATCAATTAAAAGGTAAACGCAAACATGAAGGAATTACGGATGATGTTGTGGAATCCAAATGAGTTTGAAAAGAATACCTTGAAGAAAGGTAAAACAAATATTATTGAAAAGCAAAAGATTATTTTATCTAAAATGTAGTTTATATACGTAAATCCTCTATTTAAATGATAGTATTCAATTTATACCCTCCCCTCTAAGGAGCTTTCCTTTTCCAAGTAATTAAATGGCTCAACAGACGAAAAGCTCTTGAAATTAAGATAGCACTGTTACTAATGTAGGATAGTTGAAGAGATTTTCATAGATTTTGCTCAGAAACTTACAAATAATAGCCTGTTAAGAATCAATTAAAATTCTGGAATAATTTGTCATTAAATTAGAGGATTTACGTTTGTAGTAAGCTTTTCATAGCTGGATAATCTGAAGATTTTTTGCGTATAAGCAGATTTCCATTTCATTTCATTAGATTTTTTGAAATGAAAAATTAGAAATTACGAGATTAAGTAAGAGGAAGCATTGTCATCACTGGCATACTTTAAACAAATATATAAAGCCTTAACACTTCCTTCCGCATGTGAGTGATTTAAAGGTGGTTCGCTGCCTGGGGGATGATTTATTTTAAAAATTATTCTGTTTTTACATGGAGTAATATGGCTTTTTGGCCCTGCGTTTACTTTTTTTACTCTTTTTTTAAATTTTTTCCCCAGTCTGCGTTTTACATGAAGAAAATTATTGTGAGGTGAGTAAAGGAGAAGAATGCAGTAAAAATGCATTTCTGCAGAAAGTCATTGGCGCACATGTGGAGTTTCAAAGTTTCAAAGTTTATTCAGTGTTTAATCCGTTATTGTTTTGGAGATTGTTTATTCCTTAATATGCTAATCATCTATCACTAACAAAAGTTGATCCAGACTCAATATTATCTACTATAAGAATTAATGTATCCGCTGTACTATGAGAAAAATGAAAAAAGGCTGTAATATGAGAACCATTTTTTCACCTTTTTACATTCCAAAAACATGGGTATACCGACCCGATTCCCGAAATTAGGAATTAAAATTTTATCGGAATTCCTTATTCCCGAAATTGTGAGCTATGACATTGTTTCAATAAATTCTTTATGCTTTTTAAAGCATGTAATACGTAAATTTGCACTTTATCAAGAAATTTCATTAGAATTTTTTGCCATATTTCAATATAAAATTAAACAAATTTTCACCTGCAAATTAAAAGAATAAGATAAACATTATTTAAAAATTATATAGAATTTTTAAATTTTGTTTACCCCAAAGTAAAAAGGCAGAGGCGTTAATAAATTATGTGTTTACGATATAATATCGGCACTTTTGTTTAAATCAAAAAATTTCATTAAAAATTTTTTTTTCATTTTCAATATAAAATTAAACAAATTTTCACCTGTAATTTAAAAGAAAAAGGTAAACATTATTTAAAAATTATATAGAATTTTTAAATTTAGTTTTTCTCGAGGTAAAATGTTAAGGCATTTTCGCTAATTTTTAATTAAAATTTAAAGTAAACATTAAAAGAAAAGGAACTTAACATATTATTAATTTAATTTTTCTAATAATTACCATTATTTATTGAAAAATATTTATTCTCTGAATTTAAATATTTACAGATGAAAATGTTGATATTTGACACTTTCTCAGTTTAAATAAATTTTTAAAAATTTAGACAAAAATTCTTTACGAAAAATTCAAAAAAATGTCCTTGGATATGCTTGATATTTTATTTAAATTAGATTATTTTGTTTGTTTATTAATTGGTTTTCCTTTAAATATCCTTCTGATTATTTTAATTATTTTTAAAACACCAAAAGAAATGGAAACACACAGTCGAATTCTGATACAAAATTGTGTTTTGGATATTTTAATTTTGATTTGCCAATTGTTTATTGAAGGGGTAATTAAAACATTAAATAGTAATGTCATCAATTAAAACAAGAAAGATTTTAGAGGAATATAACCCAGAATAACTAAAATTAAAAATCAGATTTTAAAGGATAATATGTAAAGGTGTAAAAGGTCCACCCCTATATATCGTCCCTGTATATCGAGCAGGGGTGCAGCTCGTGCCACAAAATACGAGACACGAGATTTACGAGATACGAGATTTTCAAAAAATACGAGAACGAGATACGAGATATTAAGGGTATTTATTGAGGGGATTTATTGAGATATCGGGGACTACAGAGAATATCATGGGATTTGTAAGGATCAAGTAGGACAATAGTGATAGACCAAGATCGAACAATCTATAAGTTAAAACAAATTGACAATTTGAAGTTTATTCCGTTATGGGAAGAATTCCCCGACGTTGAAACAAACTTTACCGTCATTGGAGTTACTCTTTATATATAGGGTAACTCGATATACTGGATTGATCCCATATGTAAATCAATAAATATTTAACTCTAAAACCAGGATTTATTTAAAACAAACCCAGAATTAAAGTCAATTTTATAATTATTTATATGTAGTATTATATACTCGATACAAAGGGGAATACAATTATTATTTTTCCCAATGGAATTTTGATCTGGTTTATGGATGAAAAGTTTAACCATTTCCTATGTCATATTGTTCTTATATTTTGGATTTATATTTCTAATGTAAATATGCATGGATTGTGTGTTCAATTTATTTATAGATATTTAGTTTTGAATAGGTAAAGTAAAAAATACTTAAAATAAGTATGTATGTATTTATTAGGAATATAAAAATTAATCTTCGACGTTATCTATTTATGCTGTCCATATCTTTATTTGTAACATTAATTTATACTTTGGATATGTATTTCTTTATTATGCCATATTCTAATGGAGGTTTTAAATATTTTGATAATTTCAACAAAACATGGCCATTTATTCAATATAAAATGGATAAGGTAAATTTTAACGAGGGTTGTTTTTTCCAAAACACAAAAATAGGACGCAGCCACTCAAAAACAGGGCAAAAAATAAGGAATTATTTTAAAAACATAAAAATAATTAAAATTTTAAATAAAAAGCTTTAGTCCGCATGTTTTCCACTAGTTTTAACTAAATAGAGCAGATCAGGATGAAGCTGTTGCTAAGCAAAAATATTTCGAGAATTTTAATTCGATAAAATATCGAAATTGAAAATAGTTTCAAAAATCTTTGAAATCGAAAGTAGACAGACTTTCGATTTCGATTTCTCTCGTCTACCTCTAATAATAAGCTGTATTTTCCTTTTCATCGCCGCGGGGAAAATTTTCGAATTTTGGATTTCCAAGAGGTCAAATTTCTTCTATTTCTAGCAAAATTTTGACAATTTTGAAAGGTTAAGAAGCCAGACTTCTTCCTTCTTTAGCACCGAAGGCGAAAATTATGGGAAATTAATAAGACCAATAGGAGATATTTTTCTTTATTTCAGCGCCCCAGGCGAAAATTTTGTTAATTTTCATAGGGGGGTGTGGCATAACGGAAAAGTACCTAATATTTTCAAATAAAAGGTAAATGTTTTGTCACAATTACCTTTGGCTTTAATTGAAATATCTGCATATTTAATATTATTTATTTGTGGATTCAAAATGGTTAGATATGTCGATTTAAACACTAATCTTGATGGAAACTTAAAAAGATTGAATAAACTTTTAACAAAAGTTTTGATTATTTTGGTATGATTTTTCTCATACAAATTATGGGTGTTCACTACCGGTTATTAACCGGTACTCCCGGTTTTCGGTTTTGCGTTTTGGTCAAATTCGGGTTTTATTTTTGGGGAATTTTTAAAAAATCACTCATTTTTATGAATTTCCGATTTTTAAAATTTTATTAAAACTTAATTTTTGGAAAAATCTCTAAAATTCCGGTTTTAAACCCGGTCGTGAACAACCCTAATACAAATAATTAGTAGAAAAAAATTTTCATTAAAAATCTAATAGAATGAAAAAAATTCTAATATCAGGTTATGCCGAAAAAAATTTTAAAAGGCGAAAGAGGAAAGGCGAAATAACTGTAATGATCTGTAATCTTTGGTAATCAGTCAAATCAAAAATTTTATTTTTCCAATTTACCTATTTATGTCAAAAAGCAATTCGTTTTTAAATTTGAATTCGAACCTAACACTAAGCAAATGTTCCTAGTCACAGCCTAATAACTCTTTCTCTTACATACTACTCCAAAAATTTATGTAAAGAGAGAGCTAAGTCTTAAAAAAATATATTTTCAATTAATTTTTAGGCAATTATACCTTTTATTAATCAAGCTGGAGTTTTATTTTTTGTAATTTCTTCAAAAACAACCAACAATACAACAAATATTATTCGAATATTGTCGTATACTTCCTTTCATTTAATACCTTTATTTAACCCAATTATTTGTATTTTAACAAACACACCATATCGAAATGCTATTTTTAATCGTTCACAAGTTAATCCACAATAGATTCTCTAAATATCAATTCTTGAAGCACTCCTCTTTACTATCTTTCTATAATGAAAAGTTGAAGAATCAGATATTTTATTAAACACATAATTAAATAAATTGTATATTGCATAAATAAATGAGAATAAATGATTAAAACAACACTTTTCCTGATCTGTCCGACCAAAATTTTTCAAAGACGAGTTCGTGTAAATTTAGGGAAATTAAATCAAAATAGTTTTAAAATAATATCCTTAATGCCCTTCAGCAATATTGTATTCTAGGAAGTTTTTGTCTTTCCTTATGTCTTTTATTTTGAAACCATACTTCAACTACTCTTTCTGACAGTCCAATGTTCTTAGCAATGTCGGTTCTTATAACAGGTTGTTTGAAAAGCTTGTTCCAACGTTTTTGACTTTAAAAATTGAAATTTTAATAGAAGATGCATTAAGTCCATTTCTAGGTTTTTCATGAAAATACCCAGTGTTTTCCCGGTCCTCGAGGTTAGATAATTTCAATAAAACGGAAAAATACTGATTACATTTGCAGTTAATATTCATTATAGTCGGAAATAAACTGCTAAGGATAAGTACTCTGCTTGATCCACGCATTTCTTATGATGAAACGATATTTTCCAAGGCTCATTGGGGATTTATTGAAGAAGATTTAATTGAATTTATCAAAAAAGGTTTAATTTTCACAACATTAATTTCACAAAAATTCTAGTTGTAAAGGCAAATATGGATAAACGGTTGATTGGTCCACAAACTGAAATTGATTCTGATGAAACAGATGATTTTGACTAGAGTAAGTCGAGTTCGAGCGAGCTCGAGTTACTCGACTCGACCGCTCGGGTTTTTTGCGTAATTACTCGACTCGGAACTCGGGATCATGATACTCGGATTACTCGAGCTCGGAAATTTCCTACTCGACGTACTCGGTTAAAACCGAGTATTTTTATGCCCCTATCTGCGGCGCAGAAAGGAAGATTTTTAGCTTAAGGATCTTCCAAAATTCTCAAAATTTTCGCCTGCGGCGCTGAAAAAGGAAGAAACTAGTGAGTTGGTCTTCCAGATTTCTCAAAATTTTCGCCTGCGGCGCTAAAAAAAGAAGAAATTTTGCTCTCTGGCCTTGCATAATTTTTGAAATTTTCGCCTGCGGCGCTAAAAAAGGAAGATTTGTTTATATCGGAGGATTGAATCAAGAAGTTGGATTTTAGTGATATCCGGATATTTCAAGGGATCTAAGGGAATAGCGAGGGATCTGGCCTTCTGTTGGGTGTTCCCACCTCACTTGGCCTTCAGAAATCCTCAAAATTTAAGCCAACCTTTCGACAATATACCTAATCCGACGATATCCCCATTAATCTTCGGAATTTCCCAGATTTTGCTCCTAATACACCCTATCACTATAATCGGCCCAAATCCCGCTTAATCCCTTGATATCCATCTCATTCCTCTTATCACTCGATATCCCCTTAATCTGCACAAATCCTCGAAAATTTTTCCAAAATTTCGGAAATCGTAAATCAGAAGGAAAAAACGTCGGAAATCCGAAGTCGGAAATCGGAATTCCGACCCATCTCTGGTGCATATCATGGAATTTCGGCGGATTAAGAGAGATATAGACGGATTAACGAAAATAACTGAGATTTAGATGATGATCTACCGCATTACTGCCAACAAATGCCCAATACCCAGTACTGATAATGAGTAGAAGTATTGTTTTTGTTAAAATTATTTTAAAATACTGTTTTATAAAAATTACTCGACTACTCGAACTCGAACTCGGCCTAAAAAGTTGAGCTCGAGCTCGAACTCGGGGTTTTCAAACTCGGATTACTCGAGCTCGGTTTTTTCCCAATTACTCGGTACTCGACTTACTCTAATTTTGACGATGATTTAGATGATGTTTAATTAATTTGGATGGGTTTTGGTCAATAAAAAAAAGTTTTGAAAAATCTCGGTTTATCTCGAATCTCGATATCGGTCTCGGGTCAAATTTCGCATCTCGGTCTCGGTCTCGGTCATGCGAGTCTCGGTCAATCTCGGTCTCGGATTTATTCTAAAATCTCGATCTCGCGCAACTCTATTTTAAAGTATGTTATACGTAAATTTGCACTTTATCAAAAAATTTCATTTTTTGCCATATTTCAACATAAAATTAAACAAATTTTCACCTGCAAATTAAAAGAATAAGATAAACATTACTTAAAAATTATACAGAATTTTTAAATTTTGTTTACCCCAAAGTAAAAAAGGCAGAGGCGTTAATAAATTATCTGTTTATGATATAATATCGGCACTTTTGTTTAAATCAAAAAATTTCATTAAAAATTTTTTTTTCATTTTCAATATAAAATTAAACAATTTTCACCTGTAAATTAAAAGAAAAAGGTAAACATTATTTAAAAATTGTACAGAATTTTTAAATTAGTTTTTCTCGAGGTAAAATGTTAAGGCATTTTCGCTAATTTTTAATTAAAATTTAGGGAAAACTTTAAAATAAAAGAAACTTAACATATTATTACTTTTTCTTCCTTTAATAATTATTAGGGATCGGATTTATATTGAAATAAAATCGGAAAATATGGCCATAAAGTATTGAAATAAACTGCCAAAATATTGACAAAAAATGCCAAAAAGTAACTAAATATTGAAATAAATTATCGTTTATTCACTAGCAAAACTCCAAAAAAAAGTCTAGAAATTTTTTGATTTGATTTCAATAAGGGCTGAGACACATTCTAGGGAATAATTAATGGGAAAGCAACGGCACTGTAGTGAATAATAGGCCATAATCCCCTCTTTTCAGAGCCGCAGGCGAAAAACTTGAAAATTTCGGTTGTCAAGTAGCCAGAATTTCTTCATTTTTCCCTAAAATTTATAAAAAATCCCAAAATTTTAGTAAAAATATGCAAAAATATTGAAATAATTTGAAAAAAGTGAAAAATATTGATATAACTGGAAAATTGGCAAAATATTGAGATATATTGAAATATAACTTTGTTGAAAATCATAATATCGAAAAACTAAGTGCATATTTGGGCTTTTCTCGGAATAATATATTCAGGAAAAAAAATATATTTCAATACAAATCCGATCCCTAATAATTATATATTGAAAAATATTTATTCGCTGAATTTAAATATTTACAGGTGAAAATGTTGATATTAGACGCTTTTTCATTTTAAATAAATATTTAAAAATTTAGACAAAACCTCAAAAAATGTCCTTGGATATACTTGATATTTTATTTAAATTAGATTATTTTGTTTGTTTATTAATTGGTTTTCCTTTAAATATTCTTCTGATTATTTTAATTATTTTTAAAACACCAAAAGAAATGAAAACACACAGTCGAATTCTGATACAAAATTGTGTTTTGGATATTTTAATGTTGACTGTTCAATTGTTTGTTCAAGTGGTAATTTTAAATTTCAAAAAAATTAGACTAATGAATTAGACCCTCCATACACCCAGGCAATAATTTTAGAAATCTCAGAAGACCAAGAAGTCAGAATTCATCCTTTTTTGCTCGTGCATAAAAAGGAAAATGCTTGAATATTTCGCCAAAATTCAACCCCCCAACATCCCCCTCTTTAATACAGACCCCCCTTTGCGGGATGGTTGAAAAATAGAGCCTCATGGGTCTCTATCACAGAAAATACGGTAAATTAAATTTAGCTTTCATTTTGTTTCAAAAAATAAGAAATGTGAATAGAACCCTTTTTGGATTGATAATCTTTATAGATTTGGAAAAATTTTAGTATTAGGAAAGGAGACATCCTGTTAGAGATATGTATGTAAGATACCACAATATCTAACTTTGAAACACTAATTAATTTAAAATTATTTTATAATTATTTATAGTATTATATACTTGATGGGGAAGGGAATACAGTTGATATTTTACCAAATGGAATTTTGCTTGATTTTATGAAAGAAAATTTTAATCCATTTACATGTTATATTGTTTTTATGTTTTGGATGTTCATTATAAATGTAAATATGCATGGATTGTGTGTTCAATTTATTTATAGATATTTAGTTTTGGTTAGGTAAAGTAAAAAATACTTAAAATAAATAAATATGTATGTATTTATTAGGAATATAAAAATTAATTTTCGACGTTATTTATTTATGGTTTCCATTCTTTTGTTTGTCGAATTATTCGTTATTTTGGAAATAATTTTCTTTGTACTTCCATATTCTAATGGAGGTATTAAATATTTTGATATTATTAACAAAACATTGCCATTTATTGAATCTAAAATGGAAACGGTTAATTTAAAATTAAATTTATTTTGAATATAAAAAATAGATGAATGTTTTGTCACTATTACCACCAGCTTTACTTGAAATATCTGCATATTTAATAATATTTGTTTGTGGATTTAAAATGGTTAGATATGTCGATTTAAACACTAATTTAGATGGAAATTTAAAAAGATTGAATAAACTTTTAACAAAAGTTTTGATTATTTTGGTAAGATTCATTCACATTTTCATAATTTATAAATCACTAGCGGGGCACCAAAACCTTATATAACAACAAATCCAAACCCTAAACTTAATCAAACCTAAGAAGACAAAATTAATTAAAAATCCCGTCAAATCGCATTAATATTTCAAATCCTTTTATCCCTTCAAATCCTACAATACCTTCAATATAAGGTATACTAAAGGAAATACGGTATACTAAAATCACTCGAAATCTACCACAATATCCCTATAGACCCACCGATATATATCCCTCTCGATCTTCTCTCTTGATCCATCGATACCACACCAAAACCTTATAATCCTTTGCCAACTCTATATATTAACAAAAAAATCACATCCCAAATCATTCATTATATTTAAATATTCTAAAAAAGTATTGTAAAAGAGAGAGATAGATAAAATATATTTTATTCATTTTTAGGCTATTGTACCATTTATCAACCAAGCTGGAGTTTTATTTTTTGTAATTTTTTCAAAAACAACCAACAATACAACAAATATTATTCGAATATTAATTTCTATTTTCTATCATTTAACACCTGTATTTAACCCAATTATTTGTATTTTAACAAACACACCATATCGAAATGCTATTTTTAATCGTTCACAAGTAAATCCACAATAATTGAATAATGGACGTTACTTTTTTATTTAATTTTCTATTTGATGGACACTCTATTTTTAAGTGCTCCACATAACTATACAGTCACTTGTATTTTCGACCTTAGGGGTGGTCCGAAAAATCTACTAAAAGCCCTGTAAACATATCTATTGATATCTATAGAAAATACAAAAGAAACGATGTTCCGATATAAGTCCTTCATTGAGATCTGAAAACCCGAAAAGCAACGGAAAACCGGGGTAGATGTCTTTAAAAATTATTCAACCCCTTATAAGGTATTTTAAATTTTTATTATATACTTTTCTGAAAGCCCATTAAATTTGCTACAGGAAACTCTTGATGTTATTAGATCAAAAATTATACACTGGAGATGTTAAGGGTTAAATTCAGTGGGCGTGAATTTTTTAAATAATGTTGTTTTTCCTTTTCCCTCAAAAACATACATTCTAAATTCAAACCCCATTCCCTTAAAACATTCATTATCTAAAACAATCAAATCTTAAATAACTTATACAACTAGTATCTTCCGCCCTTTTAATGTCATATAAATATTCGTTAGTTTTTCATTAATTTTTACATTCATTAAACTAATTGTAAACCTAAACTATATTATTGTAAATAAAAGTTTCTTACACTTTTGTTTGTATTTGAGTAAACTATAGTAGGTTAAAAAAATAAATTAAAAGAAACCTCAACTATAAGTTGAGAGAAATATTAGTTAACTAATTTAAATTGAAACCAGGATATAATACTTTTGTTTCGTTTGGTGTCGCATTGAATCACTCCTTGTGTAAGACGCCGACGCAACACTACCGTAATCTAGGATTAAATAAAAATTCTATTCTAGTCAGAACTTTAAATAAAACTTCCGACAGAACACAAATATTGCCAAAAAAAGATCTTATTTACAAAAAATAACGGGCATCCTCTAAAGTATTAAATATTATCATTAGACCTCTGCTAAAATATGCTTGTTGAAGTAAATTTTGGGAAATGTAAGAAAATCTAAAGAATATCCTAATAAGAAGTGATACTTATGTACATATGTATTATAAAAATAATAATTTTGTAATTTTATACTAAAATTTTATAGTAAATGTAAATAAATTTGCGCCTTAAAATAGAAAAAATATTAACTTAAATCTTTCGAATCATTTAATATTTTGATTAATTAAATTAAATAAATGGGCATCCATTACTAATTATTTTATGCCATTTTTTAGCACTTTTTTCTTCAAAAATAATATTCTCTCCATCGATTGTAAATTGTTGAACACACCCAAAAAGTGAACGAATACCCAATGATAAAGATTTTGATGCTAAAAATTTTTAAAATTATTTCTAAAAATAATATTTTTTTTTAAAATCTTTTAAAAATTTTATTAAAATTTTTGTATATTTATGGGTAGGAGAACTCTAAATTCGCCCCATCAATTCATAGAATTGTTGATTTTATACTTTAAAAAATCTCGCCAAAATAAAAATATTTAACTAGAAACCAAAAACAATTTTTTAATTCGACTAACCGAAAAATTAGGAACCGAAAAGGGATAAAGGCTCGAGTCCGTTTCAGTCCCTTTTCCGGTATATTTAGAACAAAAAATGTGGTTTTCTCGGAGTCCTATCCCTCCCAATCGATCTGAACTTGTTTGTAGTTAAAACATTTCTAAAAAATATAATTAAAAAACTCTCCAAGCTTGTAAAATTTCATTTTGTTTTTAACTAAAATTTTTAAAATTCTTTATTATTTACCATTAGTCCCACCAACATAAACTGGCAAAGAACGTAATTGAGCAATTAAAGATAATGGAAGACGTTGCTCTCCAAATTTAATTATTTGGTCATTTAATTCAATTTTTATCCCCTTTGTCGATAAAAATAAGCGAAAATGATGCCATTCACCCGGGCAGATTAAAAATGAATTTTTTGAATTATTTTGAATGTTAAAAGTATCAATGTGGATATTGTGTTCAAAATGTGGAGAAGAATGAAGAGAAAATCCAAACTGAAAAGTGAAAAAATTAATGGATTTTTGAATGTGAATAATAAAAGAGTAATTGAGACAGAAAAAACTTGGAGTGATACAAGTCAGAGAATGATAAATCCAAAAATCTGTATGGATTAATTAATATTGCTTATGAAATCTAAACTCTTAGCTAAGCAAAAATTTTTTATGCTTGTCAAGATCCACTTTAATTTACTACTTTAGTTCCACAATTTTTTAGTTTTCTCATAAATAGAGTTACTATAACATTGACCTCAAGATTGTATTAGGAATTGGGCTACTGCTGACTAGAGATAGAATCGAGAATCATAGGTTTGGCCGAAAGAAACTCGAATGGAAGTTTCGAAAATATACAAGTAACGAAACTGGTGGCTTAAACCCTAATCAGTCAACTTTAGTTATTCTTTAGGGGCAGTCCTTTCAAAGATTTCAATTACTCTCTTTCTAGATTTATTGTTAACCATTCCATTATCGTCAATCCACAAAACAAATCTCGGTTTTAATTGCCAATCATCTCCAGATGCCAAAAATGCGAATAATAATCTTCCTTTAGTTTTTGAATTATTTTCTTTTAAATATTCATTTTTAATTAAATTTTCTGGCAAAAGACGAAATTTAATTGATAATTCTATTGTTTTGGCTTCCTTTGGCTTTTTCCCTTTTGTTGTAGTTAGAGATTTCAACTGATCCAAAGATGCTATAAAATTTAAAAATAATAGATAATCCTCCCTCAATTTGCTAAATTTAAGAAACTATATGAAAAGAAGAGACTTTTATCTCCAAAATTTTTTTGTTTATTCATGGTAAGGTAAATGGGTGCCGGAATCCTCCTCTTCAAAGAACTCTTATCTCCATATTATTCCTATAGATTCACAACAAAAGCGTTAGAAAACTCACAAAAAGCAGCAAAACCATTATTGTGAATATATCCAATTCCTGGTGAGTGTGCACAGGGAATTATATCTTTGCTGCTTAAATTCAAATCCCACTCATGGCCATTCACAATAAAATGTTTAATACACCCCTAAATTATATTAAATTTTTTGGATCTAAATTTAGACAATATAATTTTCTATTTCCAAAACGGAAGCCCAACTTTAAAACACACAATTTAATGACAAGTGATACCCAAACGGGACTAATTTTCTGTTTGATTTCCTCCCAGTTCCACACAATTCTAAAAACTGACTAAACCTCCCAATCTTTAATTCGTATTTTTTTATAAATTAATTCAGAAAAAAATAATTTTTAAATTTATTTTACATCAAAACTTGGTGGCAATCGGTTCCTTGGTAAATTAAACATTCTTCTTTGTTTATTAATTACTCCCCCAATATACATTCGACGACGCATAACTTTTGGGGAAGGAGCATCCAAAAGCTTTTCTGTTTTAAAATCATCAACCTAAAATCATCAAAAAAAATTTTATAAATTTTTCAAAAAACAATTCCATTACTTTTAACCCAATTTCTCTTCCTTTTTTAATTATTTCCAATTTATGCCACTTCCCATCATCAAAACGTTTTTCTCGGTAATTTAATTTTTTTATTTGGTGATGACCTTTAATTACTAATTTTAATATTCCTCTATCCATATGTAAGACAAAATAGCGGCTGTAGTTGCGATAGCTTGCCCATACCCACAAAAGTCCTTTCTTTTGTTCAGTTCGAAATTCAAATGAAATTGAAAAGCTAAAAAATAAATTTTTAAAAAATTATTTTATGTCTTTCCAATTATAAGGGCATCATAGGGACATAGACCCTTATATTCAATGACCTTATACTCGGAGTTTTCGAAAAAATCTGGAAGAACCCTTAAATTTGGAACGAAAATGCTCTTATATTTGTGTTATTATATAAGACAGATGAGCTATCCCTATTTTCTTTATAAGCTTACTTTGTATAGCTTGGATAAGGTTTTTCATTAAAATTAATTTTTGAATGGCTAGATTCAGACAATCCGAAACGATATTCATTTAGTCCATTATTATTAATCTCTTCATTGTTACATTGTTTTTTAATTAATGATTCTTCTTCTTTTTCAGCATTTTCTATTAAAATTTTAAAAAAATACAAGTAAATTAATTTAAGAAAATAATATTTCAATTTAGGCAAAAAAATGTTAAGAAATTTTTGGAAAATTTTGTTAAAATTACAGGAAAATTAAAAGAAAAATTAAAAAAATTTTTTGTCGACTAGGACCTTCGTGTTATCCAGAGAATTTAAAAATCATTTTTGATATTTAACTAAAGAAGGGATTTTAAAAAGGGGTTAGGTGAAATCCAGGCTAAAATTAGAGATCAGACCGAGACGATAGCTCAAATAAAAAATGGATGATTTCAAGAAATCCATCTCGATCAAGGCTGGACGCAATTGCGGATTGCGTATTGCGGATTGCGTGAAATTGCGTGTTTTTTGTGTGTCTGGTGATTTGGGCAGTGGTGAATTGGGCAGTGAGTTAAATGGGCAGTGAGTGATTTGGGCAGTAAACGTTTTCTAAAAAATAATTTTACACGCAAAAACAATTTGAGTAACATTATAGAAATAATTTTGAGTGATTTGTGCAGTAACTTTAATTTTTTAAACAGATAAAAAAATAAAAATTTTTAACTTAAAGTAAATCAACATATTTTTCAAAAGAAACATGTTTTGGCTTTTTCAGATTTTTTGACCCTATCTTAAGACGTAAGAAAGCTAAAGTAGGGGCCTATCTCTCGATTATTCGTACTTAAATCTACTTATTGCTTAGGGAAACGTCAAAAAAGCAATGCCAAGACTTAATCCCACAAAAGGTGAGTTATTCTTAGAACGGAAAGGATAGTCAAAATGAAAAGTTTTTAACATTGTACCTTGGGGTGTCAATAATTTTAGAAAATTAAAGTTACTGCCCAAATCACTCAAAATTATTTTTATAATGTTACTCAAATTGTTTTTGCGTGTAAAATTATTTTTTAAAAAACGTTTACTGCCCAAATCACTCACTGCCCATTTAACTCACTGCCCAATTCACCACTGCTCAAATCACACGGCACCGTTTTTTGACTTGCGGATTGCGCATTGCTGCTGCGGAAAATTTTATTCAATTGCGTCCACCCCTGATCTCGACTCTTGTACACATTTCCAATTTGGTCTTTAGCAAAAACCCCTCATATAATTTTAAAAGTAAAAGTTTACCCCCAATATTTTTATTATCGTTTAAAAGTCCCCCAACAGTTGTAGGTGCTAATTGTTCTAATGATTGTTTGGATTTTTTTCTATATAATTGTTGTTGTTGTAAAGAATATTTATCTTCCTCCTCTTCTTCCCCAATATTTATTAAAGGTTCATCTTTTGCTGGATTTTTGTTTTCATAAATTATTTCTGATAGAAAATTGTTAGAAAAATAAAAGGACAGAATAGGGAAACTTTTTTTAAGTCCACTCGGATAACACCATCCTCCCTCCAATGGGCAATAAACATTCGACTCCAGTTTTCGTGCTCAGAAAAGGGATAGGCTAATAAGAGGTCTTATATCCGGAGGGACATCATAACAGAATAAATGTATGTCCACTCTCAACAATTATCCGGCTCTAAGTTGTCCCAAAAAATTTCAAAAAAAATTAAACTATTAAGAACCATTACATTAAAGTGCATTTCTAACAAAGTCAAAAGTAATAGCTTTCTACTTATATTTAAAATTTTATTTGGTAATATATAGTATTTATTAGTAAAGTAAAAATGTTAATTATTTAAAAGGAAATTGTTTATTGGAAAATAATTTTTTTGAAAATTTTAGACTAGATATTATGTATAGCTAATTTACCATTTATTCCGTCTTCAAGAGAGCAAGAACCGAGAATTGTGCCATAATGCTCTTCCAAAATTATTGGTAAACGTCTAAAATTTGAATTTTGAAATTTTGAAAGATTTTTTCAACAACATACTCATAATCCAACTGAAAATCAGAAAGACACCCGGCCAATGATTCTACAGTTCCCAATTCAGAATCTTGAATTAAACTTTGCAATCTTGAAGGTACTCCACCCAATAACATATTCCACCGGTCTCCTCCAATAGAACGTTCATCATCTAGGATTGTGGCTAATACTTCTCTGTCGTTTATACGAACTTGGATTCTGTTGAAATGAAAGAATTTTTTGAGTAAGTAGAGAAGATGTTTATTTTCTCAAAAATTGCATAGAAATTCACCTATGAGAATTGCCTAAGGTACCTTAGTAATTGCCTATTACTAAGGGTACCTTAGTAATTGCCTATTACTAAGGGTACCTTAGTAATTGCCTATTACTAAGGTACCGCGAGGCCAAGGTACCTCCAGCTATATTATCATCCGGAATTCCCTAGTATACGAATCAGCTCGTCGAGATGCATCGAATCATACCAGGGCGTCCCTAATACGATAACTTTGAACCAGGTTATAGCTCAGCGGTATCATGGCCTCGCTGTACCTTGGGGTGTAGCCGGTGAGGAGGGTTTAAAGGAAAGACCTTAGGAAATTTTGCGAGGTAAATACTGAGAAGTTAAAAACCTCAATATCACCTCAATATTAAAAAATTTCAAAGATTCCTTCAAGTTTATTTGAATTTACAAAATAAAAAACAAAACTCTTTCCCCATACGAGAGAGAAACACAGAATGCAGCAATCCATCAGAATAAGTTTGCGTTGAACTGATAACTGGGCGTTTTACACGTTCCTCAGAGTCTGTGCCCAAATGTATAGTTAAACGTCCATCAATTAGGTAAAAGGCCAAAAATGACTTAAAAAAAGTAAATTAAAAGAGTTTACGGAATTTCAAATAATCTAACTTTTTGGAACAACTTTAGAATTAAGATTTTTAAGGATTATTTAAAGCAGAAATACACTCCATAGTCAGAATGCTCTTAACCAAAATCAAAGTTAATTTTAGACTAGAGCGATTCAAAGTCCAAAATACCGATCGACGCCAGAGGTCGACAATTATTTCTTTAATTCCCCAAATTTCCTCACTTGATCATTCGGATTTGTAAGGACACCCCTTCGTTCTCTCCAACCAATTTCTTCTAATTTATCTTTTTCTTCCATTGTCCTCCTCCTTCTTTTAGCTCTCCGTTGTTGTTCCAATTTTTGTAAATCTGCTGATTGGTAGAGCAAAATTGCATTCAAACTTTTTGTGCGAAAATTGAAAGAGAAGGTTGAATCAGAATCTAATAAAATTCCACGGGTTTTGAGGAAGCCGCCATCAATTCCCTTTGAAAAATAAATTAATTTTAGAAAGACTTGCAATACTCGAAATTTTACTTGAAATCCAATAATTCGTTCAGAGGTGCTAAGCCTCTCCTCTTGATATCTACAACCCGCCTCTTTTCGTTGTGCTCTCAAAGGATTATCCAAATCAAGTTCCGAAAGTTGATTTGGCCTAACTGAGTGAATACACCCAAAGAAGCCTTCAAAGTTGAGGTCATGGTCTTGAAGGAAATGAGCCGTTGGGAAGTCTGGAGGTACTCCGCCAACAAAATGGTCGGATTCTGTAATATCAAGTAAAGCCTTGCTGTCATCTAAGGCTATAGAGATGTGGTCCGCTTCTGGATCGGCCTTTAAAATTGATAAAAAAATAAAAAAGGAATTATATAAAATACAGTCAGGCCTCAATATTAGATACACCCCCTGAGGCTGGAGGTGTATCATAAATAGAGAAAGCTCCCTACATTCAGTGGCAACCAGATTTAAAAACCGTATTTCAATTGAGAACTATCTAATTCGTAATCTTCGGTTCTCCGAAAATGGAGTTCAGCAAACACACCTGTAAATGTACTTCTCCATCTCTTCGAATTACTCTAACTTTATGTGCCCTGCCATCTGCATAGTTTGTCCCATTCAATTGAAGAGCTATTTTTGCTTGTGGCCCAAAATCAGCTTTTAGAGAGATTGCACCTTCGTGCAATTCAAGTCCAATAAATTCTCCACTTGCTGGACTTCCTCTAAAGTAGAGAAGACCGTTAGGAGAGTAAGCACTGAATTGAACGGCAAGCATTGAACTGCTCCTCTCGGCCACTGGAAAACGTATTTGGGCAAAGCCATTGCTTTAAATAAATAACATTGAATAGGGGTTCTAGAATACTATTTAGGATGTTCACTTAATAGAAGAGCCGTTTAAATAAAAGGTTCGTAGCCATTTAAATAAAAGGTTCCCCGTAAAAATTTCCCCGTCCCCCCCCCCCCCGTCGGGGAACAACCCTATTAAGGACTATTTCAGAGATAACATGAACAAGACAGGCTTATCTATACATGAAATAGTCCATAAAATATTTACCTACAAAAGAGGGATCAAAAAAGTGGTTAATATGTAGGAGGAGGGGGCAAACTTGAACATAAAAATGCTTTTTAATCACCGGAAGAAATGCCCAGTGGCTGTTTTCATTGGTGGCCCGGTCGCTCCCTCACATATTCCTTCGGTTTTGGAAAACACCCAAAGGGGTACATTAACTCCATCCACATTTAACTCCCCCACAGTTCCAAGAAATTTATTTGTAGAAAAGCCTAATTCCTCAGCAAGAGATTTGTCTCTTAAACCCAAAGATAGTCGTGTTTGGCCTGGAATGACATTGAAAATCTGAAAAGAAAATTGTTGGATCTTCAAACAAATTCTAGTTTTTTGGGAACATACAACATCAGAATTAACATCCGGTTTTCCAACAACAACTTGTGTAGGTTCATCAATATCTCGAGAACTATCACCTCCCACAGAGAGGCGTTGAACTACACTGACTTGAACTGTATTAGCAATTCTTTAAAAAATAATAAATAAAAATGTCAGGAATAAAAATAGTCAATCCTCCACCTTTTCACTTCAATATGGTACCACGTATAACGAGAAGATGCGGGTATATAAACAATATTACGTTTAATTATTGCTGCCTAAAATTTAAAAAAATTAAAGAAGTAAATTTCCAAAATAAAAGAAAAGCTTCAGATAGTGCAGCCAGCAAGGATATTATCATTAGAATCAACCGGTAATTCCACTTGATCATCATTAGCTTTTCTGTAGAGAAAATAACAAAATGGAGTCGACCAACCCCAAAAGTGGGGAGACTAGGTTACGAGAAGAGGAATTAACCCACTGCACCACAAACACACATTGTAGGTTTCCCTCCATTTCTTCTTTTTAAGATAAAAATAAAATAAATAGACTAGCCTCTCTACGGCCATCTCCAATGTCCCATTTTACATGAATTTTCTTTTGCTTCAATTCAATGGCTAAATATTCACGACTTTGTGTTCTAGTGGCTGGTACTTGTGTAAATAATAATAAAGAATCGGGAGAATCCATTACAGGGCGATATTTTAAAGAAATTGTGTTGGAAGTTGTTGGGCGCCTATAGAAATTAGAGAGGATTTTATTATAGAGGAAACTCGGGGTAAAATTTTTCCAAAATGAGAATAAATTTATTACTGGGAATTTTTTAAATATGTATTTATTTCTTATACTGTCAAAAATATTCTTCATAAATCTTAGAATTTTTGGTTATTTAATTTAAAAGTTATACATAACAGAAAGAACTGCACAAAGTAACACTTTCTGCAAAGTTCCACTACATTTTCGATCATAACTTTAAATAAACTGAACCAAAAATTCTGAAATTTTTAGTCAATTTAGCTAAGACTACTAAGGATATCTCTTCAAAATTTCATAAAAATCGGTGCTTATTTGACAAAGTTACAAAATTTAATCTGTCCAATGTCCTCCACTTACATTGGAGAGAGAAATTCCCTAATACATCCACTCCCAACATCAGAACGAACTCCAATCCTTATTTTTGCTGCTTTTTCTCTTGCTTCATCAATCTTCTCTTTTAAAACACCCAAATCTTTTCTTAATAATTTAATTTGTTTTGAATGTTCTTCTGCTTTTTCTTCCAATTGACTAAAATCTTTATCTAATAAATCAACTTCTTTTGCATTTTCAGTCAAATTTTTGATACTTTCTTTAATACTTGAAGAAGTAAAATGCTGTATTGAATTTACACGTTGTTTAATCCCTTCAACATCTTCATTAAATTCTATTATGGTTTCTTCTATTAAATCCAAGCCTTCACGTGCATCATCTACTGCTGTAAATACTGTGCTGATACGGCTTCAAATAGATAAATTTTTGTGGAAAAATTAAATATTAACTAGACTTTAAATTTTTTAAATTTTTTAGATTAAAAAAACCCAATCCTTATACACGATTAACAAACCGATAATGGATAGTGGGTGAGTTAAGTACGAGTTATTGGGGACTTGTTAAACATCCCTAAACCCTTGCAGATGCTCTAAGAATTTTGGCTGTTCAAAACAGCTCATATACGGGCGACTGTCTATTTTCCCTTAAGGATCAGCCCAAATAAAGCCTTAAATCTTTAATTAACAAAACTCACTCATGGTGGTCCTCCAATAATTGTTGAACATCTTTAAAAGAAATTTAAAAATATATTTTTTAAGAAAATTCCTTTTTTAGAAATTACCCCTCATTAAACTAATATTCTTCTGTGCAGCCAAAACAACACTTCCCAAATTATCCAAATTATTCCAAAGTCTATTACTTTGTTCTTTAACACCCAAATCTTGTAAAATCAAATCTACTTTATTATTTAATTCCAACGATTTTGTTGCTGATATATTCGATAATAAAAATAAAGAATTATCTTCTTTAGGGTCAATTAAATTTATTGCTGTATCTGTTGTATATCTGGCAGAAGCTGTGGACATTGTGGCATTTTGTAATAAATTAATAATTAATTCGTAAACGTTGGAAGCTGCTAAAGCATCCATTGAGAATATCTTTAGAAAGAATAAATTTTTTTTTAAATTATTTTAGAAAAAAATATTTTTGTGAGTTTTGGAGTTATGGGAAAATTTATTTAAAATTATTTAAAATTTTAGAAAATAAAAAAATTTCGTTTTAAGACAAGGACTACTGTATCTGAGCTGTTTCGAAATTATTTAAAAATTTAATAGATTTTTAATGAAAATTTTAAATTTTGAAATATTTTGGAGCTTCTGTAGTGTTTTTCTAATAAGAAATATTTTCCGAAAAATTTTTTAAATTTTCGAAAAAAATTGCCTGTGTATCTTAAAATATTTTCTTAATTTTCTTAAAAGATTGCCTGCGTATCAGAAAATTGTCCCTTCAATTTCAAAGCCTGTTTTTCCAATTCCAAAGCATGTTTTTCAGCTAAAGGCATTCTTGTCTGTTTAAGTTCATTTATAACAACAAAATCTCCCTCCAAATTTTGTAATTCTTCTTCTCTCAAATTTTTAATTTTTAAAATTAATTTATTTTTAATTTCTTTTCCAATCTCTTCATTTTCCTTTATCTTTTCGTCAATTTTAAAAATATTTAAATTTCCATTATTTATTTCTTCTTCAACTAATTTTATATATTTTTCTATTTCTTCTATTATTTTTTGTAAATTTTCCAATTCCCCCTCTGCTACAAGACTTGCATTTTTGGCTGCTAAACTCCCCGTTCTAGCCTCGTCCCACAAAATATTTCGAAATTCTTTAATTAATAATTGATATTCACGATGTTTTTCTGCTAAATGTTCGTAGGATGTTGTATTTAATTTTCGGGCTGTTATCTCCTGAAATTAAAACAAAATTTATATTGAATTATGAGCTCTATTTTAATTAAAGTTTTTAATAGAATTCAGCTTCCGGTCACTGTTTTAAGAATTTAAAATTTTTTTCGACTCTTCCCCATCCCTCTTTTTCCGTTGAAATTCTAAACTTTTTTTGTTTTTTCTAAATAACTTTCTTATACTATTCTGCCCTTCTACAGAAAATAATTTTAGATAATTTGTGGCAAAAGGATTATGAGATTTTATTTTGATCTTGCATCCTGCTCTAGCCAGATATCCAAGAGGAGCAATACCCGTCACAGCTCCTTCAGACAAGGAAATATATATGTATAGAAAATAAATTTTTTGGAGAGTTTAGAAGGTATAATAATAATTGTATTAGTGTATTTTACTTAAAAATTTTAAGCATTTTACATTTAAAAGACGTTCAGCTTCTTCAGCATTTTTCTTTGCATAATTATACTTCTTTTCGATTATTGCCATTCTTTCCCTTGAAGTATTTAATAAAGATTCTGCTTGATCTAACCAATATTGTAATTGACTAGAGGATGTTGACTGACCAGAACGATGAACAGATTGAGATAATTGGTTTACAATATCTAAAATTTGTAGAAAAGAAGTTAATACGCAAAGTTGTTTCCCCCCTCTTTTTCACAATTTTACAGAGATCCATCGAAATAGCTTATACTTATCTCTAGTTATTTTTCGAAGTTTAATGACAAATTAAATCGCTAGTGTTGAATCATAAAAAAGGTATTAAGAGTTGTGTTCAGAGCCAATAAAAAGTGCATAAAAATTCTTGGTCTCGGGTACGGGGTGCTACCCTAGTATTAACCATCTATTTAAAAATGTTTCCAAAAATCACTGAAATTTGATATTCCTCGAATCTGTCTTATGGTATCTGTTATTTTCTCTCTCGATAACTCAGATTGACTCTCGATCCAGTCTTTATTCTAATCTAAAATCCCTTACAAATCTCCCTCATAAAATTTCCTCTAAAAAACTTACCAATAACACGTTTATTCTCTTCCTTTACTTTTGCACGTAGTTTCATCAAATTATTTTCTAAATTGTTAAGTTTAATTAAAGATTCATTATTTCTCTCTTGTAGCAATCGAAATTCTTCTGCAAGAATGTGAGCATGACGGAAAGAACGGCTAGTAGGATCATCACTTCCTTCAAATCCTTTTCCTTCAGTTAATGGGATGGCCCAAGATAATTCAGGCTGTATTAAATAATTTATTTAAAGAAATCTCTGATTTATCCCACTCATAAGTAGTTCTTTGGGGAGGGTACTTCGAAATTACAATTTCTCCGAATTTAAACTTTTTCCACAACTACATATAAATAGTTTAAAGGAGGGACACAGTTTTAAATTTAATTAAGCACAACTTGGCTACATGTAAATAGGCCTAAATAATTTTAGAGATCCAAAGATCTCCAGTAGAATATTGAAAATTATTATTAGAGGTGGGTATAGTAATCTGCTTTATTATGTACCTTAGACATCAAAGAATTAAATCCTTCTCCACCAATACTATCCAATAAAGAAGAATATGTAGTGACTGAGGTTCGAATTCTAGCTAGTCGTTTGTGTGGAATTGGTCTAGATTTGGACAGTAATCCATGTAGAGGAAGTAATTGTTTTTCCATATCATCTTCTATAAGCATCAATTCACGATAGCATCCTTGATCGCAGGCTGTTTTTAAGAGAAAATTTTTTACGATTTGCCTTTAATGTTGTCTTAAGAAAATTTTCGAGAAAAGTAAGAAACAAAGAATCTAACAAAAATACCAAAAAATCATTTTGGGGACAGAAGAAGGCCTACCAGATATTTCAATAAAAATCTCTAAAAAACTTACAAGTACAAACTCCATTAAGAAAAGCATGTCTGGGACTACAAATAGAGCAAGCACGTCCTTCAACGCCTTCTCTACATTGGCACTGGCCTGTTATATTATGACAAACAGTGCTTAGACTTCCATGCGGATGACAAGCACAAGGAATACAACGACCGCCTGGTTGTAATGGATTGCCATAATAGCCTGCTTCACAGCTGGAAGGTCGTATTTTTTGGAAAGTATTCTCTTCAGATTACCTCTCACAATACATTCCAACATGTCCAGGATTACATTCAGTACAATAATATCCTCTACCACTAGATTCACTTGCTACACATTTAGAACTTAATGAATTATCCTCCAACGGACATAAACAACGATGACAAGCATCTGGAAGTCCACTTAGGGCATTCCCATAATAACCATCTTTGCAACGTTCACAACGTGTGCCTATAGTGTTGTGAAGGCATTCCTGTAAATGTACAAAGAAGTGGAAATTCGTTATAATCCATCACAATGAATTTGTGGAAAATTTCCAAAGAAAAAGATTATGAGAGAAGTTGTTACCCTTAACGAGTTCAATTTGTTCCGGAGCAAGGTACGGTAGTAAAATCCCGAAAAAATCGTTCTAGTACGGGGTTTGGGTTGTGATCTAATCACGACATTCGCTGCCGTAAATAAATTATTTTATTTGATGTAACTTTGGGAAGACACTCTCAGGTATAAGAATCAGTAAAAATCAGCTAACAATGCATTCTCCAGTTTTGGGATCACAAAGTTGGGAATGGCTGTGACAATCACACGGCATAGCCATTCCGGAAAGAACAATTGGATTTGGCTGATTTAAATAATCAGTGATATATGCAATAAAGAATCCAGGTGCAGCCTGTTGACAAGAACGGCCAGTATAACCTTTAGCACAGTTAAAGCATTGTTCTACGCCCATAGCTGGTTCTCCTTCCATTTCTGTAAAATTTATTTCTTTTTAATTTAAATTATTGAAGAGTTGGGGAATTTTTGTAATCTTTTTAAATCCAAATTTCGGCATTTGCGTCGATACTTCCGTCTGCCCTATCCAACTGCTTTATATTTTTCTCCCTTACATAACTCCCTGTAACTAACGTTCCCTCAAATATCCCTTCGTTAAATATTTTTAAATTTTTGTAAAAATATAAAGACTATGCACCTTCAGTGGCCACATCCAATGAAATTTCTGATATTGAAATACTATCACCTCGATACATGTCGTTGTAGGTTGCACGAATAAAAATATGTTGAACATCCAAGAGAGCAATCTAATGAAAAAAGAGCAATCTAAGCAATCTAATAAGGAATTCCAAAAGTACCATCATTTCTTTACGAGTCACAGGAACTTGAGGGCTTATTCTGTTACGCCAATGGCTCTCATGAAGACGAACCTAAAAATATAATTTTGTCAAATTATCAGACAAACGTAATTGATTTAGGCTATAAGAAAATTGATATCTCATAAAGGCCTAGCTAGGCATAGTTTGGCACTACACTAATTCCAAATAGAACCTTTTAAAACTTAGATAATCCCTCTTACTTTATAAATTCCATCATCTATTATATTATTCGAATGTGAAGGTACATGTTCCAATTCAATACGCGTACTTCCAATGAGAACAACTTGAGGAAAAAGACGAAATATGTGAACATTTGGTTGAAGAAAAGATCCTTTATAGTTATGGTCTTCATTTCGAATCCGAAAACGTAAAAATCCGTTATAAGAACCAGTTCGATCATTTTTGAAACTTTCAGGCATTGGCCAATACAGTGGAGTGTGGTTGGTTGGGTAAGAATTATAGTCGTTTGGCCATTCTCTTAATAAAAAAAATAAAAAATTTTAATTCGGAACGGTCTAGTGTAATCTAGATGAGCCGAATCCTACGTGGGAAAATTTCTAAAATTTGAACATACTTAACTTCTCGCTATGGTCTTAATAGTTTAATTAAATAAAAAATGATCATACAACTCCTATCCCCACAAAAAATTCTTACTTCAAAACATGCAAATTGTGTTTTCTCTCAAACATTTCAAACGGCGATTCAAACACAACTTTTCTATCTGGTGCATATTGTTGTCTCCAATAAAGTCTTTCTGATTGTTGACATTCTGTCGATCGTTCAAAACAAAAACATTTTGTACATCCCAAAGGATGCCAAGTTTCTAGGCTAAAAGCTCCGTCAACGCATTTATCACATTTTAAGCCAGAAACGTGTTTTTTGCATTTACATTGGCCTTCTTTAGAAGAACATAGACAAGTACTTCCTCGACACTCAGAAGGTTCTGTTCCAGCTAACGAGCATCGACATGATTTACATTCGGGGAAGGAATGATATCCAGGTTCGCATAAATCACAGCGATAGCCAACATAACCTGGTTTACATTTGCATTGACCACTGAAAGTAAATGGGAATAAATATATAAATAGAATGGTGAATTGTATGTGTATCATTATATCGAGATATCGGTCTCAAAGTTCAATCAGTACTAAGTTTGGTCTCTACATAGTTTGACTAGGATCGGATTGTGAGGATCGTATGAGAATCGAGATTGATATCACGAAAAATCTCGATCTCAATAATTTCAATAACAAATTTCTATAACAAGAAACAACTTTAATATACAAAATTTTAAAATATTTCTCACGTTCGTTGATCACATATTTGTGAATCAGCTCCAATTCCATCACACTGACAAAGCTGACAGCCACGATATTGATGATAATTCCAAGCATTGCTCGTGCAACGTTCACACATTTCTCCAAGAGTATTTGGTGGACAAACACAAGCACCTGTTACAGAATCACATACTTGACCTACACTTGGACATACTCGGCAACCTTTTTAAATGAAAAATATTTTAATCAAGGAATACATCCGGACACCATACGCTTAAACTTTTGGGGGTTTATAAAACCGTCCATAAAATCGAGGTGTCCTATAATGCAGTCCGAATGTAATAAAAATTTTTTATTTACGTTTGCAGCCATTTGGGCCAATTCCGTAATAATTAGGTTCGCATTTGTCACATTTTAGACCAGTAACGCCTGATTTACAACGACACTGTCCCGTTCGCTCATCACATATGGTTCCCTCAGAACTCATTTGAGCACAATTACAAGGCTAAAAAACGAAAATAAATTTTTTTGCTTGGCCATATAAATATTTTCATACACAAACGTTTGTATTTATTCAGGTAAAAAAGTCCTTTATGAGATGCTTGAGAGTCTGACAATCTTTTACTTGGGATCAATCCCATCCAAACTTTTTTATTTTTTGTGCTATTTTCGGCCATTTTACTACAACCAAATACAATTTCTAAATGCCTCTCCCTCCTACCTGACATCCAATTCCAGAAGTCATATTAAAAAATCCAGGAGTACAACTTTCACATTTAGATCCAACAACGTTTGGAAGGCATTGACATTCACCAGTTATATTATGACATTCTTTGCCTGCAACAGCCCCTAATTCATTACAATGACAAAACTGACATCCTTCTGGTCCAAAATTGTAATAAGATGGAACACATAAATCACATCTTTAAAATTTGAACAACTAGAGTTAAATTTTTTTCAAATCTTATTCTATCCTAATTTTAGGAAAAAGAATCAAAAAATTTAATGAAAAAAATATTTTTCCTAGGTAGAGATATAAATTTTTTAAAATCCCTCACTTTAATAAATTAAATAAAAGTCAACGTTAGAGAGCACAGAGTAAGTTACTCTTCTCATGTCTCTGCTTTTGGTATTTAGGTGTATGACATTTAAGTACATTTGAGTCTTGAGTTTAAACTCTACATAGTAATACATTTTGCTTTAAATAAAGTAAATAAACGAACTCTATTTTTAGATACACTGTTGGGAATGAAGAAGATAATGAGGTGTATCTTACACAAAAGTTTATCTTATACTTTGTGTAAAGTTATCTTATACTTTGAGTATCTTTGTCACTGCACTTCCCACGCAGTGCCAATTTAATGTTAAAACAACGTATTTTAAATTGAGTTGCAACTAATTTTGGAATATTTAAAAATGAGATGTTCGACTGTATCTTATAAGAAAAATTCCTTACCTTTTTCCATATATTCCTCTTTTGCAAACACATTGGCCACTAACTTCATCACATAAAGTTCCCAATGAGCCAGTAACATTACATTTACATTCTGGACATCCATTACCAACATCTCCATGTCCAGGAAGGCAACGATCACATCTATCACTTGTATAGCCTTCTCTGCATTGGCATTGACCTGTTTGGTTGGAACATTGAGGGGAAAGAGAGCCAAATGAATGACAACGACATGGGCGACAAGTATGGGCTAATGCAGATCCCCAATGATTTGGAAGACATTCTTCACATTTCGGACCAGTTGTATATCCTTAAATTGAATTAGAAATTGTTGTGTTGTCCTTCTTTATTTTTCGTTCTTTTCCGAATTAAAATACCCAATGGAAAATAAAAAAAAATGTAATATCCCGATTGCAGCACAACAAGACTTTAGGGTGAATAACTAAACTCTAAATTCAACTGATCTGTACTTGATTTCTATTAAGACTCAGAAATAAACCAGGGAAATAAATGTTTATGTAGATGTGAGGGGAGATCAGAGATGCAAGTTGTAGCTAAATAGGAACGAAAATTTAGAAGGATAAATAATTAAAGATCAGAGAGAACTTCAAAGGACCTAAAAATAATTTTAAAAATTATTCAATACCTATACATCTAAGACATTCTCCTGTTGTTCTATCACAATTCCCGATTGCAGCATTATCTATATTTCCATTACACTCACAAGGACGACATGACTTTTGGGGATCAGAGGCAAATGGGTCACCAAAATAGCCATCAGCACAACTAAAAAGGGTGAGTTTAACGGATCTTCAATAACCCTGGATTTTTAGAATTTTTTAGAAAATTCATTAAAATTATTTTTGTATGTTCATCTATTTTCTGATATATTTTAACAAACCAAAAACCCCCAATTACATTTCACATTTATTCCCATCATAACCAGCTTCACAAGCAGTACAAACATATTCGTCTTGACTAACTGCAGCTGCTCCTTCGAGTACTAATTGACTTAGAGTGCATTGTTTAGACCTCGGATTCTCCACTGTTGGACAGGCACAAGGTTTGCATTGACCCAAAACTCCTCCAAGAGAAGGATTTCCATAAAAACCGGGAAGGCATTGTTCACAACGAGGTCCTGTTGTGTTGTGCTTAGAAATAGCAAAAATTCTAAATAAATTACCTATACTTATTGTAACAAGAAATAAATAAAATGTTCATTTTTAATTATTTTAAAAATTTGCACGATTGAAAAATTAAATTTTGGAGTTTGAGCAAAAAGCTTAAAAACTTTACTTGACAATTAAGGCATTTCCCACTAAAAGTATCACATTCTTGAGAATGCCCTTGACATTCACATTTTTTGCATATTCCATCAAAAAGTTGATTGTTAACTCTTCTATAGCCAAGCTGACAACGTTCACAGCTATTCCCCTCAAAATGTTCAGGGCAAACACAAACCTTTGAGTATTTTAAATTAAGAAACATTTTTAGGACTGAAAAGGTTCATCTCAGAATTTTCATCAAAAATAACCTCTGAACTATTTAACCAAAAATTCTGAAATTTTTGGACGAGGTAGATATGCCTATTAAGAGTGTCTAAATAAAATTTAAGGCTGCTTTTCATAAAAAGTCACTCACTTCAACAGGCAAAACATGTTTTCTAGTACTTTTCCCCAAAGATATAGGCAAAATATTTGAATTTATGTTTGATAAATTATTTTGTTCAATAGCTGTTTCCATTCGAAATCTTAATTTTTTTTTAGATTTTTAATTAAAAAATAATCCTTTTTTAAATTTACCCATAAATACTAGATTGTAGTTGGTCTTGATGGTAACGGGCACGTACCAGAAGTGAATTAATATCTGATAAAACTCGCATCTAAAGGGGATAAATTTTTGGAAAAAATAATAAGTAATACCATCATAGCTTTATCAATTGGTCTTCTAGTTCTTCCATCTAACCAATTTTGGGTTGGTTTTAGAGGAATACTTTTTAAAAGAAAAGGAAAAATAAATTTAAAAATCTTCAAAAAATATTCTTACGTTACACTAATGTTTTCTCGTGGGAAAAAGTTTATTCGACTATAATACTCCAACTTGACACCATTTCCCTTAAAAATTATTAAAGAATCATAATCTAGAAAAATATTCTTAATAATTTTAAAAATTATTTCTTTTCTTATATTTGTTGAGATAATCAGTTAATTAAGTACTTGTCTAACTAGCAAGGATGTATCTGAACAAGAAAAGTTCTGGATATCCTAACTTTTTCGGGTCAGAATATCAAGAACCGCCAATCCTAGTCCTAATACCACAGACAAATTAAATATTAAGGGGGGTGTTGAATAAAGGAAATTTTTTTATAAAATATAGGAACGAGAAGTGTAAATTAGTTAAAAAATAATTCCAAAAATAACTCGCTTCAATGACAACATCAGCCACGGGTATTTGTTGTCCTCTATCGAATTCTCTAGGCACATAATAAACAAAATAATACAAATTTGACCCAAAAGAATTTAAACGGTTTCCAAGAAAATTTTTAGGAGCGCTCCAATAATAAAATTGAGGTAATGGGCGTTTCGAATTTCTCAAGTCTTCAATATTAAATATTAATTGTTGATCAATTATTCCATTATTTATTAATGTTTCTGGTTGTGGAATTGAGGAATGGCCGAGTAAATCGGTTAAATTCCAGCCGTTATTGTGTGAAATCTGTTTTTAAAAAAATATAGAAAATTATTTTCTATTAGTTTTAATATTTATACAGTTGAAGCTAGTATTAGGCAGGTTCGGTACTACCTTCAGTACAGGATCGGTACTGAGAATTTGCCCGAAATCGGAACCAAAATTTTGATGGAATATAGAACTGGATATTATTTTCCTATTTTTGATCAAAATCGTTGATCAAGCAACATTTAATCCACGTTTTTTAATTTTATAAAATTCCCTCTCCCCACCTGTCCAATATTCCAAAAATTCTCTCTACATTCCCTACTTTTCCCAAAACAAAAACATGGCTGACATCCCAAAGGATTTTCATTATCTAAATAAATAGTGCCAGGACGGCAACGATCACAACGTTCTCCCTCCACATTCTGTTTGCAAATACAATGCTCTTCTTCACATGTTTCGAAATTTAAGGAGCCAGATTGATGACATTTCTAATAGAAAACCAATTATTTTTTAGTTATTGAACCAAATACTTACACAAGGTTCACAAAGTGGATATTTGCGAAACCCAAGAGCACAACGTTCACAACGTCGGCCTCCAAAGCCTAGTTTGCATCGGCAATCTCCGGGCCTCTGAATTGAAACAAAAGATTTTAAATTAAGTTAAATAAAACTTTCTAATCCTTCCTTGAGATTAGACACTCAGACCCGTTCAAGTGTTTTACCGAATACACTGAATCGTCAGCGTTATTTTTACAAAATTTCCAACAAATAAAAAATTAAAATCCTCCCCAGCAAACAATAACTTATTAAGGGATACTGTACATAAATGAGAGAAATACTCCCCTTTCCTTTCAATTATCTTTCAAACCCCTCACCATTTCATTAAAAGCTTCAGTTTCATCCCTAATACAGACATTACTTTCAGATCCAGTCAAATCACAATCACAAGGTCTACAAGCATCGTGACGATAATGTGAAATATTTGCTGGACGAAAATATTCTTTTTTGCACTTTTCACAATTTATTCCCTCAGTGTTGTGCTAATTTGGAAAATTCAAAAATTTTTTTAAATTTTAAATACCTGACAATCTAAACATCTACCCCCACCCTCATAAATTCCTTCAGGGGTCACACTGAGTCTTTGGCGTTCTACCTCTGCGTCATATACACATTGAGATGCGTGGTTGAAACATTGACAAGCTTTAAAGGAGGTTAAAATTTGAATTTTATTTTCCAGTAAAATAAAAAGAGGAAAAGGTTTAAGAAAAAGTAGACCTTACTAACGCTAATAAATCCATTAAAAATTTAATAAATTGTACATATTGAAATACTAAAGGTAGTATAGGGGAAAGACCAGATTTCCTCATTGAATTGAAAATAATTTTTGGACAGATCGGAATATGAGTCAACAAAAATAACCAAGAGACTCAGAACTAATATTTGGGCAGACCAAATAAAAATTTAGGCCAAGAGTATGTTAACACTAGAGCTTGAACCTCATAATTGATAGATTAGGTTAATGGATATCGATGGATTAATTCTGTGAATGAACTTTTTAACTTTTGAAACAATAAAAGGATAAAGTTCGAATTGTTTCAATAAAAATACCCTACATTGACATATATTCGGATGTTCATGCGTACCAACTTGCCAAGGCAATTGGTTAAAAAGAGGGCAACATTGAGAACAAGATTCTCCACAAGTATTGTGACGACATTCACAACGAAATTGCTTTAAAAAATTTTCAATTTTTTTCAGAATTTTTCAAAAAAATCCCTACTCCATGTACAACATCAGGTGTACATCTCTCTGCATGCCCATAACAAATACATTGTCCACCTATACTTATATCTGAGATTGTATAGAAATAGCGACGAGTGACTGAATGGTCAAGTGTTTTATCGCGGTGGTTGATTACCTAAGGAAAAATTTTCAAAAAAATTTATAAAAATCCAAAACACCATTAAATCAGCATGTAATGTTTTTAGGCTTAAAAGTCTCAGACGCACAAATCTTGTTTTGGTAAATTCATGAAGTGATTGACTGGACTTTTCTACTCCAGGACGTCCATTGACAAGAGAAATGTGTATCTAATAAAATTTAAAATTTGAAAAAAATGAGAAAATTTTAATTAAATCAAGTAAAATTAGTTCTCTATAAATTTTCCACCTCTCCATGCTCCAATGGATTCAATTTCGAAAAATAGGAAGTACAAATAACTTGATCATCCCTTTCAAATCTCGGCACACCCGTAGATGCCGGCATTCCAAACAGTCGCATACAGTCAGAATCCGAGGCGGCAAAAAATTGCCAAGGTTGGAAATTTGTTCCATCTTTAAAGAAAATATATTTAAAAAGCTTTAGGATAAACAAAATCTTGCCTAAAGATTTTTCCAACACCCAATTGCCGGGGCGTGGGGATATTGCAGATTTTACGATGATATAGGCTACTTGATATATCTAAGAGGGAAAAAAGAATAGTATAAGTAAATTAATTTTAATAAATTTTCTTGAAAAAATTTATTTAGACAAATTCGGCTTTGTATATCTGGAATAGTCAGCAACGTTCAAACATATCTTATTGAATTTTATTGGGAGATATGACGAGCAGACTTAGAATGATAAAAAGTTTTTTTATGTTTTTGCCTGATAAAGTTTGATTAAATAGTAGGTACACCCAAGTTGGTACACCTACTTAAAGGTACTTTTTATTAATTTAGTTTCCCCAACAGTTTTTCCACTCTAAGGAGTATTATTTACAAGTGAGGTTTGACTTTATAGGTATGTCTGAAAATTCTTTAAATTCAATTCTCATTGCCTGTCTCAAATCCAAAGTAATATTAACACGTTCATAATTCAACCCATTTGACAATGTTGGACTTTGCCACCATCTTTTAGTTCCATCAATGGCATAATCAATTGGGTGGTTTTTGTGGTGATTATTAGCGTCACAAATGTCACATTGGGGTTGGCGAAGGAATACATGCTCTACTAATTTACAATAATAATCTGGGCCGTTTTGGCCACAGGTTGAACTTGCACGGATTTCTGCATGTGTTGCCAAATTGAAAATTGAAGGGAAGAGGCCCTTTTCTGAAAAAAATATTTTTGCGTGATGTTTTAATAAACGGATCTCGCTATAAAATACACTTAGAGCTGAAAAATTTTATCTTTTAAAGAAGTATCTAATACTGTAAGTATCTCAGCATAGCCGTAACTATTTCGAGAAATCCCTTTAATATTAACAAACAAATTCCTTATAAGCTAATTCTTGTACAAACTCTATATTAGTCAATTAACACAAAAAATAATCAACATTTAAATATGGATTTACATTGTTAATAAATATAACATTATTTTTCCTTTGTTATTCAAGTTTATATCTATTTTTTAATTTATTTTATTTAGAAAAAAATAACCATCTTTCCCAATAGAAAATTCAGAAAATTGGGGTGATTGCCCAATATCAGAATAACCATTATTTAAAGTCAATTCATTAGTTGTTGTTGGGTAAATTTGAACTAATTCATTCGTTTTCACAATTTTTAATAAACAAAAAAACACAAATAAAGTAAATTTTGGTTGTTGCCAGTTTGGCAAAGCCATTTCTAAAAAGTTTTTATTTTGTTTATTTTAAAAAACTAAAAAAACATCAAAATATATTTTCTAAATTTTTATTTTTTAATATTAGTGTTCACTCTATTTTTATTTGTTTTAATATCTAAAGATATTTTATTTGTTTAAAAGCACTTGAAAGTTAAAAATGCTTCTCGCGGACATAAACAAATTTTAAAGAAGATCGGACATATAAATATTGTGGTCAAGTATTTTAGGTAATTTACGAGGTAATTTGATATTTATTGAATTTTTTATGGTTTGAAAAAATAATTACAAATTGTACGTTATTAGAAAAAAATAGAACAGGGAGGTCTTAAATCAAGAAAGTTTACTGTTCTACCCTTGTTTCCTAAGTTTCAGACAAAAAATTTATCAAAATATTGGTTCGGCACCGTTATCAAATTATTAGTTTTTACTATTAGAGTTAAGAGAAACTAAGCAAAAATATATTCATGGAAAGAGCAAAAAGAAGGTCAAATACAAAAAAAGTCGAAAAACAGAAAATAATTATAAAATTTTACAATAAATTACGTATTTTGTCTAATGGGGTTATTTTTTCGATAGACCTCTAGAGGGGGGTTATTTTAGAGAAAATAGGTCTTTTTATAAAATAAAAAGTAAATGTCTAAATATTTTATGTAAATTAATTAAAAAGTAAATTCTGTACAAAAGTAAGTTTTTCTTATTTTATTTGTTTTTGGTTTGGTAAAAAGGAAATAATGTGTTTGTTGTTGGCCGAAAATATTTAAATATTCTTTTTTGTTTGTTTTAAACCTTCATTTATTAGCTTTTGGGGATGAGCCAATAATGGACGGAAAAATAAGGGAAGAATGGGGCGAGTGAAAGAATGTCGGGGAGAAAAAGTTGAAGAATAAAAAAGAAGAAAGTAAAAAAATATTAATTAGGAAATAATAAATATACATAATTTCTTAATAAAGAATATTTTGGAATCAGAAACGGTAATACCAAGGCTGGTCCCCCCTTTTTTCTGTTCCCCTGACCATTTTGAGTTTTTTTGCTTGGCATATAATTTTCAATATATCATTCGAAAGAACTGTTCGAGCTGAGTAGAATGATACTATGATCGTTTAGATTTGTCAAAAGATTTGGTCAAAAAACAGTCAAAAATCACGTTTACTTTCACTTTAAAGTCAGATTTTTTGTCTGAAGAGTGACATAAAATCGAGGTCAGACTATCGGATTTTCTTAAGATTATTTGGTAAAATTAATAAAATTTCTGATGGAAGAGACTGATTTGAAATTTAAAATCAGATTTGGAATGGATACGGATACAGATAATTTCAAATGCCTGCGGATATCCGCCGAATATCGCAAATTTCTAGAAACATCATTAACAAAAAGGAAAGAGAAAACAAAAAAAAACTTTTTAGAATAATTTATATCTTTAAAAAATTCTTTCTGATCTAATCTATAAAAAATAAATAAAATATTTTTAAGCATTCAAAATAGAAGGAAAAGAATGAATCAGGCATAAAAAAGGCAAGAATGATCAATTGTGGGGGGTTTCTTCTCAAATAATTGTGTTTTGTGTTGTTATACATATTCTTTTTTTTATTATTTTTTGATACAAAAATTATTAAAATTGATAATAGTAAATTGAAAAAAAAATAAATTGAAATAAAGAAGTGTAAAGGACAAAGAACTGAATTTACATATGAAAAAAATCGTCAGAAAAAATTAAAATCTACATTTACGAATGTTTTGAAAATTATACGACATTCTTTAGAAATGCAAGAAGCTAACAGTAATTTGAGAATACACCCAATATTAGCTACACTTACAAAAAGTGGTTGGCCATTGGGCCCCCCCCCCCTCTATGTAAGACACCAATCATTGGGGATCCTGCCGAAATAAAAAATAAAGTTCGGATTTTCGGGAAGCAGGATGATAGGATCACTGCCCTCATTATAAGAAAAAATTTCTTTCCTGTCCTAAGAGTAGATCTTATAGTGAGGCTTAACTGTAATATAAAGAAATACAGAAGGATTTCACAAAAAGATTATTTAAAATTTTGCGATTTTAATAAAATAAAGAAATATTTAAACGTTTTATTTTCCAGTTTCAAGAAAAAGAAAATATTAATGTGAATATAATAATCATTAGTTTTGATTAACCATCATTAAAAATAAAAAGGTTTTTGCTATTTGGGAATGTTGGAAAATCAGACTTGACGGAAAAGGTCAACGACTAAACGTTAAAGGAAGAAAGAAATTCATCACCGGCAGCGGTCCTTCCCTTCCTTCCTCCTTTCCTTTTTTGCCCCTCTTTGGCATTTTTTTTGCTTTACCCTTCTTAAACAATTCCCCCGTCAGCGATAACCATTCATCCATTTATTTTTACTATCTTTGATTTTTCCCAGCATTTCTTCTCTCTTTTCCTCCTCCCTGCAAATTATTACATAGCATAATTTATTATGCCCAATTGCGGCTATAAAGAGAAGATCAACCCTATGATTATTTTCTCTTTAGAGAGAACGTTTCAAGGCAATAAATATTATTTTTTTGCTTTTTATTTGAGTCTAACCCCAAAATTATTTTATTATTTTTGAATATAGAGTTAATTAATGGAGGTTTAAAAATCTTCAAAATTCAATATTAAAGTTTTAATCCAAAAAAGAATTTTCAACGTTTTAAATTTGTGATGTAATAAAAATAAAATTAAAATTGAAAAATCAAGAAAATCAAATAGTATTCAAAAATTCTTGGAAATATCATAACGAAAAGGCTTTGTCTCAAGATCATTCCCAAAATTAACTTCCACTGAACAAGATTTAAGTTTAATAAAAGGTTTCAATATATCAACATCCTCTTCGATAAAAACTTGTTTCCCTTTAGAATAATAGGTAATATGTATATTTGAAATATGTAGTAAAACTGAAAATCAACTCACCAATCTCTGCATTCTACAACTCACCAATATTTGAAATCTGAAGTAAATTTCGACTGAATCTAAAAAACAATAGTAAATCCTAGCTACCTAGTTCTTTTGAAAAAATTTTTTTAGAACCAGATATGTTCTAACTCTGGGTCAGAACAAATCCGATGACTACTAAATAAAAGAAATTTCTTCGTAAATTTCGATAAAAACCTCAATTTTTATCGAAAAGAGGTTTAGAATACTTGAAAGATTAACAAACATTTTTGTTCTCTTCCTGTAAATTCTCAAAATCCAATTTTAACTTTTTATTTTCTGAAGCCAAATTTTCATTTTGAATTTTCATGTCTTTGAATTCAGTTTGTTGTATAGTATATAAATCATAAACGCGTTTATGTTCAATTTTTAGAATGTCAGCTTGATCTACTGCTTTCTTCTTTTCAATTAGAACGTTCTATGTAAAGGCAAAAGTTTTAAAAAATTTAAGATAAAAATTAAAGAATTATTTATGAAATAATTAGCTGTTTAGAAATAAAAATGTTCAGAAATTAAAATTTAAAAATCTCCGCTATAAACTCATTCAATGCTGCCCTTCTCAACTAAGGTTGGCGGATCCGGATCCGAAGAAAGGCCGGATATCCGGAAATTTTTGGTTCGGATCCGGATATCCGAAGATTTCCAACTATCCGCCAACTTTATACCTATTAACACTTACACATCAATATAAGATTAATTAAAAAATAAGAGATTTGTACCAGAATCGAGATAATTATCTCAAAAAATATCGATACTATAACTGAGATTTTTTGTTAGAGACTCAATTAAATTTCTACAGAAACCCCCCCCCCCCAAACTTACTTCCATCACTTCCTCAAATTTATTTTCTTTTTCTAATTTTTCACTCTTTAATTGGGATAATTCATTTTCAGCACTTTCCACATCATTTTTTAATTTTCGGTTTTCTTCTCTAATTTTATTTAAATTTTCCAAATTTGTATCCAAATCTTCTTTACATTTAACAAAATTAGTTGTTACTTCTTCTAATTTATTTTTAATTAAAATATTTTCATTTAAAATCTCCCCATTTTTATCAATTAATTCTTCCTTTTCTTTTTCTATTTTTACCATTTCCTCCAAATTTAATTCATTTTCTTTTTTATATTTTATCAGATCAGAATTGAGAATATCCAAATTTGTTGAAAGTTTTGTATTTTCATCAAAAAGTTTTTTATTTTCATTGTACTGTTCCAACAAAGAATTTTGCTAAAGAAATTAAATAATTTGTTAATGTTGAATAGACTCTCGAGGGTGACTTATTATTCCCTTCGTTTTCTCAATTTTACATAGTACCATTACTGCAGAATTTTTGTTCGTTATAATTAGGGTTAGGATTTTTAAGAAGGAATTTCCTAGAATAAGTAGGAGAATAAGAATGATAACCCCTTAAATTATGACAGGAAAAATATCTTTTTGACCAATCAACATAATTTTGGAAATAACATTTATTTAGTTTTTCGACAATTGGAAGTTCAGGAAAAACTAAAAATCTCACATACTCTGCGTTCCTAAATGATACGCACCCCTAGTTTTTTTCATGTTTTATGAATTTTCCTAAATATGTTATTTTAATCAGATATTTTATCTATTGATCCTTCTTCCCGATTTTCCCTGGTATATACCTACTAATCATAAAACATTCAATCCCTAAGTCCTTTATGATATTTATCGTTTATTCTCCATTATTTCGCCTGGATAATTTAAATGTTTTGGCCCTATTTAATAAGATTGGTTGTTCTTTCATAATATTATTTGACTTTTATTCGAGTAAATAATACCCCAAATTTGGCCAATTAATTTATTAAGACAAAATTCACTAAACCCACCATTTCAAGTTTTGTATTAACCAATTCCAAAGAAGCACTAATTTTTTCCTTTTCTACCTTAAATTTATTGGAATACTAAACCAATTTTTAAAGAAAAATTTACTTCCAAAGTTTGTATAGACTTTAAACAATTTTCTTGTTTTGAAGAATATGAAGATTGAACAAAAGCGCCGTCATTAGAAGAATTTGAATGATCAGTCATTTTAAAATCAAATTATGTTTATAAATTTAAAAAGATGGCTAGAATTTTCATTAATTAATAATGCAAAAAATATTTTTAAAAAATTTTTAAATATCAAAAAAAAATTTTTTTGATTACTACGCAAGGAAAAAAATGCTTGAAGATCAAGAAAATTATTTGTTAATTATTTGATCAAACTAAATTAAAAAGCAAAGCATTGTCAGAAAAAATTTCAGTCATTTACCAAAAAAAAACTTTTAATCTTTGTTTTAAAAATGCAACAAAACAGAAAAATTCCAGAAAATCAAACACAAAAATCTGTCATCCTATTCAAAACATTGACCCAAGATATAGTTTCAGTAAAATGGGTCAAAATGTTTTTTTCAGTAAAATGGTCAAAAGTCAAAATGCCACGGCCAAAATGGGTCAAAACATCGCTTTTTAAACGAAAAGTACCAGTTGAGTGCCATCTGTTGAGAAAAATAATGTACAAACTCAGCCTTAATTCAGTCGTATTCACGATCAAACTCTCAGTGTTTCCTTTAAAATTGTCAATAAATTTAAAATTTCTCAATAATTTAGGCTAAGAAATTATATAAAGAAATCATGGCGCTATCTTAATATAATGCGGCAATCAAATTTTTTCCTACTCCCCATAATGGTCAATTTCTCTCTATATTTAATTTATGCCGTAGGGAAAATACACGCGAAAAGGTGTGTGTGCTCCGATGTGTGTGCTTGTTTTGTCTGTCCGTCCGAGTTCGTCCGTCTTTTGTCTGTCTGTGTCCGTCCGAGTTCGTCCGTGTTTTGTCTGTCCGTCCGAGTTCGTCCGTGTTTTGTCTGTCCGTCCGAGTTCGTCCGTGTTTTGTCTGTCCGTCCGAGTTCGTCCGTCTTTTGTCTGTCTGTGTCCGTCCGAGTTCGTCCGTGTTTTGTCTGTCCGTCCGAGTTCGTCCGTGTTTTGTCTGTCCGTCCGAGTTCGTCCGTGTTTTGTCTGTGTCCGTCCGAGTTCGTCCGTGTTTTGTCTGTCCGTCCGAGTTCGTCCGTCTTTTGTCTGTCTGTGTCCGTCCGTGTTCGTCCGTCTTTTGTCTGTCCGTCCGAGTTCGTCCGTCTTTTGTCTGTCCGTATTTTGTCTGTCTGTGTCCGTCCGAGTTCGTCCGTGTTTTGTCTGACGAACTCGGACGGACAGACAAAACAAGCACACACATCGGAGCACACACACCTTTTCGCGTGTATTTTCCCTACTGCATAAATTAAATATAGAGAGAAATTGACCATTATGGGGAGTAGGAAAAAATTTGATTGCCGCATTATATTAAGATAGCGCCGAAATCATTATTTAAGAAAAGGTTTGAGGTGGTATCGGCGGATTTCAAGCGATAAAGGAATATCGTGGAATTTATGTGAATTAAGTGGGTTTATCTGGGATATGGGTGACTAAGAGATGGTGGAACCCGAGGTGAATCTCTTTCATCACTCTTTTTGCTCCGACAATGTTGTTAATTCATAGTGTATTTCGGTAATAAAATGTTTATTTACTAAAAGGATTCCACATCCTTGTTTGGTATTAAAGACTGTACTTTTATTTTTTTCAATAAAAATCTTAATCTACCCTCCAAGTTTCTAGACTAATTTTCTCATAAAAGTTTAACTGAGTTGATAAAATAAATATTCAAATAAACAAAATTTTCTCACAAATATTTTTTGTATTTAAAAATTATTAGTGTGAAAATTTTTAATAAAATATTTAAATTAATTCTGTTTTCTTTTAACTTTTAAAGTAAAATTAATGAAATTAAAACTTTAGAGAAATAAAAAATGTCCTTGGATATACTTGATATTTTATTTAAATTAGATTATTTTGTTTGTTTATTAATTGGTTTTCCTTTAAATATTCTTCTGATTATTTTAATTATTTTTAAAACACCAAAAGAAATGAAAACACACAGTCGAATTCTGATACAAAATTGTGTTTTGGATATTTTAATGTTGACTGTTCAAATGTTTCTACAACATGTAATTAAAAGAAAGATAAATCAGAAAACTTAGTATATAATATCGTGTAAAGTGCTTGGACGCTGGTACCAAACGAGTACGAGCAAAAAATAGGGGTGGTATGAGGTGCGAGTGCGAGGTCAAAAAAGGAGGTGGTACGAGTTCACGTACTTTGTATTAATATTAGAAAAATCGAAAGAAATGTGTTTAATTTCTTTCAAGGGCACTAATATGAGCGGTAATTCTTGCGCTCGTATACCCCCTCCTATTTCCTTCCTCAAGGTGTTAAAAAATGGTCAGTCTTAGGTTATAGAACTCGTCGAGCTGTGTCGAATGACACCAAAATCAAACCCCGGGTCTTAACTTTGGATCGGATACAGAACCCCGAAAATTGAAAAATAAAAGGGCGGAACAAGCTCATTTTTTGGGCTAAAAATTCGATTAAACAAATAATAGCTCATTCGAAAGATCTTGTCGAGCTGATTCGAATGACATCAAAATCAACATAATTGAACAAGATTTGGCAGAGTTATGACATAAAGTAATCCTATTGGAGTCGGTGAGACTGTTGCAAAACTTCGCTTTGGGCAGGTTTTTTGTCTGTATCTCTGCCCAAAGTTAAGACCCGGGGCTTGAGAAATCCACAGCTCGACGAGTTCTATAACCTAAGACTGACTGACCATTTTTTAACACCTTGAGGAAGGAACATTGTTGTTGATGATTTAGAGTTAGGTACGCTTCCTGGTCAGAGGACAAGGAATTTTCATATTTTTTCCATAAATAATTTATTTGTTTAATTTTGTTTTAAATATTATTTTATTTTTACATGGAGGAATAATGGGTTTATGGCCCTCTAAAATTCTTAAATTTTTTCCTTTGACTACTAAAAAGTGAATTTTTTTCAGTTAAGGCCATAGAAGTGGCTTACCCAACATTCTCAAAATTTTTGCCTGCGGCGCAAAAAGGTCATAAATAGGTGGAATAGGCGACAGACAAAACCCCGACCGAAAGAACAATTCAGTGCGCAGACTCGAAGGATAATATTTGAATTTAAAATCAGAATTAATTTCAAACAATTTTATAATTATTTATAGTATCATATACTTGATACAGAAGGGAATACAATTTCTATTCTTCCTAATGGAATTTTACTTTGTTTTATGGAAGAAAATCCATTTATATGTTATATTGTTTTAATATTATGGCTATATATATTTAATGTAAATACATATGGATTGTGTGTTCAATTTATTTATAGATATTTAGTTTTGGTTAGGTAAATAAATAAATATATTGAAAAGTCCCTAAAATAAACATTATTAGGAATAAAAAAATTAATTTTCGTCGTTATTTATTTATGGCGTCCATAGCTCCATTTGTAACATTATTTCTTGTTTCGGATTTATTTTTCTTTGTTATACCATTTTCTAATGGAGGTATTAAATATTTTGATAATTTCAACAAAACATGGCCGTTTATTCAATGTAAAATGGATACGGTTAATTTTAAATTAAACATATTTTTTAAAATAACTTTAAAAAATAGACGAATGGTTTGTCAACCTTACCTACAGTTTTAATTGAAATATCTTCATATTTAATAATATTTTTTTGTGGATTCAAAATGGTTAGATATGTCGATTTAAACACTAATTTAGATGGAAACTTAAAAAGATTGAATAAACTTTTAACAAAAGTTTTGATTATTTTGGTAAGAAAATAACTTTTCTCATAGTTTTTGGCATTATAAATTATTTATAGGGAAATATTTTCAATTTAAATCTCTAAAGAATGACTGTCATTCTACATATATTTCGGGATCAACCCAGAATGTCAAAACACTAGAGGTCAACAAATTTCCAAACTATCGCGCCCGAAAATTTTCATTTTATCGTGAAGAAGATTATAAGAGAGAAAATTTCGAAATTAAAGGGGAAATCGGCAGATTTAGCTGGATTAAAAGGATATCAGTGGACTTAAAAGTTAATTTTAGGCTATTGTACCATTTATCAACCAAGCTGGAAGTTTATTTTTCCTAATTTCATTAACAACAACCAACACTACAACAAATATTATCCGAATATTAATTTCCACTTTCTTTCATTTAATACCTTTATTTAACCCAATTATTTGTATTTTAACAAACACCCCATATCGAAATGCTATTTTTAATCGTTCACAAGTTAATCCACAATGAACGTAAAGAAGTATTTCATCATTCAAGATTTTCAATACATATCTTGATTCTGGAAGATATATGACAAACACTAATGATAGTGTATAGCAATTAAATATTAATCAAATGTTAAATATAAAGATTATCTAACTAAAAATTTTTTATATTTTCGTGACCTATAATTCGGTCAAGAACCAACTCATAAAGTAGGGAATGAAACCGTTCGACTCAGCTCGTCAAGACGAATCGAATGACATGTTCCAACCAAAACTTTTACCACCCACTACAATATATTCAATTTTATTTCAAATTTGCTAATTTCTATTAGCGGGTTACTTATGAATGAATTTGTTTAATGAAATAGATAGGTAGACCATGGGGCTCTTGTCCAGTTTATGCGTCCAATCGACTTTTATGCGTCCAATGAGAGTTTATGCGCCCACTAGGTCTGGGACCATTCCTTGCCCTATCCCTCGAAATTTCTGAAAGTTTAGCCAATTTTTAAAAATTTCGGAAAAACAATTATAACTTTCCGAAATTTCGAGGGATAGGGCAAGGAATGGTCCCAGACCCAGTGGGCGAAGGTCCCGAACATGAAGAAATGCTTTGTTACCATACCCCTACTTTGCAATACCATGAAAAATCCAATTTTCTTTTGATTGGACGCATAAACTTCCATTGGACGCATAAACTGAACAAGAGCCGACCATGGATATTTAATAGAGCTAAACTAGTTTTCTGGAGGATTTTATTTTGGGATAAACCATATCTTATTTGAAAGAGCTAGTCGAGTAGAATTAGCGACACAAAAATTAACGCAATATAACCTAGCCAATTGGAGGAAAGCCTGACTATTTCAGTTTCAACCATTCTATCTGAAAATTTTTGCCACCCCGGGAAAAAACGTTACAACAAATTTTATGTACACCTCTGTTTTATGTAGCCTATTTAGCCTCACGTGTATAAGCACAATCGGAATCCAACCACATTTTGACTAGTTTCAAAAAAATAATAACACAAAGATATGTATTTTTAACAAATTATTTTCCTATACAAAATTGACTAAAAATGCTGTCCAAAACTTGTTCCGGCACAATAAAACCAGCAATTTCCCCAACAGATTCAAAACATTTATCAATAAAAAAAGCAGCCATTGCTGGGTCATTCCATTTAATTAAAGCATTTCTTGCACCCTAAACAAGTCAAATTAAAATTTTTTTTTAATTTTTATTCACCTCCAAATTCTCTAAAGCCATTTCTAAACATTGAATGTGACGCTCACGAGAAAGAAAAGGTTCGTTTCCTTCAAGATCATTGTTGCCCAATTTTGTTAAAATTGAGGAAATTGTTTGTAAAAGAGAATCTAGACCATTTTCTTGGATACAACAGGTCCAAACTAGTTTTAAATTTCCATCAGGATTAAGACCTGAAAAAAAGACAATTATACAATAATTCTGATTTTAGCCGAAACCCATGTCCGCTGGTAACCTAAAAAAGCTGGTAACTTATAACTTTCAACTTCAAATATGATAGTCATTTTGAAATTTTAATTCAATTCTATAGAACTATAACTTTGGAAGTCTACAATTATTTAATTTACGAATCTGGGAAAAAAGCCAAAAATTACCGTATTTGCTCTAATTAAATGACATCCTAATTGAATGACTTTTTTGGGGTATATGAAAAATAGAATGACTGTCATTCTATTAGAGCAAATACGGTAAGTGTTTTAGGCGATTCTTCACACAATAAAATAAAGAATTTTAATTTAAGTTCGTGAGTAAGACAGGCATAATTTCAATATGCCAAATTTTTTAATTCTAAAAGGCATAGAAACCAAAAAAACTCTCCCGAAAATTTTATATCATTTAATTTCTCTAAAAAATAATTTAAAAAATTTTACAGTGTTCCAACCATTTCCTTCTTTCCATATCCTCTTTCAACAAATCAGTCTTATTCAAACAAACAATTAAAAATTGTTCTTCAGGTTTATAAGAAAATTCTTCAAGTAAAGATTCCATTTCCTTTTTTATATTTTTCTCTTCTTTCAATCTTTCCATTTGATAAACATCCAATACCAAAATAATTAAATGTGCTTCAGAAGCTCTTCTCAACGTTCTCCGAATTCCTTCAACTTCCAAAGGATCGTTTGAATCTGTTCGAATACCAGCAGTGTCTATAACGGTAACCAACTGTTTTCCAAGGTGAAGACGTGCCTCTAGACAGTCACGAGTTGTTCCACTAATATTTGAGGTAATAGCTATATCTCTTTCTGCTAAAATATTTTCTGATAGATTTAAGTTCAAAAGTATATAGAAATTTTAATTTGCTAATAATAACTCAAAAAGTATAGAAACTTAATCCGCAAACTATTTTTCTGAAAATACCTTACAAGGAACCATATCGAACTGTCTACATGATGGTATAATTTTTATTTGAAAATTTTTCCTGACAGTTCGATATGGTTCCTTGTTAGTACCAAAGAATTTCCTGAATTTATCTAATTTAGTTATTCGATATTAAAATTTAAGAAAAGCCTCAATCCCTTCGCCTACATTGCCACATTTCTACTACACATATCAACATCAGACAACCCTCGGACATAAAAAAATATTATCTCAAATACCCACTCGAAATAAGAAAATAGGAGAAATATTTCCCTAAATTAACTAAAACTTTTTTGTCTACCCCACCGGTTATCCACAATTACAATAATAATTATTTAAAAACATATACCCAATCTATTCATTAAACTGCTTTTGCCAACATTAGGTCTTCCTATCAAAGCTACACTCATTCCTGAACGAATTAATTGGCCTCTATTAGCAGATCTAATAAAATGTCGAAGTTCGCTAGAAAGAGTATCCAAATCATTTTTAAATTCTTCATCTAATGTGTGTTCAATATCCCCCAAATCTTCAGCAAAATCGATTCTTTAAAATTAATTTTAAAAAATATTTCTAATAAAAAACCTCGCTTCCATTTTTGCACGAAATTTGACAAGTTTTTCTCTTAATGGAAGCAAATACTCTCCAACTTTGGACTGGGCATGGCTTAGCCTCAACTAAATTAAATGAAACGATTAATAAATAAAACATTAGATTTTAATTAGAGTTGCCGTTTTCGAGTCGGGCCGACGATCGAGTCATTCTTTCGGGCCAAATATCTTTTATCCGAGTCGGTCCTTCGGTCCGAGCCGGTCCATTTTGGCAACCCTAATTTTAATGTTTATGTTGACATCAAAAATCAATTTCAGTCCAAATTCAATGTCTTGGTTTCAAACGTTTCGATTGGCTCCGTACTTTGTTTTTTGGGGCTATGGCTAAAATAGCTGGGACCATTAGTTAATTTAAATGAATCCTGGACAGTTATGAAATTGAATTTGGGCGCATACATAAACTTGTGGGAAATTTGCATAAAATCTGAGAGCTTGAAAAATTATTAAAAATTACTTGGGCTTCTGATTGTGCATTTATTAAATCACCAAGAGCCTCAACTTCTGCTGCATTCATTTTTCCATTGTAAAAGGCTCTAATTTGTAAGTGAAGAAAAAATTTAAAAAAACACAATTAAAAAAAACCTTCTAGTAAATTCCCCAGCTCTAGCCGGTTCAAGTCCTTCTAAATCAGCTAATGTTGCACAAACAGCATCAATAACAGCACGACTACCGTGAACGTAAAGCTCGGCACTATCTTCACCGGTAAACGTTTTGGGGCCTTAAATAAGTTAAATAGAGAATATCTCTATAAAGGAGGAATTCTGGCGTCTTATGCCTTACAAAGGACAGTCAATTAGTATTAGACCCCAACAATTTTTTCCTGGTAATTCTTCCGACGCTTGCAGGTAAACTGCAATCCTAACTAAATACTAAAATGAGACGAAGGAAATAGCCAACAAGAATATCCCAACAATAGAAAAAACCTTTCATAAAACAGGCCATCGCTCTGTCCAACAAACGTCCTTCCTTATCAAAAATTGGAGTGTAAAATAACCGGAAGGGTTTAAATCGCTCAGAATGTTTTTGAGTAAGTTGACGCAAAGCAGATTCACTTTCAGTTCCTAAATTTAAAAAAAATTATTTTCAATAATTTATGGACAAAAAAACCAGAAATTCTGAGCACAGCAATTGCAGAAGGCGGTGAACCCGAGCTGAGGGCAAAAATTGTGCTAGCCATTCGTCTAAGGGAAAATGATGTACTCGGACAGTGGTGGCAGAAACAAAATAGTGATTGGGAAAACATTTAAGTGAAATTTTTTCTAAAAATTTTAAAATTTTTGAACTAAAAATTTTATTATTTTTTTAACTATCAAGGAATAATTTAGGAGTATATTAAAAAGTAATTTAATGATTTAACAAAAAGAATGTAAATTTTATTACTCATAATAGAAATTTTATCTAAATTTGAGAAAAATATTAAAGAGAAATGTTTAGCGCAAAAAGGTAAAAAATAAAACTAAGTAAGCAAACTTGAGTTTACTTAAAAACCAAAAATTTATTAAAAATTTAACATAAATTTAAGATAAAAATTAATTTACAACTTATTGTTAATATATTGTGATTTTCTTTTTTCTCGTTCATACATATTTATCATATTATTCAAGGATCTCTTTTTTCCGTATAATTAACTTTAATAATCCTCTGAAATGATCCTTGAGCGCTAGAAGACTACAGATGTGAAAACATGATAAACCATGGACAAGAAGAATATCTTACTTTAATTTCCATCTTTTCGAGCTCAGAAAATTTACACTAAAAATTTTTGGAAACCAAAGACTTATTAAAGTTAGAATAATTATACGGAAAAAAGAAGCTAGACCATTTTTATATAATATGATACAAATGTAGATTAATTTCTATGTTAAATTTGTGTTAAAGCTTTAAAGAAATTTCGTTTGTTCATAAACTGAAATAAATTCAAAAATTCAAAAAGCTTATCCTAAACTAAATAAACCTTTTTGCATAAATATACAAATCAGGAGAAACAAATAAAATAATCACATGACATCAAGTATCGCTTTAATTTTTTTGGTAATGGCAATTGCTGAATTTTTGAAGTGTCCGTTATTTGTTTTCTTAAATTTAAATTAAAGAGATTAAAATTAACAAAAATAAAAAAAAACCGAATTGAGAAGCGGCAAGCACCTTTAAGTGAAGGAACGAATTGATCTCTACGTAGAGGATAACTGAAATAATAAAATTGATAAAACAAAAGAAATGATTTCAAGAATTTAAATTAAAAAAGAATATGATCTAGACTTAATATGATCTGGAGATCGTAACTTAAAAATTCTGAAAAATTTGGAAGGTCACTGGTAAAAAAATTCACTTTTTTGCCCAATCCCATCGCCAAATTTTTTCCTTTTCACAATTTCGGGGGAGGGGGGGAATTCCTCCCTCGCTACGGGCCTGATCCAGACGTAAAAAAATTTTAAGATAAACCCAGCAACTGAAATTCACGTTAAAAAAGAAAACTTCTTGAAGATAAAAATAATAAAAATAAATAAAAAAGAAATTAAACTAGTAAAATAATTAAAAATCCAAACCGAATATCAACTTGTTGAGAAACTGGATTTGTATGCAAAGGTGGATGCATTAAAACTCTCAAAGGCCTACTATTCAATTCATTTTCGTCCCCAACTTCAGAAATTGATAAAAATTCAGAAACGTCTTTAACAGCAGGAGAACAATTTGCAATTATATCATTGATAAATTGAGGTAGAGATTCAGTTCCAATTAAAGAACGAGGGCCTCCAAGACAAAAACGGCCATTGAAACAGTTGATTCTTGTATGGTAAATTCCGTTGTTTGTTGAATAGGAAAAAGAAAAAATTGAATTGTCAGATCGAGAATCTCGAACTAGAAATGTTCCAGGTTGATAGCCTTTAAGTAATTTTGTGGCAGTTGATGGTGAAATTGATCCCCAATACCATTGACACTTAAAAAAATGAGCAGATTAGGTTATGAAAGAGCAAAGATACGGCACATGGCTAATTGTAAGAAAATCAATGGGAGGAAGAGAGAGGGGAAGGAGCATTTCTAAAACTCAACTTTATATTTTTGCATCAGTACGACAAAAACATTGATTTTTAGCGCCGAAGGCCAAAATTTTGAGTACTTTTGGAAGGTAATATTCGCATACCCTTTTTTCGTTAAAATTATCCCAAAACAAACCTCTTTCAATTCCTCCAACATTTTTGTAAAACTCCTGGGATCTGGTTGTTTCTTTTGTCCATTTTTAGTATTTATTGAAGATAAAGTTGCAATTGCCATTCAAGTTTAACAAGGACGGAGCATCAAAAACTCCAAAAATTTAACAGAAAATCGAAATTATTTTTCTGATACTCTAATAGAAATTAATAAAAAATTTTAAAAATTGGCATTCTGTTTATTTTTATTTAAATATTTTTGAATTTTTTTTAAATTTGAAATTTAATTTTCTAATTAAAGTGTATTTAATTGTTGCAGTTTATCTATGAGACGTTTAAATCAACAAAATAGAAAGTGACATTTAAGGGTGGAGGCTAACTCGAGGAATTCCAACTCACGAAACAGACAGGTCGCGGAACGACCTCTGGGAATGATCAGAACACGGAATATTTTGAAAATTAGAATACATATTTTTAGAAATCAGAATCTTTCAGACTTTTTTTCAATTGTTTTTTAAAATATTCTAATTTTTTCAAAAATATTCAGATTCTTCAAAAAATCCTGTTTTTAAATTATTTCGTGTTTTGGTCATTCCGTGAGTTGGTATTTCCGTTACTTGTCGTTCCGTGAATTGTATGTTTCGTGAGTTAGCCCGACACGAGGGTTAATACATATAAATATTTAATTTATTTAAAATATCTTTAATTAAATCAACCATTGATAAATTTTTAAAGTCAACCCTCTTACGTAATTTTATTTTTTTTTCAATTAAAGAAAGGAGTATTTAAAAATATTTTCTCTCAATTAATTTTCCCATTAATAAAAAATAAGTAAATTTGCACGATCAGTCGCGCGTACTTTTGAAAATCTGTTGTTTTAAGAAATTAAATTCTCAGTCACGACTCGTTTTTTCTTTAAAATCTGACTTTTACGCATGAGGGCGTTAGTAATAGACTTTCTTCTCGGCCAGATACTAATTGTTTCATAGTGAAAAACACTAAATTATGAGTCTCCAGACTTGAAAAGTTTTTAAAATCGTAAACGTCCATGTTTCTATTTTAATAAATTCATTTAAACTATGTCAGACTTTATAAGTGTATGTTTGATATTTTCAGATTTCTTTATTTCTGGAAAATAGAGAATTAAATTTGCCTTAAAGTTTATTTAGATCAAAATTTTTGGTTAACTAACAGAAAAAGTTTGGGTCAAAAACCTCAGAAATTAGCTTAAAATTAGAGACCGGATATCCTTCAAATGTCGCCTTCTAAATGTCTCAATAAAAATTTTTAAGTTGGTTGAACAACTAAAAATACTACAGCTGCTATTTTGTAGCTGTATATACATAGTCTGACCTCACTACATATATTTACCTCCTATTTGTACTTTAGGGTATATTTTTCAAAATTTGTTTGGCCACGGAGGGGGGGGGCTGCCTAAGCGATACTTTCTATTTCTGATATCTTTCATTATAGAATATATTTTTTAGCCCCAAGAGTCAAATCCCTTTAGCCCCAAAAGGTTTGACTGTAGCAGAAAATTATACATTGATCGCTGCTCTATGAGTATTCTTGACAGTCCTTTCACTTATAGGCCAGCCGTTAAGTAAAAAATGTTTAAAGGCTTTCTTTTTTCTTTTCATTTTCTTTTCAATTTTTTTATTTTTTCCACCTTCCCCTTTTGTTTCCCCCTTCCGCCGCTCGCACCACGTTTTGTGTTAACCACACCCAAAATTTTTTTCTGTGTTTCCTCCTTTTTTTCGTACACCCCCCCCCCCAACCTCCCCAAAGCAACTGATTGCGAACAATTCATCAGTTTTCCTCTCTCATTTTCTCAATTTTTATTATTTTCTTTTATTTTCCCCCTTATCGCATGATAATCAAGCCAAAAAATAATTTTTTTCCCAAAATTTACCACGCCCTTTTTTAATTAATAAAATTAACAAAACTAGTAATTAAATTGAAAAACGAGAAGAATAAAAATTGTTTTAATTTCACACGCCTTTTTAAAAGTATATTTTTTTAAATTAAAGTTGCGAGCAAAGAGAACATTTAAAATTAAATTTTCATTTTTTTCTAATTTTATTTTTTTTCTAATTTAAAAAGAAAAGTTTATTTATTTTTCTGTTTATATTTTTAAAAACTTTTTATTAAATTTTAAAAAATATCAAATAGACATTGATTGTCTTATCCGGTTTTATCTTTCTTCTGCAATTGTAATTCTTTCACATTTTGTCTAGACAAAATCTAGAAATTGTAAACATATCAGAATTTTCTGAATTTTTGGTAAATATGTATAATGCAGTAGAATTCCTAGGTTAACATAAGAGACAAAATTAAGAAAACCACCTTGTTCTCTTCACATTACTAGTAATGCGAAGGGGACATTACACCGTAGTTTTTTTTCTTTTTTACGAGCTTTACCCAAAACGAAAAATGTTGTCTTTTATTTTTAAATAAAATTTTAATTAAATTTTGGAATTTTTTATTAGAAATATTTTTCGAAAATAACTTAACAATACCGTATATACTCGATTAATTCCCCTCCCTCAAATAATCCCCCTCTCTCGATTAATTCCCCCTGCTACGGATGAGTTGAAACAATAATCCCCCTCCCCCAAATATCCTACTACATGTTCAAATTTCAAAACTCGAATAATTCCCCTTCCTTGAATAATTCCCCATGTCACGGATGGGTTGAAAAAATAATTCCGCAGGGGAATTAATAGAGTAAATACGGTAATTAAACTTAAAATACCTAATTACCAATCTCACAATTTGATCAAAATTCTTTTTCTTATTTTTAAAAATTTTAACAAATATTTTTTTTCTTAAGCTTTACAAAAAATTAATTTATTTTTTATTAATTAATATGGTTTTGGAATGTTGTATAGCCGTTGTTAGAATAAGAACAGAAGCTTTATCTCAACTAGAAAAAATAAAATCTCAGAGACAAAAACAACAAAATTTTGAGGGAGACGAATTTTTTGGCCCGGCTGATTTTGATATTTTAATGGCCGTCCCACCTCCCCCGTTATTTGAATACGGACCTTGTTCTTCATCTCAAGTACAAATTGAACAACAAACAGTTGAATTACCTCGTTGTTGGCCTCTGACTGGGGAAAGGGCGGCAGATGCTGCTTTGAGATTTGTTGGGGATTTAGATATGTTGGTAATTTGTTTTTATTTTCTTATAAAAATATAATTAAATAATCCAAAATAAATAATCCAAAGGACTCGTTCTTGTGATACAGCAGATTTCTGTCCATTTTTTATTTGAGAGTGCTCGAGACCAATATTCTTGGACAGCTCGGGTTTTTAAAAAAATTTTTCTGATCGAGTTTCGGGTCGAAAAATATTTGCCGGACCGTGACTGTTGTCCCGATACTTAAGTTGTCTCGACACTCCCAAAATTTTCCCCTAAATCTTGACTTCTGTGTAATTCTAATAAAGTTTACGTAAATTTCAGTCAATTCCTCACCAAAGCCGTCCACATCCCACCATCACGTTCAGACAACTTGGAAAGGCCGGAATCTTCAATTTCACGTCCTTCACCACCTCTAACCCCTCTACAACAACAACTTCCTCCCCTTCTTTTTATTCCAATAATTCCTTCCACGAAAAGTCCTTTTCCCATTGTTAGCTCAGGACTTGAATTTTGTCCCTTTGCCACTGTTTTACATGCAGCAATGAATTATGATTCTTCTTTGGTAGAACCTTCATCACAGAATTTACTTATTAGAATTGGAGAATGGCTAAGTTCAGGGCAATGTAAATCTGGCTCTGGATTTTTACATTCATTGTTCCTTATGCCCAGTAGTAGTGCGAAGAGAACATTACTTCATAGTGCTCTTTCTAATGAAACTAATGAGAGGTCTTCTTTGAGACTTGCTAGTTGTCAAAGGTAGGAGAATTTTTAATTTTGAAAAAATGGACACCCATCACGCTCTCTCCTCCGCTAAGATTTAGTCTTTATTGGAGAGACGGGAGGAGAGATCATCCAATAAACTATTGGATGAATCCAGTAACCCATAGAACCCCACTCTTAAATCAACTCTCTCCCATCTCTCCAATAGAAGTCGAATTCCTCACATAAATTAGGATAAAAAGATATATTTTATAATCCCATCTTTCCAGAACAATAAGTCTAGAAAAAGAAAATGAAGGAGAAGGAATATTACAAAACCAAAAAATAGAACAAATATCTTCAATTACTAATATTGAATTAAAAGTAGAAACATTTCATAATAAAATAATAAAACAACATGAAAGATTGAATAATAATGAACAACTCTTTGTTAATCCTCTCTTTGGAATTGATATACTAACAAAGAGGAAAGCAACGGTAAGGATGAAAGTTTGAATAGATGAAATCCCCCCACTCTTTGGCGGATCCTGGGAAATCTTTGAATATTTTCAAAAAATTTTGAAAAATTCTAACTTAACAAGACCTGTAAAATAATTTAGGCGCCCGAATATTTTGTAAGAGGAAAACGGCGCGATATTGCTCCAAAAAGACAACGTCGAAGTACAGATTACGGTATATCTAATAAAGGGATTAAGCGTTTTGGAGCGTTTTGGGAACAACAACATCCTTTACATAAATATGCTTTTGATGGAAATGCAGAGAAAATTAGGTTAGGAAATTTTGAAATTGGTAGGGGAAAATTTAGGAAAGAACGGGGATGATTGTGAGCCTCCTTCTTCCCTACTTGAAACAATTTTTAAATTTTTTAGAGAATTGCTCAGACAAGGCTCAGATCCAAACGAATTAGACAATGATTTTTGGACACCTTTACATTATTGTGCTTTCTATAACAGACTAGAAGCTTGTCAAGTTCTCTTATTACATCCAGATATGGATGTTAATATAACTAATAGAACAGGTGCTACACCTTTACATTTTGCTGCACTTAATGGGCATGTCTATGTAGCTGAATTGATATTATCTCATCAATTTGCTGATATTGTGAGTCTAGAATAGAGGTTGATTATATCGCAATACAGGGATTCCATAAACGGATTGGGTTTAAAAATTCGAATAGGATAGGATGATGCAGGCAGTATTCATTCTCAACTTGTACAAATTTGACAATTTCAGAGTATTCGGGACTCTAACGGCAAAACACCTTTGGACCTTTGTGCACCTGTACCGAAACCAGATTGGCAAGGTGTTGCTTTTCTACTCCGTCAAAGCGACATCCTTCGCCCTACAAAAATGGAAGTCCAAATTGTTGGCGGATCTTCTTTACAAGTTGAGGTGGATGATATTGATAATGCAACAGCTGGAGAATTGAGAACTAAAGTGTTAGAAATGGAAGGATTAAAACATCCGTTAGCAGCGAATGCCGAACAGATTTTTGCAATTTGGCTTGTTGACTCTAGACTTAGTAAGCGCTTCTTTAGATTATCACAAACATTTAGGGATATCTTGGAGAGTGTGATAGGTGGGTGAAAATTTATAAACTATCATCTGTTCTCTTATTTATAATTTTTGTCTATCATTTCCTCCAAATTCATGGCAATCCCAGGAAGCATGTCCTAAATGAGAGAAAAATAAAGGGGGATTCAATTACATTCATACTGTATTCTCTCTAACAAAGGCAGACTAATTTCTAACTTTCTTTTCTAAAAAGGTCTACAATTAAAAGCCGAACAAAAAGTTCAAATTCACCTTAATAAATGGGAAGAACACTTAAATAAATTTGGAAGTGAATTAGAAGAAGAATATTTACCGAAAAGTTTTGAAGAGGAAAGAGTTCATGTTGTGTTAAAAAGGGATGCGAGGACACTTTTGGGTGATGAACAGATGCTGGTGAGTTTTATTTCATAAATTTTGGACTAAAATAATTAAAAGTCCAAGAACTAAAAAATTGGTGTCAGTTTGTCTTTGCATGGGCACACACCGAATTCTGTACTAAATGAATCCCTACATTAATGCCTCCAATAAGTGCCAGGTTATCGAGTTGGGAATTTTCTGCCGGAGAAATTTTCCGATATAAATTTTTCGTATTAACAGGATCCGCACGATATCCGTTCCTGTCTTTTAAGTCCAACCTGTTTCGGGATCTCTAATAACCCAATCCATTACAACTCACTAATAAAAAGACACAAATTGGGTAAAAATCAAAAAAAAATTTTTCTGAGAAAATAGAAAAAATAATAAAAATTATTTAAAATAATTAAAAATAAAACTTAAAGCAATTATAATTAATTAATAAAAGTAAAATCCCTTCTAAATTAATAATTCATTTTCTTCTCCTTTCCATAATCATCTCCTCCCCATTAAAATATCTCAAAACCAAGCTGATTGTTAACAAAAATCCCAAAACTGTCCATTCCCCATATTTCTGTCTAATTCCACCAGAAACACATCCATCTTCTTGACATCCACTTGTGCAAACCTAAAAAGGACATTCTATCCTATTTTGTTCCCTTAATTTACCTCAACAACAAGGGGGCCAGTTTCTCTTCGTCGATGGCTAGCAGGTGAATTCCCGACATTAATATCTGTTCCTGTGCCTCCAATAAAATGCCGTTTTGCCCGTCTAAGTGATTTGTAAAGTGTACATCCACTGATCTCTTCTACAGTTCCACACCTTCTCTCAGTCACTGTTATCACTAAATATATGATTTTGTAACTTTCTTAAAAGTGATTTAATTGAGTTATTTTTAATGGACAAATGAAGGTTTGAAAATAAAAATGGCTAATAGTAATTAGGAAGCAAATTTAGTGGAATGAGTAGGGTTGTTGGCTCAGAACTTGACTGAGTATTTTTCGGCTGGTTTCTTATCCAAGAACCGACACCACTAGGAATGATAGGAACGGAAAAGGGTTCTAAATTTGAAAAAGGAAGGGTTTGAAATGTTGATGATCAAAGAAATGTAGGACTTCATCCTTAAGTCCCTCCCCTCAAACTCTCTGACTTATTCCTTGCCCAATGTACATAGGTAATAAGAGGAATACTGTAATATGTTTCTCGATTCCAGGAATCTCAAAATTTAGAAACCGCCCAGAACCGTGGAACAGTTCAAATTTTTGGAATTGAGAATCACGAATACCTTAAAGGAAGATAAATCTATCGAGAGAATTTTAGGGTTAAATGAATTCCCGAAAAATTCCTCACCTCCAGATTGTCTATAATAACTGTAGATGCAGTGTGTATGTGATGAATTCATACATTTAGTAGAAGGAATAAGCCCTTTCTGGCATCGGGAAATGTGCCTTTCATTTTCTTCGGGGGAATACCAAAGAGCTTGTCGATCGCATTGAATGCAATCCAAGGCTAATGCTAAAACAATTTTTATTTTTAATTATTTAATCTAAAATCTGACCATTTTCTGGTATTTTAACCAAAAATAAAATAAATAAAAATAGGCTGTATTGTTGTAAATATTTTTGAATAAAAATATTTAAAATTTGTTGTTTAATAAAAATAATTTTGGTCACCATTGGAATGAATTGAGGGAGAGAAAGTTTTTTTTTAGAAATTCTTCTTTTCCTCTTGGCCAGTGGGAAAAAGCCTTTGGGGGCTTTAAAAGTATATAAAAGTTCTGGCAATTTAAGTATTAGAAAATTAGAAAGGGATTAGCGGTGAGGAAATTGATAATCCGCCGAAATTCGCGCCTCTGGCGAAATTGAAGGAATGAAAGGGGGTTAAGGGAAGGACAGTTAATTTATGGAATGGGAGAAATGAAGGAAAATGAGGGGCGGGAATGAAGAGAAATGAAGGTGGAGGAATTTTGAAGGGAGAGAGGGAAATGAGAAAGGGTAAAAGAGAGAAAGACGTTTCGGCGCAGGAAAGGGTTGGCGCAAACTTATGAAAGGATAGGCTGCCAAAGACTTGTATTCTTGAAATTTCCCAATAATAATCCTTATTATGTCTTCTAGCTTCTCTAAAATTTTCAGAATTTTTGGTTAAATATTTTCAAAGTTCTGGTCAAAAAACTCAAAGAAAATTGAAATTTCTTCTAAAAATGTGCCATTTTAGACTACTATAACTGTCCAAATATTCAACTAAAAATTCTGAAATTTTTAGGGAAGATAAATGACATAATTGAAGATAAATAAGCAAAATTTTGTGGCTCTAGGTTCTCATTTGGAAATTTTATAAGGATATGCCCCTTGCGCCCAATCGTCTCTCAGTCTTGGGTGAGGTAGAAGAAAATTAAAAAAAAAGAAATTGGAGCACAAAAATGGACGACGGGTAACTAAAAATGGTCAAAAAAATAGGAGGATGAATGTAAACAAAATGAGAAAATGAAAAGAAATTAAAGCTTAAAGGTGCAAATAATAAAAGAATGAAAAATGGGTGACTGACTAATAATATAATAGTAGTAGGTAGCTGTTCTTTTGGGGATAAAATTAAAATAAATAATAAATTTGTCTTTTTTTAATTGAAAAATTTGCAAGAAAAATTATTTTAAATTAAAAAAAATAAATTTATTAAAATTTAATTAAAAAATATAAAATACAGGATTCTTTCAATTACAGTATTCTTTGTCGTTTTAGAATACATATATAGTCTTTTAACTAGAGCCCGGACCGTACCGTACTACGGCCGTATTTTTCGATATTTTTCGGTATTCCGTATCGGTAATACGGTACGGAAAAACTAAAATACCGATACTACCGACCGATAAAAAAAATCAAGGAATCTGTGACTTGGTTTACCAAAATTTTTAAAATTTTTGCCTGCGGCGCAAGAAAAAAAAAGAAATCTGGTGACTGGTATACTAAAATTCCCAAAATTTTCGCCTACTGCGCTGGAAAACAATGAAAGTTGTAGGATGGTCTAACAAAATTCTCAAATTTTTAAATCCATTTTATTCCTCCGGTGTCTTCCAAATCAATCTTATCCTTCCAAATCATTATTAATCCCCGATATCCTTCCTGACATAAGCATCTAACAACTTATCCACAAAATAATCATGTCAACAAATCCCCAAAATCCATTTAAATCCACTTAATCCCTCCATATCCACCGATATCACACCAAATCTAGCTTAATCCCTTTAAATCCCTGATTTACCTCTTTATCCATACAAATTTATTTATAAAAATAATTCTTGTTTAATATATTAATTTTTTGAAAATACGGTACGGAATACCGATAAATTTTTACCGGTATTTATCGGTATCGGTATTTTTCGGTATTCCGTATCGGTAATACGGTACGGTAAAATTTTGAGATTCATCGGTATTTATCGGTATCGGTATCATACGGTAGTACGTACGGAATACGGTACGGTACGAAATTCCGGGCTCTACTTTTAACCCCTAGAAATCCTAATAAATCTTTTAGAAAACATTTTTTAAAATTAAAAAACATTTTTTAATTTTTATTTTATGTAAATAAAAAATATATTTTTCAGGCTCGTAAAAGTCATTTCATTGTTTCTTTGTTATATGGAGAAGCAGAAGGCCAATTTCTGAAAGGTTTGCTTCCCTGTCATGAGAAGCATTATATTCCAATGGCTGCTATTGTTTCACAAAGGTTATATGGTTCAGAATTGCCTCAAAATATTGAGTAAGTTTGGCTGGAATTTTTATCTTCATTTTATGGCTATGAGTCTTAGGCGATAAATAGGAATCTGTTTGGGATATTAATCTGAGTTTCCTTCTTTCCACACGTGAAAGGGATATGACATAAGTGACCCTTTTCGTGATTCCTTAACAGCTTGGAATATTAAAGGGGGATTTAGGATATGACAGGGATGTCGATAAAAATAATAAGAAAATAAAGAATATACTATTATTTCAAGAAAAAATAGGTTGTAAACCAAAAATCCGGCCTCTAGTAATTAGTCTAAAAATACTGCCAATATTGTTTTCTGAGTTTAGCTGCGCGGAAATTGGCAAAAGAAAAAAAAGAAAGGAAAACACTCTCTTTATTTTAGGTTAGTAAGTATCCAAATGGATGAGATAATGGGCCTGGCATATAACAAAAAGAAGGAAATTGAGGGGAGGGAGGGAAGAGAGGAAGGAATGAGAGATTTGTTGAAAAGAATAAAAATGAGGGGGGAGGGAGGGAGGTTGTTTTGGAATTTAAATAAAAATAGAATAAAAATATACTTTCCTGACAACCGATTTTTAAAATATTCTTCTCGAATCTAAGAAGGAACAATTGTTGCAACAAAATAGGTTTTTGAGAATGTGCGCGGGTTAAGGATATGTAGGTATTTGAGGGATTTTAAAGAAAATATTGAGAAATGAAGGGAGTGGTTTATTGAAGAGTATTAAGGAGGTTTATTCGAATAAATTAGGATATGTTGAGATGAGTAAAATAAAAGTAAGTAAAATTTTTATCCTTCTAGTGACACGTTTGCAAAAAATTCTCAATCCCATAATTTTCAATCTCTAGAAAGTTCAATATGATTTAGTTCAAAGATATGTATATATTTTATTCACTTCCCTTCTGAAAAATTTTTTTTATAAAATCCCTTTATACATAATTTCAGTATATCAGAAATTTTGATATACGGGATTTTTGAACTGTGGAGAGACCGTCTAGATTTAATTTCTATTCGGGGCCACCTTTCTCTAGTCCTATTAGGAATTTTGTTTTTTTACTAAATACCTAAATAAATAAACAATTTTTCTACCAAAAAAGTCACCAAAAAACTTTCATATTAACATAAAAATATTCAAAAAATGCCAGAAGAAAGTAGTCGACTTTTGTATTTTTTTGAATTGAATAAATAGTTTTGTTGTGAATGACTGGGAAAAAGCTAAGTTAAATACAAATACTCTTTCAAACAATAAAAGAAGTATTAGACAAAGATGGGCAAAGAATTTTGGGGGAAAAGTAAGTAGAGATTTGTCTAAAAATGGGCAAATTCTCAGAATAATCAACAAAAATTTTGATTTTTGAATAATTATTTTTTAACTGATTTTTGATTAGAGATTTTTGAGTTCTTTTAAGAATAAAGACCGAAGTTTATTTTTTTAGACTTTAAAAATGGTCAGATTCGAGAAATCTCGATTTTGATAACTAGAATTTTAGAACTAGATTTAATCCCTATTTTGAAGCGCCCTTAAAGCTAATAATAAATACAAATAATTTCTCCTAATAATGCGACTCTCTCTATTAGACCGACACCTTCTAATAAACCGACCACCCTAGAGGAAGGGTGAAGAATAAACCGACCGGTTGCACTATTAGAAGAAATACGGTAAATGATTTTCTTACCCGCAACAAGTAAAGAAACTTTAAAAAAAAATTCCAGGCATTTTTTTGACAGAATTTCTTTGGTGAGCTAAACCTAGATTGAACTAGCACTGTCCAAAAATGCGGATTGCGCAATTTTGTGCGGATTTTGAAATTGAATAATTATATAGATAATGTTAGCTGGTCAAAAGAAAAAATAAAAATAATAAAAAAGGAAAAGTCTAAGGAATATCCTTAAAACGTCAATTTTCAACATTTTTATTGCTTTTTTAAGCAATTTTAAAGCTATTTTAAACAAAATATAGGAAAGAAAAGGTTTAAAAAAGGAAAAATAAATAAATATAGGGAAGTTTCAGTAATTGCTTCTTTTCCGGAGTTGTTGAAAGTCAAAGAGTAGTAAGGAAAGGGGAAGAAGTTATGTAAGGGGGATTAGAGGAGGGAAAGAAGGGAGGGATTTTTTCATACAAAAATTATTATGTAGTTATATGTATTTTTAATACTTGTTTTTATGGATTTGGAAAAAGAAAATATATATATGTATATATATATACCTTTTTTGGGGTTTTATTCTGCCAAATCGCGCGTATCGCGTAAACCTAATGATCCTTGAAGGTGTTATTAGAGAAAAGGCTAACTACCAAGTAAGGAAAATTGAGAAAGAAAAAACTCTTAAGAAATAATAGAATAAATTTAAATAAATTAAAGTTTTTTTTTAATTTTAAATTATGACTAGATGATAATTTGGTGGAAAAAAAAATTTTGAAAATTACAAAAATTATTTTAACAGCTAACTTTTTTTTTGGTCAAAAAGCTACAAAAACAAATAAAATAAATAAATATGTAAGTATATGGAGAGAATAGAATTAATTAATGAAGAGTCACAAAATTAATAATAATTAATTAATAATTGATGAAACTGCGAATTTTTGCTGTAAATTCTTAAAATTAAATTGCGGATTGTAGCTCCTTAAAAATTTTCTCGATTGAGGACAACCCTGATTAGAACCCTTTTCTTCACTAAAAGCTCGGTCTGAATCCAGTCTAATTATCATAAGTCATAAGAAGATTTTTAAAAATCCTCCTACTCCTTTATTTAGTCCCCAATCCCCAATTTTTCATTAATTTTTTTATTAAATTTATTTTTCTTTTTTTAGCACTCGTTTCCTGTCACGCATTTTACCCTCTTATTTAGTACCACAAACAACGGAAATTAAAACATTTTCTTCATTACTTTCAAAACTCAAACAAGCACGTAATTCTCTTACCAATCTAAGCCTAATACAACTACAATTACGTTTTCTTTCATTGTGTTGGTCACTCAATGTTTACGGCTGTACTTTCTTTCGTGCTTTTATGCTTATGACCAAGGCAAGAAAATTTTTATTAAAAATGGAATGAAATGTTATGAGGGGGATTTTATATTAGCTTGGCAAATTAATTATAGTAAGATTGAAGGGAATTGGCATTTAAATTTAGGTGTTTCGCAAAATTTTTAATAAATGGTCAATGAGGTAAAGGATTTGGTATAACTGAAATCGAGTCTTTTTCCAAGGGGTCTTTTTCTTTTTTTCGGGTTTCGAGTTATTTTCCAAGATCGAGTCTTCTTCTAAGGGGAACCTCCAATTTGGAGTGCCCGTTTGTTGTCATAAAGTATCAGTATACATATATCACCGAGATTGTACCCAGAATGTGCTATCCCACCAGTTAGTAGGGGGATTGGGCTTATACACCTAAGAAAAGTCCCAAATGTTTAGTCATCCAAAATAGTACAGAATATTAGTGTTGTTCGGGAGAAGAAAAACTCGGGAAACGGGAGTCGGGTCGGGAGATGACCTCGAGAGTCGGGATACTCGAACATCACTATAGGATATACAGCCTCTCATTCTACCTATTTTGGCATTTTGATATTTTTAAATTTATTCTGTTAATCCCGGACTTCAAAGAAATACCCAAATTTTTAGTTAAAATACAATAGAAAAGTTTTGCCAATAAATTTAGAAAGAAAATGAAAAGGGGAGAATTTCCGGTCAGTCAGTCCTCTAAGGCAAATTCCCACGTTTGAGTGGTGAAAGGAAGTATGGAAGAATGAAAATGAATTAATGAATGAGGGAAGTTTTGGTAAGGAAAAAGTACTCCTTTTTTGTTGTTATTTTTCTTTTTTTAATTCTATTCATTCACTTTCATTGGGGCGTAGAAATCCTTGGCCTTTTTTCCTTTTTAAAGTGTTTTCCTTTTAAAGGATGAGGGAGGAAAGAGGTGAATTTTTAGAGATAAATATAGAAGAAGAATGTGAATTAGAGGTGAACTTTTGGATGAAATTTTTAAAAAATTTTGACACAAAAGAAATTTTCTTGGGTTAGCTTTTTGATAGAATGCGGTTTGAGAATTTTGGGAGTACATGATATCAAAGAAATTAAAGGGAATTAACTGTTTTTATGTAAAAGACTTCGATGCTTTTGACTGCCAAGGATAACTGCTGGGGAATTCACGGAATGGGAATTTAAGGAGAGCAATCCCTGATGGAAGCGAACCATCGTGAAATTGACCAGAGCACAACTGAAAAATCTTTAGATCTTTTAGGGTTTATCTTGAGAATAGGCATGGATTTGAATTAAAGAGAAATAAATTAAAAGATAATAAAATATAAAGATAAATCCCTTAAAAAAGAAAATTTCTAAAATTATTCTTTTAGCCTATCCGTGGAAGCATTCAAGTATATGTTGGCTTAAATGATTGGGGAATGTCTGTATTAAATTCAAATAGCCATAGACAAATAGCAGCCATTGAATTAAACAAATTGGAAATTAAATTTACTCCAAACACAAATTTTTTGGAAGTTCAAGGGGAAGGAGGTTGTAAATCTGCTGATTTTGTTGCTACAATTACTACACCTCAGGTGGGTAATTTTATTTATTAATTTTATTTTTTGGAGAATTCTTTAAAAACCCCGTTATTGAGGGCTTCTTGTAAAATCTTTTGGGTACACCCCAAGATAACACAGGCCCAAGGTACCACCATAGACGTAACTTCGTTCAGAATTGTCAAATCTGGGAGGCTTTGGTCGAATCTGGGAGGCCGCATCGAACCATACCAGGGCGTCCCGTATTTGACAATTCTGAACGAAGTTATAGCTCTGCGGTACCTTGGGCATACGGTACCTTGGCCTTTTCCCGAATTTTTTTGTTAAGATAGGATTTGAGAGAATTCCTTTACAGAGTGCAATCCCTGATATTCAATAAATTTTCACAAATCTTTTTTAAAACAACTTTACTCAATAAGTTGCCTTAATTTTTGAACATCCTATTAGCCTCAGAAATTAATTTATTTCCCTATGAAAAAAAGGGGTTGACCTTGAAAGGGGTTGATTGAGGTGAATTCGTTTATTTGTTTGTTTTTGTGTATCTGCTTGTTACCTTGATTTGTAAGATTAAAAAAGGGGAAGGAAAGAGTTTTGAGAAAAAAAGAAAATGTTGTTGTTTCTTGCTGTTGCGGACGACCGAGTTTGGTAGCCAATTAGCCTAATGTATATACATAATATTAAATATATGAATAAAATCTCTTCAAAAAAATTGGGGGAAATATTTATAAAGAAAAATCTGAAGAAAATTTGGGAAATAAGTTGAAAGGGAATTGGACAATGAAAAGGTGAATGGGGGTAGGTTGAGGGACAGAGGAGGGAGGGGGGATATATGCAGGGAGGGGAAAAAGCTTCTTTTTAGTTTAGGGAGTGGGATAACAATAATAATATTTTGACAATAAGAAGAAAAGGCATAATACATATATTTTTGGAGAACAATGAAGAGGAAAGAAACGAAAAGCTGAAGAAGGGGAAAGTTGCAGGGAGAGAGAGGGGAGGGGGGGGGTGAAAAAGTTCATTGTAAAAATATATTTTATTTTAAAAATTCTGCGCGGCGGGAGAGAAAATCACCGTCGAAAATATAGAATAGGGATAGTTGAGAAGGCTAGACGATATATGCATATTATCAAAACTCATACTGAATTAATACTGCGATCTGGAAAAAATGAAGATAAATGACTGAGGACATTCTATTTCGCCTTTATATTAATGGAGAGTTAATTGTTCCCGCTAATAAAATTCTCACTTGCTACCACGATAAGATTAATACCCCTTTATCAAAGCCTTTTATGATCCTCTATTCTAAAGTAAGGATCAAGTGCTCAAGAAGTGTAGTATTTTTTGTGGGGCTAGGGCTCCAAATTCATTTTATTAATAAAATACCGTATTTTCTCTAGTAATCCCCCAGGGGGGATTATTTTTCAACCCATCTCTAGAGTGGGGAATTAATAGAGACTGGGGAATTAATAGAGTGGGGTAGAAAGAAGGGGGATTATTTTTCAACCCATCCCCAGGGTGGGGAATTAATAGAGACTGGGGAATTAATAAAGACTGGGGGATTACTAGAGAAAATACGGTATAAAATAAAGAAATTAACATGCTATAATAATTTTAAAATATTTTTGAAGATTTTAAAAATAAAAATGACTAAAAAATGAAAGAAAAATAAGCAAAAAAGTGTGTCAATGTTTTTACTGAACAGGTGATGGGAAGATATATTAAATTACATTTGGGAAGAATTAAGGGAGGAAAATGAACAGAAATGAGTAAAAAGGATTGGAGAACGGATAAAATAAAACCGGAAGGGAAGTGAAAGGAGAGGTAGAAATGAGAGAAACAGCTGCCCATACCCCTCTAGTATGTACGGCACACTTACATCTTTCCAAAATTGGATGGCTCAATCTGCTGTAAAATTGGCTATGGAGACAGGGCATGAGCCTTTCCTTGTATTTATTTTCTCTTTTTTTATTCGGATAGTTGACTGAACAGTGGTCACGAATGACAGGGAAATTATAGGGGAAAGGGTCACATATGGGGAAATTATGGAGGTGGGGGCAAAGCAATTACATAAGGTTTGACGAGGATTGGGGTTTCTGGCTTAGAATGGGTGTTTTCGTGAATTTAAATATTTAATTTTGAAGAAAAGATTTTTGAAAATTTTTTTGGAAAATATGTGAATGAAAATTAGAAATTTTTTTGCCCAATCCAATAAACCAATCTGAAGGGAAGGAAGATCCTCATAGTGTGAAAGGAACACTCACGTTTATTTTATCCTACCCTAGCTTAGGGTTGTGGGTAGGGTTGGGGGTCGAATCGGGCCTCAAATTTTGGCCCAAAAAAGACTCGAACGACCCGGTTCGATAAAAATGAGGTCCGAAACAAATAACTCGAAAAAACGAATCGAACTCGAAAAACAATTCGGTCAAACGAATCAAAAAAATCTTAGCTTTAAATTTCATTCTGTATTTTTGATTAAATTAATAATTTTCTAAAAATTTTATTTTCAGGCCTTACTTATCAACAATTTATTCAAGCAACTAAAACTCAAAGTTTCAGCTGCCAAAAATGCAGAAAAGGTTGCAGAAACATCACTATAAAAATTTTTCCTTTAATATAATACCCATATTAATTTATTATTTTTTATTTTTGTGTTTTTAAATTTAAATTATTATTTTTAAAATGCAAATTTATTTTTGTTAATTTTGTCAAATTTTGAGTGTTTTTCCCTTTTATTTTCAAAATAAAGGGAGATTTATTTTTATTTTTATTGCCACTTTATTTTGTGACCAAGTGCGTGACCAATTGAAAAATAAAAGGAAATAAGCCAAACAATATTGCCAAAATGGAAGGGAAAGAAAAGGAAAGTGTAAAGGTTTATGGAAATTATTATGGGACTTATTTGTAGTTAAAATTTGTTTTGGATTTAAGGGGATAAGACTGTCGAGAATATTGGAAATATTCGGAAAAGTCGTTTAAATAAGGAACAAAATTTGTGAGGAGATAAATAAATATTTTTAGAATAAAAATAAAAATTTTTAATTAATCTGAGATAATATTTTGAATAACAAAAATAGAAACTCTAATATCCAGATACATTCAGTGAATAATTAAAAAGGTAAGGACTGACTGTAGTAGATATCAGAGGTGGGTCGGAACAGTCAGAGGTGTCGGAAATCGGAAGAACCGGAAATCGGAACTGGCTCAAAAGTCGGAACTTGGAAATCGGAATTCCGACCCACCTCTGGTAGATATACAAAAGTGTAAACAGACCTGACTCGGCCTTTTCTTAAACCGATAATGTCCCTTTTATTATATGGAATGGGTGTGCAAAAATAAAGTAAACAGAAGGGAGGGGCACCTAAAAAGAAGAAAAGTTGACACCTTCACATTACCTCCTATGCGTACGGAACATTAAAATAAGAACATTATTTGAAAACATAAAAAGATAAAGTTTTTAAAATCATTTTTAAAATTATTAACATACAAAAACAAATTTTCAGATAAAAATAATAAAATTCACTAATTTACTAAAATCCCCATATAAGGACAAGTGAAAGGATGAACATGCAAATACCTTTATTATATCAAAAAAAGAACAGGATCAGCGAGGGGAAATTAAAAAAAGGAAGGTCATTCAGTAGAGGAAAATGAAAAGAAAAAAATATAGATAAATAATTAGTTATTTTTCGGTATATTAGCAAAAACAAAGCCGGAAAACATACAAAAACGGATATGAAATAAAAAGAAAAATTATTACAAGGACAAAAAAGAAAGCCGCTAAAATATATATAAATAATAAAGGGATAAGGGAGACAATAGAGAAGAAAAAAGGGGGATTTTTATTTAATAAAGGAAAAAGTAAAAAAAGGAAAATTTGAAAGGTTTTTTCTCTTCAAAAAATATTTTTGAATAATTACAAGTAAATAAATTTATTCACGTTATAATTGAACTAACAATGGTTGCAGAAGTGAACAATGATATTCATGAGTAAACGGGAACGGCTACGAACCCTAGAGGCGACTCTGCTCATGACAGAATCCTGTGAATAATAGAAAGCTGATAAACATTAAAGAAGATGTATGTGTGAATTTATTTGGCAAAATTCCACTTGATTAAATTTTTATGCCAAAAAGTGTGGGCAAGGACTTTCTACGCACCCTGTATAGGTATGTAGCTATCACTGGTAGTACAACCAACTCTATCCTAACTATTAAATACTCCAATAATTTTTTCTAATAATTTTTAGTAAAGTAAAAGCCTTAAAAAATTGTAGTTTTTATTTTAAAAAGTGTGGAAAGAAAAATAAATAAATGAAAAAATGTGTGGAAATGAGGAAATAAACAATAATAGAAAATGTAATGGAGGGCATTTTTTTGTTTATTTGTTAAAGCAAAAAATTTCTTTTACCTCGACCTTTTATCCTAATTCCCTGTAATCCCTCCACCTACTAATTAAGATAAAATCCAAAAAAAGTCTTAAAGGAAAGAACACTTTCAAGCCCTAAGTAAAGCTCCGGACCTCATGAAATAATATACCTGAACTTCACATCACTTATGTATCAATTGATGTTAAGAATGCTGTCCTAAGTAACAGGGATCTAGTTGACATAAAAATTAAATCCCGATCTTCGGGAATTGGAAAGCGGGTCGGCTAGATCCCTGCTAAGGAAGCAGTTAATTTTTGGGGAATATTTATTATATTTAAAATAAAAACTAAATTCGATCCAGAAAAGTCAGATCTTTAATAAACTTTGTGGGATCTCCTTGGCCTCATGTGCGGAAACAAAATCTTTAGTTCTTTTCTTATTCGGGCAACAAAACTAAATTAAAGCCTTCTATTCTTTACCTAAATAAGCGCCTCTCAAAAATTCCCGTCACTCAGAAAATTCCAAACTACGGCCTCAATTAAAAAAGAAAATCCCCTCTCCTTTCTACAAAACCTTTCGTTGTTTTTTTAATTTATAAAAATTGTCCCCATCGATTTATCTCTCAACGGCAAAAAACAAAAAAAAAACGTTTTTAGTGGCAGTCTCCTCATTCCAATTAAGCCAAAAATGGCTATATAAAAGCTATTCTTCTTCTTTTTTTTGTGAAGCCTTCAAACAGATGTGTGTGTGGATATACCGACTAAATACTAATTGGAATTTCCTCTTTTCTTTTAAATGTCCTCCCTCTTGTTTGTTGTTTTTTTCTTTAAAGAGAAGGGCAATAAAAAAAGGAAAAGTGAAAAAGATGGATGCCATTTAGTGTTTTTAATGGAAAAAAGTTTTTTTTGAATTTATGGCAAAAATTAAAAATAAAATGGTAAATAATTAGTAAAGGTGGTTGGGAAAAGAAATTTTGGCAGGCGGTAAATGGACTTGATAACATTCAATAGATTACTGATCAGAGAGGCTGCACTAAAACTAATATGTAATTCGAGTGCTCTCCTTCTTGGACTTTAACAAACTCTCTGAGCTATCGGAAAGGAAAAAAGTGTAGGGAAACATGAAAGATGCTTGTAGTTTCTTGCTTCATCAGCTAGAATGTGGTAGACTTCGATATAGTATCTCTTCCTAGTGGACACTTGACAATCTTAAATGTATTGGTCCCTCAATAAAAAAACATTAAAATTACTGAAGATTAAAAAATAACAAACAGTTTTTAATTTTTTAATGTAAAAATAGTGTATATTTAAAGAAATTTAAGTAAAAAAAAAGAAAAATTTCCTTTTTAGAAGAAATAAAAATAAAGTAAAAATAAAAGGAAATACCTAAATATAAAAACATTTTTCTGGCATCAAAAAAAGAAAGGTATGTTAATTGCCTATTTTTGCCGCCATAGAAATTGTGTTAAAAGTAAAATAAAAAGGAGAGAATCGATGCCGAAATGCGCAGTAAAGTGAATATTAGTTTTAGAGTGTTTAAATGGTTGGAAAATTAATTTAAGGGTTTTTATTTATTTTTAAAAATTTTTTTTATTAATTAAGAGTAATAGAAAAAATTACACCATTTTATTTTCTTCACCTTTTCTTTTCTTAGGAAAGCACACATTGGTCAAACTAACATATCAGAAGAAAAATATCAGAGAAAAAATTTTTTTTAATTTTGAAGGAAGGATGGTGGGGGGGGGGGGGGGGGTTAAAATAATTAAATAAATTAGTGAATTTTATAAATTTAAAATCACAAAAATACATATAATTAATTCTTGATTAAAAATTCAAAAGTAACTTTACTAATTTATTAATAGTGTTAATTGTTATTAGAATCGTCACAGAATCCTTAAGAGAATTTTCCAGGATCACATCTCGAAATCAAGTTCTCTTGTATTTTTCTAGACTGACTGTGTTCTCCGCGGGATCTGCCCATTTTAAAAAATTTTTTAGAGAATCAAGTTATGTGATACTTGCTATTTTACTATAAAATACCGTATTGTCTCTAATACAAGCCCTGGGTGTCTATTTTTCAAAACATTTCATTCAGTGGTCTTCTAATATGGCATGGGCTTGCATTAGAGACAATACGGTACTTATGACACCTTTCTGTTAAGAAATCTTTTCATTTTTTAAATTAATTTAATTAAAAATATTTTCTTTTTATTTTTTACCCCAAATAAAATTAATTTAAAAAATAATGTTTTCATGGAAGAATGGATTTTAAAAAAAAATAATGGAAAATTGTAGTCGAGAATGTAATAAATATATTTGGGAATAATTAAACTAATGTATTTTTTTTGGATTTAAAAATGTTATAAATAGGGAATGATGATTAATGGATATTATTTTATTTTTATATTTTATTTTGGGAAAAAATGAAAGAAAGGAAAATAAATTTTTGGGGGAAATAACGGATAATTTAATTTTTGACGTTTATTTATTTAAAAAATTAAAAATAAATACTTTTTAATGGAGATAATTGAACTAACATTTAATTATTTAAAAAATATCAAATAGGAATTTTTAAAAATTAAAAAAAAGAAAACATTAGGAGGAATAAGTGAATGATCCGTAACTATCGGTTTATTAGAAGGGGTTATATCTTTTTTGTATTTTGATCCGGATTCAAGCAAAAAGGTAATAATCTGTATTTTAATAGAAACAATATTCATATTAATGCTCCGAATTCTTGAAGATTTCTGTACATATAATTACTACTAAATCAATCAAGTATATCCCTAAAATTTGCAAGATTGATTTATTTTGTTGCATGAAAGAATTCAAGCCCACACTATCAATACTACTTTCAATTAGAATTATTTAAAAATGAAAATATTTTTTATATAAATTCATAAAGCTTATAAAACTTTTAAAAAATTCTGAAATAATTTTTTTTTTAATTTTTTAAATAAAATAATTTTATTAAAACAAACAAAAAATATATTCAAACAAAAAGTACATAATAAATAAAAATATTTATTATATGATGGCCATCTTCGTCCTTTTTCCTTTGTCCAAAAATTATTTTAAAAGAATTTCTTGTTTCCAGCCCTTCAGGGGATGTATTTACAAAGACATATTTTTAGCCTTTCACTTTTTTAGTAGATTAGTAAAAATGAGGAAAAAAATATTTTTTAAATGAAGAAAAAGAATTATTATTATTTAGTATACAATGTTGTAGTACAAAGAAAAGGATTAAAGGGGGGGGGGGTTTTGCTGAAGAAATAATTTCTAAAAAAATAAACAAAAAAGACCTCAAAAGTTACTTTAATAAATGAATAAAAAATGCCTTTATTAGGGTTAAGAGCCCGGTTCGGGTCGGTTCGAAAGATCGACCGGGCCTCGAATTTTGGCCTGAAAAAGACGCAAACGGCCCGGTTCGATAGAAACGAGGCCCAAAATAATGACTCGAACGTCGGCCCAATTCGAAAGATCCAATCCCAGTCTTTATATTGAAAATTTCGAAAATAAACTATAGAGAGGATTATTATGCAAGTGAAAATGGCATGATGTGTGATGAACATAAAACACAGTTTCCGCTTGTTTTAAAATCTTTAGAGGGGGTTTCTATTTGCATATATTCCAAAAAATCTGATTAAATAATTAAAAATAAATCTTTATTATTTACTCAAAAAGTTTCTGACAAAATCGTTATTACAATCCTTGTCATTCCAAAATTTATTTAAATCAATTATATTTTCTCTTTTAGTTTCAAATTGTTTTGTGGCATATTCACATATTTTGCATATTGGGGAATAATCTAAACCAAATTTTCTTTTTGTGTATGTTTTTGTCCATTCAAAATGTCTAATTTAAAATTTTGAAATTTATTATTATGATAAAGCATACATATAGCTATTTAATTCCTAAGGCTATGCAGTAGGCGGCGTGGTGTAATGGATAACACATCAGTCCGGTCTATTGAAGATGTTGGAATAAACCGCCGAATAACATTTTGCACTAGCTAAAGGAGAGAAATAGCTATAGCCCAGCTGCTTTACTACAAAGATAAATACACAAATTCAGAATCTGATACATATATTATAGCGGATATTAAGATACACCTAGTACCGGATCTTTATGAAACGGTTTATCACAGGGTTGATAATATTAATTACTTGCCTATAATCATCTAACATTTAAGTCGTAAAATTATCTAAAATTCAAGAAAAATAATTTTTAAAAATTTACTTTAAATATTTTTCCGTATCATTTTGCAAAGTCTTTAAATGTGCAACCAATTCATTTACTGATTTAAAATCATCCAAAGCAATAAATGCATTAGAAGGGACATCCATTCCTTCAAAAACAGATCTACTAAAAACTACAGGTACGGTAAGGGATCTTAATGAATTCCAAAATTTTTCTGTTACATAATTGTGACAAATATTATTCTCTAATGCCAAATAAAACATGTGGTTCTCTGAAAATTATTTTATTTATAATTTTAGATTTAAACATGATATGAAGGTTTATTCTTAGAAATTAGAGGTTTTTGGAGACACGCACCATTTTAGGGGGGGGATTTTCCAGATTTGTTTGACAAACTCATGGAAATTGGGAAATTGTTCGCAAATCGAAATTTTATCAAAATTTCGGAAATCGGAACGAAATTCCGATGCACGTCTGTTACATAAATTTGAGGTGCTATTTAGGCAGCTCCCCATAATGCCCAAATACTGAAAGTATTTTTCCTACATTCAAGATCCAACTGAATACTATTTTCTGGCTTTAACTTGTATACATACATACTTAAAATCCTGTTAATAAATCTCACCAATTTCACTCTCATATCTTTCTTTAGTATATTCTACACCAAAGCAATATCCAACAGCATCTATTTTTACCAATTCACCAATTTTTCTCGTTAAATTATCCCGCTCTGAATTAGCATTACAATGTGCTACAGCTTGGAACACAAATTTTGTTTTACTTTTTATTTTTGCCAAAACCTTTGAAATAAAACTGATTTGTGTTATTTAGAGATACATTTATTTCAGATTGGACCGAGATGAAATCACGATCAAAAATCGCAGCAAGCGATCAAGATCTTATATAGATTATCAATAAAGAAATGCGAAGCTCTTGGTTATGCCATGAAACCAGGACTTTTTTTGGGTTTTTTCTTGGATTTTTGGGTATTTTTAAAATGCTTGTAAGGGTTGCAAGGAAAATGACAAGAGTCTTGGTGATATTTAAGAAAATTTCATCTCAAACGTCTCTAATCCTCTAGTTTGGTCTCAAAATTAACCTCCTTTTGATCCCAAATATATTCTTTTAGGGTATTTGGAGTAATTCTAGTTAAAGCATCATAAGGCATAAATACAGAACTATCTAAACGATAAGTTGCTGAACTATTGAAAAATTTGTCCGTCAATAATTTTCTGTCATAATATCTCAACGTTTCTGTAGGGCATTCAACTGTATACATCATATAATTTTGATCTACTCTGCGATTCTGAGGCCATTCGTCTATTGGACAAAATCCATGTATAAAGAAAAGTATAGTTGAAACATTCATCTCACTTGAATAATAAAACATCTATGTATATAAGAGGAAAGGTGTTAATTTACTTAATCGAGTCCAAATACTCGGAAATTGAGCTCATCAATTATTTCTGAAATGAGCCTAAGTTGTTCTCGAAATAATACAGGATGCAAAACCTAATAGTTTGCGCATCCTAATAATTCGCCAGATTTTAGTTCAAAGTTTAGTCGTTGTTGCTACCCCATATTGTGTGTTTTAATTACATATAGAAATTACTATATTTTATCATGCGTAAAAATGCAGTTGAACGGGCAGGAAGTATTTGGGTACAACAACGGATAATCTGGGTAACCGATTTCTTGAGAAAATTTATAATTACATTTATTCCAAATCAAAATTTCTGTCATTTGCTGTTTAGTCACATTCTTAAATTTATATTTTTGAAATTAAAAATTTTAGATTTAAAAACCTTTATCGACATTTTGAATTTGTAAATTGATAAAAAAATAAGAAAAATTATAATATAATAATATTTGTTGAATCCCATTAACGATAAATTATCTTGTATTAGCAATTGATATCATTGTATTATCATTTAAGAAGTTGTTAATTTAAAAAATCATCTTAAAAGATCATCTTTTTAAAAAAATCATCCCATGTTAATTAAAAAAATCATCTTAGAATAACACTGGAATTATAAGTAGATTTATTATTTTGTGCTAACTTCCGCAACTTTCATTTTCGATTTTTCCAACATGAAAGATCTTTCTTTAAGATAATAAAATGATTTTTTTCAATAAAAATTTTAATAAAAATATCTATTAATGAATATCAGAGTAAATAATTTTAGAAAATGAGCAATTCTAAACAGACGATATTGAAATTAGATTAGCATGAGGTCAAGGTTTTTGAAAAAATCGAGAACGAGTATTACCGAGGCTGGAAAACCCGATATCGAGGTAGAGTCTTTTAAAAATTTTATTTAAAAACTTTTAAAAATTTTTATGACTTTTCAAAATCTACTTTAAGATTAATATGTTCGATATGAGTTAGATCCACTAGGTAGACCAATGAAGATAAATAACTCAAAGCTCTGATCAAATAAGTTTAAAATTTTAATCAAAATTTTTAAATACTTTGGATTTGAAATTTGGGTAAATGACTAGAAAATGAAATTATTTGATAAGATATTATACACTTTTAAAATATTTGATCATTTGTTTCACGGATCTAAACGGATATCTGAGGATAAAGGGTCATATACATGGATTTAGAAGGATTAAAGAAGGTATAAGAGGGCGTGAACGGTTTAATTCAAATTCGGTAAAAAGGAAAAATGGGTTGGTCACGACTGACTTTCTCCCTTTCATTATTTCAAACATTTGAGCTTGCATTGTTTGTGACCTTCCCAGAATTTCTCAAACAACTCATCCATCCCGACTGAATTATCTGACTAATCAAACTGACTTTTGACTATGGGTCTGCCTGTTCGATTTTTCGACTACTCAATTAAGAGTTTAACTGTTCGACCGTGCCAGTGTTACGTATCGACTTGCGGTGTGTCCGATACTAACAGAAAGACTAACTGACTAACTAACAAAGGTTTATCACGAAGGTAACAATACAATGGAAATGCGAGACTATGCGCTGGAGTAGAATATAGCTTTACTACGGACTAACTTTTTATTTTAATATTTATTTATTCATTCCCCAAAAATTCCCCAACATTAAATTTATTACAATCCTTATCATTCCAAAATTTATTTAAATCAATTATATTTTCTCTTTTATCTTCAAATTGTTTTGTTGCATATTCACATATTTTGCATAATGGTGAATAATCTAAACCAAATTTTCTTTTTGTGTATGTTTTTGTCCATTCAAAATGTCTAAAATAATATGTAAAATTTTTTTGAGTAATCCCCTCCTAAAATAACCCTCACTCAAAAATAGACAAGCTCTCCTCTAGTTCAAACACTACTTGCATTATAACGAAAAAAAGAACCGTGGATTTTTCGTTACAAAATTCAATTAAATTAACGATATTGGTTTGACTCGGTTCTTCTATTTAGATCGTCAAAAGCGGAGGTTTTATAAATAACCTCTTTCAACCATAGTCAACTCTTAATTTGAGCTGAATCGTTTGATCTCATCGGAAATTTTGAACCCCGTTCTCTCTCAAAAATTTTCGGTTTGTTTTCATATACGAAGATTTTCTAATCTAGCCCTACAAAAATAATTTTTAAAAATTTACTTTAAATATTTTTCCGTATCATTTTGCAAAGCCTTTAAATGTGCAACCAATTCAATTACTGATTTAAAATCATCCAAAGCAATAAATGCATTAGAAGGAACATCCATTCCTTCAAAAACAGATCTGCTAAAAACTACAGGTACGGTAAGGGATCTTAATGAATTCCAGAATTTTTCTGTTACATAATTGTGACAAATATTATTCTCTAATGCCAAGTAAAACATGTGGTTCTGTTGTGTATGGGCGTCAGCCCTTAGAGTGATTAGTATAAAAGCCCAGCCAATAGTTAGCTCTCTCTCCCAGTTTTAGTTCTTCTACCTATCTTCATCTGCTCTGTATTTCTTTGTGTGCGATAAACCTTTTGTTCTGATCTCTACGTAAGCGGGGTCATAACAGTGGCGCGGTCTCGGAAAGAACCAGTCTCGTCTACTTCGAAAAAGGTCGTCAACAGCTTCAATAAGAAAAGTTCGGCAACAGCTACATAAAGAAAAATGGCCCTGATAAGCAAAGTAAAAACATGGTGGGAAAACCATGAGTGTAATGTAAAGAACAGTGTTGATATTCTCCATGTGAGTATGAGTGTGAAACCGAAATGGTTAACAAAAAAAGTGTTAGTGAACGGGAACGAAGTGGAATTCATTCTGGATTCGGGGGCTCAAATTAGTTGTATAAGTGAAGTGACATGGAAGAATATTGGTAGCCCAAAGCTCACTGGAGTGCCCTGTAAGGGTAGAAGTTTCACAGGAAACGAGTTTAGTATGTTGGGCAGTTTTATGGCGAGTGTCGAAGTAGACGATAGTAAACAAGTATTGGTGACACATGTCACAAGTGAAAAATTGAATTTGTTTGGCCTACCATGGATAATTGAAGTTGAAAACAAATTGGGATATCCAATAGTGACTAGTGTTAAAAAGAGTGAAGAGCCGATTAAAGTGTTAGAAATTGAAAAGGCACAAAATAAAATTAGTGAGATAGTAAAAAAATTGGCAGTGCAGTTTAAGAAAGTGTTTGAGCCAGGCTTAGGCCATTGTACAAAAATGAAGGCTCATTTGTATATGAAGCCAGGAGTGAGTCCAGTATTTGTACGGGCTAGGCCAGTACCAATTGGCGTTAAAGACGCAATTGAAAAAGAGTTAAGTAGATTGAGTGAAATTGGAGCTATTAAGCCAATTGAATTTGCTAATTGGGCAGCGCCTATTTTAGCAATTAAAAAGGCAAATGGCAAAACAAGAGTGTGTATGGATTATTCAACTGGGTTGAATAATGCAATTGAGTTGGATAGACATCCTTTGCCAAAGCCTAGTGAAATATGGGCTGAGATCCATGGAAGTAAAGTGTTTTCGCAATTAGATCTCAGAGATGCCTATTTACAAATTGAGTTAGACGAGCAATCTAAAAAAGTGGCGTGTATTAATACACACAAAGGATTGTTTGAAGTGCAAAGATTGCCGTTTGGAGTGAAATCAGCACCAGGAATATTTCAGAGATTGATGGATAAATTGATAAGTGGAATTCCTGGAGTGTTTGCATATTTAGATGATTTAATAATAGTGTCTAAAAATATTGAAGATCATAAAGTGCAATTGTTTGAAATATTTGATCGAATTGAAAAGTGGGGATTAAAAATCCAGTTAGAAAAGTGTAATTTCTTTAAAGAAAAATTGAAATTCTTAGGTCATATTGTATCCAAAAGTGGAATTGAGCCCGACCCAGAAAAGAAAAAGAAAATAAGTGAATTGACACGTCCAAGAGATGTTAAAGAATTGAAGTCTTTTATGGGTACAATTAATTATTATGGGCGCTTTGTTAGTGAAATGCATAAGTATAGAGGGCCATTAGATAAATTGCTTAAAAAAGAAGTGAAGTGGGAGTGGGCCCAAGATCAAGAAAAGGCTTTCCAAAGTGTTAAAAAAGTGCTAAATTCTGATCTAATGTTAACGCATTTCGATCCAGAATTAGAAATAATAGTGACAGCGGACGCATCGAATTATGGAGTGGGAGCAGTAATATCACATAAATTTCCAAATGGAAAGGAAAAAGTGATTGAGTACGCAAGTAAATCATTGAATGATGCAGAAAAGAATTATAGCCAAATTGAAAAAGAAGGCTTAGCATTAGTGTTTGCAGTGCAGAAGTTTCATAAAATGCTATTCGGCCGAAAGTTCATATTGAGAACGGATCATAAACCGTTATTGGCCATCTTTGGCAAAAATAAAGGCATTAAAAGTGTTTTCTGCATCAAGATTACAAAGATGGGCATTGTTATTGACAAATTACGATTTTAAAATCGAATTTGTAAGTACCAACCAGATGGGTATGGCTGACACATTGTCAAGATTGATAAGTGAAAAAAGTGAATTAGAAGATAAAGTGATTGCATTAGTTTCAGGAAGTGAAAATTGTAGTAATGAAGATAGTAGTGACGAGGACTCATTGTTAGTGGAAGAGTCAGTTAAATATGTATTAAACATAATGCTGGATGAAGTACCAGTAAGTGCCGAACAAGTGAAAAGTGAAACAGGAAATGATAGTGAATTAAAAATGATTAAACAATTTGTTAGAAATGGGTGGCCAAAAGTATTGAGTGATCCAGCATTAAGTATTTGGTCGAACCGAAGACAAGAGTTGGAAGTGATTGATGAGTGTATTATGTTGAGTGGAAAAATAGTGATACCAAAAACTTTGAGAAAAAGTGTATTGAAAGTGTTACATGAAACACACCCGGGAAGTGCAAAAATGAAAGGAGTTGCCCGGGAGTATATGTATTGGCCAAACATTGGTAGAGATATTGAAGATTGGGTCGCAAATTGTATAATGTGCCAATCAGCGGCAAAAAGACCAATTAAGAGTGAATTGCGACCATGGCCAAATACAAATAGAAATTGGGAAAGAGTGCACATTGATTTTGCTGGGCCGTGTAAAGACGGAAAAGTGTATTTTATTGTAATTGATGCGCACTCAAAGTGGCCTGAAGTGTTTGAAAATATGACAACCTCGGCAAAAGATGTTATAAAGTGTTTTGAGTGGTTGGGAACCCATTACGGGTACCCAGAAACAATAGTGTCTGATAATGGAAGCCCATTCCGTTCAAATGAGTTTAAAGTGTATTGTCAAAATAAGGGGATTAGTCAAGTATTTAGTGCCCCATATCATCCACAATCCAATGGGCAAGTGGAAAGATTTGTGGATTATTTTAAAAGAATGATGACAAAAAATTCTATTAAGAAGAATTGGCTCAGTGAAGTGTTATTGTTTTATAGAGCCAGTCCTCATGAAACATTGGAAGGGAAATCCCCTAGTGAAGTGTTTCTTGGAAGGAAATTGCGATTGAATTTAGCGAGATTAATACCCAAAAAAGTGACCTTCCAAGAAAATAAAACACCTCAACAAGTGAAAATGAAAACGTGGTTTGACAAACACCATGGAGTAAAAAACCGAAAAATCGGTAAGTTAGTGTATTTCTTAAATTACCGAAAAGATGGTAAAGTTAATTGGTTGGATGGTGAAGTGAAAAGTAAAAAGGGAGTTATCTATAAGATATACTCGCCAGTATTGAATGCCGTGGTAACTCAGCACGAAAATCAAATTAGAAATAGAAGTTTAAGTGAAGATTGTAATACTTTGTGGAAAAGTGAAAGTGTAAGTGATAGTGGATTGAAAAAAGTTAATAAACCACATAAATATTGTTTGAGAAATAGTATTAGACAGCCTCAAAAATTAGTGATGACTAAGGAAAGTGTAAAAAAGTATGCGGAAGAGGCTATAAAGTATCCAGTGAAATTAGTGAGACCAAGAGGAGTGTCAAGTACAGTGGGAACAAGCCAAAGATGAAAGAAGCGGAAGACGAGGATAAACAGATGGAAATGTAGATGTGTAAAATATATAAATTTGTGATAATATTATTGTTGTATTTTTGTTTGTAATGTTGTATTTATTTCTTTGTTCCCATTGTCCTTATTCCCCCAAAATTTTGTATGTATTTTGTTGTTGTTTGTTTGGCTGGCAAAGTGTTGATTATTGTAAAGCTTCGGCTTTAAGTGAAGCCGAACCTTTTTTTCAAGGGGGGAGGTGTTGTGTATGGGCGTCAGCCCTTAGAGTGATTAGTATAAAAGCCCAGCCAATAGTTAGCTCTCTCTCCCAGTTTTAGTTCTTCTACCTATCTTCATCTGCTCTGTATTTCTTTGTGTGCGATAAACCTTTTGTTCTGATCTCTACGTAAGCGGGGTCATAACAGGTTCTCTGAAAATTATTTATAATTTTAGCCAAATAATATAGGTATTCACCCATATTACGAGTATAACATTCGGAACTACACGAGCCTCCATAACATATACCTACTGTATCTAATTCTATTAACTTTTGTAATTTTTTTGTAATACGACCACGACCAGAAGTAGCTCCACAATTAGACACTGCTTGGAAAGCTAATTTTGTTTTATTTTTAGCTTTCGCCAAAACCTTTAAAAACATAATTTTAGATAAATAGAAAAGTCTTTTGAGATCGAAAGACTGCATTCCAAGATGCAAGATCACGACAGACTTGGATCATAAGTTAACGTTTCCACCATAATTGTTTCGAAAAGAAAAATCTTGAAGGGCAATCGAAAGGAAATAACCTCGAAAATCAGAATTTTGAAACAACGCTCGTCACTATTAAATAACTTATTTACTAGAGCGGAGTAAGGATCAATTGAGATACGGGATTGATATCAAGTGAAAATCTATAGAAAAGGGGATTTAAACAAAATCATGTCTAAATCCGGTTTCTAAAATTAACCTCTTTTTGATCCCAAATATATTCTTTTGGGGTAGTTGGAGTAATTCTAGTTAAAGCATCATAAGGCATAAATACAGAACTATCTATACGATAAGTTGCTGAACTATTGAAAAAGTTGTCCGTCAATAATTTTCTGTCAAAATGTCTCAAGGTTTCTTTAGGACATTCAACTGTATACATCATATAATTTTGATTTTCTCGACGATTCTGAGGCCATTTGTCTACTGGACAAAATTTATGTAGCAAGAAAATTGTTGTTGATGCATTTGCCTCACTAAAAATTATAAATAATGTAATAATAAGGAAGGTTATTAAATGAATTAGCAATTTTGATTTGATCAAGGATGTTTCTGCGGGCATCAGGGATCAAGAAAATATCGTTGGATTTGGAGGGATATCGAGGGATATAAGGGGATTTTAAGCGATTAATGTGAATATCAGTGGATTAAGCTGGTATTATTTGTGAATTTACGATTGTGAATTTGGGGATTCAAGGGATTTTTGGGGATTAGGAGGTATATTAAGTGATATCCCTTTTAATCTCTCGTTCTCGACTCTCGGCTTTTTTAACTCTCGAACATCACTAGTAATATTGTTCTGATCAAGGAGCATCTCTACTAATTAGCCGTCAAATTAAACTCTTATCGCAGTCAATCGGATAAAATTTGGGTATAAACTTACTATTTTCTATCAAATGTGAATGTGCAATTAAATGGACATTTAATGCCGGAATCAATAACTGGATAATCTGGATATCCAATTGTTTGTTTTGTTTCACCAGAACATTTATTCCAAATCAAAATTGGGGGCATTCTCTGATTTTTAGTCTCTATCTTAATTATTTAATTTTTAAATTTAAAATTTGAATTTGTTTATAGAACGCCATCAAACCCGAAAATTAATATTTTATTAACTAAAGAAAAAAGATAAAAAATTCGACAAAGTTCAAAGACTTCCAAAATTTAATAACTAATACCTTTTTAGATAATTTAGAAATATAAGATTGATTTTGTTGGTTATAATTTAAATAATATAATGAAGGTAATAATATTAAGATTATAAATATAAATAAAAAATAAATAAATTTTGAAAAATCCATTTAATTCTTAAATTATAATTTAATTAAATTTAATAAATTAGATTAATAACTGTGTAGCTCCAAAATTATATTTTTTATAAATAAATTTTTTGATGGTTTCTAGCAATTCAGAACCAATATTTTTAATTTAGTAATCGGCCTATCCTCTCACAGAAATTAAAAAATTGAATAAAAATGTTAACCGCGTGCCTATCCCAACACTTATTTTAAATCTATTTATTTGAGTTTTATTTGAGTAAAGTTTAACCAGATGGCAAGAATTGCTTGACTTTGCTTGGTTTTGTGTATGTTAATTTTTATGCTCGTTTTATTCACATTTTCTCTAATAGAATCTTTATCCGTTACCTTAACGTTTTATTCCTTAACGTTACCTTAACGTTTTTTTTATAACTTATAGCTGGGAAGCCAATTTCAAAACTAAACACGCTGGCAAAAATTAACGTAATCTTCCATTTATGAATCTCGACACTTGGATTTTTAACTAATCTTTAACCTTTCCTTGTTTTAGGAGAGTTTCTTTGGTTTTAGGAGTCAAATTTCCGAATTTAGGGAATCGTAATACGGTATACTGACAAGTACCAAAAATACAGTCTGATCTCTATTACCAAGTAACCTCGGAATCCCAACTAGCTTTATGAAAATTTTTCTATTATACATTGCCATTCAAAAAATTTTATTTTTTATCCATATAAATTTATTAAAGGATTTTTTTGTAAATTAACTTTTTTTTAATCTCTCTATATTTTACTCAATATCTCACATTTAAGGCTGTTCCAGATATCCTTAAATATAATTAAAATTTAATAAAATTATAAAAGTTACCAGGTCCATCAATTTTATTCCAAGACTTTATCTTGTTCAAATCCCAATTGTAAGCCGGAGGGTGAGCATGACTTTAATTAATGACTTTTATTAAGTTGATAAAGCTTACTGGCTGTACTCACGACTTTCCAATGGGGAAGCGGAGGCAAATTTGATATTCTTAAATATTTGAATTAAAAAGGCCAAAATATCTTTGGTTTATTGTATTTTATTTAATAATTAAACAGTTCGATTTAAAAAATTTGAATGTGCAGGTGGGCATTTGAGCGAGGGTACTGAGATACCAGAGTTATCCTATATAAAGCTCTAATCCTCGTTTATCGAACGAGACAAGATAACGTTTGGATAAAATCGCCCGGATAGTGGGGAAAAGGATAGAACTAATTCTCGTGCGATTTTGTCACCGCATCGTTGGAATGTTATTTTCTGATTAAGAGGGAAATGCAAAATTTTGCATTCTCCAGGGAAATGCAAAATTCAGATTAATTTTTTATTAAATAAAAACAAACGTCAAAAACCAAAACTATACACAAGAACAATGCCACAAATAAAAGAATTCGTTGCATTTTATTTTTGAAAAATTATTTTTTCTTAAAACTCTAATCGGGCCTCTCTATAAGAAACACCCTATATTAGATAAACCTTTATTTAAATCTATTTTTTATTTTGCTAGTTTATTTTTTGGAGGGTAGCTGTCTAGGCGAAGCCCGTTTTTAAAATACATAAACCTCATTTTAATATCCAAATTTTAAGCCTTTAGGGTGTAACTTATTTAGAGATCCGATTGAATTATTTTAAAATGAAAAAGAATTAAAAAATAAATTTATAAAAAATTTAAAATTAAATAAATGCTTATTCATAAATTTTAAATGGCCTAATAAAATTCAGGAATGCTTTAAAAATATTTTTTTATGATTATCAAAAAATAATTTAAAAAACCTTGAATGAATATGGATTATTTTAAAATTAAATTTTGAAATAAAAAATGCTCATTTTAAATTTAATTTTTAAAATTTTCTTTTATGTTAATTTTTAAAATTATTTTTATTCATTTTATTTTTCAGTCTATTTATGTAATATAAAATTTAAAAACTATGAAGCTTCATATATGGAAGGATTCTGGTATGGAGTGGGCTTCTATATCAAGTATTATTAATATGGAAAGACGCTCCAAAATAAAAAATGCTAAATATAGAATCGATAACTAACATATCTATCGGGAATTCCTAAATATGGGAGCGTTTTTAGAAAATAATAGAGGTTCACCGGAAGTTCCGGTTCCAGTCAAAATATCGGTTTCGGTGAAACACTTGAAAATATGTATTTATCCAGGAATGTTTTCTACCCTAAGAAAGCATGCTTCATGAAAATAATTAAATTTTATTTTAAAAATAATCTGATTTATTAGTAAAAGTTTTTCAGAAAATGAACAAATTTAATATTAAATTATTATTTTTAATTTTGGTATTAATTAATTCCTTTGCAGGCTTCATAAGTAGTGTAAGTTTATACTTAATTAGGGCATTTTTATTAATTTTTTTTAAAATTTGCAGAAGAATTCCAAAGTAAATGCCCTCCCACTACAACATCCAAATGGAAATCATGACAGCTATTTAACGTTATTTTCCTTATAAATTACTTTTGTAAAAATATTAAAAATCTAATTCCGTCAAAGATTATCTGATTTTTGGTTACAAGAAAGAACATATAAAGAATAAAATGTGCTTCCACTTAAGAAAAATTATTACGGAAAAATAAATTAAAAAATATTTTTTTGTCAACTATTCTTCTGTCAACGTTCTTATATATTAGCCTAAAATCTATGAAAATATTAACGTTTATTTAATTATTTAATATTAAATTCAGATCAGAAAATCATCAACAAGCATCTGAAATAGACAAAGTGGACAAATATCTACCTGAAAAATACGGAGAATGTCTGTTTAATTAATTACACATAAAAAATAACAAATTAAAATTTTCAATAAATTTTAGTGCTTAATGCGCCAAAAAGTTGAATATTTCAAAATTATAGAGGTAATATGAAATAAATAAAAAGTTAAGTATAACTAACGATATTTATAATTTTTCATTATATTTTTGAATAAATGGATTAATAAAAATATATAAATAAATAAAATGTTTATTTAAAACTTAAATTAATTAATTTCGAGAACCAAGAGAAAATTGGTTCTGATTCTCTTACGTTAGCCTAACCTGCTCCTATACCAGGAGCTGGATTAATGGAAGAGGGGTTCCGAATTTTTCGAATTTTAAAAATTTAACTCTTAAAAATTAAAAAAAACTTCACAATTTTTAAAGCTCCGCAATTGCAGATAGTCATGTAAATTAGATTAGTTTACTTTATTAAAATTATATTATAAATACTAGCATTAATCATAAAATTATTATTCTTTAATATTTCCTTTTTTCTCATCTTCTTTTTTCAAAATCCAGATCTATTTTAATCCCAAATTTTTACTAACATTTTCAAAAATAACTTGTTTAATCTCAGCACCGTCCTCATCTTCTTTTAAAGTATTTTCTTCATTTTTTACATGCTCGCCCTCATTTTCCTCTTCTAAAATGTTTTCTTCATTGTTCTTATTCTCATGCTCATCCTCTACAAGAACAGCCTTTCCTTTTTTATTTTCGTGTTCGTCTTCCAAAATTGTTTCTAAATTTCCCTTAGTTTCGTGTTTTTTCTTTTCTTCCAAAATAATTTTTTCTTTCTTCTTATCCTCTTCTTTATCCTTAGCCAAAATAATTTTCTTAATATTCTTTAAAGTTGGTCTAACTCCTTTACATGCTCCAATAAAAAAGGGCCTATATTCATTATCTTCATCGTAATAAACATCTAAATTTCTACACAATTCCTCCATATAAATATAGCGTAAATAACCCAATTTTATTGCTGAATTTATATCAAGTATTTGCTGAGTTGCTCGCATCTTAATTAATTTTTTATCTATAAAGTCTATTTTAATTTAAATATTATTTATTTTTTTAAATATTAATAAAGTTGAATGGATTGGACGAAGCTATCGTGGATATCAGGAATATTACTCGATGTTTCCCCCAAATCTTATTCACTAGATAGCCTTCTTAATCCGTGCAATTCCTTCGATATCTTCCCCAAATCCTTTAATCCCTTAATTTATTCTTTAGGTATGATTATTATTAAAATGTCTCATTATTAAAATTACCCCCTACATTAAAATAGTAAGAGTTTAGCAAAAGTTTAGCAACTGGGCAGGATTACCTACGACCCCCTTGTAGTTATTGCTAGACGCTTCCACTAACCAAATTCAGGGCGACAACTAATGCTCCCTCATTTATACTTATGTTCGTTTAATGCTAAGTGTATCATCATTACTAGAAACCGGACTGAGATCTAGATCGAAAATCTCGATTATCAAGATAGAGAATTTTTCGATCTAATTCTTACAATTTTTCTAATCCTTACAAATTCGATTTTTCCTTAATTTTGATTTTTGAATAAAAATCAAAATTATTGAATTCTATAAAAACATAATTTTAATTTAATAACTAAATTAACCTCATGTTCAATATCCTCCTCATCTAAACTTTCAGAATATTTAGCAGAGCGTTCTTCAAACTTTTTCAATAATTTTAAAACATAATCTACTGTATACAATTCAAGAATACTTTTACCTTCCCCTTCCTTTATTTTTTTAATAATTTCGACTAAGTTATCGTAATTTTCTTTAATGTTAATAAATTGTATACAAGAATATAGTTGTTTAAAATTGTTAGAAGAGTTTGTTACAACAAACAAGGGGTCATTTTGCTTTTCGACCTTTATTTGAGGGTCAGGATAATAAATATGTGGAATGTCTAAAATATTTTTGAATTAGTTTTTTCAAAAAATTTTTTTTCAAGTCCAGTAGAGATGACTTAACGATACTATCTATAAAACACTCGATTCTAGGCAAAATTTTCCAGCCTTGAGGTGATATAAATGAACGCTTCCTCTACTGATTTTAGGAACCGAAGGCCATTAGACCGTGGATAATTTCGAAATCTTGTGCATTTTAAGAACCGGTAAACGACGGGCGGAAGAAAATGAACAAGATAAAAATCGGAAAACGAATGTTGGTAAGGAGAAAAGACGGAATTCTGCAACGATGGAAGCGGAAAAGAGTATAAAATCCTAAACTGTTTTTTATATCTAATCTAAAATTTTATTTATTTTAGGACATTTTAGGACTAAAAAAGAACGAAAAACCTAAAATTTTATTAAGGTTCTTACCATCCTTAGTCAAATTGTCTTTAATAAATTTTGAAACAAATTCATCTAGTTCCTTTGATTTCTTTTCTAAAATTTTTTGGTACATTCAACTAATTAAAATTAAATAGTTTACCAAGTTCTAATGCTTTCATTTTTGCATCACTTAATTTTTCTTTGCCTTTTTTAGAAGATTCTCCACCTGTTTCATAAAAATTATGAGATTATATACTTTTATTTATTCATGGAGGACTAATAATAAATAAATCATTTTGAGAATCCCTCGCCGCTAGATCTCTCTCGTAGCCATTTTCCCTCGTGGTCAATACTAATGTATATTTCAGTTTTAGTGAATTTTGAAACTAGTAATTTTGAACCTTGGCTTTTAAAGGATTTTATTAAATGACTTTCAAAGGCAATATGTAGATTATAGAGGGGAAAGGTGGGAGAGTAAATTAAGAGGTGAAGACAGAACAACCTCCGATCAAAACACCGTCGACACATTAGAAACAAGACCAAATAGACATAGGATCCAAAGATAACATTAATCCAATTTATTATCTGTAGCAATGTTTATTGTTCTCGGACTTTGTTTTGCCCACATCTCGAGATTAAAAATCACTTTATATATTTACCTTTTAGAGCTCGTCCAATGAATCTTCCCACAAGTTTTAATTTACTCATAAATTTATGATGTTTTTTATCCGGAGATGCTAATCTTGTTTCATCTAAAATTTGTATAAAATTAATAAATCTTTAATAAAATTACTCGTAGAAGCTTGACTAGGCTCTTCTGAAATTTTTTCTTTTTTTGAATCACGATTAACATTTTTATTTTCCTCGGCAAATTTAACGTGTTTCTTTGTTTTATCTACATAGAATTAATTTATAAAGATATCAATGGACTCTCTTTAAAAACGATAAAGATTCCATACTTAATCATTGAAATGTGTTTACAGTATTTACTCAAATTATTACCCTGGGTAATTATTGTTTCAATCTATCGCGGGAGGGGGTAATTATTTGAGGGAGGGCAATTATTATTTCGGCTTGTATATTTTATTTTATCATAAACTTGTGAACATGCAATATGTTACCAAATACTGAAATAAACAGTCTCCGATGGTTTTATTCCATCTCACATTCAATGATCTTTCGGAAGCATGAACACAAAAATATCTTAATTAAAATTATATACTTAATTTGTCTGGAGAATTTCTGGCAGATGAACTTGGTGGATCAGCTGAAAATATTAAATTTTTACAGTCAGACTTAAATTTATATTCGAATGATGTGATTATCAAAAACAGAAAATAATTTCCGAATCCTATGGTGGGGGCTTTTTATTTTCGTGCAGAGGATTTAGTAAGGTTCTCCCCTACACTCTCACCATTTATTTGTTCACCCATTGCTGATGGACTAGGTCCGCCTGCAATACTTTGTATTCCTGAATTAATTACTGACAAAACAATGTTTGCAAACAACAAAATGTTTATATAAAATAATATTGTTTTAGGCGGCATTGGGAAATCTTTTGTCTTTAAAATTAATAAAGTCGGCTAAAATAAAGAAAAATATTTTTTAAAATTTAGAGGAGAAATAAATGTCCTTTAGACAGAGGCGAAATTTCCTCTAAAAAATATTTTGCAATATTGTCGGGATTTTTCTTTGGAAATATTGTGAAATATGCACTATATGCAAAGTGCATTTATTCATATGAAGAGCATATTTAGAGGCATGCTCAATTGAGTGAAGTTGATTTCGCTTTTAAATAGAGTTGGGGTTTTCAAGTCGGGTCGACGTTCGAGTCTAAATTGGAGACAAAGACATATAAGGTCTAAGAGTTAAACAAAATTCGTCTATCGAGCTCAGAATTCGTCCTTTAGTGATATACATATTTTGAAACTTCATGCGCAAATCGTGCTTTTGGGAGTTACAGGGGATTTGTAGAATATCAGATGATCTGTGAGGATTACGAGGGATACAGGAAAACTGTGAGGATTAAGGCAACACTGGGGATTACTTATTATTACTACTTATTATTACCATCTAAGCTCAACTAGTTACTTCAAAACCCAGTATAACAACTACATTAGTAAAAATAACTAATGAGGGTAATCCTCTTAAGTCATTATTATTTTTGAAGAAATTTGTATTATCCTCGAATATAGCTTCGAAATTTTATTTGCTTTATTAAATTTTCAAGTACATTTTTTTATAAACGTACAAAAATAGTTTAAAAAATATTGAAAGAATTTCCAGAAACAAAAATGTGGTACTTTTATAAATTATTATATTTTAATTAAAAATAAGTTTGAATGGAGAATAAAAATAGAATATTAAAGATATTTAAAATCAAAACAAATAATAACATACCATGAATAACTAACCTATAATTAAATTAATTAGAGAATTCTGAGGAAAATTGTTTTTTTTTGTTTATTAAATATTTTAAATTTATTCTAATATAAAGACAGTCTCTATTATAACGACATTCTCTAATAAAACGACACCCTAGAGTAGGGTTGAAAATTAAAACGACGTGTCGTTATATTGAATAAATACGGTAAGTTGTTAAATTCACGTCTGATGTTATTTTAAAGTTTTTAATTCAACAATAATATATTGCGAAAGCTTTATCGCAAATGTGTCTGAGAAGCAGATGACTACGTACAAATGCGCTCGCGCACGATAAAAGAGTGCATTTACAAAAACGAGAGAAATACAGCTTAAAGACAATTAACAGTCAAGGGCTTGATTTACAATTAGGCAAAATACCAATGGAGCTTTGCTCAAATAATGAAAATTTTGTTCATATACTTGTTGTAACATCACAAATTAATCCTGTCTCTTTTGGAAACTGAAATTGAGGTTAAGCATTCTTATCTAATTTTGTCTATCTTTAATTATTTCTCAATTTCCATTGTCTCTTAAAATAAGCAACTTCTAGGGCCCAGGGGCTTATTTTAGAGGAAATACGGTATATATATCTGATGCATAAAATTAAATTAGAGATGTTCGGAAGTAAGAAAAATGGACTCGGGTGTCACGAACAGGATCGGGTGTCACGAACAGGATCGGGTGTCACGAAAACAGGATCGGGTGTCACGAACATTATTCTAACATGTTCATTAATTTTTTTGAATAAATAAATCTTTTCCTCTCTGTTTAATTCTCTCTCAAATGTACATATGTACATATGTGTCATGTATATGATTTATTGAATTTTAAAATTTTTTAGTCAATTTTCCTTATGTTGTAGTCTGTGCGTTTATATTTATCCATTGTTTATTAAATTGATTTTAAATTTTAAATCTTTCCTTATCGACGATGTCTAATTAACGTTAATAAATTTATTTATTAAATTATTATATGTAAATCTTTTTAATTTTAAAATTATTTATTATTTATTTAATGTTTTTAATTAAACATGCGGGGACGGGGGGTGATAAACTTTTCATAAACACGATAAAAGAAGGAAATTGACATCTCAAGTTTTTAGTATTGCCCTATTTGTTCGGATATTTGTTCGGAACAAGATTTATTGTTCGCAAGTTAATCTCCAGTTTTTACGTTAATTTTAACAGTCGTTTTTTTATTTAAATAAGCCTTTACCGTAGATTAGATAAGAAAAACATATATTAGCTAAGAAAATTATAATAGTATTGAAATTTTATATGTATTATAAGGTTTGAAGTGATAAAATAAATAATTATGTTTTCCATAATGTTTTGTTATTCCAATTTTTATTCACTAATTATTTTTCCATATTAAAATTTAAACAAATAAAATTAAGATACCGTATTTCCTCTAATAGAGCGGCCGCCCCCATTTGAACGGCCGCCTCCAATAGAGCGGCCCTTTGAGAGGGGATTGAAAAATAGAGCGGCCGCCTCTATTTGAACGGCCGTCTCCAATAGAGCGGCCCTTTGAGAGGGGATTGAAAAATAGAGCGGCCGGCCGCTCAATTAGAGGAAATACGGTATAAATTAGATAAACAAGTAAAACAACAAAATGTATTATTATAATTTTGTTATACAAAAATTATTATTGCTATACTATTTATTTTTTATTGACAATGTTGAAAACATGGAAGGAGATCATCATCAATATGGGTCATCCTCCAAACGACCTAAAATTACCGAAATATCTGAAGAAAAAAAATCAGGTATTTTATGTCGAATGATAGAGAATAAATTTCAGAATATAATGATAAAAATTTTTTTTTATCATATTAAGAAATGAAAGTGGCGAGAGACATCATTTTGCCCACTGCTCTCTCTCTCTCTCTCTTTTGGACTTTCGGTCCCAGACTTTAATTAATAATTAAATTCCCGCTTCAACTACCAAGGTTGGCGTTTTCGGTTATGAATTCCAGAACAGGATACCGAATCTTCTGTTCGGTTATCGGTTCCGGTTCCAGATAACCAAAGATTTCCAAGGAATCGCCAACCTATCGACAACCTATAAATTATTCTAGACAAAATAATTTCACATTTTTAAATGTTAATTAAATTAGGTATACCGTATTTGCTCTAGTAATCCCCCAGGGGGATTATTGTTTAAACCCATCTCTAGAGTGGGGAATTAATAGAGACTGGGGAATTAATAGAGTGGGGTAGAAAGAGGGGGATTATTGTTTCAACCCATCCGTGGGGTGGGGAACTAATAGAGCCTGGGGAACTATTAGAGACTGGGGAATTATTAGAGCAAATACGGTATTAAGTTTTAACATTGGATGAAGCATCAAATATAGTCAAAACAATCTATGAAATAAATGAATATACAGATTTCCAAGCATTAGTTAATTCTGAGTATATTATTGGTTATTATCAAAGAATGTATGAAAGAGGATTAGAGGATAAATTTAAAGAAGAGATAAATTTCAAAACACTTCAAATGGATGAACAAAATATATTGCGCGAGTTGAGTTTATTAAATTAATATTGGACTAGGCTTTTAATATCTGGTTTTTTGACCTCCGAAATTCTCAAAAAAAATTTTTATTGTAAATTCCCGACTCCCGTTTCCCTGGTTTTTTCTTCTCCCAAGCATCACTACTAAATATATTCCTAACAAAAATATTTATTACTTAAAGTACATTTGATTTCAGACCCAAACGAATAGAACATTCGATACCTTTGCATTTTTAAAATCCAAAGGTAAGTTTAAACATTCTTCTGCATCGAACAAGGGAGAATTTTTAAACTCAGATAAATTTTTGAGTGAATTAATTAAATCGATATTTGGTGGCGAAGTTTATAAAAATTTGGTTAGTTAAAAAAATTTTTTTTATAAAATTTGTTAATTATTGTTTTGAAAATAAAGAAAAATAAGACAATATTATCAAATTTGCCGCAATATATTCATAATCAGTGTAAAGTGAATTTAGAAATAAAATCAAATTTAAACTTGTCATTGGGTGAAGGAGAACATACTTTGTGTATTTTATCTCGTCTTTTTATTTTTGCATCGACTTTGGAAGGAAAAATATTTGAACATAAATTAAAGGTAAATTTAGAGTAAATAATGAGAAATAAATCGTTTCACATATGTATTTGTTGTAAAAACACAAATTTTGTAGGATTTTATTATTGCGCCTAATTTTAAATGCCATATTTAACTTAGTCATAATAACTTTCTTGATCCGAAAATTACAAATAAAAATCAAATTAAAAAAATTTATTTATTTAGTCTATGAAAATGTAAAGTAAAAATATTTTTCTCAGGGGTAATTCAAATTTAAAATGTTATGACAATTGGAAAAGATTTTCTACAATTTATTCCAAAATTGCATATGTATAACCGCAACCCTATTTTTCTAAATATTTCATGTCCTATTCCACTTTTCTAATAAATCTTTTTGATAATTATATAGGACCAAGGGGGGGGGGATCTTTTTGATAATTATATGGGGGGGGGGATCTTTTTGATAATTATATAGGACCAAGGGGGAGGGAGGGGGGATATTAAATATTACAACAAAAATTTTATGAAAAAATTATAAAACTAAATTTATAAATTTTAAAGGATATTTCAAACTTAAAAACTCATCATGAAGGGCAATCTAATAGAAAATTAACCATTTACGATTTTATAGAAAAGGTCCGAGGAGGATGGTTACATGAAGCTTCTGTTAATATTTTGGAATATTTGGGTCCAAATAATGAAGTCACAATCCTTAAGAGTAAAGAGATGAAAGAAAAATATTCGGGGAAAGGATTGTTTTCGCCGGAAGCCGCCAAACAAAAAGCTGAGATTTTGAGTGTTGAATTAAATAGTTTATTTGATATTCGCTTTGAGAAATTTAATGTAGAGGATCAAATAGATTTGAATGATATTGAAATTATTTTTTAATGGTGTGCCGGAAGGTAATTAATTTATTTAAATCCTACAGGCCTCCAAGAATAAATCCTCAAAATATTTTTCATTAATTAAATGGCCAAAATTTTCTCAATTAAATGGCCTAAAATTAAATTTATCTCAAAATTTAGCGAAAATTGTCAGTCGTCAAAAATGTAAATATGTACATTGTTCAACAAAACATTTTTTAATCCAAAAACCATTACAAACAACATTTATTTACAGACATTTATTTTTTTATTTTTGAGTAAAACACATTATTATTATTTCTTTTACTAAAAAATTTTTTATATTTAAACATCTTGATAATTTATTTATTGAATTTTTTTAATTTCGATAAAAATTTTAAATCCATTAAATCAACAGTAATTCAAAAAATATTTTAAAAGTAAGAATTTAAATATTAATTTATTGTACTAGAAAAATGCTTTATAGCAGATCTAATTTTATAAACTTCACAGAAAATATTTGACCCTATCCCAAAAGATATTTTTTTCGGATATTTCAAGGGATCTAAGGATATAGCAAGAGATTTGGCCTTCCGAAGCTTGGGTGTTCCTACTTGGCCTTCAGAAATTCTCAAAATTAAGAGCAACGGATCTCTTGATCACCTTTCGACAATATACCTAATCCGACGATATCACTTAATCTCCCGAATTTCCCAGATTTTGCGCGTAATACACCCAAATTCCACGATAATCAGCCCAAATCCCGCTTAATCCCTTAATATCCATCTCATTCCTCTTATCACTCGATATCCGCATAATCTACACAAATCCCCCGAAATAATATTATCCATTGACTTTCCACCTGGAGCCAACATTTATCATGGGCGTATCATGGAATTTCGGCGGATTAAGAGGGATATAGGTGGATTAAGAAAATTAATGGGATTTGGATGACGATCCCCCGCATCACTGTCAATAAATGCCCAATACCCAGCACTGATGATGAATAGTCTTTAGTAAAAGTATTGTTTTTATTAGAATTATTTTAGAATACTGTTTTATAAAAATTACTCGATTACTCGATTTACTCGTACTCGAACTCGGCCTAAAAAGTTGAACTCGTACTCGAACTCGGGTTTTTCAAACTCGGATTACTCGAGCTCGGTTTTTTCCCAATTACTCGGTACTCGACTTACTCTACTTACTATATTAAGAAATTTAAATTCTACTAGAGACATTTAAATATTCTTGAAACACTTATTTATAATTAAATATTTGTTAAATTTTATTAGAATTATGTATATAATTTAAGACATTAAAGATTGCCATTATTTAGAATTGTTTAAATTTATTTAAAAAATTATTTAAATATTAATCTAAAATATTTTATTAAATTTAATTATTAGTTAAAAATTCAAATGTCTATTTTAAGCGTAAAAATTAGATTTAAAGGCACAATTAAATTTTCTAATTTAAACTTTGAGATTTAATTTAACTTATTTAATTTAATTAATTAAATTTAATCTTGTAATTTTTAAATATCTCTAAATTTTTATATAATTCAATGAAACCTGCCAATTCGTCTCCTCGCAACGAGAGTGAAGTGTATTCGTGGAAGTTTAAGGTGCTAGTACATATATTTTTTAGTTAATTATATTTGGAATCATTTAATTAAATTTCAGCAAAATTCTCTCCCTCCACCCCATTACTATTTTATTCAATTTAGTTTATCTTAAATCTTGCTTCATAAAATTCGATAAAATTAAAAACTAAAATTTGACTAAATGGAGTCGAATATTACTTCAAAACCTCCTGTACCTATCTTCCCACCAGTAACTTATATAATATTTTCTGAGTATTTACTGTCTTTTATTTGTACAATTATTTCAATATTTAATATGACACGATTACTTTACACAGCAAAATTCAACAAATCGGCACTCAAAACTAAAGGGATTTCCGATAGCATGAAGCTCTACTTGACAGTGAATGTTTTTTGTGGAGGTTAGTATGAAAGTTTTAAAAGGAAGGGCTCAAAATTAAATGTTATTAGTAGGGTTGTCGGTTCCTGGAAATTCTTCGGATATCCGAAACCGAACCGAAGAACCGAAACAAAAGCTCCTCGGTTCTTCGGTTCGGTACGAACTAACAATCCTAGTTGTTAGTAACGATATACTGCAAAATTTTTTTAATTTCAACAACTTTACAAAAAATTATCTCAAAAAGGGAGTGGGGATAAGGTTATTTGGAACGGACTTTACACATAAATAAGAATAATTTAATAAAATCTAAGTGTTTTATTTTTATAGTAACAACATTGCCATATTTCATTTACAAAGTTTTTTGGTGGCGTCCTCCATTTATTCGTGGAGATGAGCCGTTATATTCTAATGTTCTTTATCATTTCATTTCGAGTATATTTAATGCTCTTCATTACGGAGTTTCAAGTATTTTGGTGTTTATTCTTTGTTTGGACCGTTGCTTGGTGTTAAAAATGGGAAATCAATTGACAGAGAAGAAAAATGGAAAATTTATTATTGGAGGGGTATTTGTTGTTGTGGCAGTTTATCTTTTATGTGGGGCAAGCTATGCTTTTGAATTTCCATTGAATTATGAAACTGGTAATTGAACTTAATATTTAATCAGTGCTGGATATTGGGAATTTGTCTGTATGATTAATAATAATAATTCAGTAATGTAGCTTAATAACGGCACAAAGACAAAAAAGAATTTTTTTATATCGCCTATATGTATACCTCATCTAATTCCCTTTAATCCCTCTTAATCCAACTTGATGCTGATTTAATTTTTATTTAATTTAATTTTTATTTAATCCCTCCAAATCCACTCTGATCTTCTCTGTGCAATAGTGATATCAGGGATTAAAAGAGATATCGAGAGATTCAAGTATTTGTTGGGTAGCATTAAGAAAGATTGTGGAGAAAGACCTCCAACCACCTATATCACCTGATATCTATTCAAATCCCTTAATTGGAAGGCAATGATATCAGATGATTAAGGCAGATCTAATGGATTTAGAGGGATAAAGATGGATTAATCACCAGGTCCCTTGATAAAATCGCACTATACACTAATTTCCCTCAACTTTTCCTCCAATAATACCTCCAAATTTCTCCGTTCCAAATTCTTCCGCGAAAATTTTGAGAATTTTGGGAGGCCAAACAGCCAAATTTCTTCCGTTTTCAGCACCGCAGGCAAAAATTTTGAGAATTTTTGTAAAATCTCCAATATTTTTAGGTCAAAAATCAAAACGCCAAGCAAAAATATTTAAAATTAGCTCAGAATTTTGGAAGGCCATTAAGTCAGATTTCTCCAATTTTGTCCTCAGATTTGGTATATTTTTTGCGTTAATTTCATCGAAAAAAAACTCAAAAAAGGCCAAAAAAACGCAAAACTCAATGCACTCACCCCTGATCAGTAATGGGTATTGGGCATTTATCTGTATGAATAATAATAATAATACAGCATAATGTAGCTTTTAACTAAAATATTTGTATAAAATTTGCTTAAAGTTTTAAAAATGAAGTGTAATTATTTGAGATGTGGTAATTAAATTTCGACCTGTATTTTATCAAAGACATAAATGGGAGTAATTGTAATAAGCGGTTATGTATATGATAAAATACAAGTCTGAACTAGGACAGAGATTTAATAAAAAGTCAAAAGTTAGTGCCTCAAGTTATGGCCTTGCGCCTTTTGAGTGTGTCCCATTTTGTGCTTATACTGGTAAATTCCGGATGAATGTGTAAAATCATCTGTAATTTTTTAGAAGTATAGTATATCCTCTGGGGTCTTGAATAAATTAATCAAATAAAAATTAAAATTAATTTAAAGACAACTATTGCGAAACCCAATCTTGTATGCAACCTCGATTAAAAAATTATCCAGTCCTTTTTGTCAAAACTTGTTTTGGTTTCGCTAATGTATTTTGTTGTATTTTATTTTTATATTTACTCGAAAAAGTTGGAGGGGAAGCTAAAAAGAAATTGGTAAAAATATTTTTAATTTTTTTTAAATTAAAAATTCTTGAAATAATTTAAGGACAATAGAATTATTAAAATTACTGTTATAATTGAAATATTTTTAAATGTTATTCCTGGTGAGGGCAACATTGTATATAAATTGGTAAATAATTAATTAAATGTTAACTTCAAAATATTTTATTAAAAAATTTATTATTATTTCAGATCACAGGAACAACACCCTCAATATACACAGGAGAACTTGCTTTGCTTGGAGTATCATTGGAAACAGCAATTTGTGGAATATTTTATTGGAGAAAATTTAAAGATACTCAAAAAACTGCAGTTTCAATAATCTCATCACAGAAGGATCTTATTAAAGTTCAAAAACTAAATTCATTGGCAAAATAATGAAATGAAAATTATTAAATAGAATTATTTAATTTTATTTTATTGTGAATTTTATTTTATAAAAATTAATTCTAATTTCCTAATATGTAATAATCCATTTTGCTCCTTCATATCCACATTAATCCCTTTAAATACGCGTAGATAACGTTTAATAGTTTATATACGCTTTAATCCCTTACATACCGTATATGCTCGAATAATTACCCTGGGTAATTATTGTTTCGATCTCTCGCTGGAGGGAGTAATTAATAGAGCATATAAGGTCCACCTAGATCTCATTTAATCATCATAAATCTATTAGATCACTTTAAGACCACCAAATATATTTAATCCTCTTTAGTCTTCCAAATATTCTTAAATCCCGTTAGACCACTACTCTTATCCACTTTAGTAAAAAATATTTTTTATAAACTTTACATGTTTGCAATTTTAACAATTAAAATTTAAAGGTACAATTAACAATTAAAATTTTATAATTTACACTTTAAGAAATTTATCATTATAATCATTTACATGCGGAATTGTAGTATAATCTTTTAATTTAGAAATATTTCTTAATTTTTAAAGAATAAAATGAAGCATGCTAATAGTACGTCTCCTCGCAACGAGGGTGTGAAGTATGTACTATTCGCGTGAGTTAAAGGTACTCTATATATTTTTTAGTTAGCTTTTATGTTGCTAATTAGGTAGTTTTAAAATTTTTTAATTAAATTTCATCAAAATTCTCTCCCCCCACGCCCCATTATTATTTTATTTATAATTCCGTTTATTTTAAATCTTGCGTTATAAAATTAAATAAAAATTAAAAATTAAAATTTGACTAAATGGAGTCGAATATTACTTCAAAACCTCCTGTACCTATCTTCCCACCAGTAACTTATATAATATTTTCTGAGTATTTACTGTCTTTTATTTGTACAATTATTTCAATATTTAATATGACACGATTACTTTACACAGCAAAATTCAATAAATCGGCACTCAAAACTAAAGGGATTTCCGATAGCATGAAGCTTTACTTGACAGTGAATGTTTTTTGTGGAGGTTAGTATTAATGTAGAATTTTTAAAAGGAAGGCCCCCTCAAAAAAGGAAGGCTCCATCAAATTCCATCAATTTTAAATCAGGGCTCCGATCGACAAAATTCCAATCTAAAGTACAAAAATCTCGATCTTAAGGTACATAAGGACTAATTTTCCAAATTTAAAGTACACTCCAAATTAAATTAAAAAATATTTATTCATCCTCAAATCTTTTATATTTCTTTCCCAAATGAATCTTTTCTAATAATTTCTTGTTTCCAGTGAGCAATTTGTGCATATTAATGCACTTTTTTGTGGCGCCGAAGGTTCCAAAAATTTTTATTTTTAGCGCCGCAGGCGAAAATTTTGAGAATTTCGAAGGCCGTAGGCCAAAAAAATTCACTTTTTTGCCCAATCCCTTTCCCAATTTCATTTTTAATCCAAAATATCGATTTTAAAGTACATACTTTAAATAAAGTACAAATTCAATTTTGAAAGTACGGGGGTCGATTTTAAAGTACTGTACTTTCAAATAAAGTACGAATCGGAGCCCTGTTTTAAATATTATTTCAGTTATGAAAAAAATGTTGATTTCCGATTTCCGATTTCCGACAGTTCCGATTTCCGACACCTCTACTGTTCCGACTCACCCCTGCTTGGAACGGACTTTACACATAAATTGGAATAATTTACTTAAATCTAAGTGCAATTATTTTTATAGCAACAGAATTGCCATATTTCATATACAAAGTATTTTGGTGGCGCCCTCCGTTTATTCGTGGAGACGAGCCGTTATATTCTAATGTTCTTTATCATTTCATTTCGAGTACATTTAATGCTCTTCATTATGGAGTTTCAAGTATTTTGGTGTTTATTCTTTGTTTCGACCGCTGTTTGGCGCTAAAAATGGGAAATCAATTTACAAGCAGAAAACATCGAAAATTTATTATTGGGGGGATATTTGTTGTTGTGGCAGTTTATCTTTTATGTGGGGCAAGCTATGCTTTTGAATTTCCATTGAATTATGAAACTGGTAATTGAACATACCGTATTTCTTCAAATAGAGCCTCACCCTCTGATAAAGCCCCACCTTGGAGGATGGTTGAACAATACAGCCCCACTCTCAATTAGAGCCCCACCCCAAATAAAGCCCCATCCAAAAAATATTGGAGGAAAAAAATAGCCCCACAAATTTTTTAGATGTATTAAGAGTACGATTCTTGGTTCTTGGAAAATCTTCGGATATCCTGAACCAAACCTAAGAACCGAACTTAAGAACCGAACCAAAATTTTCGTATATCCGAACCGATCCGAAAAATCATCGGTTCTTTGGTTCGGTTCGGTTCGAACAGACAACCCTAATTACGAGACTTAAGAAAATAAAGAGGGATATCGATGGTTGAGGGGGAGTGGGGTCATGGGATATAGGGATTAAGGGAAATATGAGGGGATTAACTAAGGGTAAATGTCCAGTTGGCGGTCTACATGTCCGCAAAGAGAATCTGCTCTTTCCTCTCCTTTTATTGCATTTTTTGCGTTGAGAAATTAAACAAATAAAAATAAAAATTTCTTTTAAGACAAATATTGTGAAACCCAATCTTGTATGCAACCTCGATTAAAAAATTATCCAGTCCTTTTTGTCAAAACTTGTTTTGGTTTTGCTAATGTATTTTGTTGTATTTTATTTTTATATTTACTCGAAAAAGTTGGAGGGGAAGCTAAAAAGAAATTGGTAAAAATATTTTTAATTTTTTTTTAAATTAAAAATTCTTGAAATAATTTAAGGACAATAGAATTATTAAAATTACTGTTATAATTGAAATATTTTTAAATGTTATTCCTGGTGAGGGCAACATTGTATATAAATTGGTAAATAATTAATTAAATGTTAACTTCAAAATATTTTATTAAAAAATTTATTATTATTTCAGATCACAGGAACAACACCCTCAATATACACAGGAGAACTTGCTTTGCTTGGAGTATCATTGGAAACAGCAATTTGTGGAATATTTTATTGGAGAAAATTTAAAGATACTCAAAAAACTGCAGTTTCAATAATCTCATCACTAAAGCGAGGATAGTTAAGCAAGTAAAAACTGTGAAAGGCGCCTAAAATAAGCACCAAAAGCCAAAATAGGCACAAAAATAGGCATGTAAAAAAAGGTTATCTGACCTATAAAATTAAGAAAAAAGCAAGAAAATACCCATTTAGTCGTCATTTTTTGAATTATAAACTGTTTATTAAACTCTTTTGCCATTTATTCGTCATTTCGAATCATTTTTTGAAAAAATGGTGTAAATTTTTTAAAAATGTCGATGATTGACAAAAGGTCGATGATCGATGATTGACAAAATTCATTCCAAACATCGAAATCCTGATAACTAAAATCAACGGAAAATGGGTGTGATTTAATTCAAAAAATTATAAAATTTATATTTAAAAATCTTGATAATTTTTTCATTGAATTTTTTTAATTTCGATAAAAATTTTAAATGCATTAAATTAACAGTAATATAAACAATATTCTAAAAGTAAGAATTTAAATATTAATTTATTTATTATGCCAGTAAAATACTTTTAAGCAATTTTAATTTTATGAACTTTAAAGAAAATAAATTATTTATATTAAAATAAGAAAATTAAATTATAGAGACATTTAAATATTTTCGAAGCAGTCATTAAAATAATATAAAATTACAAAAAGGTGCTGGTGATTATGTAAAACAACTTGGTGAGGAAACAAAACTCACCAAGAAGTTCAACATGACCAAGCTTACAACAAAATTCTTAATTAATAAACTGCCCCCCAACCCTGAAACACTACTCGAAGAAATATTCCAAACATGTATAGATAAAACAATAGCAACGAGTCGTCAACACCAACTTGAACCCGATCAACTCGGATGTATTGTGAGCCCAACACGGTGGATTCAATTCTTAACCAATTTCTTATGGCTGCCCAATCCAAAAACAGGATCAGGGCACTTTAAAGAAAATAAATTATTTATATTAAAATAAGAAAATTAAATTATAGAGACATTTAAATATTTTCGAAGCAGTCATATGACAATTTTAAGGGCAAAAAATTATTTTTAATTAAATAATAATTTGTTAAATTTTATTAGAATTGTGCATGTATATAATTGAAGACATTAAAGATTGTCATTATTTAAAATTGTTTACATTTATTTAAAAAATTTTTAATGCTTATTTAAAATAAAATATTTTATTAAATTTAATTATTAGATAAAAAATCATATGACAATTTTAAGGGCAAAAAATTATTTTTAAAGGTACAATTAAGGCTTTATATTATTTACAATTTAAATTTTATAATTTACACTTTAAGAAATTTTATCTTTATAATCATTTTACATGCGGAAATGTTTAACCTCGTAATTTTTAAATCTCTCTAAATTTTTATAGAATTCAATGAATCCTGCTTATACGTCTCCTCGCAACGGGAGTGAAGTATTCGCGAGCGTTTAAAGTACACTATATTTTTATTTAATTGTTATGTTGCGAATTATTTCAGAAATCTTTAATTAAATTTCATCAAAATTCTCTCCCCCCACGCCCCATTAATATTTTATTTAATTCCGTTTATTTTAAATCTTGCGTTCTGAAATTTGGTAAAATTAAAAATTAAAATTTGACTAAATGGAGTCGAATATTACTTCAAAACCTCCTGTACCTATCTTCCCACCAGTAACTTATATAATATTTTCTGAGTATTTATTATCTTTTATTTGTACAATTATTTCAATATTTAATATGACACGATTACTTTACACAGCAAAATTCAACAAATCGGCACTCAAAACTAAAGGGATTTCCGATAGCATGAAGCTCTACTTGACAGTGAATGTTTTTTGTGGAGGTTAGTATGAAAGTTTTAAAAGGAAGGGCTCAAAATTAAATGTTGTTACCGAAAAAGTGCTTTTTAACAAAATTATTATAAATCCAGTGAATTTCCTGACAACTAGTAGATTTATTTATTTATGAGTAGGGCTCGGATTTGTATTGAAATATATTTTTTTTTCCAAAATATATTTTGTCGAGAGAAGCCCAAATATGCCATTAGTTTTTCGATGTTATGATTTTGAACGAAGTTACATTTCAATATATTTCAATATTTTGCCAATTTTTCAGTTATTTCAATATTTGGCACTTTTTTCGTATTATTTCCATATTTTTATATATTTTTACCAAAATTTTGGGATTTTTCATAACTTTTAGGAAAAAAGTGAAGGAATTTAGCCTCTTGACAACCAGAATTCTCAAAATTTTCGCCTGCGGCGCTGAAAAGGGGATATTATGGCCTTATTCACTACAGTGCCGTTGCCTCCCACTAATTATTGGCTGCGCTTGGTTTCGTCCCACCCTCAAAATGTCCCAATGAACAAAACCCCCCAAAATGGCACATTGAGCAAAACCCACAGAATGCCCCATCCTCATTTCGTCAATCTCAAAATGTCCAAGAGAGTAAAAATACTCAATTCGTCAAACTATAAAGCTAATGTCCAATTTAAAAAACGTAATTAATTTTTTTTTATTAAATTTCAACTTTATTTTGGGTTTTGCTAGTGAATAAACGATAATTTATTTCAATATTTAACTAATTTTTGGCATTTTTTGTCAATATTTTGCCCATTTATTTCAATATTTTATGGCCATATTTTCCGATTTTATTTCAATATAAATCCGAGCCCTATTTAAGAGCAGCCACACGGTATAAAAAATACACTAATAGTGGTGAAAGTCAAAAAACAAATATATGTAAAAAATTATGAGAGTTATGTATTTGGGGTGTTTGGTGAAATAATTGTTTTGTTATATATTTTGTTAAAAATTTGTTTTACTTCACCAAACATTTAATAAATAGATTAAAACTTAAGGAAAAATGTTTCCGTTATCTGATATCCATTTTCTAATATATTTCCTGAATGGCTTTTTATGCATTATACCCATAATTTCATTAGGTAGTTTATTCCAGTTTGTTATATTTCTTATAAAAGTTATTTCTGGATTTCGAATTGTATCTTTGGTTTTGAAGGAGAAGCAGTTTTCTCTTGGCTTTTTTTGAAAAAAAGCCAAGAAAAAAAATTTTTTTGAAAAAAGCCAAGGTGAGTAGATAACCTAAAAAATAATCTCAAAAAATGGAGGGGGTAAGGTTATTAGGAATGAAATTTACACAGAAATAGGCATAATTTAATAAAATTTTTATAGTAACAACATTGCCATATTTCATTTACAAAGTATTCTGGTGGCGCCCTCCATTTATTCGTGGAGATGAGCCGTTATATTCTAATGTTCTTTATCATTTCATTTCGAGTATATTTAATGCTCTTCATTACGGAGTTTCAAGTATTTTGGTGTTTATTCTTTGTTTGGACCGTTGCTTGGTGTTAAAAATGGGAAATCAATTGACTGGCAAGAAAAATGGAATATTTATTATTGGAGGGGTATTTGTTGTTGTGGCAGTTTATCTTTTATGTGGGGCAAGCTATGCTTTTGAATTTCCATTAGATTATGAAACTGGTAATTGAACTAAATAATAATCAGTTCTGGTTATTGGGAATTTGTCTGTAGTATAAGTACCCCTTTTATATCAAATTTTTTTAAAATATATATCAAAAATTTTTCAATTTTTAAAAAAAACCGATACAAAGATGCCGTCTATTTTACTTATTTAAAAATAAAAGTTGATATAAAAGGGTACTTATAATTACTACTTTTGTCTGTATGATTAATCATAATAAAGATAATGTAGCTTTTAATTAGAATATTTGCATAAAATTTGTTAGAGACTGAATAACTATTCTGAGTAATTATTAGTTTCACCTGATGTTCCGGTTCCGGAAGGTTCCGGTGTTTTTTTTGGTTCCGGTTCCGTGAACCGGAACTCAAACTGGAATTGGTTCCGGGCAAACCGGAACTTTTTTAAACCACTAAGGATCCTTTTTTTAAAAAAATATGGGTTGGCCTTGCAATATCCCCCCGTTTGAAATTGTAATATTCTCAAAATTTTAGCCTGCGGCGCAGAGAAAGAAATGAATATGTCTATTTAGTACTTAGTTTTTTTTTTAATTTTTTAAATTTGCTAGCAAATTTTTTAAAGCTCCGGTTTCGGGAACCGGAACTCAACTTGAATCCTGTTCTGGTCAAAATTTTAAAACTATTTGCAATTTTTTAGAAGTATAGTATATCCTTTTGGGTTCTTGAATAAATTAATCAAATAAAAATTAAAATTAATTTAAAGACAAATATTGCGAAACCCAATCTTGTATGCAACCTCGATTAAAAAATTATCCAGTCCTTTTTGTCAAAACTTGTTTTGGTTTTGCTAATGTATTTTGTTGTATTTTATTTTTATATTTACTCGAAAAAGTTGGAGGGGAAGCTAAAAAGAAATTGGTAAAAATATTTTTAATTTTTTTTAAATTAAAAATTCTTGAAATAATTTAAGGACAATAGAATTATTAAAATTACTGTTATAATTGAAATATTTTTAAATGTTGTTCCTGGTGAAGGCAGCATTATATACAAATTGGTAAATAATTAACTTTAATATTAACCTCAATATGCGCATACATATTTTTTGTAAAAAAACTGTAATATCTATGTTCCTTAATCACATTATACGTATTTGATTTCGTCCGGCAGAGTTATAAATTTTTTTAAATTTCTGATAACTCTAGTATCAAGTATCAGAAATGCATTACTTAGAGACTTGACAAAAATAAAGCCTTTGTTAAAGTAATAGGCTTTCTAGATTTATAGTAATAGAATTTCTAGATATTTATTAGAGATCGGTCTGGATCTGGATCTAGTCTGGATTTTTGCTGGATACAGAGTCAAGAATCCTGTCTAGGTTACTTACCTAAATCCAAATCAAGAATCCAGATCCAGGATTTTTGAAAATATCGATCTCTAACATTTATATCTAATTTTAATCTATTAGAAGAGAATTCCTGTTTACCCCCCCCCCCGTTCCCGAAAGATTTTTTCAGATTTTCCCCGACCCGAACCCCGCCCCGAAACAATTCGAAAACCCCGTCCCCCGACCCAGAAAAAGTTTCGGGGTTTTCGGGGTATACACCCCTTAAAATGCCTTTTTTAAGAGGAGTTTAAATAGAAAAATCAAGAAAATTCCCGGCTGTACTTTAGCCGGTGGCCGGTTCAAAACCGATTCAAAATATATACCATTCGATTCGTCTCGGCGAGCTGAGCGAATGTACCACTCCCAGGGTGCGGAAACGCCTGTGGACCGAGATACAGGCACCCGAAAATCGAAAAAGCAAAGGGGGGAGTAAGCTCAATTTTGGGTTGATAAAATCGATTTTTTGATATATCTCATTCAAAGAGCTCCTCGAGCTGAGTCGAATGACACCAAAATCAGCGAAATCCGACTTGATTTGAAAAAGTTATGATTTTGTTTTAGCTCCTTACCTTTGTTCTCTGTGGATGTTCTTGCTGCTGCGGATGAAGCCGGGCATGACTATCACAACGATAATTGGAATAGGATTAAGTTACGAGCCCAGAACCCAGCGCCCGTAGACTCCCCGCGAGGCGCATGCCGCAAAACTCCGCGCTAAGCGCGGAGTTTTGCACAAGCGCCTTGCCGTTGCCCCATAGGTTTACGTCGCTTGTTTTTGTCATAACTTCGGAAAAACTTGACCAATCACGGCGATTTTGGTGTCATTCAACTCAGCTCGCCGAGCCCTTTCGAATGAGCTATTATTTGTATATTGAATTTTTTGACCCTAAAATCCCCTTATGGGTTTTGACCATTTCGAGCCCTATATCTCGGCCCGAACTTGTCCAATCACAGAGATTTTGGTGTCATTCGACTCAGCTCGAAGAGCTCTTTCGAATGAGCTATCATTCAAAAAATCGAATTTTTCACTCCAAAATTAAGCTTACTCCCCCCTATGGTTTTTCGATTTTCGGGGACCTATATCTCAGTCCACAGGCGTTTCCGCACCCTGTGAGTGGTACCACTCGACTCAGCTCGCCGAGAGGAATCGAATGGTATATATTTCGAATCGGTTTCAAACCGGCCACCGGCTAAAGTATATCCAAATTCCCTCTCAATTTACTTTGTTATCATTATTTTTGAAGAAAAAGTGAATAGAATAACAAATTCTCTTTGAAATTAGTAGGGTGACGTGCTGTTGAGTTGTTTAATTTTTGGTTTTTCCTATATTTCTATTCATATAGCGCTGGGTTCGGATCCAAATAAGGAGAACTCTTTTGTTTTGTAATTTTTCTTTACAAAACAAGAGTTAAATTTTAATTCTAAAAGGTTAATTTTATTTTTAAATATTATCAACCTAAATTTTTAGTTTAGTGCTACCCCCGTACCCCGACATACCAGCCCCAGAGCGTTCGGGGTCCAACCCTAGTTTAGAGCAGGGCTTCGATTTCTGCGGATTTTTCCTCATTTTGTGGTTTTTTGATAGGGCTATGAGGATTATTTTTAAAAATGCGGCGAAAAAAAAATTTTGGAAGATCCTTAAGCTAAAAATTTTTCTTTTTGCGTTGCAGATAGGGCATAATAATACTCGGTTTTAACCGAGTCTGTCGAGTAGGAAGTTTCCGAGCTCGAGTAATACGAGTATTATGATCCCGAGTTCCGAGTCGAGTAATTACGCAAAAAACCCGAGCGGTCGAGTCGAGTAACTCGAACTCGCTCGAACTAGACTTACTCTAGTTTAGAGTATACTCGGATTAGATATTTTTTAATTAAATGGCAATTTTAGAAATATTATAAAAATATTAATATTTCAGATCAAAGGAACACCTAACTCAGTATACACAGGAGACATTGCTTTTCTTGGAGTATCATTGGAAACAGCAATTTGTGGAATATTTTATTGGAGAAAATTTAAAGATAATCAAACAACTACAGTTTCAATAATTTCATCTCAGAAGGATTTTATTAAAGTTCAGAATTTAGGTTCATTGCCAAAAATAACAAAATGAAAATTATTTTATATTTTCGAAATTAATCATTTTCAGTTATTATTGATATTGAGATTTTTTTATTATTGAGATCTTTATTTGGATAAAATTGCAAAATATGACCATAAAATATTGAAATCAATTACGGTTTATTCACAAGCAAAAATAGAAAAAAAGTTGAAATTTAACAAAAAAATATTAACTTTTTCAAATTCGGATATTGTTTATATTCACAATTGGTCTTAGTGTACCCAGATATCCAAAGTTAGGATTAGGATTGAACCGGGATTGCTCTGTCTGTCTGATCTGAGTCTAAATGGGACTGAGGGTTACATGAAATGGGTCTGTTCCGGGTCTGACCGGATCCACTTCTGATATATAAAAATCGGAAGATGAAAATCGGAAAAATCGAAGATCCAATATAAAATCGTGTAAGAAAGCAGGATAAAATAAAAGCTAGGTATATGTAGTGTTCGGTGGAAAACGGAAGCGGAAGAGATCGAATCCCTAGTATTATACTATCAATATATTTCTGCTTAATATACATGTTAAATAATGAGGAGTTAAAGAAATTCTCTTGCCTTTATCCTCGTCTAGCTCATAGAATAGAACATTTGAATATCTCTTTTTACATAAACCTTTTCAAAAACAGATTTATTAAACGACCAATTAATGATTAAAAATTACTCAAATATTATATCTACCCCTTTGGGATCAACTCAGATAACTAAAGACGAATTTATTTGGGTTTATCTTATTCATTCAAATATTTATTGGAAAATTTAAATAAAAAATTTAAAGGAAAAAATATAACAAATAAATTAAATAAAATTTGGAATGATTTATTAAATAATTTGTTCGTTCTTTTCCTACAAAAGAATTTTTTATTAGTACTGTTAAGAAAAGTTTTGATTTGGGAAATGAAAATATTTCAAAGTTTGAACAACTAGAATGTGCTAGTTAATAGAGATATCCAAATCTTGGTCTTGATTCAAGTTTTGGTCTTAGTCTTGGGGCGTAGTATTGGTCTCGAGTCTTGGAAAATTTTCGGTCTTGGAAATCTCTACTATATTAATTTGTTCTTTTTTATTCGAAAAAAAGTAAAATAAATATCAACTATATTTTTTAATCCAACAAAGAATAACGATAGTTTATTCAACTGTTACACAATAAAAATAGTATTTATTGATTTAGTCGGGATAATAATGTTTGTACATCTACATATCTACATATATTAAAAAATAATATTTTATTTCTTCTCTAATATTAATTTTTGAGTTTTATATTTACATATATATTATGATTGATCAAATTCTGGTTTGATCAACCAGAAACAGAAATGACCTACATAATTTTTGTAGAAATAATTTGAAGGTTATCTCGCTAGACTGATTAGAAACTTTAACAATCCTCTTATTTTTTAATTTCACTAAATATTTAGGCAATCATTAAAATGGTTACATGCGCAAAGTCTTTCAAAGCTAAATAAAAAAGGAGGTGTATTATTTAATAATTTTGTTAATTTATTGAATACAAATTTTGGAGCAAAATCGAGACTTTTGAGGTTATTATGAGGTCTAGATGAAAGTGAAGATGTATCAAAGGAATATGAGGAGATTAGAAAACTTGTCTTAGATTTTGTGATTATTTAAATGATCAGGATAAGGAATATGCAAAGGTTTATTTTAAATTAAAATTGAGGATAATAACAGACATGGCTACGATGCATAGACAAATTTATTTGTTAAAAGGGTGGCATTCTTGCCCAAGTTTAGGGGTTTCCCCCTTTTTTCTTGCACCTTTTTTCCTTTTTTTGGGCATTCTTCGATGTCCAATTTGATCTCCCAAGCCCAGTTTTGCCCCTTTTCTGAGAGGTCATGTTTCCTTTTTGGTCATTTGTAAATGAACATCCTATTGTGTTATCCTTTTATCATTGTATACCCAGTTCTTAAGAATAAAAGAATAATATTTTGTAGTGTGGAAGTATTCATAAACTCTAGTTCTGGATCTTTTATTGAGCTCTGGGAGGTCCTTTGCTGTGATCTACTAGGGGCAGTAATATTTTGGAATATTACATTAATATTTATATAGAAAATGATGATAATGACAGAATTAAGGATTTATTTGATAAGATTAACACAAAACTAATAATTATACAAGAACCTTTAATTAATTTTGAAGATCAGATAAAACAATTGGCAAAAGGGCATTATAAAATTATTGAAATAATTTAAAAAAATACAAGGAATTCCGAGAGATTATTGAAGGTATTTAAAATGTTAAAATTTATTTAGAAAATATTTTATTGTAGAAGCAGAACTTGATAGTATAGTACAGGGTGCGTAAAAAGTCCTTGCCCACACTCTTTTGGGCATAAAAATTTATTCAAATGAAATTTTGACAAATAAATTCACACATACAATCTCAAGAATGTGTGTTGTTAGAAAATTAAAAAAGATTTGCAAAATTTTACACATTTGAGGAAATACAAGCATCTAAAGCTTGTGGGAAAAAAAAAAAAAAAAAAAAAAAAAAATCTCGTTTTTGGGTTGCTGTTATTTGGCCTTCAAACTCACCTTATCTTAATCCTTTGGAAAATTATTTTTGGTCTCTTTTGTAGCAAATGATTAGGCGGAAAAGATAAAAAATAATTAAAAATCTGAAAACTTCATTAAAGCGTGCCCGGGACCAAAAAAGTGAAATGACTGTGCGACCATCGTAGGTAAACTCCACAAATGTTTAGATGATTGTATTTCTGCACATGTGTAAAATTTTGCAAATCTTTTTTAATTTTCTAACAACACACATTCTTGTGATTGTATGTGTGAATTTATTTGGCAAAATTCCACTTTAATAAATTTTTATGCCCAAAAGAGTGTGGGCAAGGACTTTTTACGCACCCTGTATATCAAAGACTTCAAAATTTATTTAATTATGGCTTTATAAACATTAAATATTTAAATAACAGTCAGGTTAACTGCAATTAATTACCGTATTTTCTCTAAAATAACCCCCCCTCTAAAATACCCCCCCCCCCCTCTAAAATAACCCCCCTCTAAAATAACCCCCCTCTAAAGGTCGATCGAAAAAAATAACCCCCCCCCCTCTAAAATAGCCCCCCCCCTTTCTAAAATATTCAATTTTTCTTGGCATTGTTTTTTTTCAAAGCAAAGCACTGTTGAATCCCTTATTTTAATAAGATTAGAAATTATTATGGGGATATCGGGGATTTGAGGGGATATAAGTGGATTATGATGGATTAAGTGATAGCGGCGGATTAATATGGATCCGAGGATTTAGAGAGATATTAAATATTAGGAGGGAATTTGTGAATTAAAAGAGATATGAATCAAAAGATATTTTTCCACTTTTCCAGATATTTTTCCAATTAAAATTAATATTTTTCCACTTTCAATTAATTGTCCGATATCCTTTCAACTCCCTGATATCTCAAATCCACTGATATCCACCTTTATCCCCTCAAAGTTGATTTTGAGATGAATATGATTAATTAAGCTAGATATCGGTATTCTATAACTCACAAGCAGTCCACTCATATTCCCTCTTACTTTCTAAATCTCTTAATATTCAAACTGACTAATCCTCCCATATTTCCCTTAATCCCTTAAAATCCAATGATATCCATCGATGTCCATCTCAACTATGTGATGAATTCTATTAAATTTTAGAAAAATATTATTCAAAATTTTGCAAAAAATTTTAATTTTCAAAAAATTTAGACATCGAAAAAAATAACCCCCCCCCCCCCCTCTAAAATAACCCCCCCCCCCTCTAAAATAACCCCCCTCTAGAGGTCGATCGAAAAAAATAACCCCCGGGGGTTATTTTAGAGAAAATACGGTATTTAAATATAAAAAATTAAATAAGCAATTTAAAATTCCATATAAAGTTTGCTTATAAAGCGATGTCAAAAACTTTAACTTTGAAATGATAACAATCAGTGTTATCTTTTACATTTTGGATATTGCTAGTTTTAGCAAAAAAATTATTAGCAGACTAGGCAAACGCAAAAGCATCGGAATATTGCATTTTTACATCATAATTTCTTCAGTCATTTTTCTTGCTAACTTTGATAGAGAACCTTTAACTGACATGCTCCAAAATCGATCGGAAGAAAACATTGAAAGCTCGGCACAAAATTAGATCCGAAATTTTTCTCTAACGGATACATCCCTGGGGCTTATGCAGGCGTTGCTTAAAACATTTAAAGCGCTTTAATACTATATTAATTATAATAAAACTATTTGTTTGATAACTAATTATAATATTTATTAAAATTATTTTTAAAAAAATACAAAAATTAAAACTAAATCAGAAAAAATCTGATAAACAGATAGGAAAAGGGTTATCAAAAAGTAGAGCAAAAAATCAACAGTTTATTTCAATAATACTGTTAAATACCACAAAACTAAATGTCAGGATCCTCTAAACAAAAAACGTATGTTTGTTAAACATTTAAATAAATCTAAAATTATTAGTGATTTCCTGTTTAAATAAATATTTCAAAATTTTCTCTCTCTCTCTTGTTTCCTTAAAGCTATTTTATTTTTTTACTCCACTCGATTCCCCCACTCGATTCTCGATTGCCTTTCAAAACGACGATTGCTGATTGCCAATATTATCTCCATTGATTTGTTAATTTTTTTATTAATTTAATTAGCTATTATTAATTTACTAAATTATATAAATTATTATTTAAGTTATTTATTAGGGTTGGACAAAGCTAAACGGTAAACGGGTTTTTTGTTAAAATTAAACAAAACGGTAAACGGGTCTCAGATAAACGGCATAAACGGTATACGGTTGTTTCAAAATTAAACGGGTTTGTCCAAACCTATTATTTATTATTAATTTTACTTTGCAAATTTCTATTCAGATAGAACATTTTTAGACAAAATATACATGTTTCTTATATGGCGATTGCAATCCCACCTAAAAATCTAAAAAAATAAAAAATAAATTCTATATGAACGAAAGACCTGAAAATCGAACAGAGTTCAGTCGTTATTACCAGTCGATTTCTAGCTATGAATAATCCGCGCTGCTATTTCTAGCTATGAATAATTTTTACACTATAATCACCCTGCCCCTCCGACACATTAATCCTATTATTTTTCTTTGATTACTAATTCTCAACATTTTTATCCAGTTCAGAATGCTTATAAATTTCATTACGTTATACTTTTTATTATTTTTTAATATTCCATTAACAAATCTAACAATTGAAGAATGTTGTAAGTATCTGCCAATTTAATTCTTTTTCCAGTAGCGAATAAAAAATTTATATTTTTCCCAATCCAATAATATTGGTTATATTTAATTTATGAATATATGGGTACGAATCCTCATAGATAGGGTTGTCGGTTCCTGTTTATTCTTTGGAGATCCGAAACCGAACTGAAGAACCGAACTGAAAAATCCTCGGTTTTTCGGTTTGGTTCTGTTCTGTACAGAACCGACAACATAGTAGGGTTAAATTCCGACACTTGGGGTTGACAAGTTCGGGGATGTGGTCTAGGATAAAATCTGTATCTAGGTTCGGGGTTAAAAAAATATTTAAACATTTGGCCAAACTCGAGTTAAAAGATAAAATTTTTATTATTATTTTCAGCGTTAGACAATGATTATGTTAAATTATTTTTTGATTATGAAATGAAAGATTCCGAATGGAATAATCTTTACTGGAAGATAACTGACGATCTTATTGAAGAAAAATTATTTTCTTTTGATGAAACACTATATGGAGATGTTGATTTTGAGGAAAACGAAGAAGAAAGAGATAAATTAATTGAAGAAGAAGGAGTATATTTTCGAATTCATGATTGTGTTACAAAGAAAATAGAATATACAATTGCGGAATTATTATTCTATAATAAGGTAAAAAATCTAAAGGAAATTCTTTGTTAGTTTTGGGAAATTAAATTCGAAGAATATCCCAAATAAGTGACAACCTATTTTAGGTTGCAAGACGACTGACTAGAGTTGAGCAGCATCGGAATCATTATTCCGAATCCCGAACCTGTTTTTGGCCAGTCCTGGTCCCGCAGTCGGGATCGGGATCATTATTCCAAAATCCCAATTTTATGTCTGGATCCCGATCCCGGCCAACCCTACGCCCGACAAGTTAAATCTAGTTAAAAATAAGAGTTTTAATAAAACAAAAGAGTTGTTCTTTTCCTACCGTGACTATATCAGAAAGGGATAGTTTGCACCCTAAAAATCCGGTGTTAAATATAATCTAAAAAATTGGTTATCGCAATTTTTATTTTGAAGGTGTTCAATGAAATGCCTGCTTTAGAAGATTTACAAGAAAATGATAATTCTTACCTATCTATGGATGACTGTATGTTAATAACAAAATTGCATTTAAATGCAATTAAGCAGCTTATAGTGGATGAATTTGATAATGATACGGTAAAGCGGATCGTTAATTTAGATTATAGGTATTCTCGATCCATTGGGATTTCACGAATTTCGGCAAAATAAACAATTTAAATTTACAGAAAGATAACCAATCTGAAAGTAGCAGCTCGAGCACTTCCACAAATATCCCAAAAAAATCAAAATTAACAATTAATCTTGAAAATATGAATAAAAACAAAATATTTGCTTTAACAAAATCGAGGATGCGTAAAGTACTTGGAGATTTTTTATTGGAAGAATTGGAAATAAATCATCCTGTTCTGTTTAAGATTGGTTGGTTAACTAAATATTTTATTTATAAAATAAACATTTTATTTATTAAAATGTTATCCGAGTTACTTCAGTTCTAGTAATTCAGATTTTCAAAACAACGTAACAATTCCCACATACATCCCATTACATGCGTAAAGTACTTGGAGATTAAATATTTTTTAATACTACCTTAGTTGAGAAAATTTATACATCCTCATAAAGAGGATACGCCCAAAACGGCGTGCAGCCATAACTTGCTTCAAGATTTCTTAATCCTACCAGATTAGTATCGATTCCGCTTATCGAGCTATGAAGATTGGTACCAAAATTAACAATGGCCAGACATTTTTCAGCAGGTTAGTATGGCTTTGCGCCGTTCTGTGCTGTGCCCCTCAAAACGATATAAAATTGTTAACTTAACTTAAGCAATATTTAAATTTTTAAATATTTTTTTTTAATTTTAAATCTAATTAGATGCTCTTTCTACAATGGATAATGTTAATCTCTACAAAAGCATTTTAACCCATAGTTTAGGCGACTTAAAAGGTCTAAAAAATGAATTACATTTTTATTTTATATTTATTTATGCGGATATTTGTGAAAATACTAAAAAATTTTATAAAGAAGAGATGGGAGTTAAAGAAGTAAATGAAATTAAAAAGGTTGTAAATAATATAATTAAGAATGCAAATGCCTTTGAAATTGAAGAATCTACAGGGAAAAAATTAAATATAAAATCTATTCAAAACCTAATTTTGCGGTGGAAAAAAGTACTAAATATTCAAAATAAAAATAAATGTAAAAAATTATTCAGTAATTATTCAGACAATTCTGATATTTCTAAAATGAGAATGCTGTTTAGTCTGTATCATGCAAAGTTTGTTTTGATTTTAAACTTTATTTTTAAGTTATTGTGAAGCTAGACTTTGCCCTATTCACGTCACGATATCCGAAACAAAAATCATTCGAGAATGAAAAAAATTAAAAAATTAGCCGAAAGACCTCATTAAAATCCTAATTACCGTATATACTCTATTAATTACTCTGGGTAATTATTGTTTCGACCTCTTCTGAAGAGGGTAATTGATAGAGATTATTTTAGGAAGGCTAATTATAACTATTTTTAAGGGAGTAATTATTGTTTCAACCCTTCGCTGGAGGGGGTAACTAATGGAGATGGGGTAATTATTTGAGGGAGGATAATTAATAGAGTATATAGGGTATATTTAAAATAATTATTTAGTTTATCAATATAATTTTTAGTTTACTAATTAAAATCAAAAACGAGAATAAACAAATTTATGAAGAATTTGTAAAATTTTTACAAAAAACTATTGGAGCAAAAACACGTCTACGCCAACTTTTACTTGGAATTGAAGTTGGAGCAATTAATAAAAAATACCCATTATTAGACCTTCCTATTTATCCAAATGAATATTCTGATTTAATTCCTTTAGTGAATATTGGTATGTAATTTGCTAATAGTAATTTATATTCCAATGATAGAAACATGCTTAAATCCACTTAAGTGTTCCTAAAGTTTAAATTTCAGTCTTAAACTAAATATATAGGTAAATTAGGATTCAATTTTGGATTTTAGGAAGGCTTGAGAAAATATAGGGTCGATATTTTTTTGTAATTTTCTCTCAGGTCGAGTTTAAAGTCAAAAGCTTATGTCTCGGGGAGGATGGTGGTGTTAAGGCCGAAAAAAGCCGGTTTTCTATCAGTTGTTATAGTTTATTCGGTTCCATGACGACTTTTGCGCCGCCACTACATATCATTAAAAATATCTGATAACTACAGCCAGACCTCAACATAGTAGGGTTGAGGATAGTTGGAAATCTTCGGGTATCCGGTTCAACAACCCTACACCATAGTCGGGTTGTCGGATCTTTTTTCTGCACCACTTGGGCAGAATATCATGCCGGAATAGGGTTGCAGATCCAAATATCGGCGCAAAAGTCGTGATACCTTTTATTCAACGTGAAGTTTAGGAATAAATTTATTTTTAGTTTTTTAAATTTGTCTAGAGTAGTTTAAATAATTATAAATATTTTTAAGACTTAGATCAAACAGAAATATTGGACAAATTAGCTGACTATTATATAGAAGGGCTAACCAATTTAAACGAAGTTGCTAATTTAAAAATATTCTATAGTGCTTCTATACTTGCACAAACATATTTTTTTGATGAAACAAAAGAAAAATTAAATAAAACAATAAAGAATAAAAAAAATAAGAAAAAGGCTTCAAAAAATCAAAAGTTTGACGAAAATAGTTGGATTAGTTATAAAAAAGAAATGTTTTTAAGAGTAGATTCTTTAATTGATGAGGATTTGGAAGATTGTATTTCTGTAGGGATTGGAGAATTAAATTTTCTATATTATTTAATAAATATTAAAAAAATGGTGGCTAAAGAAGAATTTAATCTGGTTATTTTTTAATATAAATGTTAAAATTTATTCTTTAAATTATGAAAAAATAAATAACTTTAAATGCATTAATTCTGTTATGAGCCTAATAGTGTTGTGATCACATGTCATTTTTCGGAAAAATTCCGTCATATGTCCCGGAAACCGATTCGGACAAATGATATGTCGTTCGAAAGAGCTCAAGGAGTTGAGTCGAACGACACCAAAATTAGCTTGGGGACTCATCTATGGGCCGAAATATAGGTCCCCGAAAATCGAAAAACCATAGGGGAGGGACATATGACGGAATTTTACCCATTTTTCTATATAAGATTTTCAAATTTTATAAATTTGGTCGATTTATTGGTTTCTCCCTGCTAGGCATGGTTGAAGGAATAATGGGTAATTGAATAAATTAAAGGTTAGATTAGGAATATACGGAGACTGTTGGCCACAGATACTTACCAAATCAACCATAATTACCACGTACCTTAAAGAATAATAAATTCTAGATAATATTTAATCAATTTAGACTGATAAATTAACAAATATAAACGAACAACTAAATATTATCCGAACGACTCATCAAGACATATTCTCTACACTTATTGATAAAAATCTAGAATTTTTGAAAAGATATGAAAGTAAGTTATAAATTGGAGAAGTTTAAAGATTGTAGGAGATTATTAACTAAAGTAGATCGTTAATATAATTATGTCTTTGTAATAATTGGTCGCGAAATAATTAGCCTTTTGAGACGGTGGCTTTCTAAAACTATTAAGGAAAAAATGTGCGTGAAACTAATCAGGGTATTCGAAATTTTTGGCTAGTAAATCAGATACGCAAAACCTTATTTGAGCTCTGCATTTCCAATCATAAGTTTGTTTAACGTTGTTATTAGGACATACATACATATGTCAAAATCGCCTCTGATAATAAAATATTATGTTATCTAAAATATACATAATTTAAGAAATTGAAGAAAAACAAGAAATTGGCAAATTAATGTATGATATTCTCATTCCAGTAACTGATGAGAATTTGGTATAAATTAAATAATTAATTAGTTAATTTTAATATTTAAGGAAAATGAATATATTCGCTGCCCAGAAGATGACAAGGATATTATTTGTAATTAATTACATAGACAGTCGAACCTTAGTTGTACGCCATTTAACAGTAGATTTTAACATTAGACATTTAATTCTAACATTAGATTTTTGTTGGCCTATAGGAGATCTCGAGGTGTCTTACAACTGAGCTTCGACAATATATTTTCCAAGAATTTATAAATATTATTAAATACTAGATAAAGAAGAAACTCAATTAATTAGAGAATATTTAACTGAACCAAAAGATGTTCATATTAAATTAATTAATGCTAGCTCGCTAGCTTTGCATTATGAAATTAAAATAAGAGAAATTATTAAACAATCTAAAGATTCAGAATTGAGAACAAAAATTATAGAAGATTTACTCAGAATATTAAAAATAAAGGATCCAAAAGAAAAACTTTGCCGTCTGTATTTTATTTTAGATGGTGATATAAAAAAGATATTAAATTATGAAGAATATGAGGAATGGTCAGATTATTTGAAGAAATTTGAACTTAAGGTTAAATTTAAATTCAGTATTTCTTGTTAATTTGATTTCCCCGCTTAAATATTATCTTCATCCCAGAGCGCAAAAGACAATCTCAAAAAACGCAACGCATGGCCAAAATTTAACGCAAATAACGCAATGCGCTGACTCCTGATCCCAGCCAAACCCTCTGCTCTATGACGAAACGGCAAATAATTCTCAAAACGACATAGTTAAGGTTACTATATCAAAAATTCCCCTAGTCCCCAGGCCCAAACAACGCAACTTTTAATAATAATTTTCTTTCCCTGACCACAAAAATTGACAATTTTAAACCACAACTTTGATTCGCTCTGATATTCTCAAATTTTTTAATTTTTAAAAATATCAACAGCTTTACGCCAGTGGTCCAACATTAGAAAGCACTATGTATAGCAAAGAAAATATTGATATAACGACAATAGATATAATTTTCTTGTATGATCTGAACAAAACTGGACTTGAAAAAATTATTTTTAATTATCTCGAATTTTTGATAGCTAAATATCCTGATATGCAAATTTTCTTTTGCAATAATGGAAGGACTATGGAGGAACGCTTTGGATATTTAATGTTATTTAAAGAACGGCTTATTAATTTAATTGGCATTGAACGGTTGAAGAAATTGGAGATGAAATATCCAGAAATTTTGAAAATAGGTTAGTTGTAGAGATGTCCAAGACTTTTGTTTTTGAACCATAAAATATGAACCTATTTCACACATTTTTGGGCCTAAAAGTGCATAACCCATTATTAGACACTAAGGTTGGTATGGATATTCGGATCCGATATCCTACCGAAAATTTTCGGATATCCGGCCTTTTTTCGGATCCGAATCCGCCAACCTTATTAGAGACACACAATTTATTTCTTCAATTACATTTTTTCTATTAGATTTTATGGAAAAGAATGTTACTATTTCGTATTATGAACAATATGTCCAACATCCGTTAGACTCTTCAATCTCTATCGAGGCCATTAAATCATTAAATACAAGATTTTTATTAGGCAAAATAACATATCAATATTCAGTAATTGACAAAAACTTTGAGGAAAATAATTATTTATATAACATTTTTAAAGAACGTTTGGATTGGGCAATAAATAAGGCATATCACAAATTTAAAGGGGGTTTTTATTCGGATGAGAAATTGTGTTTTATGGTTGAATTTATTAAAATACTAGAGAAATGTATGAAAGTGAGTATTTATTTTTAAATAAAGCTAAATTTGTCAGCTACATAAATAAATACATAATTTTTTTGAATTGCGGCCTGAACTGTTTTTACACTTACAACAGTTGTCTGGCACAAGATAACGAAGCTAGAAAGTCAGACCACGACAATGTCTGTTATGTGTCTTATGTCCATCAGGATGGGCGGTTATCCGAACCCCAACATTTTCGACTCGAAGCCCGATCGAGGAAAATTTTACCCTACCTTGACCTGACCAGTGATGGGCAAAGTTCCAGTTCCAGTTCCGTAACTAATTAGTTCTAGTTCCAGAACTAGAACTACGGAACTAACGATTATCTGGAACTAGTTTGGAACTAGAACTACGGAACTAGTAAATGCTGGAACTAGCTCGGAACTGGAACTACGGAACTAGTAAATGTCTGGAACTAGCTTTGGAACTAGTTCTGAAACTAGTTCTTGGGGGTATATTTTTGACAAAATTTCCTCGACGAAGTTTGCGGGACGACCTTAGAAATTCTAAAAATTTTCGCCTGCGGCGCTGAAAAAGTGCATTTTTTGGCCTACAACCTTAGAAATTCTCAAAATTTTCGCCTGCGGCGCTGAAAAAGTGCATTTTTTGGCCTTTTAATCCTCCAGTTTATCCTCCAATCTCCTTAAATCCTCCGATATTAATAAAGTGATACGCCTTGATACCTTAAAATCCAGTTATCTCCCTTGATTTCACTCCATATCCAGCGATATCCCATTTGATCCCTCGATGTATATATTGATATATATACATCTCCATATATTGAACTCCCCATATATTTTGGGGAGCTAATCCTTTTTAATCCTTTTTGAAAAGTTAATCCTTTTTCTTAAAATATAAATATTCCTTTCCCTTTTCCTTCAAATATTTAATATCAAAGTCCCGATCCCGTTCCGATCTCTAGTTAATTAATGCAGTTTGAGTCGGGGTCATAAAAATTTTTCGGGGTTCGGGGTCGAACCTTCGGGGGTCGGGGTTTTCGGGGTTGGGAATGTCGGGGTCGGGGTCGGGGTTTTAGGTCAAAAAATGTCGGGGTTCGGGGTCGGGGTTAGTCGGGGTCGGGGCGCAACCCTATAATAGACTATAGACACAATGGGATATATACAAGGGAGATAATAAACTAAGACATTTTTGACTTATCTCCAGCTTAAAGGCATATCTAAGCTGAAGGATCAATTGACAGTAGTGAAGTGGAAGTATGCTGGGTCCATTCTAAACTAAACCTAGGCACACAAAACCATTATATTCCCTAAGGATAACCATTGGGTTGGCCAGACCCTAGTTATCACCTATACAAGCCACACCGGTGTGCTTCTCTTCGGGGCACATATTAAAGATGTTTAACTGGAAACTGATTTATCGGTGAAACAATAAACATTATATAAACATTAGCATGTGAATGGGAGGTGATACAGGAAATAGCGATAAATAATAATTAAAGTGTAATGGTTGGGAAAATCCATTAATGCATAATGCTCGCCCAAAAGATCACCTCTGCTTAGGCAATCAACGGATGTGCCTTACACAGTGTATTTGATGAGTTTTTTTCATATTCAAAAAAAGTTAAAAATTTGGAACTAGAACTAGCTTGGAACTAGTTCCAGAACTGGAACTGAGGAATTTTAAAAATGGAGTTCCGGAACTGGAACTAAAAAAATTAAAAACCTGGTTTCGGAACTGGAACTACTAAAATTAAAAACCTAGTTCTGGAACTGGAACTAGTTCCAGAGAAATTTTAGAACTTTCCCATCACTGGACCTGACCAGACTTTTTCCAAACCCGAACTATACCTTGGTCAAGTTGTTAGATTGGACTCGTTTTAGACTGCCATGCTCCACGAAATTCGTATCCTTCTAGGACAAGTAAGGGTTTAAGGGAGCCTGAAAAATCAAGAACTTTGTCTCGGCAAAACTGATGAAAAATAGTGAAATAAAAAGTAATTGAAAACCTTGTGTTAAAGGCTATATTTTCCATCTAAATTTCACACAGATGCTTAAATAGATAAACTTTTTAATTGAAATATCAAGGTATTTTAACTATTAACATTTTTTGGTTTGATAAAATTTACATTAATAAAATTGAGAGAGCTTTACCAAACAATTTAAGATAGCCGTTAACAATCCAAACCATGCGGCTTTACTAATTAATATCTGGAATGGCACATTTTGTAGAAGAAGAATAATTCATAAAAAAGCATTAATGGAAGTACAAGAATTGGTGTCAAGTCTACATTTTAATTTTTTAAAAGACCTTTCTTCACAAATATTGCAAAAATGCACCAAACCTGGAATGCTTTCTAAACTTGATTTACTCAGTCCTAATGTGACGGTTCAAGAATTTTATGAAGTTGACAGTAAGTAGTTAATTTATATCTTAATATTTTGCAGTAAGTAGAGTAAGTTGAATTATACTTAGGCAGGAATTAAGCTTATAGCTTATAAAGGACATTAAGCTTATAAAGGACATGTTTATATTTGAGACCAGTGCTTCGAAATTTCGATTTTACTCGTACTCGCACTTCGTACCACCTCTTTTTTTGGCCTAGTACTCGTAACAGGTACGAGTACGAGGTACGAGTACACGAATTTTGGTACGAGCTTCGAAGCACTGTTTGAGACCAGTGGGGGAATTGTAGGGGATGAGGAACTGGCAGCCTAATATTCGACTTGGATCATATCTCCAAGCTGACAATATTAAGCTAATCTGTTTAGTTACACCCTTATGTATAGTTTTTATATCGTCTTTTAAAAGTTAATTTTAAAATAAAATAATTAAATTATAAAGTATCTTCCTCTAAACAACGAGAACGTTTACGTAAACATTCTTCTGGAACGTTACTTAAAGTGGATAATTTAGAAACAATTTTAAACAAAATAGCAATTCAAATAATATCTTTTATTCGATGGATTGAAATTGAGGTTAAAACCTAAAATTATTAGAAACTTAACTCGCAAACACATAAACCTCATACCGAAAACGTATTTATAACATAAATTATTATTGCTGATTTCATGAATTCGTTGGGTCACTTATCTTTCGATGTAAAATTCATGAACTACGCGCATATTTATCATTATAATTGGTGATTCCGTGTAATCCTTGGAACCTATGAAAAAAATGGAAAAAAACCTATGGAACCTATCCAAATAGCAAAATAAAATTTCTCTGCAAAATTAAGACAACTAAACTTTTCTTTGCTCAAACTTTTCTTACTTTCGTGATACTCAGATCCAAATAATGAATGACTAAAATTCCTCTCAAAAATCATTGATATAAAAGTATATGGATATTAAAATAATTTTATTAATCAGATAATTAGCCAATTGAAAGATGTGTTGAATGATAAATTGCTTAAAGAATTTCGTACTGAAGTCCTCAAATACAAATCTGATTATGATAAAATTTTCAATATGAACGTTGAGGAATTAATAAAAAAACAAACAAAATTAAATATTCAACAATTTAAATTATATAAAAAATTAATTAAAAATAAAAATATTAATGATTTAACAATTAATACAATATCTGATTATATGAAAGAAAAATATGACAAAATTTTAATTACTGTTAGTGAAAGAAAGGAATTTCTAAAATGGCGTCAATTAATTGTTGCAAATGAATTTTATGAGGAACTTGGTATAAATAATGAAATTATGCTGGAAAATGAACGTGAAAATAGAAAGATTTTTAAAGAGGATATAGGTAAAGGTAAGAATATATTTTCGCTGATGACTCACAATAAGATCTATGAAAAGCTGTTGGTCAAAAACAGAACCTTACCCTTGATGAATGTGCCTGTTAGGTATCGTTAGCAATCGGTAGCAACCCAAGTCAGCTACCAAGAAAGTATACCGAAGATAGGTAATAGATAGTTAGATGTTCGATAAACCATAAACCATCATTATATACCATCCCATCATTCCAAAACTGAATTTCAAATTTTAATTTTAACAAAGGTCTCACATCATCTCTTTCTTCCCGACAAAATCTTTATAATTTGATCGGTCACGAGAATACTCGTAAATGTCTTGATTTCCTCAATATAAAATTTAATGAATCTGAATTTAAAAATATGGAAGAAATAAAAGATGAATATTTTGAAGAAAAGGATCAAGATAATGAAAAAATCAGCGAAGATTTAATCCAAAATAAAATGGAAGTAATTAATGTAGAAGGTTGTTAAAAATATTAATCAAGAAAGAGTTTAGCAAAAGTTTACCCACCGGGCAGGTGGGTAAACCACCTGCGACCCAGGCGATTTCGCTACCATATACAGGAGCTCCACCACTGAGCTACCGGAGCATCGACTAATGCTTTCTCGTTTATCTTTTTAGATCGTTTAACCCCCGCCTCTAGGTGAATCATCCTTACAATTAAAACTTTTTTTATAATTATTTAACATTTAATAGACCCTCAGGTAGCAGACAAAAATGAAATAATAAACAATTTAGTTGATAGTTTCAAAAAATTAAATTTGGAAGGAAGTTTATTATCGGAAAATTTCGAAAATAAAATCGAAAATTCAAAAGCTCCTTTAAAAATAAAAGATGACAAAAAATCAGAAATTTTAGATAGTAATAATAAATCGCTTCCTGAAAAACCAGAAATGATTGAACAAAAAATAAATACAGGTTAGAGAATTTTACATAATAAAAATTTTTTATAATTAATTTTTTGCAATTTTGCTTTGTTGCGGCATGGCCACGAGATTGAATTTTGGGGTTTTTGTTGGAAATTTATTTTTAAAAATAAAATTAAAGGAGCTAAAATTGTTAGGAATGCTATAGGTTGACGGTTTCACCAATTTTTCGGTTAACCGAAACCGAACCGAAAATCTTCGGTTTTTCGGTTCGGTTCGGTTTGAAACCGACAACCCTACTTATTGATACTCTGATAATTCAAAAAATATGCTAGAGTACCATCAGTATGACCACTGATATTTAAATAAAATACGAATCTTAACTAAGCTCCACTAACATAAGTGTTAGAAATAATATCCTTTTGATTATTTCTAGCCCTTCTAAATTTGTCCAAGGAAAGGAATATTTCTTTATTAATATTTATTCAATTTAATAATAATTTTACAATTAGGTTTAAGGGGATTTCTGGGAATTTAAAAGTAAAGTGAAGCTAAAATAACAGAAATAGCTAAGCTTAAATAAACAGGGAAATGACAAAAATGATTAAGAATGTTAAATAAAAATAAAGTTTAAGAAATTGCATGAATAAGAAAATACATTTAAAAAGGACATTTTTGGATTTAAAAATAAAGAATCTAAAAATAAAGAATTAATCACAAAAATAAAGAATCACACATATTTTGATTGTAATTTTATATTATTTCCAACACTCCGCGCAACAAAAGTATTTAGGATACAAGAAAAGATAAAGCGAGTTAGTAGGGGTAGAAAACAATAAAACATTAAGAAAAATAAAAAGATTGAAATTATTAAAAGGAAAAGGTAGCGCGGGAAAATTAGTAATTTCAAAAGGTTGGTAATATCCATGTTCGGTAGCTTCAGCTGCCATTGTGATGCGGTTTTGTTTCCATATTCTTCGTTCCAAATTACATCATTCAATGCTGCTTCAGGATAGGCAAGTTTGCCTTGTAGTTGAAATGTTGTTGGTGAACTACCACAAAAAACTTCACACGTCTCGTCAATATCCGACGTGGAGAAATGTATACTCAAAGTCTTTCTTTCAACAGTTGGTCGGCATGGTATTGCCATTTTTGCCGAAGGGCAAATTATATTTGCAAGAGTCGATCCGAAATCTGTTTTACATTCCAAATCTACATGAGCTCCTTTTGTACAATCAAAACATCCCGTTAAATTTGCTCGGACTATACAAGTATTCATGCTTATTTCTGTTTTTAAAATCATTCCTTCGATTTTTATTTGAACTTCAGCGGATGTTAAATCGGGAAAAGCTGTTATTTCTCCGTGATCGACTTTTACTAAAATTCCGTTATGATCGAAAGGTAGATTATTTGATTCTTGAAAAATTTGTTCATCTTTAATAATTTCTGTACATAAACAATTTACATTATCATCAGCTGGTCGACATGAACAGGTAAGTGGGTCTACAGTGCAATTAAAATTGCCTGCTTGGTATTTATTTGCGCATTTAAACTTTTGTAATTGGGTTTCAATTTCATAATCTAGCATTGCTGCCTTTTTTCCGTCAAATACAAAATTTTTATTTAAAACAGGCAGGATGGGCGTGGTTATGCTTTTTAACGTTATTTCTATTTTATTTTTACTTTGTCTTGATGCCATTCCTGGTACTAGATTAAAGGCACTTTCCCATTTTCCCTCGTTTGTATCTATAGTTAAATTCATACTTAGACCTAGCTCCCATTTAGGACATTCAAATATTTCTAAAATTCTTTCATCAACAGGAGTGGCATAAAATCTATAGAAAGTACAAGCCGGGGTTGTATAGAAACATCCGGAAAACCAACCACCGCTACTTTCTACACATTGTGTTATTCCTGGGTAATCATTCGTGGCATTAAATTCAATTAATTTTTCATGAGATTTTATTTCGCTGCATTTTAAATCATAACAGCTTCCAGTTTCGGAGCATCTCTTGGATGACTCAGTTTGCATGTGAAAAAATCGGGAAAAATATTTTAAGCTTTTAGTACAAAAAGCTTTTGTTTTATGTATTTCCATTGTTAACGTCCCTAATACTTTTCCTGTATGATCGTTTAACGAAACTTGAATTTGTTGCTCTTCAGGGTTGAATGTTAAAACAATTATTTTTTCAAACGAGCAGCTTCTTTCACCTAGTTTATTCACAACACAACTTTCTTCAGTTGCTTGTAAACTAGTGAGGCAAAAACATTTAGATAGATTAATTAAAAATATTAAAGCAACAATCACTTTCATTGGTCGCTTTTTCTTTATTAGTGGTTTAGTTGGTTTTGGCTTAGTTTCACTTTTAGTTTCCTCTTGTCTATTACTTTTTCTTGCGATGAATCGAATAAATTTTATTTTATGCTTTATTACCCAGAATGTAACTTTCAAAATCAAAATTATTATTTTAATGAAAATGTATATTAAGTTAGAGCAAAAGTAAACTAAAATTCCAAATAATATCATGGAAACTTCGGGAAAACAATGCGGGTTCATTAAACGTTCAAAACAAAAAATACAATTCATTATTTCACAAATATTTAATTTTTCACATTCAATTTTCATTTTCTTTATTAATTCACCGTTTTTATAAAATTGAACGTCAGTTTTGTATTTTTCTAAAATAATTTCATGGCTTAATGTTATATTTTCGATTTTTTCTGGGAGGGCTCTATAAAAACATTTCTTTTCATTACAAATCTCTATTCCTCCTATCATTTCGTTTGTTTTTACTTGTATTCCTTCTTTTGTGCACTTTAATTCACACCCTTTACAAAGTGACGTTTCTTTCTTCGGAAAGCCATGAATTTTTATTTTCACTCTTCCCCATGCTTTTATCTCTACTCTTCCCTCCGGAGCGACAAAAAATGCTTTTTCAATTCTGGGGTAAAAACAAAATCTCGTTCCTTTTTCGGAACAATGGTATTTACTACAATATCTTGGGGAACCTGTAATTTCCTTTCCTTTGCCAATACAAGTAAATTCTTTTATTGCATCTTCAAGTTCTATTTTTAATTCATTTACCAAATGTTTTTCTCCAGAAATCAATTCGATTTGATTAAATTCTTTTATTTCAAATGTTTTTGCGCATGCTATATTTTCCTCTATTGAACAAATTTTTGGCTTATTATTTTCCACTATTTCTTTTATTTTTTCATTTTTATCTTCCGTTTGGCCTTTATAGAAAATACATTGTTCTGCCCAATCGGGACACGTGCATTTTTCGTCACAGAGGTACTTGATATTTTTCGTTGGCCAACGTATGTGTTTATTCTTCTCGTTGCAGCCTATTTCTTTCCAACAAAGTGACTTATCTTTTCTTTCAAAAATTACTAAACCATTCGATTTACATTCCTCTAAATGTTTCAAAACTAAATTTTCATTCTGTGCGCAGCGAATACTTTGAACTTGAGCTACTTGACCGAAAGTCAATACAAAAATTATTAACAATGTGAGAAGAGTTACTGAACTTTTCGCTAAAATTTTTAAAGTGCTAGTTTGTTTTGGTTTTGACTAGACCCTTTATCCTCCTTTTCTTTTCTAGGAGTACAAAATTCGGTTCTAATTCTAATTAAATCATTTTTATGCCTTTCTATCTCATTATTCAATTCTTCTTTAGATTTTTCTTTCTCTGCCAATTCTTTTAAACAATTTTTAATTTCTAATATTTCTCTTTCCTGTTTTTTCAGTTCTTTACCCATAGCTTCTTTTTCAACTTTTTCCTTTGACAAATCATTTTCAACGCTATTTAATTTTTCCTCTAGCGTTAAATATTTCCCTTCTAGTTCTTTATATGACTCTTGCCAATCTGTCTCTACTTTTGATGAAAAGGGTTTTTCTTTTTGATTTAAATTTTGGTTATTTTGGTTTACAAATTCGTTTCTTCTATACCAACATTTTTGAGAAGGGTGTCCGGATCTGCCACATATTGAACATTTCATTTCTTGTCTGAACATTGCTATTCTTACCTGCTCAATATTTTGATTTTCTTCTTCTGATTCACTTTCTATTTCTTTATAATTTATTTTCTTTTTAGCTCTCAATTCCATTTTGTGTGTTTTTTGATTTTCATTTTTTAATTCATTATCCTCAATTTTTGCTTTTTCATTTTCAGTTATTTTTTTGGGCATTTCTGCTTTTAATTCCAGGGGATATAATAAGGCAATTGCTCGGGTAATGATTTTTCCTTTAACTCGAACTTTGGCAATTCTTATTAACCCGTCTTTGCTTTTAATTAATTCAACAATTTTTCCCAAATTCCAAGCTTGTTTGGGCACCTGTTTATTTTGTATCAACACAATTTCACCAATCTCGGGGAGGTAATTTTTCTTGTACAATTTCTGATTATGTTTATCTGCCCTTTCCTTTAGTTTATTTAAATACTCTTTTTCCCATTTTTGCCAGAAATGATTTAACATTTGATTTGAATTTTCCCATTCTTTAATTAATGTCTCTCTTTGGGTTTCCTTTTCTAAAAATTCTTTTTCATCTGAAATTTCTAACTCAATATTTTCTTCATTACGTAATGGTAATATAAGGTCAATTGGACGCAACACAGTGTAGGCGTCATCGAAATTTTCGTATACATAAGTTAGCGGCCTTTTATTCATTATTGTTTTAATTTCTGAAAGTATTGTTCTCAACTCTTCGTAATTAATCATTTTTCTGCCTATAGCAGCCTTTAAGGAATTTTTCATAATCTTTACCATTGACTCATATAAGCCTCCAAACCATGGGCTAAGGCTTGGGATAAACTGCCAATGTATTTTTTCTTTTTCTGTTTTTTGCTCTATTTCTTGTATTACTTTACATGTTAACTTATATTGCGTGCCATTGTCACTAATTAAATATTTTGGTTTGCCATACTCCGATATGAATCTTCGCATCGCTTGTATGCAGGATTTTGCGGATAGACTGGGCACTAATTCCAAATGCGTGAATCGTGTAGCCATACAAGAAAATATTTCAATCCAAACCTTAATAATTTCACCATTACTATTTTTTACTTCAAAAGGGCCGGCATAATCCAGACCTGTGTTTTGAAACGGCTTTGAACGCAAAGTCCTTTCTTTTGGAAGATCTGGCATTTTTGGAATTGAATATGGCAATAATTTCGCTTTTTTACACTGTAAGCATCGATTTATTATTTTCTTTATTAATTGCCGACCACTGGGCACCCAAAATTTTTGTCTCAATTCAATTAAACTTTGATTTATTCCACTATGTAATGTGCGCAAATGGGCTTCTAACGCAATTTTTTCTGCCAGTGGGGCTTCTTTTGAAATAAAAATAGGCGTTGGTGTGTTTATATTTCCTAAACGCCCTGGGCAAGTCCATATATTATAATTTTCTTTTTTCATTTTTAATTCTTGTATTTCCTTTTCTGTGGGCGGGTATTTATTTTGGGCTTCTATTATTAGTAAAATTTCACCTATTTTTCTCAAGTCTACTTTATTTTTAATTTTTTGTAAATTTTTCCCAAATTCTGTTTTAAATTGAATTTTTCTTCCAAAATTTTTTATTGCTTTACAGAACGCGGTTGAAATATTAACAAGTTTAGGCCATTCATTACGTAATTCCGTATTGATTAAATCCTTTGTCAACATTTCAATTTTTATTTCTTCCAAATCTTTGCTCCACTCTTTTTCATTCCTTTTTAATTCTGGTGATTGGGGCCACTTTTCTTCACTTTCATTCAAAAACTGCGGACCCTTCCACCATTCTTTATAATTTTTCAGTTCATTTGTATTGCAACCACGTGACGCAACATCTGACGGATTTTTCTCAGAGGGAACGTATTTCCATTCAATTTCTTTATTTTCTCTCAAAATTTTAATTCTATTTTTTACAAATTTGGGTAGTTTCTCAATGTTTGACAATAAAATCCATGAAAGTACGCATTTTGAGTCCGTCCAGATATATATTTTTGTAAATTTAATATCAATTTCTTTTATTATAAAATCTGACATTCTTTTTCCAGCAACGCTTGCCATTAATTCTAATCGAGGAATTGTCAATTTATTTTTTATCGGGGCTAATTTTCCTTTTGACATGATTATAGATGTTTGTACCCCATTTTTATCTAATTGTCTTAAATAAGCGACTGCTGCATAAGCTTTACCCGAAGCATCGACAAAAATATGTAACTCGGTTGGATTTTGTTTATTGACTGAAATTCGCCTTATTTGAAAATTGCCATAATCTACTTTAATATTATTCCATTCCTCACATTCATTCTTTTCAATTTCTTCATCCCAAGTTTTATCTGTTTTCCACAAACTTTGGAAAAATAGTTTTCGGGGCAGATTAGCGGGTACTGAAAATCCAAGTGGGTCAAAAGAGCTAGCTAAAGATTTTAAGACACTTCTTTTTGTCCATTTTGTTTCTTTTATTTCCTTCAATTCAATTAAAATAGTGTCTTTTTCTAGATTCCAATTGAGACCCAAAAGTTTTATAGGTGTCTTAATTAGACCCCCAATTTAGAATAAATTTCAATTAAAGAAGAAAGAATTATAAAAATTTATTTTGATTTAAAATAATAAAGGGAGCATTTTATTTTAAGAATTAAATTTAAAGGGAATAGCAAATGATTAAATGATGATCTTTTAGCTATTAATTGTTAGTTTAAATATGTGAAGGTTGCATCAGAATTATAAGGACAAAATGTTAAATTTAGGGAAGAATTTAAAAGATGATACATGAAAAAAAAGGGTAATTTACAAATATCACAAGAATAACATTTTAAAAAATGAAGAAGAATTTAAAAATATAAAAATATGTTTCAATGATTAATTTAAAATTAAGAAATGTAAATTTTAAAATTTAAAATTAAAATGTCAATTTCGGCTGTTGCCGACACTCCGGAGACAAAGAAGTTTAATTAGGAAGGAGAAGATGGCAAAAATTAATGTTAGAAGAAAAGGTGCCAAAAAGTAAATTAGGATTCCGCCAATAGTTAGAGAGAGAATTAGAGTGGGGAAGTGTGTATTAAAGGCAAAATTTTTAATAATTGATAGCCAATCAATTGTTGGGGTAATGTCTTTTCTTCCGGTCCAATCCCAGGTTCCAGAGGCAAAAATAACCATTTCTGGTGAAGAAAGTTTTCCAGAAATTCGAAATCGTGTAGTTGAAGCTGGGCAAAAGGCTTCACAGTTCTCATCAATATCAGCATGGTCAAAATGTAGAGAGAGTGTTTTATTGTTGGCTGTTGGCTCGCACGTGACGGCACTGGTAAAAGAAGGACATATTAAAGTGGCTAAAGTACGACCAAAATCTGTGAGACATTGTAACTTAAAGGTGGCCCCTTTTTCACATCCATAACAGCCTAAAATCTCATATGGGGTTATTTTGCAAGTATTTAATTCTATTTGGGCTTTAAAGCTAACACCCGCTAATCTAATCTGGAGAATGGCTGCCGTAAGTTCCGGAATTGCTACTATTTCTTTATTCTCATTTTTTAAGAGGAGTCCATTGTGAACCAAAGGTAAAACTTTTTCTCCCATAAAAATATCTTTCAAATGAGGCCCGTTTTGCTTCCCACACATTATTTTATTTTTTCTCTTTTCACATTTACAGATATCTTTTTCCATTATACATTTTGAGCTGAATTTTGCGGCTTCGTTAATATTAGGGCAGAAGACTCTTTTTGCGGAATTTTCTTGCTCTTTTGTAATTATGGCAAATCGATTCCCATTTGTTAGTATTGAACGCCCTAATGCAGGTATAGGAGGGACAGTCATTGAAGTGGCGGTAAGTTTAATCTCCTTAAAATTTTCTGTGAACCCCGGGCGTAATCTCATTTCTTTTTCAAACTTTTGTTCGGCGTTTTCAATGGTTATATTTAATTTAAGCTCTAAGCCAAATTCAGGACACTCAAAAATTTCGTATATTTCTTTGGATTTGGGTTCTGCGAAACATCTGAAAAATAGGCATGTGTAACTAGAATAATAACAATTTTGACAAAAAAGTTGTCCCTTGCAGGGATCTAAACATCCCGAAGTTCCGGGTAAGTTATTTGACTTGGGAATTTCACTTATGCTCTCATTTACCCCAAAATTTTCACATTTTTGCTGAGAGGCACAAGATCCTTCTCCACTACATAGATAAATCGAGTTTGCGCCTAATTCAAAATCCCTTGTGAAGAATTTAGCTGATCGAACGCAAACTGCTTGTATTGCATTTATTTTTAGAGTAATTTTCCCCGTGGGTCTATTTCCGGAATCCTGTAAAATAATTTGCGCTTCTTGACCATTTTGAGATTGTAAACCGAAGTTAAGCTCCAGCACATTTTCATACGAACATGTGCGTTGCCCTTCTTTGTTTACAATACAATGTTCATCCTTAGCGTTGATTATTTCTAGACTTTGAATTGGCAGGGCAGGTAATAGTAAGGTGATCAATATTACTTCTCTTGGAAGGCTAGTTTTGTAAGTTTTAGTAAAGGGTTTTAATTCTGTAAATTCTGATTTTTCTTTTTTGGCTCTGCGCCTAAAAAGTTTTCCAATAAATTTACAAAGTCTCCATTTGTGTCGCATAATGCATAGCATCCCTCCCAGGCCAAATTTTAAAATTCTACAAATCATTATCAAAAATCCCAAAGTAAAGTATAGCCCTAGTACTAAAATGATTATCCATTCCTTCGGCGTGCATTGAGGATTTGTGAGCATTTGCATACAGACTGTACATTCAATTAATTCACAGTGTTTTTGAGCCGGACACTTTATTCCCATTTCCGAAACTTGCTCCCCATTTTTCCAAAATTTTACTGAAACTTCGTATTCTGAGATAATTTGTTCAGTTGGGAGATAAATTATTTGACCATTTTCTGGGTGGGGAAGGTACATTTCTGGCTTTCCACTAATAAAGATTTCTAACCCCCCTATTTTTTCTTTATATTTTATTTTTAGTCCTTGTTTAGCGCATTCAATTTCGCAGTTTTTACATTTCTCTGTCTTTTGTTGAAGCCAGTAATAAACCTTAATTTTAGTTGAACCCCAACTTTGTATAGGGATATTCCCCTCATCGGTTACTAGAACAGTTAATTCATATTGCCGGAAATAACAAAAGCGCGTTCCTTCTTCATTACAAAAATTATTTTTACAATAACGCGGGCTTCCTGTTGTCTTTCCTACACCAATACATTCATAATTGCCATTTAAATTATCTATGTGGGCAATGTTTAAATCCTGAATTAAGTGTTTAGTTCCGTCAAAAAGCTGTATTTGATTGGCTTCTATGATTTCAGGCATCCCACATTTTTCATTCGGTTCCAAGGAACAAAATTTAATTTTTTCTTTTTCTAAAATTTTTCTTACTTCTTTATCTTTTATTGTCGAATTTGATGATTTTGGTCCCTTATAAAAACTACAATTTTGGGTCCAATTAGAGCATTTACATTTATCGCCGCAAAATAATTTTTTATCGGGTGAGACTCTAATGGCTCCATTTTCGCATGTAATATATTTCCAACAAAGTGTTCCTTTTTCACCTCTGTATACTCCAAAAGCATTTTGCACACACGTGTCTATGTCCACTAATTTTGTATTTTCAGTGCTTTTGCAGGGTCTCGCGAGTGATAGCGGCAAAAAAATAAGTGAGGCGATTAGAGAAATGTTTAGCAATGTTTTTATTTTTATTTCCTTCGCAGCTGGTTTTTTGTACGATCTGAGTTTTGCTCTATATTCTTCTGTTTTCTCTTCATTTTTATCATTTTTAGTGGATTTTTCTGTTTTTGGCTTCTCTTCAATTTCTGCGCGAATTTCTAATGGGTAAAGAAGGGGTATTGCTCTAGTTAGCGTTTTTCCTTTTGAGAGAATTTTGGCTACTCTTTTTTCTCCGTCTCTCCCTTGTATCAGTTTAACCACTCTACCCATTTTCCATTGATTCCTAGGAAGGTTTTTGTCGCCAATCAACACTATATCTCCCTCACTTGGTTCATAGGTTGTGTATTTCTTTTGTTTATGTTTGTCTATACGTTCTTTGAGCGATTGTAAATATTCCGTGGACCATCTATCCCAGAATTTTTCAACTCTTATTTGAAGTGTTCCCCAAAGATTTACTAATTTTTCATGTGCTTTTTCCTTTTCCTTAAATTCAAAGTCATTTTCATTTTCGGGTATTAATCGTAAAAATTCGTTTTTATTTCTATTTGGTTGCATAAAATCTATAGGGCATAAAGGGTTAGGTGATTCCATGTCTGAACAAACATAAGTTAATGGCCTAGAATTTATAATCGATTTTACTTGAACTATTAGTGTTTGCATGCTTTCAATGTCTAAGTATTTTTTCCCTGTAACCAATTTAATGTGTTTTTTAGTTAATCCCACTAAACGCTCGTATGTTCCGCCAAACCATGGGGACAGCTCAGGAATAAACTTCCATTCTAGTTTTTCGGCCTCGAAACTTTTTTGAATTTCTGTTACAGCCTTAGAGCTCATTTTGAATTGGGTTCCGTTATCACTGATTAATTTCCGTGGTAATCCGTACTCTGCTGTGAATCTGGTGAAAATTTGTAGGAAAGAAGAGGCAGTTAGGTCCTTGGCTATATCTAAATGTATCCCTCTACATGTAAGGCACGTGAATAGGCAAATCCAGATTTTTAAAGCTTCATCCCCATTTTTAACATAAAGAGGTCCCATATAGTCAACACCTGTCCGTTCGAAAACTTGGAACCTATTTATTCTGTCATCCGGAAGAGGTGCCATTTTAGGAAATTTATATGGTTTTAAGTTGTACATGAAACATTTTTGGCATTTTTTAATTACATTTTTAACCAAAATTCGAGCTTTGGGTATCCAGAACTGTGTACGCATATCTGCTAAAGTTTGCTGTATCCCCGAATGTAAGTTTTTCCTATGAAATTCTTGACAAATCATTTGGGCAATTTCACTCTCATTTGAAAGAAAGACGGGGTGGTTTTCTAAGTTCTCTAGCCTACCTTTACAAATCCATAGGTCGTAATTATTTTTCTCCATATTTAAACAATTTTTAAGGTTGGGCGGTGGTGGATGTTTATTTTGTGAATTTTTAATTAAAATGATTTCTGCTAATTTCCTTATCTGGGTATTTTCCTTTAAGTTTTCTAATTCTTTAAAAATTGTATTTTGCCAATCCTTTTTATTTTTTGAAATATTTTTAATAAAGACTAGAATATTTTTTCCTATAGAGACCAATTTTTTCCATTCGTTTCTAATTTTTGGATCAATAAAGTCAATTTCTAGGGTATTAATGTTTACAAAGTTTTCTTTTATATTTTTAATTTCTATTTTTAGATCCTCTGGAATTTTTGGCCACTCGGACTTATCTAAAGAAAGGAATTCGGGCCCGGTCCACCAGAGTTCATGACTTTTTAATTCATTTATGGTTAGTCCGCGAGTGGCACAGTCTGCCGGATTTTGCTCTGTATTTATATACCGCCATTTAATTTCTGTAATTTCTTTAATTTCTTCTACGCGTCGAGCTACGAAGCGCGGTAATTTATTTGTATTTTCCCATGATATCCACGCAATCACACATTTACTGTCAGACCAATTAGTAATTGAATTAAATTTAATTTTACTTTCCTTTTTTAAGAATTTAACCATCCTAGATCCTATTAAAGCCGCCAAAAGTTCTAAGCGTGGTATTGTAATGTTTTTCAATGGGCATAATCTATTTTTGGCAAAAATAATATTTGTTTTTATTTTTTCTTTATTTTGTTGTCTCGCATATGCCACTGCTGAATAGGCCAATGCGGACGCGTCCACAAACACGTGTAAGTCAATTTTTGAGATATTAACGTTTTCGAATAATTTTCTATTTAAAGAGATTTCGCCTTCGTCCGAAATTATTGTTTCCCATTCCTCTAGGTCATTATTGTCTAATCGATCGTCCCAATCTATTCCTTTTTTCCACAATTTTTGAAAGAATAATTTTTTAGTAAGTTGTACCGGAATAAGGAGTCCCAATGGATCAAATATTTTAGCTACGGTTTGTAAGACTATTCTTTTTGTCCAGATTTTATTTTCTATTTTTGAAATTTTAAAACTCAATTTATCAGAGTTTACGTCCCATCTAATCCCCAGAACTTTCATTTTCGAAATTTTATTTTTATCCCCAAATTTTTCATTCACTTTACCGCAATTAGAGGCGAATTCGTGCAATTCCATTTTGGCTTTTCCGAAAAATTGTATACTTTGGTTACATTTAGTAATTGCATCTGGTTCATCTTTAGCGGTAATAAAAACGTTATCAGCGTACGTTTCGATCTCTAAGTTATTATTTTCATGTTCTAAATGGTATTGAATTACTGCTGCCATTAAAAAGGGTGCGGAAATTACTCCAAATGGAAGTCTTTTATGGCGCAGCTTTATGATATTTTCCAAACTAGGCGGTTCATTTAAATTTTTAAGCCAAAGTAATCGTAAAACATCTCGGTCCTTTTTGTGGATTTCAATTTGATGGAAGGCCGCTTTAATATCCGCAATAATGGCTATATCATATGTCCGAAATTTTATTAAAGTTGCACAAAGATCGGGTAGAAGAACCGGGCCCCGATATAGTTGTTGGTTTAAGCTTTCATTATTTTTTGTTTTGCAACTTGCATCAATAACCACCCTAATTTTATCTTTTTCTGGTCTATAAATGGCATGATGCGGAATATAATGTATTTTTTCAGAATTTTCATTTTCAACAATTTCGAGCACTCCCTCATTTATTTGCTCTTTAAATATTTCATCATATTTTTTAAGTGTTTTTTCTCTCAATTCTTTGTTTGGGATTTTTATGATTTTTTGCCAGATCCCTTTTAAACGTTGAAATGAAATCCAGAAATTATCGGGAAGTGTATACTCTTTATTTTTCCAAGGTAGAGCAACTTTGTAACGGCCCGTCTTGTCACGCCTTATATTTTTCAGAAAAAGTTCGTAGGCGATTTTATCGTCATTTTGGTATGGGCATTCACTAATTCCTATCCCCTCAAGATTCCAAAAATTTTCAATAGTTTTATCCGAAAATAATGTATTCATTTGTATATTTTTTGCTGTTTTTTCAATTGATTTATTCTTTTTTCTAATTTTAATTTGGTCTTTTAGAGTGCGGAGTCTGGCTGAATACATTCCCCCAATATTTATTTTCTTTGCATTTTTAGGCTCAACTGGAACAGGAGTGCATATACATGGGTATTTACTTTTGCATTTACATTTAATGTTCGGGTCTTTGTAACACTTACAGAAACACATGTTCGGTACTGGGACTCTGTTTTCTCTATGTGTTTGTTGGAATTCCCTTTGAGTGGGTTTTGGGTCAGGCGGAGGGCTTTCTAAATTATTTCTGAAATGTCCTCTTGCGGGAAAGGGCGAATCGTCTTCGCTTTCATCAGTAGAGTCCATAAAGAATGGCAGAATTTGTTTTTCTTTTTTAGAGGTTTCTATATAACCCTTTCCTGCTAATGATATACCAATCTTAGTATTTATTATGTTAAAGCCAGATTTCGTTTTAGGGAAGTCCAGAATGTCAAAATAGTATTCAGCCCCGATTAATAGTTCTGGCTCTTTTAGTGATGCGAAACATTTAGGGATGGTTGCGAAATTTTTTGTGCTTTTTGTTAATTTTGGATCTAGCACTAAAACAGGTTTAGGCAAATGTTCTACTCCCCGGGCTGTAATTTCCATTTTTTGATTATTTTTACAGTGGAGATAAAATTTGTAAACGTTTGCCTTTTCTTCAAAACGTGTGCCCATTGCTCCAGTACCCCTAATTGTTTCAGTAGAGATTAACTTTAATTTTAGTTTATCGGCCAGGCTATTTTTTATTAGTGAAATTTCTGCCCCACTGTCTAGGAATGCATAAGCCTCAAATGTTCTATTACTTACCCCAGAATTTATATTAGTTTTGAGCACGTGAAAAATTGTTTGTTCATTTTTCTGCCCCTTTTTTTCATTTTGAGAGTGTTGAATAATTACGTCATTTTCTTCGTCACTTTCTTCTTCGTTCGAATCGCTCTCTTGGACATTAGCCATAATTTTTTGCTGCTTGTCCGTTTTTGTATTTGTTTTCATTGGTGTGTGCGATCTGTATTGAAAATTTTTATTTTCGCCGATTTTTTCTTTTCTTCTACAGAGAGCGGAACAGTGACGTTTATCTTTACAATGAAAACACTCAATTTTATTTTTACAATTGTTAGCCCCATGTCCTAATTTTAGACATTTTAAACAAAGTTTTAGTTCGCGTGCTCTTTCAACACGTTTTTCAATATTATTATATTTTTTACACAGATTATCATAATGGGGATCGGAACAGAATGCGCATTTTAAATCCTTTTCTTTGTTGAATGCGTACATTACTGTTTGTTTGGGAAAATTTCTTCGATTTAAATTTTGCCCATAATTTTGAAAATTTGTTACCATTTGGGTACCCCATTGATTATTCTTATTTAATATTGTTTTTCTGGGTGGTTCTCCCATACTGAATTCCCGATCCATTTTGTATACTTCTTCTTTTAATCGAACAGATTTATCGAGAAAATCCCACATCCCCTTTACGCTCATATTTGGTACTTTAATTTTTTCCTTGGCTAGCTCGGTGAGAGTCCAGCGGGGTAGTTTGCTTTCTATTTCTATCATTATTTGTCTGTGTTCGATCGATTCCCCCATGAGTTCAAGCTGGCGTAGGATTGTATCTATTTGCCTTAAAGTTTGCCTTAATTCGGGAACATGAGGTGAAGATCTTGGAATTTTTCGTAAAGCCCCGTGAAGATATGTTTTAATTATTTCTGGATTTCCATAATTATTTTTAAGAATTTCCATTACTGTTGGTAAATTTTTTCCTTCTGAGGGAATCCCCTCAATTAGTTTAAATGCTTCCCCCCTTAATGAGCGTTTTAAATAATCTAATTTCATTTTATTGGAAATATCTGTTCTATCCCCGATATTTGTTATAAAGTCTTCAATAAATTCAGTATATTTAGAAATATCCCCGTTAAAGGTTTGAAGTGCCAATTCCGGCAATTTTGCATTATTTATTTCTTGACCCCGATTTGTTTGAGCAGAGTTTTTTAATACGCGTAAATTTTCTTTTAAGCGATCAATTATATTACGCGAGTTTTCCATGTGCGTAAATAACCCCGTTTTTGCTCTGCTGGTAAATGTATAATGCTCCCCAGATTCTGATACCTTTTCAGTTGTATTTTTTATTGACCCCAGGTATTTTAACCATTCAAAATTTATTTCGTTAATGGCTGTAAATGTATCCCCGTATTTTTCAATATATGATTCAGCCATTCTAATCAACTCATTTTTCCTATTCCAGTCTTCATTTTGTACCAAAAAGTCTATTTGTATTACCTCCTGGTCAAGTCTAATTAATCGGTTTTTTAGGGGATTTAAAGTGTTTTTGAAACCTTCTGCCATTTTTACTCACCTAATAGTGTGGAGCACGTGGAAAGTAGAAAAGTGGTTGTGTATGCACAGAAGGTGGTGGGAAATTTGGAACAGGTGGTGGAAGAGGTTGAACAAAGGGCGCTGGAAAGTTTGGTTGTGTGTAGTATGGCACAAAAACAGCACGTGGATGAACAGGTCGCTGTGGAATTTGGAACCAATTATTTAATTGGGACCCGCCTCCCCTCGGAAAATGGTTGTTTCTCCTATTAAAAGAAAACTGCCTGTTAGGTGCTGGGCTCGTAAATTGCACTCGTTCGAGAATTGGACGGTGCTGCCGATTTGAAATATGCTGCCTTTGTGGTGGATGCTGTACTCGTCTCGGAAATGAGCGAGCTGGTTGGAATATACGCCGACGATCTCTTCTAAGTGGTTGTTGTCTGTGTTGTCGATGCCGATGTCGTTCCCTACTTCTGCTTCGGCTTCGACGATTGTTGTTTCCCCCGGCCAGTTTTTTGCGTGGCACCAAATGTCTTAATTAGACCCCCAATTTAGAATAAATTTCAATTAAAGAAGAAAGAATTATAAAAATTTATTTTGATTTAAAATAATAAAGGGAGCATTTTATTTTAAGAATTAAATTTAAAGGGAATAGCAAATGATTAAATGATGATCTTTTAGCTATTAATTGTTAGTTTAAATATGTGAAGGTTGCATCAGAATTATAAGGACAAAATGTTAAATTTAGGGAAGAATTTAAAAGATGATACATGAAAAAAAAGGGTAATTTACAAATATCACAAGAATAACATTTTAAAAAATGAAGAAGAATTTAAAAATATAAAAATATGTTTCAATGATTAATTTAAAATTAAGGAATGTAAATTTTAAAATTTAAAATTAAAATGTCAATTTCGGCTGTTGCCGACAATAGGGTTCTTTAGCTCTTTATCTCCAAATGTTTTATTTATTCCAGACAAATTACTGCAAATTTCGTGTAAATTCATTTTCGCCTCTTCAAATATTTTAGATACCTTTTGACACTTTTGTTTTGCCTCTATTTCATTTTCGGCACACAGAAAAACGTTATCCGCATAAATACCTCTTTTTAATTCAACACTCAATGGCGAATTCAAATTTTCAATGTGATAATTAATTACGGCTGCTAACAAAAATGGAGCGGCAATTACCCCGAAGGGCATTCTGGCAAATCTCCATTTAACTATATTTTCATAAGTTGGGGGTGACTTTATATCATTAATCCATAAAAATCGTGTTAAATCACGTTGTGCTTCATTGATTGCTATTTGATGAAACGCTCCCTTTACATCAGCCGCAATCAAATTTTTAAATGTTCTAAGTCTTAAAAGCATTCCACAAATATCAGGCAATAAGACTGGACCCCTCAAAATTATTTTATTTAAACTCAATCCATCCTTTGTCCTACAAGAAGCGTCAAAAACAATTCTTACTTTTTTCTTTTCTTCATTTATAACACAATGGTGGGGTATATAATGGGCTATCTCACTTTCTTTTTCACATTTTTCTATAATACAATTCTCAGCTTGTTCGACAAATAATTGATTATATTTTTCTAAAATTTCAGGATTTTTATTTAATTTGTTCCACACCCCTTGTAACCGTTTCATTGATATCCAAAAATTGTCGGCTAAAGTTACATTTTCTTTGATGGGCCAAGAAACAATATATCGACCATTATTTTCCCTTTTTATATTTGATTTAAAATGTTCTATGGCAAATTTATCTTCTTCAGTTTCATTTTTTATATCAATGCCTAGCCCTTCTAATTCCCACCAAAGGTCAGTATTTACCATTTGACAAATTTTTGGATTTTCAGAGCCTTTTGAAATTTTTCCCTTTCCATAAATTATATTTCCAATTTTTGTATCAACAGTTAAAAATCCAGATTTTAATTGTTTATTTCCAAAAATTAATCCGTAATAATCGGCGCCTATTAATATTTCGGGTTTTACCGTTTCGATTTGCCCAATATTTATTTTTGACATTTGGTCAATTCTATTATTTATTTTAATTTTTTCTAAATATTCGACCATATCATTAGTTCCTCTCACAATCATATTTATTTTATCATTGTTTAAACAAATTAAATCAATAATATAAATAGGCGCATTAACAGTTATAGTTTTATTGAAAAGTCCAATTCCTCTAAATTCTTTGTGCCCAATAGGTTTTAGTCCAAGTTTTGACGCAGTTGAATTATGTAAAAGCGTGATTTCACAGCCAGAGTCGAAAAACGCTTCCACATTCAAAAACTTTTTCTTTATTGGATTTTTTATTTTCACTTCCGCTACCTGTAAAAGTGTTTTTTCATTATCTTTTTCTTTAATTTCTTTTTTATTTGCAAAATTTTGAATTAATATATCATTTTCGTTTTCAGAATTTTCAGAATTTTCTTTAACGGCCAGACACATTTGTTTTCTTTTATTAAAATCATTCCCAAATTTTTCAAAATTTTTCATGGGATTTGGTTTTTTTTGCCCTTTTGTATATAAATTATGACAAAAAACCGAAATGTGGCCATTTTTCTTGCAATTATAACAAAATGTATTGGCCTTACAATCTATAGAGCGATGATTATTTCTCAGACACTTAAAACAAATTTTTAGCTCTTTTATTCTTTTTATTCTCTCCTCTTTAGTTTTATATTTCTCACATTTATCTTCCCAGTGAGAGAGAGAACAGAATTTACATGCGTGCTTTTGCTCTTTTTGGAACGCGTACATAGCCGTTCCCTTAAATTTTTTATAAATTTCTCTATTATTATATTTTTCAGGTTCTCTATTTTTATATTTTTCAGGCTCTCTATTTTCTTTTTTCTGATAGGGCCTTTCATTTAATTCTGAACCGAAATCTTTATGGAGCATGTGCACGTCTTCTTCTAATTTTAAATATTCATCTAAAAATTTCAATAATTTTTCTAAAGACCATAGTGGATCTGTTCTTTTTCTTTTAAATATTTCGGTCAGTATCTTTTTGGGCATTTTTGATTCCACTTCTAAAACGAGCTGTTGGTGCTCTGTATTTTCGCCCATTAATTTTAACTGATTTATAATTGCCTCAATTTTTCTCAATGTTTTTCTAATTTCGGGCACAAATTGGTTGGCCCTGGGCAATTTTCTAAGTTCAGAATGCAGGCTGCTTCTGATTGTTATTTTATCCCCAAATCTATTTTTTAGGAGATCTAAAACGAGCTTGTAATTACCCGCTTCTAACGGATATGGCTCAACAATTTCTAGGGCTTCATTTCTCAAGGCACTTTTTAAATACTGCATTTTCCTTTTATCAGGAATGGGCTGCTCATCTACTGCCGCTTTAAATTCTTCGAAGAAACTTTGCCAATTTTTAGTATCCCCCGAAAATTCTGGCAGTTTTATTTCTGGCAATTTGACATTCATTTCGTTTGCCTGTCTTTGTGCCTGCCCTGTATTATTATTTAAAATTTCTTCTAAAATATATTCATTTTCATTTAGGGCCTCAATTATTTCCCGGGCTTCTTCCATAATAGTTAAATAACCCTCGGGCCCATTTGCAAAATTTTTATATTCATTTTTTTCCTCTATTTTTTCTTCCCTGTCTAAAGTCGGAAAAAGATTTACATAATTGACTGTCTGGCCGTCTAAATCATTTAATACATTACTAATTTTCTTTTTAGTTAAAGTTATATATTTTAACATTCTTTTGGCCGTTAAAATTTTTTCTTCCATACCTAAATCAGCAGCAATTCTAAAATCGGCGTCTGTAGCTGCCGTATTGTATCTGACGAGGCGCTCTTTCAGCCCATTGATTGCCTCTTGTATTACTCCAGACATTTCCCCTTTGAAAAATTTGCCTACTGTAAAATGTCCTTGGACCTCGGTAAATTTGACCTCTAAAAGCTTGTTGTTGACCACGGAAAGATTGTTGGCCTCTCACAAATCGGTAGTTTCTGCGATGTTGTCTAAAATTTCTGCGCTGCCCACGAAAATTTCTTTGATTTCTTGATTGTCGGTAGTTCTGTTGCCTCTGATTTTGTTGCCAATGCCTCCAATAACGTCGGGGCTGTTGGTAATTTTGTCTATTATTTAATTGCACGCTGCTTCCTTGTTGTTGAACGTTTGGAGCAGGTTGAGGCTGTATATGAATAATTAAAGGTTGTGAATTAGCAGCTTGTTGTATTTGAGCTGGCTGCAATTCGCTTGGTTTTTGCCGAACAACCTTTAAACTTCTATTTAATAAGGCTAACCGACTTTTATTTAATAAAACTTTCCTTTGAAGCGATGTTTTTGGTTGTTGGTTAGGGCGAGAAGAAACACGTTGTGCGATTCCAACACGTTCAAAAATTGAACGACCTGATGAGCTCAGTTTGAACAATTAGACCGAGTGGCACCAAATGTTAGAAATAATATCCTTTTGATTATTTCTAGCCCTTCTAAATTTGTCCAAGGAAAGGAATATTTCTTTATTAATATTTATTCAATTTAATAATAATTTTACAATTAGGTTTAAGGGGATTTCTGGGAATTTAAAAGTAAAGTGAAGCTAAAATAACAGAAATAGCTAAGCTTAAATAAACAGGGAAATGACAAAAATGATTAAGAATGTTAAATAAAAATAAAGTTTAAGAAATTGCATGAATAAGAAAATACATTTAAAAAGGACATTTTTGGATTTAAAAATAAAGAATCTAAAAATAAAGAATTAATCACAAAAATAAAGAATCACACATATTTTGATTGTAATTTTATATTATTTCCAACAATAAGATAAAACTTATTCACTAGCCCAATAATTTCTAAAAATCATTAGTTCTCCTATTATTTTTTTTGAATATGCTTTATTCGAACTTGAAATTAATAATTTAGAATCTAAATATTTAGAAAAACCTTCAACTACAACAAAGGCCAAATTATCCAAGAAAAAAAGAGATCAAGAGAAAAAGAAAAATTTAGAATTGAAAAATTTAGAGGAAAAATCTGCGGAAGAAATTTCAGATAATAAAATGGAAGAGATTGAAGGGGAGGGATTGACATCAAGTCAACCAAAAATAATTAATGAAAATACTATAAGCAAGTCTTTAGGCGAGGATACAATAAGAGAAAATGTAGAACAAAAACTTGAGGGAGCTAAAATAGAAGAGCAAAAACAATCTGAAAAGTTTGTTTCAAATAAATAATACTTAAAAATAAATAAATATTTATTCAGGCCTATAATGAAGCATTTAGAAAATAAAGTTACTAAGTCCTCTAAAGGAAAAGGTAAAGCAAATGTTAATAAAAACATTAAGGCAAAAGCTGGAAAAAAGGATAAAAAAGAAGAAATTAATAAAATAATTAAAAAAGATGATGAATTAAAGACAAATGAGTTGACACTGTTTGAGGAAAATAATGAGGTAATTATCCATATCTCTAAGACTAAGTCTGGGGTTTCTGAATATCCTGAACCGAAAAAAAGCCTAAAAATTTTGGGTTTGGATTCGGTTGCTTACTATTTTCCATTAAATTATAACGTCTGGTTTTCGACATCAGGGAATTGTTGGCGATTAATTGAACAAAAAACTTTTCGTCTAATTCAACATAAATAGCCTATTGTCGACATAATATGTAGTTAAATTATTACTTTATTAATTTAAATTATAATATTAAATTATAATTTTTATAGCTCATTGATCTATTAAAAGAAAAAAAGCATTGGAAGGCCCTGAGAAAATCTAATTTTATTATTGATAGAACTGTTAGTTTAGAAGAAGCAATTGCTGACATAAAGAAAATTGTTGAACTTTGGGTAAATGTTAACTTGGAAAAAGTTAACAAATATTTTTGTTTTCAGAATAAAGAAGCGTTTACATTAATTTCTGGTTCTTATCTATTAAATATAAATTCTGTAGAATCTGATGTTGATTTTATCGTTGTATTACCATTTAATTACACTGATAATAATGGTAAATTTGTAACAAAAATAATGTTGGATGATGAATTTATGGGTATTAGATCTGAATGTAATTTTGAAAAAAGGGAAGAATGTAGTGAAAAGAAATCGTTATACTGTGTTTTATGCGAGGTAATTAATAACTAACATAATGATGTCAATATTGTTCTACTATAATCGGACTATTTCAAAAAATTCGTTTTCCATACGATTAGTTCCTCGTTAATGCTGTTGTGTCCGCCGCACTTGCCGAAAAAATAATAAATGAAAATAAATAACCAATCATGTGCTGTGGCACAGTCGATTCTGCCTCTGTCTTGGCTCATTCCATGATGGTTCAATTCCATTTCCCATCCAAAAAACGCTCATTGAAAATTCAAATTATTTTCCGATAAATAAAAATTATTAACTTAACTATTTTTTATATGTAGAACAAAGCAACATCGTGGCTTAGAAAAATTACAGCGGGTGTCAGTGAAATAAATGCAACGATTCATAATTATTCTTTTGATTTAGCCTTTGTTGCTTATCCTTGGGAAAGAAATTCCGAACAAGTTTTGAATTTCATGAAAAGTTTAAAAAATTTAAATGGAATAGATAATTTTATTTTAAATTTTACTAAACAATTTGGGACAAATCTGCAATTTGATCGTTTTGGAATGATTAACTCCTTATCCGGTTCATGATTTTATAAATATTTTTTTAATTTTCTATTTTATTTAAACAAATATTAATCAAATTTTATCTAATAGACCTACTCATTACCTAGCTAAAATATTTGTTTGTTTTAATAAGATTTGAAAAGTAATTAAAAATTAATAATAAAATACATAAATTTATTTTTTAAATTTAGGTTATCGTGCTAATATTCGAATTAAACAACTTATCGCAGAGAATAAAAATAAATTTCGACTAGTATTATTAACATTAAAACTATGGGCAAGAAGTAAGTTTACTAAAAAATTTTCAATTTTTGTTTTTAAACTTTTTTTCTTAGAATTTTTTTTCTTAGACTTTGTTCTTATTAAAATTATATTTAATTTTTATTTAATTTTTATAATATTTTAACAATTTTTTGGGTTGAGCTTGATTTATGTTTTATGTCAAAATTTTCACCTTATCTTTTCCTAAGTTTTGTATTTCCAAACTTTCTATACTAATTTCAGATCATTTCATTTATAATGGAAAACTCGGCTTCTTTAGTGGCACTTCATTAGTCATTCTTGTAACAAAAACAATTGTTGATTTTAATTCAACTAAAATAACAATTTATCAAGTATTAGCAAAGTTTTTTGATGTTTTTACATACAAAAAAATAAATAATTTGTTTGTTTATATAATTAATCTTGGAAATATAAAGCATAGAATCCTATCAGAATTTAACAAAGGCTATTGGGGCTTATAATATAGTATTGCGCCGGAAGTTTGGTTCCGGTCTTGAACCAAAAAATTAGTTCTGGATCCGGTTGCGGTTCCGACGCAACATCATTATAATAATTGGGAAGATTTTTACAAAACTTCAGATATTAGTACGATAATGAATCTGTTATAATAAATACCAATTTCCAACTTTCCACCACCTCCGGTTAAAGAAAAAATTTTTTTTAACCTCCGGTTAAAGAAAAATTGTACAAATTTAAACAAAATTTATCAAAAATGGTCCTCTTATTCAGAGATGACAATAGCAATAATAAGCAGAAAATAGAGGAACATCTAGAAAACGAATTGGAACCTATTATTATTCTAGAAGAAACTAACAAAAACATTGAAGAATTACGTGAAGCAATAGATTGGAATGAAACAAAAGAGAGAGAATTTCGAAATAAACTTTACATAAATAATACAGAAAATGTATTAAGAGACCAAATAATTGAAACACAAAAATTTTTAGAAAAAGCAATTTCCCCTTATGTAAAACAAATTTTGGAAACAGAAATAAATGAAAAACAGTTATTATTGGAAAAAGTTTTGGAAAAGAATGCAAAAATGGAAAAACATACAAAATTAGTTTGGCCAATAATAACACCCGGATTGCCTAAACAAAATGCTGGATTTAATATTAATATGTCCACGAGGAAAATAATTTGGAGAGAAATGATACAAGGTTTAAATATAATTATTAGTTCAGAACTTCCCGCCTAGGAGGCACAGCTTGAAGAATTAAGATTGAATGTTAGAGACAAAGAGCACCTTCAGTAAATAATTGAGAAAATGGGAGTTGGAAGATCCTTAAACCAAAAATCTTACTTTTTTGCGCCGCAGATGGTGGCATAAAAATACTTGGTTTTAACCGAGTCAGTCGAGTAAGAAGTTTCAAGTACGAGTAATGCCGAGTAAGAGTAATGCCAAGTATTAAGAGTCCGAGTAAAGGCGAAGAAAAACCGAGCGATCCAGTCGAGTAACTCGAACTCGCTCGAACTCAGACGTACTCTAATTTGAAGAGAAAGGTTTATGAGGATATCAGAAGCCTTGGAGAGAGTAAATTATATTCAGATAAGATCTCATTACTATTATGAATTCTTAAAATTAAGCGCACAATTTTATGAAGACAAATATAAAGAATGCGTTGAAGGCAAAATCAAAGATAGCTAAAAATCTTGATGAGAACCATTTAAAAAATCAATGGGGAGGTTTGATAAATGGTGGTGAATTTAAGGATAAAGTTAGTTTAATAATTAGTTATCAAAATCGACTCTAATTAAACCTATAATTTTTTAAGTATGATCAATTTCTCGCTATTGTCTGTACATATAACCCCACAAGTGAATATGGAGATGAATTTTGTGATTTTTCTACTACACGTATCCGTCTTCAATTATTATTTTCAATTGAGACAGAAATTGATGCTATTTGTCATGCAAATTTACAAAAACCTATTCGAGATAAGAAACAATGCCCAAAAGAATTTAGAAAAAAAGGATGGGTATGCATAATTTGGCTAGTTGGAATTGATTTTGGAATTAATGCAAAGGCTATAAATATTTCTAGTCAAAATTTGGTAAATATTAGTTAAATTCCAATTAAACCATATCTGTCTAGTTAGACTCTCCCTTTGTTTTGGTATATAATATTAGCTGAATTTCTCTTAAAATTTTGAAAATATTTTTTCATTTAAATCTTTTTTATCTCTATATATTAATTCCCGTTCTGATGTTAATGAAAAAACATACGATTCCTCTTAAAATTTTATTCCATGGTCCTATACGACTTTTACTCCTGAATATTATCGTATTGAATTTGAAAAGTTTTATCTATTTAAATACATAGTTGTTATTAACTTTAGGCCCTTGAGGATAAAGAAAATATATTCAGTAAAGATAAAGGAAAACAAATTTTAGAAGAATTTAAAGAAAAGATTATTTCCTCATATTTACCCCGTAAGAAGGGAGTTTATTCCTATCTCTCAAAAATGTCAAAAGAAGAAAGGGATGTAATTATGTCCCAACTTGGAATTGAAGTTAAGTATTTAAGAAAAGATGAAGTAATTGAATGGATGTTGAATTAATTATACTTTTTTAATGTTTATTTATATAAGTTATTTTGTAGAATCTAGAATTTATTGTTTTTTTATATTCGGCATTTGTAAAGAAGACAGTGCCCGGTGCCTTTTTTGGTAAATATGTAAAAAATGGTCAGTCTATAAAAAAGTTTATAAAACTCATCGAGCTGTGTTGAATGACACCAAAATCAACGTGATTTGATAAGATTTGACAAAGTTATGACATAAGTCACCGACTCCTATAGGTATAGTTAATGTCATAACTTTGTTTTTGATTTTGGTCTCATTCGACACAGCTCGATGAGTTTTATAAACTTTGACTGATAGACTGACAATTTTTTACACATTTACCAAAAAAGGCACCGGGCATCCCGTGGGAAAAATCCCGCACTCCCGCAAAATCCCGCATTTTTAATTTGCGGGATGCCCGGTGCCTTTTTTCCCGGTGCCTTTTTTGGTAATCCCGCATTTTTAAATAACCGGGCATCCCCCCTCCCGCGCCGGTCTCTAATCCAGACACAGAAATAATTTATATTTTTTATGGTTCAATTTTAATTAAATTTTGCATTTTTCAAAGATCAAAACCAATAAAATTGTTAATTTACATGAAATAAGAATATATTTTTTACATTCAAAATAAATAAAATTATTAGAAAATACTCTTAAATTAAATTATAGACATTACAGAATAATTGATATTTAGTCACCTTTGTATAATAATCAAATTTATTTGAAAACATATACTACACATCTCAAAAGATTACGTATTATTCCAAAAAATTTTTTACTTTTTTGAAATTAAATTTGCAACCAGCAATATTTCAAGACATTAAGGAGTGTCTGTTTTGAGAATTTTTAAAATTCTTAAAACAATTTCAATAAGGAACTATGTAATATTTAAATTTAATTATTTTATTAAATAAAATGATTAAATGTATATATAAAATCTTCAGAAATTACCTTGAGGCTATTTATTGTTGCTATTAATGTCTTCTAGATTCTTAAATGCATCGTTAACTACTTAACAACGAGAACCCTGTGAATCAAAATTATAAGAATATAAAATATATAATTTTAAATTTAAATTAAAAAATGTGAAATAAAATAACATTTAATACACTCCTCCACATAACTATACAGCCACACTATTTTTCTAAAATTTTCCAGCTAAACATGAATTTGGAAATTTATGCATTTGAGAATAATAAACAGGCAACAAATAGACCGATTACTATGCTTTTTCAGTAATTATTAAGTTTTATTCAGTTATTTTCCACTTTACCTGATAAAATTACCTCCACATAACTATACAGCCACTTGTATTTTCGACCTTAGGGGTGGTCCCAAAAATCTACAAAAATTCCTGTAAACATATACATTGATATGTATATCAATTATACATTTTAAATTTTACTGATAACAAAATTTTTATAAATTAAAAAAATCCTTTCCATAAATATGTAAGATATTTTCTAAGCTCAAAAGTAGCAGGATCACCAACATTTTCGGGAAATTCCAAAACTAGGATAAAAATAAAAAATAAAATTTTTTCGATAGTTAAGCAAGTATCAATAATTTTGTATCTTTTCCCATAAATTATAAAATTTATTCTAATTAAAAAATTATAATTAGTATAAAAATTACAAATTTAGGTAATATATTTAGATAGAAAATAGAATGTGGGTGCTTTATTTTTTGTTATAATTTTCACAAAAATTTCCCAAAATTTAATATTGAAAAAAATTTTTTAAAGAATAAATTCTTATATGCTTCAGAAATTTTTATTTTTAAAAAAAAATTTAAATTTAATTTCAAACTCAAAGAATGCAAAGTTAAATAAATTTTTAATTAGATTTTTATTTTTGTATTTTAGTATTTTTGTTTTTTATTTAGCAATATTTGTATTTTACTCACCAGATTTATAGTTTAATTTATAAAATAAAGTTATTTTTGGTTCTAAGAATTTATTTTCTATTTTCAATTAAAATAAATCGTACAATTAAATTTTTTTTCGAATCTCGTGTTTTTTCTTTGTCTCAAAACTTTCCTTTCTTCATTCAACATTTATCATTTATTTAAATTTATTTTAAAAATTATTTTAAGAAATTTACATCCACAGTTTAATCACGCAATATTTTTTGTTTTATTCTTGAAATTTTCTGTGTTTAATTTTAGTTCCTTTGTTTAAATATTATTTTATATATTGAGAATTTTAAATAAAATTAATTATTCTTTAAGTAAAGTATTTTTTTAACTTTAAAGAAACGAAAAAAATTTTTAGAAATGATTCGAGAAGTAAACGAAACTAGTGCAATCTCTGCTTTCTGTATAGGCTTGACTCTCAATTGTATATTAATTTGGCTGATTATTCGAAAAAGCCCTAAAGAGATGCGTGTTTTTAGTCATATTTTGATGCAGACATGCTGTGCTGATTTAATTATGTTAACAATAAATTTGTTGGCACAACCGGTAATTGTTTGTTTATGAACCTTAAAGATTCTATATTTATTTAAAATCTTGTCTTAGATTTGGTAATGGGTAAAATGTTTTCCTCATTAAGTCCTTTGGATCTGGGATGTCATGAGCTGACGAAAAAGTTAGGGCAGGTTTCTGATCGGATTTTCAAAATTTTCTTTGAGCGGTTTTCAGAATTTGGTATTGGGTTTTGAATAAACATGTTATCCCTGTCGTCGATTTGGGATTTTTATAAAACTAACTGTATTATTATTTTTTACTTGCATCTGTCTAGAAGTCCATATTCGTTTATAGCTTTATGTATAACAAAGAAACATCTTAGTCGAAACTAACACATCCACTGATCTTTCTTAAGTTTGGGGTTCTATATTTTAAAATAATTATAAAAAAATTTCTAACAATAAACAAAATTTCTTAGATTTATGCTTCTGATGAGGGTGCTGGAATTGTTATTTTGAATGGCCCAATGCGCCACTTAGGCACTCTTCCACAAAACTTGATTTTGTTTATCTGGGATAATTGCTTTTTCTTTTCCTTTTTTGGATTTGCAGCACAATTTATTTATCGTTATTTAATATTAAATAGGTTATTTAATTATTCTAAAAATACTTTAAATAATTTATTTAAATTAATAAAAATTAATTTAAATAAATTAAATTAATTCGAAAAACTTTTATTGCCTAATTATTTGAAAATGTGCCTTGATTGCTCATTCGGTAGATCACCTTTTTGCGTTGATATAATAATTGCTATAGCATCCATAAGGTCTCAGGATCATCCATAGGGCCCATGAGGAGGAAGGACTAAACGTTAGCTAATGGCTAAACTTAATCTCTCTCATACTATATAATTAATTAACTTTAATTATTTTAGAAACATAAACATATCATCAACACAGTATTTTATTGCTTTAATTTGCATTTTATTTCCAACCGATTTCGTCTTAGCATCAATACTTTATGTAGCTGGATTGCCACAAGCGGGGAAAGATAAGTGTTGCTCTAATCCAGTGATATTACAATTATTGGAATGGGATAATGGAGATAAAATCCAATTGGCACAGAGCGCTGTAATTAATTTTTACTTAATCAAAATTTAATTTAAATCATTCCCCGTCTTATATTTTGTTAATTATTTTCCCCTCAGTCTTAATATTTTTTCGAAAACAAATATTAACCAAAATTTAAATAAATTCTTAGGGAGGATTTTATTCAATTGCTTGGATTGTTGTCTCAATTTTTATAACCACAGCTTATTCAACTATATTCTGCTGTGCTTATGCTATTCGCCGATTTGTTAAAGAGCATATAAAAAATACAAAAACTAAAGTTAGCGAAATTAATGACCAATTAACTTTAAATATGATAATTCAGGTAAATAATTAAATGAATAAAATATCTATGCATCTAAATTTATTTTTTTAGTCTCTTTTACCACTTCTTGCAATTATACCTGTATGGACAACCTTAATTTCTTCATTATTTAATGCTAATTTTTCTACTGTAGATTCTGGGCCTTTACAAGTTGTAAGTTTAACTTTAAATGTCCTAAAATATCGCCGTTCTCTAAAATAGTTGACTGTGCATCAGTCAAATTTGATCGATGTATCTTTTATAGCCTTAATCAATTGTGAATATTATATCATTCGAAAGCTTTGATAAACGGTATAGAGTAGCATGAGGTCGAGGCCGGGGTCTAGGCCAGAAAAATCTAGGCCAAAAAAAGTTATATTCTTATTATGCTTAGCTTGCCTTAAGCTAACCACAACCATAAATTCACCTTCTTTATTTTAAATATATTTGACATTTTATTTCTAATAATTTCATGAAATTCTATTATTTTTTCAAAATTAAGATGATGCTTGTCCGCCTACCAATTCATTGGATAGCTGTCCTGAATCCAGTTGTGACCATTTTAACAGTTAAACATTACAAAAGTGCTATACAATCCCTAATTTTGCATGGAACTGCAAAAGTACATTCAACAACTTCACAACATACTCAGCAAGTTTTAGGAACTAATCAAAATGGAAATGTTATCATTTATCACACTCCGCAAAATAAAATGGTACCAAAGTCCCCCCTAGTCTGTCAGAAGTCTACTACGTCCCCTGGAAATTTGCCTGTGTGTTATTGAATGAAAATTAACGAGCGTTGTGATAATTCTTATTTTAATTTACATTCGAGATATTGATTATACCGATATGATAATCATGATTTTAAACAGATAATCATGATAATCGTTTTTATTTCTAATTTTATGTATACTACATATTTGTTTGAAAATAAATTTGCAACAAATATTAAAACATTTTAGTTTTTAAAACTTTAAAACAGAGATCGACATTGAGGAAAATGTCCGTTGACTCCCTACATGTCCGCAAAACAACGAAAAAACGGCGACACCAAACCCAATGCTTAGGGTATGACGGCATGTAATCACTAGGGATCGGATTTATATTTAAATAAATCACTGAAGCGGTCCTGCCCGCGAACTGACCACTGTCTTTCCATTTTTATTACATCTAACACTGGTAATTTCTGTCTTTCTTCTATTAGAACTCAATGGTCAGACACTAGTCAGTCAAGGCTTGTTCATGACCAAGGTCGTTTTTGTGCCTTATTTAAATATAAATCCGATCCCTAGTAATCACGATCGGTGCTGACGCATTTTGATTACATAACCACCTTCTTATTTTACGGGTCCAGAAGTTGGTTCACTGCATAAAAACATCAACTGGGCATTTGCTCAACTTAAATTTTATTTAAATTTCATAATTTTACATTCTAAATTGTATATTTCTTTGAAAATTTTTCTGAAAAGTGTAAATATCTGTTTTTCTGTCCGGCTATATGAAAGAGACAAATTCGTGTCCGGACAAAATGTGTAATCGTTAAAATGCCGTCTAGGCTAAAAAAGGGTTAAAATGTGTAATCGGGTAAAAATGGGTTAAAATGCCGTCTAGGCTAAGAAGGGGTTAAAATGTGTAATCGTTAAAATATTAATGGTTAAAATGTCGCCACGGCCAAAATGGGTCAAAATGTCGAATTATTTTAAAAATTGTGCTAAAAATTAGAACCCGGAAAGTACCGTAATACCGACGGTATTTTTCGGTATTTATCAATATTCCGAATCGGTAGTACGGTACGCAATACCGACCGATAAAATTTAGAAGTTGATCGGTATTTTTCGGTATTCCGTACCGTGGTACGGTAGAGGTACAAAATTACGGCCTTTAGTAATAACAAGGCACGTATTCTAATTTTTCCGGATCAAGAAATCGCGTTGTCTTCCGGATCCGCACGATCACGCCGGCCTGATCCGGTCGATTTTCTTGATTTATCCGGTCCGGTTTTACTCGGTAAAATACATTGAACTCAGGCATAAAAGATACGCCGGACTACGACATACGAAACTTATCAATCAAATTATCAACAATAAGTTGATAAAATTATCAACAATCAACGTTTGGCATTCATCTGACTCTTTTTTAGAATAATTCGACATTTTGACCCATTTTGGCCGTGGCGACATTTTAACCATTACATATTTTAACGATTACACATTTTAACCCCTTTTTAGCCTAGACGGCATTTTAACCATTACATCTTTTAACGATTACACATTTTGTACCGGAGCCGACAAATTTAGAGCGGCAAAACTACAAAAAATATTTTTAAATAAAGTGCAGCTCAAAGCACATTATTAGCCAATATTCAAAAATAACTTTCAAAATACATCCCTTAACTTTTTCACGTGTTACTTAATAAATTTATTTTTCTTTCCATGTCTGGCATCCAATAATTTTTTATCATTTTATCAAATTTATCGAGGGCATATGCCACTCTTCCTCTCTCTCTCTCGAGGGCATATGCCACTCTTCCTCTCACTCCCTTTCCAGGGCATATGCCACTCTTCCTCTCACTCCCTTTCGAGGGCATATGCCACTCTTCCTCTCACTCTCTCTCATCTCCTAACATCTATAAAATACTTTTAAAAATTTTGTCAAAGGAGGGGGGTGTATATATTTTTAAATGTAGCAGCAGGGAAAAAGAATTAGAATCTAACTAAATTCGCAATATAGAATAACACACACATCAGAATAAAGCCATTAATTTTAATTAATAAATTATTAAAAATTTTTTAAATAATAAAAATATTTGTTAAATTGTAAAATTTACTTTGTTGAGTTACCTGAAACCTTTTCTAGGATAGAGGCCTGAAATTTACAAGGTTAGGGGCACTTTTTTCTTTTATCATAACTTTCTTCAAAATTGATGCAGATCGGTAATTTTTTTTTTGTTTTATTCCCAACACTTTAAAAAACTTTTTAATACAAATAATAAAAATTTGTATAAAAAACAGGACTAAGATGTAATTATAATTCAATAAAAGTACTTTGTTGAGTTACCTGAAACCTTTTCTAGGTGTGTATATATTTTTGTGTTATATATATTTGATTTTTCATGTATTTTTATATTTTTTAGGAAATGAATGTTATTTTCTCTTTCCAATTTAACATTTTATTATTTCTCTTTTTGGAAATATTTGTGGATTGTGTTAAGCCCGGAGATGAGCAACACCATAATGAACATCAAAAAGTTCAGTTAGATAAGGATAAACAAAATTCTAAGATTCAATACAAAGTTATTGCCAAAAAAGAATCTGAAAAACACAAGCTTGAACATTCAAACCCCTCAAAATCTCATCAAAAAATGGCTAATGTTGGAGAAAAAACTAATGTTATGAGTAATTATTGGACACCAAATGTATAGACTTTAATATTAATTTTTTATAAACACTTATCAAAGTAAATTTTCAGAATGAATTTGAATACCATCATCATGTAGTAGACATGGATAATTATGATCAAGCATATTTTTATGCGAAAAATGAATATGAAGTAATCCTTATATTTTTTTATAAATTATTCTATGAATATTTTGCAGAACCACTTCCTTGATCAGGTTAGTGCCAAGCTTGATAAGGATATCGACGATAACGAAGTTGACGATAAATTACTTTCTGTCAAGGAAAAGGAGTTAAAAGATGCTCTTATTGGGGATAAACAAATCAAAGATTCTGGTTCTTTAAAAAATTATTACCTTTTTTTAATTAATTTTTTTAGATGTTAATTAGAGAAGAAGAAATGCTAAAATTGTTTAAAAAAGAAAACGATATATAGTTTTGCCATGGTTTTTAAAAATATGGCAAACTATTTTCTCGCTTTATTACCATATTTACTCGATTAATTCCCCTGGGGAATTATTTTTTCAACCCATATATAGCATGGAGAATTATTCAAGGGAGGTGTCGCGAAATGCGACTTTTTTATTTTTTGACCCTTTTGTCCCCTGTCTTTTTTGTTAAAAATATTTTTATTTTTTATTTCTATCATGCGTAATCATATACGCATACTTCTTCCAAATTCTTCCCATTATTCATTGCACTTTGTAAATTATTTCTATTTTTATGTTAAAACCCTCCCATTTTTTCCTCTATTTAAACGTTAGGAATTTAGGGCATAATCAGAGTTTATTTATTAAATTCTCTGAGATAAGAGTTTGTAAGATTCTCTAAAGAGCTTTTCTAATTGTAATTGAATTTGTCTGAATAAAAGTTGTGTAACTTTTAGACTTGTTTTATTTTAAATAAAGAGTTGAACTTAGAACTTAAAGGATTTGATTTAAGTTTTCTAAGTTTAGAGTTCTTTACTGAGAGTTCTTTGTGTTTCTATTTGAGTTTTCTAGAGATTTATAGAGTTTTGTTAATAAAGTTTAGATTGTATAAAAAGATTTAAATAGAGTTTATTTATTTGTGAAACTTTTTAAATAGAATTTGAGTTAAGTTATCTTCTCCTAAAAGCGTACTTTATTTTTATAAAGTTTCTAGTTTGTGAAACTATTTGTTTACTTGAAAAGAACTCTCTTTATTTAGCAAAATATTAAATATTTGTATTAATATTTTTTATTTTGCGACAGGAGGGGAATTATTTGAGTTTTCAAATTTGAATGTGTAGTAGGGTATTTGGGGGAGGGGGATTATTGTTTCAACTTATCCGTAGCAGGGGGAATTATTCGAGAGAGGGGAATTAATCGAGTAAATACGGTATATACATTTTATATTCAGTAGTTTAGACTTGTAAATTCTGATAAATTAACAAATATAGTGAGTTGCTAAGTGTTCGAATAGTCTTATAAATCTATTAGCGTGTTGAAATTCGGTTTGATTAGGTCCTACAACACTTGTTTCCAAAATATTAATAAAATATTTATTCAAATATTTTCCAAATAATAAATTTAATTCCAATAATTAAAGAAGTTTTTAGTTAAAGGAGTGAATGACAGAAATCCAAAGAATGGGAGAATTACATTTAGTTTTATAGGAAGTTACTTAGCGCCACCAAGGGCGATCATTCTTTCCTACTCTCAAGCTTAGTCATCGGCACTAAGGGCGTAAATATTATATTAGCACAAATGAATGAGAAACTTAAGTTACTTAGCGCCACCAAGTGAATGACAGAAATCCAAAGAATGGGAGAAATGAATGAGAAACTTAAGTTTCTCATTCATTGATTGAAATTGACAAAGATAAAAAAGACAAAGAGAGAGAGAAAAATGATTAAGTTTAAAGAAATAAGGAGACAAAGATAAAAAAGAAGAAAATGGAACACGTGAAAATTATGTGAAATAAATAAAAATTTATTAATATTTTAATAAAATGTCGAACTTCGACATAGCGGAATAAATTGACAATGTAATAAATTGACAACGAAGTTGACGATAAATTACTTTCTGTCAAGGAAAAGGCAACTGAGATGGTTTGGAAAATAGAACGGGTTCCATTCTATTCGAATAGAATTTTAGCCATATGCGCGAGAATTTATGACAAAAATTAATAAAAGGCACAATTGGAAACGAAACTATTCTAAAGCCAGAATGAGTAATAGCCAGCAGCAACCTTTGAAAAATAAAGAATAGGCAAAATATTAAATATTGCCAAATTATGGGAAGTGGGAGTTTAAAAATCTGATGAAAAACAGAAATTCAAAATATGGATGATTTAAAACGGGAAAAACAGCATTTGAAAAAGCATCGTTGTTTGAACAAATGGCCCACAAACAAAGAGCCAAAGCAATTCAGTTACAGGCCTCAAATAACTAAAATAATAATAGGGAAAAGCGTTTTTGTTAAGGACAACAGAAAAGCCTAGGAAAATAAGGAAATATATATCCTTATTTTTAATTTTTAGTACAGCGTATATTAGTTATTTATCCCACTTACAATTTTCGACGATTCAGTTTAAATCCCTTTCTGCATTGTTGAGTGTTATTTAAAATAAATATAAATTTTTAACCAATATTTATCAAAATAAAAAACAATTTAAATTTTACAAAAAATTTTTGTTAAACACTTTCTTTTATGAAAAAGGATTTTTATTTCTGTTAGCTAAAGGAGATATCATTATACTATTACCTTCCAATAAACTCAATAAATCATGAACATTAGATAGAACATAAAAAATATTCTTCACTAAAATCTCAACTTCATTTTCATACATTTTTATTTTATTTGATTTAAATTCTTCTCTATTTTCTAATTTTAATTTATTATCTTCAATATTTCCTTTATTTTCCGTCTTCGAACTTGAACTTTCTCCAATATCAATGACACTGGATATTTTAATATTTCCATCTTCTAATATTTTAAGGGAATGATTAAATCCATTTAAAAGTGCTCCTTTTAGTTTTGTTGAAATAAAATCTTTAAATGTTGATATTTTTATTTCTTCCTCATTTGCCGGTGGGTACATTTCCATTAATTCTTTTATTGTTTTTATTTCATTTATATTTTTTGTTAGTCTAAATTTGTTAAAATATTATTTCGCCTTATTCTTCTGACATTTTTAGAGGGATTCTTTGGATTTTTCCTGGCTGATCTTATAAATTGAAATATAAGTGAAAGCGGATTTACGCACTCTAGTTTTTATACTTTAACATGATTTTCTATCTATAGTCATGGCTTTGGAGGATAATTGAAAATTTAATAATAATTATATGATATCGCTGTCTTAGTCACACCCCTAATCACATAAAATTTTAAAAAATTCCTTGCGACTTTTACACACCAAATTTTTATCTAATAAATATTTAAAACTACCAACATATCATCATAAATAACCCCAGCAACTGCAGAATAAATTAATAAACCTTCCCCATATAAATCATACATTTGTTGTATTTGATCAAATAAATAGGTATAACGTCCAAGAATGTATATATTATCAATAAGTTTATATAAATTTGAATCTTTTATATAATTCATAGATAATTTTATCATATCCAGAAAAAATGT